>CM066038.1:47567065-48767065 GCA_033557465.1 Ichthyophis bannanicus | reverse complement strand
TGCACCAGTTTGAGATGGAGTAGTTGACCAGGAAGCCAAGGCATTTGAGGAGGATCGTGTGCAAAGCCGCCAGTGACGAGCCAGTCGTCTAGGTAAGGGAAGACGGGTATGCCCTGTCGTCAGAGGAAGACGGTGGCTGCGAAAACACACTTTGTGAAGACCCATGGAGCAGACGCAAGCCCGAAGGGGAGCACCCTGTATTGATAATGCTCTCCATGCACCCTGAAGCGCAAGAACTGCCTGTGCTGGGCGTGGACTAGAATGTGGGCGTAAGCGTCCCTTAGATCTAATGAGCATAGACAAACGCCCTGCTGGAGGAAGGGCAGCAGGATGCCAAGCGATAACATTTTGAACTTCTCCCGCACCAGAAACTTGTTTAGGTTCCTGAGATCAAGAATGGGGTGTAGGCCCCCTGTTTTCTTCAGGATGAGGAAGTAATTACTTTGATTGTAAACCGCCCTGTTACAAAGGGTGGTATATCAAGAACCAATAAAAATAACATAACATAATAAGAGTAGAACCCATGACTTCAGAAGTGCGTCGGTACTTTCTCAACCACCTTCTGGACGAGGATGTTGTCAGCTCCTGTTGCAAGCAATTCTGGTGTGAGGGGAGCCGAGAAGGCTCCACTGGGGAGAAGGGAGGAGAAAAACCTGTCCAAGTGAAGATGATACCCATGCTGGACCACCTGGAGGACCCAGGTGTCTGACATGATCAACGCCCATTAGGAGGTGAAAAGGGACAGACGTCCCCCCTGCGGCAGAAGTACTGCCGGGGGGGGCGAAAGGCTATGCCGGTGTCAAAATGCTTGAGCAGGTTGGGGGTGGTGCTGGGGGTTGGGCCTTGGGCCTTTTAGGCTTGTGGTGGCCATGCGCTCCACCCCTCCCCTGCGTGCTAGAGGCTGGCGCGGCGGTGGGTGGGTAGGGCGGGTATCCCTGGTAAGGGAGCCCCTTCCTCTGGAAGAACGGTTTCTTAGTTTGCTGTTTCTTCTGAGGGAGAGAAGAGGTCTTACACAAGAGGCAGGTCCGAGTCTCGAACTCGGTCTCTATTTCGGCACCGTTGTCCTCCATGGGCTTGCCAAACAGTTATTGTCTAGGCAGGGGACATCCAGGAGCTTCTCCTGGACCCACTGCTCCAGGTCCGAGGACTGGAGCCATGCCTGGCCCTAATGCCAGCTGCCATCACTCAGGCGGAGGACTCAAATCCATCATACACAGTGCAAGAGAGGTACTTCTAGCACTATGTGACGGACCTCAGGAGGGTTTGGAACCTGAGGAGGGGCTCACCGCCGAGACCTGTGGAGAAACCACCGAGCTCCTTGGTGAGGTCACGCAGGAACATGCCCATATACAATTGGTAAGCTTGGATACAGCATGTGAGCATGGACCCTTGATAGGCTTTGCGCCCAAGGGCATCAAGGGCTCTAAGGCTTCCTGCCCAGTGGGACCAAAGAGTGTGACTTTGGGCTCTTTTGCTTCCGCATCGCTGATTCCACAACCATGGAGGTGTGCAGAAGTTGGGTCTTTCGGAACCCTGGGCCACAATGGACCCTATACATGGTATCGAGGAGTTTGCTCATGATGGGAACCGAAGCAGGTGCCTCCCACATGCGGAGGAGCAGCCAGGACAAGATGGGAGGAATCAGGACAGTGAGAGACTCTCGAGGCGGTGACTCGTACTGTAATATGTCGAGCTCCTCAGCCTGCAGCTCCTCCTCAGCCTGTGTTGCAAGGTTGAGGGCTCACGCCATGTCCCATACGAACACCAGAAAGGATGTGTCCTTGGGTGGCAAAGGTCTCAGAGGTAGGCAACGACGGGTCTGAAGGGAGGTCCCAGTGGGCACAGGTCTCCAGTGAAGTGTCCCTGTCCGACTCCCAGTCCGAGAGGTCCGAGGAGTCCAATTCGGACTGGTCGCCCTGTCTGGAGGCCTATCTGCTTGGAACCAGAGGCCTTGGAGGATCTCACTCCTGAGGAACAGGAAGGCAAGCAAGACTGACGCCTAGGACCCTCATGAGGCCCACGGCTCTCAGGGGTTTTCAGGGCGGGTTTAGGAACCCCTCTCAAGGGAATGAGGTCTCTGGGCAGCTAAGGCGGCAGAAACGCTGCACTCTAGTGCAGGCATTCAGGACTCCCATGCAGGTGTGGGTTCCTGTGTCACCAACACTGGGGTTACCGGGCTGGGTGTAGATGAGGAGAGGGACAACCCTCAGTAGACTGGGTGCCGTCGCCAGAGGTCTCCATGTCTGTACGAGGTACCTTTCGAGGCCACTCCTTGTCCGACTCAGGAACACTGGGGAGGGCTGAGTGACCGAGCGCAGGAGCGCTCATGCTTGTCTGGAGCCACCGACAGCAACTTTGAGATTGTCTTGTGCCTCTCCACCTCAGGAGACCACTGATCGGAGTGCCGCCTTGAACGCAGGGCCGAAGCAGGGGATCCCACCAGCGGAAGGATAGAGGGGTGTCACTGAGGATTCCAGGGCCACTTTATGAAAATGTCATCGGACTTCTGCTTAGACTTAGCAGGGACTTGGAGAACATTTTCTTGCAAAGAGAGCAGAGCTCTGGGTTATGGTCGGCTCCCAGACACTGAAGACAGAAGTCATGGGTGTCCATGAGTGACATTTTTGGAGCATCTGTCGCATTTTTTAAAACCTGTGGCCATTGGGGCAAAAAAGGCCCCCGTTAGGTCAAAGACCAACAAGGCTAGCGGTTGAGGAAAAGGGCGGGAAGCCCACAAAAGAAAACATTAACGAAAGGACGTCCCCTCGCTCAAAAGTAAAGGAGAGCAGGGGAAGGACGGGAGAAGACCAGTGCTACTGAAAAAAAAACAGGCCAGAGGCTGAAAAACGAACACTTTTTCCGAGGGACGAGGATGTGCGTTCAAAGGGCTCCACGGAAAAAGGGAGACTGAGCAAGATGACACCCTTGGGCAGGAAGAGGACCACGCATGTGTGGCAGCAATCCCAAAGGCTTTCTTTGAAAGCTGGGGGATTTGCTCCGCACGGGCTCCGTTGGTAATGTCACCCATAAGTGAGGACCGACTTCCTGCTTGTTCCTGGACAAGGTCTAATTTCATCTTTCTAAATCGTACCTCCAGGCCAGTCCAGCTATGCATGGGATGTATTAAAGCCATATCTACATCCAGGAGGGACCAGTGAGTCCGGCTTGCAAAATTGATACCCCGAAAACACGCATTGCCTGTCGCTTGGAGATCCAGCTGGTAGTGCTGCACAAAAGATATGCAATGAAGACCACGCCACTGCCCTGCAAATGTCCACTGGTGGCACTAAACTGCACTTGGCCCAGGATGCCACCTGCGACCTTGCAGAATGGGCTATTAGCCCTTTCAGTGGCACCTTCCCATGCGCCTAAATAAGCAAAACTGACTGCCTACTTCACCCAGCGAGCTATAGATGTCTTAGAGGCTGCAGCCCCTTTATGCGAGCCACTAAACAGAACTGTCCGATATCCGAAAAGGCTCCATTCTCTTTAGGTATCTGCACAAGACTACGCAAATCCAGCAGATGCAACTGGCTGTCCTCCACCAAGTTTCCCAGCTCTGGGAATGCAGGCAGAGTGACCGTCTGATTCAAATGAAAACAGGAAAGCATCTTGAGAAGAAAGGAAGGGACTGGCTGAAACACCACCTTCTCCCTGGACAGAAGAAAAGGCTCCCTACAAGAGCGAGCCTGAAGCTCCGAAATACGGCACGCAGAACAACCGTCTTCAGGATGAGATCCCTCAAAGCCCCTGCTAACAGCTCAAATGGAGGACCCACCAGTACCTCCAACACCAGTGTAAGGTCCAAGGGAGGGACCCGCGACTGCACGGTTGGCCGAAGTTGTTGCACTGCCTGCAGAAAACTGACCATATCAGGGTATGTCGCTAGCGACAGACCCTGCACCTGCCCTCTATAGCAGGAAAGGGCTGCTACCTAGACCTTCAGAGAATTGAGGGGCAAGCCCTTCTCTAGACCACCCTGCAAATGCTACAGAATCTGCAGAATCACACACCCAAGCAGACGCAAGCCATTGGATGCATACCAACTTTCAAAAACATGCCAAACTAACATAGGCCAAGTTGATTGACTTCTTCCTTGACTTCAGCATTATAGCTATCACTGACACCGAATACCCTTTTCACCTCAGCCTTGCCCTTTCAAGAGCCAAGCCATAAGCAAGAATCGATCCACCTGTAGCATCAGTACAGTCCTTAGGAGAGCAGATTCACCCGGTCCGACAGTCGCCAGGGACTGTCTATCAGCAGCAGAGTCAGATTCACATACCAGGGTCTCTGAGGCCAATATGGACCCCTGTGAACTTCAATTCTGTATAGTAAGCGCCCTAAGGACCATGGTGGGAAGACACACGGAAGACTGTCGGCCAGGGCTGTGCAGGACTTTGAGACCTTCCGACGTGTGCTCTCTGCTAAAGAAGCAACTCACCTTGGTGTTTCCCAACATTACCATAAGATCCATTACTGGTACCCCCCAACACATTGGCACAGCCTGCCACTTGTGCCACAGAAAGAGCCACTAGGTGCTCCTCTGACCATCTCAACAATTCTTGGCTCTCCTCCAGCAGACACTGCCCATGCCACCCTGCCTATGTATGCCACTGTCATCACATTGTCAGAAGACTCTACCTACCTTCCCCACCACCAGTGAACAGAAGGCCCTGAGCACCTGGGACACCACCCTCATTTCTAGGTGGCTGATGGACCACTGCTCTCCTCCTCCATCCGCCCTGTGCCACCTGCCCCAGACAGTGAGCCACCCAGCTCGTGAGGCTGGCATCCATTGTGACCACTAACCACTGCGGCAGATTCAGCAGAACCCATGTTGTGAGATTGCTCTCCTGTAACCACCAGTCCAGGCTCTGTCTTGCCTGGTCCAGACAGGGCAACTTCTGCAAGAGAGAATGATGCTGTGGAAACCAGTGGGAAAGGCCTGCTGCAGCGGCCTCATATGTGCTCGAGCCCATGGCACTAAGTCTAACGCTGCTGCCATCGACCCCAGCAAACAGCAGGTAATACCATGCAGACGGTGCTGTCTTTTGCAAAAAAAACGGAGTGTTTGTGTTTGCAGCTTTTGAACTGGCCACCGGGATTGAAACCACTCCCATTTGCGTATGAACTGGACCCCCAGATAGACAATCCGCTGGACTGGCCAAAGCTTGTCCCAATTCACCACTCACCCCAGGCTCTGTAGGAACTCCACCATTCACTGCGTGCCTGAATGAACCAGTACTCCTTTCCACAGCGCTGCCGCAATGACTACCATAACTTTGGCTTAACTACACAACGTTTACCAAACGGTAAAGCTCTGAATTGAAAAAGACTGTCTGGCATCGCAAAATGAAGGCACCGCTGGTGGTCCAGACAAATAGGGATATGCAGATATGCTTCCATCCAGGGCCGATAGGACTCTCCCTGACATACTGCCAAAATAACCAAACAAAGCTTCCATTCTGAAGTGTGGCACGCGCAATGCTTGATTCACCCGTTTGAGACAGAGAATAGGTTAGAAGGCCTCTTCTTTCTTGGGCACCACAAAATAGATGGAGTAGTGACCTAAGCAGTACTGGTCTCTGGGTACCAGCCCCATCACCTCCAACTGCTGCAAAAGCTGACGGGTATCGTGCAAAACCTTTGCTTTGTCCTGCACCCTGCAGGGCAACAGATCAAAGACGTCAGAGAGGGTGTGGGCAAACTCCAATGTGAAGCTCTCCTGAATGATTTCGAGAACCCATCTGTCAGTCGTCATGCTGGCCCAGACGGGATAAAACTGCTGTAAACAACCTCCTATCGCCACCTCCGTCTGGGTCTGCCTGGAATTATTGTTGCTTCTTAGCAGGAACTGCCTGGGCCGAGAAGGAGCCCTGAATGGCCCCCCCAAAAACCCTCAAGAGGGCTGCGTTCAAGGACTATATCTGCTCCTCTGATATGGAGCAAACTGGTTGGAAGGAAAACGCTGAAAATCCCTGGGCTGTCCCACTGGGGAACCCCCTGCAGTTGACCCTTCGGTCTATCCTCTGGCAATCGTCCCCCTTTAGAATCTCCAAGGTCCTTGACCAACTTCTCCAAGGCCTCTCCAAACAGCAAATTCCATTTATAGGGGAGCTTACCGAGTCTGCCCTGCAGCAATGACCGATGCAATCGTCTTTGTGGAAGCCCTACCAAATCATAGAAGGCATCAGCCAAATATGCCACGGCTGACTCCAGGTGAGCTGCCTCTGAGCCTCCATTCCCCTCTTGATCGGGAGCAGGCAGGCCTTGGAGCCAGCGGATAGAGGTCCTAGAAACGTAAGACCCACAAATAATGGCCTGCAGAGTCAAGGCACTGGTATCCAATGCCTATTTAAGGAGGGACTCCAGCTTGCAATCCTGGAAATCCTTAAGGGCCCCTACGCCTTCCACTGGTATGGTAGTCTTTTTCGTAACCGCTGAGACCAACACATCCACCTTAGGCATATTGAGGTGACCACTCTCCTCCTATGGAATTAGGTACAGCTGGCCCATCGCTCTGCCCCGAGGGTTGCCTCTGGGCATTCCCGTTCAAACTCAATCATCTTCTTGATTACCCTAAGCACTGGAAGACAGATTTGCCTGAATCCCTGCAGCAAAGGATTCTCTAGAGCAGGAGTGTCAAACTCCAGTCCTGGAGGGCTGCAAACCAGTTAGGCTTTCAGGGTATCCCTAATGAATATGCATGAGATATTTGCATGCACTGCCCCCATTTTATGCAAATATATTTAATGAATATTCATTAGGGGCATCCTGAAAACCAGACTGGTTTGTGGCCCTCCAGGACTGGTGTTTGACACCCCTGCTCTAGAGGCTCTTCCTGAGACCCGTTGGCTGGAAAATGTTCAGAGCCGCCAGGGAATGAGCAATAAGGGCCCGCCAGCTCCTCCCAATGGAACACTCTGAAAACATTGGAATCCTCCCTTTGAGGAATTTCCCCATCCTCCAACTCCTCTGGCCCCTGGTCACCCCAGAGATTTGATGACCCCTCTCCTAGCTCCTCCGAGGCTTGCGAAGGCATGGAGCTGTAAGCCAGTCAAGGTCTCTTGCTCCCTTCTACCTTGCTTTGCTAGCGAGGGCTGCCAAGCGGCTCCTCCTCCAGTGGCATTCGAGGCCAGAACCTCTGGCCTGGAAAAGGGGTATCCACCTTGTTCTTCCCAGTCAGAGGCAGTCTTTTTTCTCTTCAGACAATACCTTGTGCAAGGACAAGCTAAAATCCGCAGAAAAAAACCCCTCCAGTCCAATAACCCCTTCAGGTCCTGAACTTGAACCTGAAACCAGGATTTCCACCGACTTAGACCTAGATTTGCCGTGTTTAACTTTGAGCCGGTTAGGTTGCCTGGGGCAAAATGGCTGCGGCTCCCACTGAAACCAAGGGAGCAGCCAGCTCTGAAATCTCCTTGTTTAATTGGCATGTCACCCCTCTATCAGAAGTGATCAGCAAGAACAAGCCCAACATGCCCTCAACCACAAAAAAAAAAATTAAACCGCAGCAATCCTGCTAAGAATGCGCTGGCTTCTGTCTTCCCTGTGAGCTCTCCACCTGATGAAACCACACGGTCACTCATGGCATGGCAGAAACAGGAGAAAAGCAAAAAAACCCACACACAAACTCCTATCGGACAAGGAAACCCGGCAGCCAGCCGCTTCCCCTGAAAAAAGGCCCCCCCTCCCCCTACTCAGTCAGCCTGCACCAGAGGGAAGGGTAAGGAGGGAGAGCCAGAGAGAGACTGAGGCAGAAGGGAGAAAGCAAGACCTGCAGTTTCCAGGCTCCAGTGGCTCCCAGCTGGAGGGTGGGGGAGGGCAGGGAAGGGACATGGGGCTCCCAGGCATTTTAACCCTGGGCTTTGCCAATCTGTGGCCACAGTCAGGCCCCTCAGCAAGCCCTGTAGCCCTGTTAGCCCTCATTCTGCCCACCATGGAAGGGCAAGGATACCAGCCTCTGGCTAACTTAGCAATACCTTAATCAAAAATACTCAAAAAAGTCAGTTTTTCGTTTTTTTTTTCTGGTGAGGAGTCTGCCTAAAACACAGTTCTTCATGCTATACCAAGGCCCAAGAGTTCTTTTTCCAGCTGCTGAGGACTGAAAGACTGGTTCCAGGAGCAGAAGGAGGAGCTCTTGTAGTAGCACATCAACATTCTGACATGCTCAGTCCTCAACTGCTGGAGGAGGGAGACAACCCATGCATAGCTGGACTGGCCTGGGGTACGATTAAGAAGGTAATGTTTTCCTCTTGTATATTCTCCTTCCTGAAAGCTCTACTAGCACTCCTACCAAGTCTAACCACAATGCCCCCAGTAATTTAAACCACTAACACCACCCAACCATCCATCCATCCAGCATCCTTGGCCCTTATGATCTTTCTGAATGGTACTTATCAACCCAATCAACAAACACAGACAGACCTTGCTATGTTGAGAGCTCACATGCCTATTAAATATAGCCCTTCCAAATGTATTTTATTTAGAGTATTTATATTCTACCCATCCCATAGTCATGAGCAGTTCACAGCTGAGCATAAATAATCCAGTATGATAAAATACATAAAAATCCTCTTGCAATCTACATACTAACTAGATATTTCATTAGAAAATGCTAAAGTAAAACAAAGGCCTTAATGTCTATGAAATAAATCATATCTCAAATCAGCTGGCATAGAATTCCAAATCCTGTTACCTGTTTTACTGATGGCACTGCAAAAGTATTAACATGACAGGCACAACAGACTGAGTAGAAATGGAGGGCTGCAACACTGAATTTAAATAAATCAGACGACAGCCCACCATTCCCATCCCAGATGTATGATCCATTAGGACTTAAACTCCTTTTATCTCATCCACTTTACATTTATTCTAGCAGACCAGCACTTCTTGCACTGCTCAAGTACAGCACTTTAAAAAACATGCCATTACATGATGTTTCTTCCATCTCTTCCAGGAGTGCAAAGCAGCCTCCACATGACTCCTATTTTCTGATTTGTATTTTAGGGTTGCTTCTATTCAAAGCGGAGAGCTCTTCCAGTTCTCACATCAGAACATCTCACATACCAACTCAGAAACCAATCACCGATTCCTTCATGCTGAAGTATTTCGGTATGAGATGTAGTAAAGCAACAGCACAAAACATGGAATAATTAAAAAAGCAATATACAGAATTGCCTGAATGTAGAAATAAAAGAAAAAAAACAAACAAAACTACACAAAACTTCACACACTCTTTTATGGGCCCTTTCATAACTATATGGACAAGTTCAGTTTAAGATAGTAAAGGAGCAACTCCAAGGGGAGGAGGGAGGGTTGTGAGGACAGATTCCTGCTGTCCCCGGAGAACACCTGTTTCAGGTGAGTAACTATACTTTCTCCAGGAACAAGCAGGAAGTCATTCTTCACATAAGGAACTCCCAAGCTACAAAGAACCTGTAAAAACACCACAGCGAACTGCAAAGGGTGAGCTGTGATCAGCAGCAGTTGAGTGACTCTCGCAAGACTCTCGCAAGACTCTCGCAAGACTCTCGCAAGACTCTCGCAAGACTCTCGCAAGACTCTCGCAAGACTCTCGCAAGACTCTCGCAAGACTCTCGCAAGACTCTCGCGTCCGGTAGAGAACCAGCACTCTGGTAGCCTGAACACAAAAGGGTCAGAGGGTAGGAGTTGCCTACACCCCAAAGAGATTACAGGTGTACAGCCTGGCCGAAGGCGCTGTCCAGCCGGGACTCCCTCTCCAGGCAGTAGAAAGCAGCAAAGGAATGGACCAAGATCAGGTGGCAGCCCAGCAGATTTCCGTCACGGGGATGGAACGCAGATTTGCCATGGAAGTAGCCATGGCCCTGATGCGGTCACCATGAGCTTCTAGTCCAGTGAAATCCCCCCCCTGCTTGTAGGCAAGGGTCATGCAGTCCACCACCCAGTCACTGGGAGCCCCAGACTGGGGTCATAGGATACGAAAAGCTGAGGTGCTTTGCAGTGGCCCCGTCCATGCACATAGGAGGACAGGGCCCTTTTACAATCCAGAGTATGGAGAATGAACTGTCTCTGCCTTATTGGCATGAGGCCTCAGAAAGAAGGTGGAGAGCACCACCTCCTGAATGAAGTGGAATGGGGACACCACCTTCGGCAGAATCTTGGGATGTGTGCAGATCACCAACCTGTTCTTGTAGAACCTGGTGTGTAGGAGAGGGGGCCTCTGCCATCAGAGCATGGAGCTTGCTGATTCTGTGAGCTGATGTGAGTGCCACAAGGAATATGACCTTCCAGGAGAGGTACTAAAAGGTGACAAAAACAAAGTACCCCACCTGCAGTCCGAGAAACACAAACAAAAAACAGGCAATGAGATCCCTTGGAAGAAAACAACTTTTAGTTCTACCCTACACGTTTCGGCCAACCTGGCCTTCCTCAGGGGACATAAAAATACGCAAATCAATAACAAAGCAATGCTCATGGGGTGGAACAAGGATAAGTTGATAAATATAAAACTTACAAATAAATAAAAAGATTAACATACAAGTGATAGTAGTAGTCAAAATTGATCATGTTCAAATTAAAATTAAACCATAAAACATTAAAAGTTAAAAACAGATTACTACATGTATATAAAACAAATACTGTTGATAGCCCAAATAAGGTGACATATATAAGATGTAAAACATGTAAATAGTAGCATAGAATAAAAACTCACCAAAAGCAGAGAATTGGTAATTATGTACCAACAAAGGGTAACCAAACAAATTGCAGAGAACTAAAAACAGAAGAGCATGTGTACTGGATTATATACAAAAAGTCCATCAGGAATAATGTAAGAACAAATTGGAATGACATAAAAGAACAAATAATCAGAGAAGCAGGACTGTATGAAGACAACAGAGGTGTGAAGATTGGTGGAAGACTCATCAACAACCTTCGCTATGCTGATGATACCACATTACTGGCTGAAAGTGAAGATGATCTGAAACATTTGCTTCTCACAATCAAAGAACATAGTCTCAAAATGGGCCTGCACCTTAATGTAAAGAAGACAAAGATCATGACAACTGGCATAATCAACAGGTTCATCGTTGAAGGAGAAGAAATTGAAATTGTGAACAACTTTAACCTACTTGGATCAACTATCAATAAAGAAGCAACAAGCAGTCAAGAAATCAGACGACGCATTGCTCTTGGCAGAATGGCTATGAAAGACCTAGATAAGATTCTCAAGAGCAGAGATGTCTCTCTCCATACAAAGATTCGACTTGTTCAAGCCATGGTATTTTCAATAACATCATATGGATGTGAAAGCTGGACAGTGAAAAAGACAGACAGGAAGAAAATTGATGCCTTTGAATTATGGTGCTGGCGGCGAATACTGTGTATACCATGGACTGCCCGAAGAACAAACCAGTCGGTACTAGAAGAGATCAAACCTAAGCTTTCTTTAGAAGCTCAGATGACAAGACTTCGACTTTCATACTTCGGACACATCATGCGAAGAGAGAGATCATTAGAGAAAGACATCATGCTTGGCAAGATAGAAGGTCAACACAAAAGAGGAAGGCCAGCAATGAGATGGATTGCTACAATAACAGCAGCTACGGGTACCAGTCTGTCAACAAAGAGCCGCCTGACTGAAGACCGAACACAATTTAGGATAGCTATCCAGAGGGTCGCCATGAGTCGACTCCGACTCGACGGCACTTAACAACAACAACAAAAAACCAGGCTGTTGGAGAAGGAGAAGGGTGCCCAAAATACAGAACAGAGCATAAACAGCAATTGGCAGGTTGTAAATCATCTAAAATTGTGGGGAACCACCAATCTAGATTGCTACTGAATAGAAATCCAGTGTGCACATCTGTGGGTATTCAAAAACATTTTAAAGACACTGGTAAAGATAAACAAGTGTGTGTTAAAATGTGGGAAAAGTATGTGTATTGGTCATCTATAATATAAAACCTTCTGAGCACTGGTTTTATCCTTAAAAACAGCATAGAAGCCAACTTTTAAACATAGGTAATGAAATAAATACTGAGCTTATTAAGGGGTTACACTTGAAACCATAACAACAAATCAGGGACATATCTGACAATAAACAACCTTTAGTGAGCGACAAAATGTACAATGAGCAGTGCCGAACCGAAAAGATCTTAAGACCACGTCAGTTAAAAAGTCAAATGGGACGGCACATACAAAGGCAAATAAAGAGCATAAAAGATTGTCAATATTTAGATAACCTACCAGTGTATAATTCGTTATGAACACAGAAAAAAACAAACAAAATCTATTGATAGAAGGGAATGAAGCACAACGATGTTGCTGTTTGAGAATAGATTGGCGTGTTCTGTAGTACATAAATCGCATATAAGGAAAGAAATAGTGCTGAAGCAATTGTGTACAAAAGACACAAGTGAAAGCAGGTGTAACAGGACGGTGATGGCCTGAAAGTAATAACATAAGAACAAAAACATACTTACAATGAATTTCAGACAGCAAATCGATGCTACAGTGGATTCAGACCAAAGGAAAAAGCCCACACAAGGGCCATTTAAATATAGTGAAGTGACATTATGTCATACATGTCAGAATGATTTTGACTATATTAGTTATTTCGAAGCAAATCAAATAATGCGATCACATTAAAAAGCCAATAAAAGCAGAAAAATGTCACTGTTAAAAAAATTAATAAATAAAATCTACAAAAGATCAATCAGTACAACAAATGCGTGAAGTAAAAACTATTCACCCTGAATATGGAACGGCAAATGAGCCATATAAAAACACTGCCAAAGTGGAGGCAGAAAATAAAAATCAAAGGATGGATTAATATAACAGCAACATGCATCAAAACAAAAACGGAACGACTCAAAGAAGTGGATCCAATCACTAAACACACGACCATAAAATAAAAGACCCCAATAAATGGAGAGGGCCTTTTGGTGACTAAAACCTCAAACATAAAACATAAAACATTAATAAAGCCATCATAACCAAATGATCACATAAAATTTCATAACTGTAAAAGACCAAAAAATAAATAAATAGATAAAGGATGCCCTAATAACATAACCTAACAGCTAAAAGATCATAGTAAAAAAAAAAAAATCAAACTGAAGAGGTAAAACAGATATAAAATACATAACTGTACCTGTCTAACAGTATACATAAATAAATGACAAATTGTACAATTTAATAAGGCAGAGAATGTATGAAAAATGTTTAAAAAGGAGGAGGAAAGGGGCAGAAGGGGATGTTAAAAACAAAAATCCTAACTAAAATCCAATTCTAAATAAAAAGCACCGAATGACAGCAAAAGTTAAAATAGAACGTTAATGACCAGTCAGATAAAAAATGAACCCAGAAGTAAACAGACTCATGCTTATAAAAAGACCAAAAAAGTCAAGCTCTTGATTAAGGCCAGAAGGATGTAATATATTCATTTGAAAAATTATTTTCTGTTCAAGCCTCAGAAGTGTTTGCTCGATATTCCCTCCACGCCAATGCCGTAGGACAAGATATTTTAAGTCGCTGATTTTGTGTCTTAGACGTCCAATGTTCAACCAGGGGTTTCTGTGGAACATTACGTTTGATGCAATTGCGGTGCTCAATGATCCTCGCGTTAACACTCCTAGTGGTTTTCCCTATATATAACAAATTGCATGGACAGATGATAGCATATATCACATTTTCTGTATGGCAAGTAATGAAGCTAGTTAGTGGAACCTTGAAAGAGGTGGAGGAATGTGTAAATACACCTTTTGTCGTGAAGACAGACGCAAACAGGACAGGTACCACAGCGGAAGTGTCCAGTGGTGATAGGTTTCTGACAGGGGACGGGCAAGGCACATGGCACCAACAAGTTAGCTTAACGTAGAAAACAGAATCTATCATGACATTTTGTGATGCAAATGCTGGAATTTTCTGCACTGTGTGCCATTCCCTAAAGATAATTTCTGAAATCTGTTCAGATTTGGTTGAAAATAAGAGGGCAAACAATCTTATCCATTGTTGATTTCTTTTTAGTAAAAAAAAAATAAAAAAAATAAATAGAAACATAGAAACATGATGACAGAAAAAGACCACATGGCCTATCTAGTCTGTCCTTCCATAACTACAACAGTCCACTTTTTACCTTTAGAGATCCTCTGTGTTGGTCCCATGCTTTTTTGAATTCAGTTACTGTCCTCATCTCTACCACCTCCACTGGGAGACTATTCCATGGATCCACTCCTCTTTCTGTAAAGAAATATTTCCGCATATCACTCCTGAATCTATCTCCCTTCACCCTCATCCCATGTCCCCTCGTAGCAGAACTTGCTTTCAATTGAAAGAGGCTCTCTCCCTGAACATTTATGCCACGGAGGTATTTAAACATCTCAATCATATCACCTCTATCCCGCCTTTCCTCTAAGGTGTACATCTTAAGATCCTTAAGTCTGTCCTGCTTTACAATGAAGCCCATTAATCATTTTAGTAGCAACCCTCTGCACCGACTCCATCCTGTTCACATCCTTTTGAAGGTGCGATCTCCAGAATTGCACACCATACTCCAAATGAGGTCGCACCAAAGACTTCTACAGAGGCATTATCACCTCCTTTTTTCTGCTAGCCATTCCTCTCCATATGCACCCAAGCATCCTTCTAGCTTTTGCCGTCGCCTTTTCTACCTGTTTAGCTACTTTAAGATCAGACACAACCACGCCTAGGTCCCGCTCTTCTTTAGTGGACAAAAGTATTTCACCTCCTATACCTGTATTGCTCCCTTGGATTGCTGCAGCCCAAATGCATGACCTTACATTTTTTAACATTAAATCCCAGCTGCCAAATTCTAGACCATTCTTCAAGCTTAGCTAGATCCCTCCTCATGTTATCTACACCTTCCTGGGTGTCTACTCTATTGCAGATTTTGGTATCATCCGCAAAGAGGCAAACCTTACCCGACAGCCCTTCTGCTATATCACTAACAAAGATGTTAAAAAGAATCGGACCAAGGACAGATCCCTGGGGCACACCACTGGTAACATCCTTCTCAGAGTGAGCTCCATTTATTTGTACTCTTTGTCGCCTCCCACCCAACCAATTTCTAACCCAAGCAGTAACTTTAGGGTCCATCCCTAGGGTGCTCAGTTTGTTTATAAGTCGCCTGTGAGGAACAGTGTCAAAGGCTTTACTGAAATCTAAATACACCACATCTAGAGCTCGCCCTCGGTCCAACTCCCTGGTCACCCAGTCAAAGAAATCAATCAGATTTGTCTGACAAGACCTGCCTCTGGTGAATCCATGCTGCCTCGGATCCTGTAATCCGCTGGACTCCAGAAACCTCACTATTTTCTCTTTCAGCAGCGTTTCCAATAATTTACTCACCACCGAAGTTAAACTAACCGGCCTGTAGTTTTTAACCACATCCTTACTTCCGCTTTTGTGTAAAGGCACCACATGAGCCTCTCTCCAGTCCTTTGGCACCACTCCCAACTCCAACGAGGCATTGAAAAGGTCAGTCAGTGGAGTTGCTAGAACGCCCCCAAGTTCCCTCAGTATTCTAGAGTGTATCCCATCCAGTCCCATCGCTTTGTCTACTTTAAGTTGAGCTAGTTTCTCACGAACAGTCTTCTGAAAATTGTTCAAGATGTCCCTCGCTTCTGTTCTTATTTGTGGGTGTTTTCTGAGGTCCTGCTCCTGGTTCTTCATCTGTGAACACAGAACAAAAATATTTGTTAAGCAATTCCGCTTTATCCTTATCAGCTTCTACATATTCCCCCCCCTGCACCCTTGAGTCTGACAATTCCACTTTTGCCCTTCCTTTTCTCACTAATATATCTGAAAAATGTCTTATCCCCCCATTTTATTGCATTGGCTATTTCCTCCTCCTTTTGAATCTTTGCCTTCTTGACTACTTTGCTAGCTTCTCTAAGTTTTTCCAAATACAGATGCCCGTCTTCCTCTCTCTGTGATCTCTTGTATTTCATGAAGGCCTCCTCTCTCTCTTCACTTTTTCAGCTACTTCCTTCGAAAACCATAGCAGTCTCCTGTTCCTTTTGCCTTTATTTGCCATTTTAACAAAAAGGTTGGTTGCCTTTAAAATACCCCCTTTCAGTTTTGCCCACTGTTTTTCTACATCCCCCAGCTGTTCCCATCCCACTAAAGACTCCCTGAGGTATTGGCCCATCTTCGCAAAGTTAGTCTTCCTAAAGTCTAAGATCCTCACCTTGGAATGGATTCTAACAGCCCTAGTCATAATACTGAACCACACCATCTGGTGATCACTGGATGCAAAATGATCTCCCACTACAACATCAGAAACACTTTCACCATTGGTAAGCACCAAGTCCAGTATGGCCCCTTCACGTGTGGGGTCTGTTACCAATTGCCTGAATAGTTCTCCCTGTAGAGAATCCAGGATCTCCTTACTTCTAGATGATACTGCAGCAGGAATGTGCCAATCAACATCTGGCATATTGAAATCTCCTATCAATAGCACTTCCCCTTTCCTAGCAATGCTGCGTATGTCTTCAATTAACTCTGTCCACCTCTTCCTCTTGTGAGGGAGGTCTGTATATCACACCAATGCAAATAGATTTCTCTTTCCCTCTTTCTAGTTTAACCCACAATGCCTCCTCTCTCCCTTTTAAGCTCTGTAATTCCAAAGCTTTAATAGTAGTTTTTACATATAGTGCCACTCCTCCTCCCCTTCTTCCTACCCTGTCCTTTCTGAATAAAGTATAGCCAGGTATAGATACATCCCAGTCATGGTTTTCTGTGAACCATGTTTCTGTAACTGCCACTAAATCCAAGTCAGCCACTCCCACCAAAGCTTCAACTTCAGGGATCTTATTTCCCATGCTACGGGCATTAATACACACTGCTTTCCATATGTTACCCCTGTTACCCATTTCCATAAAGGTATTTAATGTATCACCTACCTGGGGGCTTTCACTTACCTGGGGGCTTTCTTCACCCATCCCCAACAAATCTAGTTTAAAGCCCTCTTCAGTAGATTAGCCAGTCTACTACCAAAGATGTGTTGACCTTTCTTGGACAGATGGATGCCATCTCTGCTCTGCAACCCTTGGAACAGCATCCCATGGTCTAGGAAACCAAAACGCTCTCGATGACACCATCCACGCAGCCATGCATTCATCTCCAGGATGCGAGCCTCTCTGCCTTGGCTCCAACAGGGAGGATTGAAGAGAACACCACCTGTGCACCTAACTGCTTCACCCTCTGTCCCAGAGCCATGAAGTCACTTCTGATACGTTCCGAGGTATACCTGGCAGTATCATTTGTTCCAACATGGATTAGCAACATTGGGTAATAGTCAGTGGGCTTGATGAGTCTCAGCAAACTCTCCATAACATCTTGGATTTTGGCACCAGGCAGACAGCATACCTCTCTGGACATCAAGTCTGGTTGGCAGATGGACGCCTCAGTACCCCTCAGAAGAGAGAGTCTCCAACCACCACTACCCTTCGTTTCCTTCTGGTCACTGATTCCGCAACTCTGGGGTACTTGAACTCTGGTTCTTCCCTTTCCAGGGATGCTTTCACCTCCTCCACTTCCAAGGCTGCATAATGGTTCTTCAATTCAAGGGCTGGAGAAGTTGGATTGGTGATTTTGCAGGCCCTGGTGACTTGTGTCCAACCATCGACATTCTGTTGGCACCCATCTTCTCCTGTGCTGGAGAGCCTGGTTGCTGCAAGAAGCATCTCATCAATGTACTTCTCACTGTCTTGAATGCTCCTCAGCCTCGCCACCTCCTCTCTGAGTTCCTCCACTTGTTTCCTCAGAGCTTCAGCATGCAGGCACCCTGCACATGGAACTGGTCCTTCAACTGGCATTAGGACCTCTGTCTGGACTGAGGTAGAAGCTGTAACGGGGGCAACAGCTTTAGCAATACGATTTTTCCCAGCCATTGTTCTGTTCGTGGAGCTTAGGTATCTGTTAAAGCAAAAGAGAGAGATCTACCAAGTACCAGCCGGTTTCGCAGCTGTCCTTTCAGAGAAAAAGCAGTTAAATCTCTTTAATTATATACAAATGTGCTGGTCCAATTCACTGTGATTTGTTAAAGGGGGAGGTGCCCTATAAAGCAAGACTGCTCACTAGGGGTGGGTGGGAGTCGGGGTGGGTAGGGAGGGAACTAACACCTGATTAGGTGTTAGCAGTTTCTAAACCTGAGGAGGTTACTGGAGTTCAGCAACCTACTGTGCTCAAGGAAAGTTACTGTAAAACAGCAAAAATGAAAGTAACCTTGCTTTAAAAAATATACACAAAACCCTTTTAAGAGCTCCCAGTCAGAGAGCTAGCAATGTAATATAATAAAGCAAAGAAACCCTCAAATCCTTACTGTTTGATCTGTGGAGCCCTGGTTAGTGAAGTGCCTTGGAAACAGAGTATTTCTTCTCTGCAAATCGATCGTAAAAAATGGCTACATGTCAAAGTCCATAGGGTCTGAGCATATGCGTTTGGCACGTTAAAAACTGACTAATGGGAAGATCATTTTTTGCATTTTCAGAGTTTTCACAACTGCTCTTTAAAAACAAAACACAGTCTTTTTGTGAAAGAGATCTGTTCGAAAGCCCTCTTTGCCTTTAGTAATTTTAATATCAAGGTAAGAAACTGCCCGATAATCAACACAGGCCTCAAATTGTAGATGGCGGATCTAGGGCATTTAAACCACTGTACAGAACAGAGTCTCCAAATAAAAAAGAAAAATATTGTCGATATAGCACAGCCATAATTTAACATTGCTTTTAAAAGGGTGATTAATCAGAAACGTTCTCTCAAAGAAAGCCACATCTGATGCCAGAGGATCCCATCGCCATCTCCTTCACCTGTAGACAGAACAAACAATCAAACCAGAAGAAATTATTTGTTAGGGCTAAATCGAGCCAGTTGTGTGAGAAAAAAAAAGTGGGAAAGTGCCAGAATCATTCACCACATTGCAAAAAAACTTCTAACACATTAATAGCTTCTGTCTGGGGAATGTTAGTATAAAGAGAAACAATGTTAAGGGTGACTAGCACAAGGCCACTGTGATAACCTGTAAAAACCCTGTAAGATTTGAATGACATGAACAGAATCTCCTTCACTGTATGAATCACTCTCTCACTACTTTTGTTTGTATTGTTATTTCACCGCCTTGATTGTACGATAAGGCGGTATAGAAATACTGTTAAATAAATAAATACATCCAAAAATTGTGATACAGGTTCAAACAGGGAACCGATGGCAGATATGACTGGGCGACCGGGTGGATTCTGTAGGGATGTGTGAATCTTAGGTAATTATATAGATAGTAGGGACAACAGGGTATGATACTGTCAGAAAACTTTGCTCTTTGGTGCTGATGCAGGCTACCTCACTAATCTGAATGATGGCATCCAGCTTCTGTTTTAATATTTATTTTATTTATTTATTTATTTAACAAGTTTTTTATACTGCCTTTTCCTTAAATCAAAGCGGTTACAAGACATACAAAGGTTATAAAGTAAGGGAAATATACACTGTATAAACAAAACATGAGAGGGGTAAGGAAGGATAGCGTAGTTACTCACCTGTAACAGGTGTTCTCCAGGAGCAGCAGGAATCAGTCCTCACTTATGGGTGACGTCGGCGCCGACGGAGCCCTCGCGGAGCAATTTTCCCCAGCTTTCAAAGAAAGCCTTTGGGAATTGCAGCGCGCATGCGCGGTCCTCTTCCCGCCCAAGGGTGCCATCTTAGCCAGTCAGATGACATAGCTAAAAAAGACAGCATAAAAATTTGCAAAAAACTAAAGCAGACGATTGCAACTCCAAGGGGAGGAGGGAGGGTTGTGAGGACTGATTCCTGCTGCTCCTGGAGAACACCTGTTACAGGTGAGTAACTACGCTTTCTCCAGGACCAAGCAGGAAGTCAGTCCTCACTTATGGGACTCCCAAGCTCAAGGCTACCGGAGACCCTAAGCACAAAAATGAGCTCCCTCTAGCTCAGCAGCACAGAAGGAAAGAATCTTCGCTGAATTATTACCCACCGGTAGCCCACATCCGGGATGGAGGGTAGGAGTTGCTCAGACCTCAAAGAGATTACGGAGGACTGCCTGTCCGAAAGCACTGTCCCTGCGGGACTCCCTCTCGAAACAGTAATGGACCGCAAAAGTCTGGCTCGAAGACCAAGTAGCGGCCCGGCAGATGTCTGCCAGCGGAACAGAGCGGAGGTAAGCCACTGACGTAGCCTTTGCCCGAACGCAATGAGCCGTGACTCGACCGTCCAAGGAGAGTCCGGCTGCCCCATAAGCCCAAGAGATACAGTCCGCAACCCAGATGGACAGAGTACGCTTGGAGACCGGGAGCCCCAATTTATTGGGGTCAAAAGACACAAAAAGCTGAGAAGCCTTACGGTGCTCCCGCGTACGGTCAAGGTAGAAGTTCAACGCCCTTCTACAGTCCAGGGTATGGAGGACCGTTTCAGCTCGGCTGGAGTGTGGTCTGGGAAAGAAGGTTGGAAGCACCACCTCCTGATTGATGTGAAAGGGGGAGACCACTTTTGGAAGAAATTTTGGGTGAGTCCGTAGGACTACCCTATTTTTGTAGAACCGAGTGTAAGGGGGATCAGACACGAGGGCCTGCAATTCACTTACGCGTCTAGCGGAAGTGAGGGCTATCAAGAACAGTGTTTTCCAAGAAAGAAAACGGAGAGAACAGGTAGCCATAGGTTCAAAAGGCGGACAGGTGATCCGCTGTAAAACCACATTCAGGTCCCAGTCAGGCGCTGGCGGGCGCAGAGGTGGTTTAAGTAGAAGGAGACCTCGGAGAAACCTCGCTACGAGAGGGTCGTTGGAGAGAGGTCTGCCGTCCACCGGCACATGATGTGCTGAAAGAGCACTGAGGTGAACTTTGACGGAGTTGGACTTAAGTCCCAGATTAGAGAGGTAAAGCAAGTACTGCAAGACCACCGACACCGGGCAGGAGAAGGGATCCTGAGACTGTCGGGTACACCAAACGGAAAAACGACGCCATTTAAGGGCGTAGCATTTTCGGGTAGAAGGTCGTCGCGAAGCTAGGACGACCTCCTCCACCTCTGCCGGCAAGAGAAGGGGAGCAAGGACTACCCTCTCAGCAGCCAGGCCATTAGGTTGAGAGACCTGAGGTTGGGGTGTAGCAGAGACCCCTGATCCTGAGTGAGGAGATCCGGTTGAAACCCCAGGGGGAGTGGATCCTCCACCGCTAATTGCAGCAGGAGCAGAAACCATGGCTGTCTGGGCCAGCGAGGGGCCACCAGGATCATGAAGGCTTTGTCTCGGAGAACCTTGAAAAGCGTCCGAGAGACTAGCGGGATGGGAGGGAAAGCGTACAGAAGGCTCCCCGACCATGAGAGTAGAAACGCGTCCGCCGCAACCCGAAAGGGGTGTGGCTGACGAGAGCAGAAGCGAGGAAGTTGCCGGTTGTGAGGACTGGCAAAGAGATCCACCGTGGGGAGGCCCCACCTTAGAAAGAGCTTCTGAACTATCAAGGGATCCAGACGCCACTCGTGCGGCTGAAGGATCCTGCTGAGTTTGTCCGCCAGGCAATTCTCTTGGCCTGGGAGATAAACTGCCTTGAGGAGAACGCCGTGACTGACGGCCCAAGAGCAGAGCTTCTGTGCCTCCCGGCAGAGGAGGAAGGAGCCCGTGCCCCCCTGCATGTTCACGTAGAACATGGCAACTTGATTGTCCGTCTGGACAAGGACGGACTGGTGAGAAGTCAGGTGGGAGAAGGCCTTGAGAGCCAGGCGGATCGCCCTGAGCTCCAGGAAGTTGATCTGCTGAGCAGACTCCCACGTGGTCCAGAGGCCCTGAGTACGAGCCCCTTGGCAATGTGCTCCCCAGCCCAGGAGGGATGCATCTGTAGTCAGCACCCGGGTCGGCTGAGGTGACTGGAAAGGCATGCCGAATATCAGGTTCGGCCGCTGAAGCCACCACCGGAGAGACGAGATCAGCGGCTCGGAGACGCGCACTAGGTCTGCTAGGCCGCCTGAGGCTTGTCGCCACTGCTGGCGGAGACACCATTGAGCAGGCCGCATGTTCAGGCGGGCATTGGGGGTCACATGGACGGTGGAAGCCATATGGCCGAGTAGTCTCAGGAAGCGCCCGGCGGAGACCAGGGGCTGGCTGCGAAAACGGTCGGCTAGGTCCATGAGCCGTTGAGCCCTGTCGAGCGGTAGGTACGCTCTTGCCTGAGGAGTGTGCAGCCTTGCGCCGATGAACTCGAGATCCTGTGAGGGGAGCAAAGTGGACTTTGCGAAGTTTATAACAAAGCCCAAGTACTGCAGAAGAGTCACCGTGCGGCGCGTGGCGTTGGTGACCTCCAGAGCGGACGCTGCTCTGATGAGCCAGTCGTCGAGGTACGGAAAGACATAGAGGCCGTGAAGCCTGAGATGGGCCGCCACCACCGCGAGACATTTTGTGAAGACTCGCGGTGCGGAGGACAGGCCAAAGGGCAGTACTCTGTACTGGTAATGATTTCCTGCCACCACAAACCGTAGGTATTGGCGGTGGCTTGGGTGGATGAGGATGTGCGTGTAGGCATCCTTTAGATCCAAGGAGCATAGCCAATCTCCCTGCTGGAGGTAGGGCAGAAGGATTCCAAGGGTAAGCATCTTGAACTTCTCCCGCACGAGGAACTTGTTGAGGTTGTGCAAATCCAGGATGGGTCTGAGGCCTCCTGTTCTTTTTGGTATTAGAAAATACCGGGAATAAAAGCCTTGACCTTTCAGGTGGTGGGGCACCGGTTCCACCGCCTGTTCCTGTAGAAGACCTGCTAACTCCTGAAGGAGTAGTTCCCTGTGCAGAGGGGGTCGTGGAGGTTCTCCCGGAAAATAGGAGGGAGGGACCTGGTGGAAGTGGAGAAGATAGCCTTCTCGCACGACTTGAAGCACCCAGGCATCTGAGGTAATGCTGGACCACCTGTGGGCGAAGTGAACCAGCCGGCCTCCGGTGCTGGGAGGAACCAGCGGGGGGGGAGAGGCTATGCTTAAGGAGTCAAAAACCCCCACCCTGCTGAGCAGGGGCTGGTGGTGCAGGCTTGGGGGCTTGCTGCCTACGGGACCCGTTACCCCGTCCCTTGGCCTGCTGGCCCTGTTGGGGAGCTGGAGGGGCCTGATAGTGGGGGTACTGTTTGTAGGCAGCCGCCTTCCTCGGGTAAAAGGACTTCTTTCCCGAGCCCTTCTTTTTCTGGGAAGGGGCGGAGGTCTTCCTAGAAAGCCTAGTCCTGGTGAGAGTCTCCGTCTCAATTTGTGCAGCCTTATCAGCCATGGGCTTGCCAAAGAGGTTTTCGCCTCGGCAGGGGACATCGACCAACTTGTCCTGCACCCAGGGCTCAAGGTCAGACGACTGAAGCCAAGCCTGTCGGCGGGCACCGATGCCGGCTGCGGCCACTCGAGCTGATGCTTCAAAGCCATCATAGGCTGCTCGGGACATGAATTTTGAGCATTCCCGAATGCCAGTGGACAAGGCCAGGAACCTCCGCAAGGGTTCCTCGGACAAACCAGCGGAGAAGCCGGCTAGCTCTTTAGCCAGGTCTCGGAGATACATGCCCATGTATAGCTGGTAGGTCTGGACACGACATGCGAGCATAGAGCCCTGGAAAAACACTTCTTACCAAGGCCATCCAGGTTACGGGCCTCCCTGCCAGGAGGCACCGAGGAGTGCATCTTCTGGCTCTTAAGACGATGCATGGCCGATTCCACTACCATGGAATGGTGTGGCAGCTGTGCTTTTTGGAAGCCAGGGCTCTTGCGGACTCGATAGATAGAATCGACCCGCTTGCTCAGGACCGGCGAGGTGGCCGGACTCTCCCACATGCGGAAGAGTAGTCGTTCCAGCATGGGAGGAACCGGTACAGTAAAGTGTTCCCTTGCGGGAGAGTCATACTGGAGGGCGTCGAGCTCTTCGGCTCGAGGCTCCTCCTCGGGATCCGCAGGGAAGGCCAAAGCCTTGGCCATATCCCTGACGAAGTCCGAGAACCGGGCATCCTCCGGGGGGGACTGCTTCCGAGGCTCGGACTCCGGTGAGTCCGAGGGGACACACCGAGTCCGGAAAGAATCAGGCGACTCTTCCTCTTCAGACTCCCAGACCGACTCTGACGAGGACTCGGTGGGGTCGGCCCGGGCAGGGCGCGGCGCCTGCCGCCCCGACGCCGAGGGAGTCGGCGTCGGCAACCTCGGTCCCGAACGGGAGGCCGAGGGTGACCTCGACCGAGGATCGACTCGAGTTCGCATCGACTCGAGGATCGGCTCGGTCTCCGGGGTCGACTTGGACGTCGACGTCCCGGCGGTCGGGGCAGCGGCGCCAGCGAAGCCAGCGAGCAATGCCCGCTGCTGGTCCATGAAGGCAGACAATCTGCTCTCCAAGGCCGTCAACCTGAGTCCGAGCACAGGTGACCCAGCAGCCCCCGACGTCGGCTGTCTCGGAGGCGAGTCCAGGAGGACCACAGGACTTACCCGAGCAGGCAGCTCCGACTCCAGGCGAGGTCGCTTCGTGAGATGCTCCTTCTCCAAGGACCCGGGACGGCTATCGGGGCTATGCGACCTGGCCCTCGCGGAGCCAGGAGCGTCCACCGACGCCGCCCTCGCGGGTTTCACCTTACGACGATGGTCCCCGGAGGGAGAACCCCTGTCGGAGGAACTCCGGCGACGGTCCGAGCTGGAACCTTTGGATGCGGAGGCCTCCGACGAGGTCCGGGTACGGCTGGGGTCAGCGAAGATTCTATCCCGCTGATGCCGCCGACTTCTCAACGCTTTGGAGGACATTTTGCCGCAGGGCCCACAGATCATTTCTTCATGATCCGGGCCCAGGCAGCGGAGGCAAAAGTCTTGTGTGTCAGTTAGTGACATATTTCGGTCACACTGACCACACCGCTTGAAACCACTGGCAGCCATCGGGGGAAAAAGGGCCCCGGCGAGGTCAAAGGACCGGGCTGCCAGGGAAAAACCGAAACGAAAAACTGACTTAAGTCAGAAAAACCGAAAAATAAGAAGAGGACTCGAGACCGGCGTCGCGAGTCCGGCGGGAAAAAGACCGGCGTCGAACCGAATGGAAAATAAGAGAAATTCTGAAGAAAAAATCAACTTTTTCACGGGGACACGACGGGTACGTCTGTAGGGCTCCGCGGAAAAAAGAAGACTGGCTAAGATGGCACCCTTGGGCGGGAAGAGGACCGCGCATGCGCGCTGCAATTCTCAAAGGCTTTCTTTGAAAGCTGGGGAAAATTGCTCCGCGAGGGCTCCGTCGGCGCCGACGTCACCCATAAATGAGGACTGACTTCCTGCTTGGTCCTGGAGAAAAACAATATAGGTCAACCACTACAGCAAATCATTTTATAAAACAGCTACAATAGACGGAATATAGTTAATTGTTTGATCCGTAGTGTTCAATGAAGAGTATCGTCTTTAATTGTATCACCTCCTCTTCACTAACTGATCTCATTCAGCTCATCCCCCCCAACAGAACGAGAAGAACCACTTCTACAAACTCGCTGGTAATCCCAAAGGCATCAACAAAATACACAATAGCAACATCAAACAGGGCTTTCAGTATCTATGCCCCGAAATGCTGGAATTCATTACACCTCCAGGCATCCGTGCAATTTCTGATCTAACACAATTCAGAAAGGCTCTCAAATTTCACTTATTTCTCCACTACTAACCCCTACCTAACCATTCTTCCTCCTCCCTATCCCACCATTTTAAGATAATTATTCTAAACCTTAGCACTCAAGCTCATTGTACATATGTAATTAGTTCGTTATTTATCCCTATGTTATCTAAGTTGATACCCCTGTTCTCTGTAAAACCAAACAGTTTGTGTTATGGTCATTTGTTGTATATAAACCGCGCTGATGAGAAATAGTGCGGTATATAAGAAATTGTAATAAATAAATAAATAGAACGGATCTGCCAGAACAGTTTTCATCGTATGTAAAATGTTTTATCCTGAAGTTGTCTTAATTTCTGAAATATAGTCTTTACGATTCATGACAACTATGGCCCCTCCCTTATCAACGGTTTTGAGGACTAGTCTGAAATCCGATCAAAGTTCATTGAGAGCCTGACGCTGTTCATGAGTGATATTATGGAAAATACGGGATCTTTTCTTCACAAAGTCCTTTTAAGAACTGCCTTCTCAAAGATATGTATAGCAGAATTGGAACTACTTGGTGGTAGCCATGTGGATTTCTTCTATAATAGATGGATCAACATATGTAGAGTGAATGCTAGAGAAGAATTTCTTAATCTTTAACTTCCAATCGAACTTGAAAAAATCTATTTTAGTGTTGAGATCATATAGCATGGTTGGAACAAAGGAGGCCTTTTTCTAAAATGTCTGAGTAGGGATTAAGTGAACATCTGAAAGGTTAAGGACACAACCTCAGTCTTTGTAAGAGGTTCGTCGATTCTCTGCCGCCATCTCCACCCTCATCCCCTCCCCCAACCTGGATAGTGAAATTGGTAGTCCAACCTGTGATGTTCCCGTTCTGTGTGTTGATCCCTTTTCTGTTTGGGCAGAGAGGGCCCCTTCCCCCCCCCCCCCCTCCTCCTTTCCAGTCTGTCCATTGAAAAATCCTGTGGTAGCAAACTATCTGAACTGAATAGCAGAGCAGAGGAATCCAAATGTTAGTCAGATTGACTTCTAATCCTCTTCTTGGCTGGGCCAACCTCAGGTTCAGTGTAGTCTTCGTGAACAGGTCTGTTTGTGGGCGGTACTGTTTCCCTGTGGTAGTCTTCAAAGGTTCCCTTCCTCCTACTCCAAGGATAAACATATCCAAACCAATAGTCGTCCTCATCTCAGCTGAATTTGGAAAGTTTTTATCTTTGTAAGTTTATATCTATCTATCATCAACTTATCCTTGTCCCACCCCATGAGTATTGCTTTATGATGATTTATGAATTTTTATGTTATTAGCTGTCACAGTCCCCTGAGGAAAGCCAGATTAGTCGAAACATGTGTAGGGTGGACCTAATAAAGTTGTTTTCTTCCAAGGGACCTCATTGCCTGCTTTTGTTTGAGAGGTACTGCAGTTGGCCAGAGGCTCAAACGGAGGCTTAGTGAGCTGCGAGAGCATCACATTTAGATCCCCACTCAGCTGCTGGAGGGCAGACAGGGGGATTGGATAACATGAGGCCTCTTAGGAATTGGGACACAAGGGGCTGCGCCAAGAGGGACTTTCCCTCAACGGGATGGTGATGCGCTGCAATGGTGCTCGTGTACTCTGACCAAATTGGACTTTAGTCCCACCTGCGACAGGTGGAGCAGGTACTAAAGTACAATTTGCACTGAGCAGGGGAATTTATCTGTCCATCTTTCTGTGCACCACACCGAGAAAAGACACCACTTGAAGGCATATGCCCTTCTTGTGGAGGCCTTACGCGAGACCAGAAGAGTCTCCTCCATGTTCCGTGGGAGGCTGAAGGGAGCTAACGCTACCCCTTTGGCAGACAAGCTGTGAGTGACAGGGATCCCAGGTTGACGTGTAGGAGAGAGCCCTGCTCCTGTGAATAGCCATGGGGCTCAGCACAGGGGAATCGGCAATGCCACCAATAGGGAGAGGAGCAGTGTGAACCAGGGCTGCCTGGGGCTCTGGGGGTCTATCAGCATTATTTGTGCAAAACTTTGAATAGTGTCTTGGCAACTAGCGGTGTCTGTGGGAAGGCGTACAGAAGGCCTTCCATCCATGGAATGAGGAACACATCTGCTACTACCCCAGCTGTGTGCAGCTGGCGATAGCACAATCAGGGCAACTGTGTGTTGTCTAGACTGGCGAACAGGTCCAGAAGGGACACACCAGAGTCAAAACAGCCAGGCGGCTACTACTGGATCCAGGCACCACTCGTGCGGCTGGAGGACTCTGTTCAGTTTGTCCACCAAGGCACTTGTGCTGATTCAGGAAGTAAACCACCCTTAGGAGCATCCCTTTGTGTGCAACATAGGCGGAGAGGGCTACTGCCTCCTGTTCCCCCCTTGTTTGTTCACATAGAACATTGCAACTTGGGTGTCAGTCTGGAATATTATCAGGTGGTGCTGCAGCTGGTGGCAGAAGGCTCGGAGAGCCAGGAATATCACCCGGAGCTCTAGCAGGTTGATTTGCAACTGGGAGTCCTCCTGGGACCAGCTGCCTTGCATCTGGAGGCCATTGCAATGCGCTCCCCAGCCCAGTAGAGGCATCTGTGGTGAGGACCCTCTGGGGGGGGGTTGCCTGGAAGGGCATCCCAGCCTAAAAGTGATGTGGATACTGCCACCATCCGAGTGTCCACCAGCTGACAAGTCACTTTCACTTTGTCCCTGAGCCTGCCTGTGGCTTGTGTCCACTGAGAGCAGAGGCACTACTGGGCTGCCCTCATGTGCAGATGGGTATATGGGAGTCACGTGAACTGTGGAGGCCATGTGTCCCAACAGGTTGAGGAGCTGGACAGATAGTGTCTGCCATCGGTGCACCTCGGCGGCTAACTCCTTGAGGCATTCTGACCTCTCCTGAGGGAAGGCGGTTTTCTCCTGGAGGGTATCTAGTTATGCCCCTATGAATTCTAGGCACTTGGTTGCAATGCGATAGGACTTGGTATAGATTATGACTAATCTCAGGTGCTGCAGGGCGTTTATGGTGCTCCCTGTGGCACATTGTGCCTCTGTAGCTGTGTCCCTCGTTATGAGCCAGTCATCCAAGACGAAGGCGCCTTGAAGCTGGAGGTGGGCTGCAACCACCACAAGGCACTTCATGAAGACCCTTGGTGATGAGCTCAGACCAAAGGGCAGCACCTGTATTGCTAGAGCTGTCCCCCCACCACGGACCGGAACTGGGATGAATTAGGATGTACGTGTAAACATCTTTTAGGTCTAAGGAGCACAGCCAATCTCCTTGCCGGAGGAATGGCATCACGGTCCCAAGGGAGAGAATCTTTAACTTCTCTACGATCAGAAACCTGTTGAGCTCTCGCAGGTCCAGGATGAGTCCGAGGCACCCTGTCCTCTTGGTGACAAGGAAATACCTGGAGTAGACGTCTGTGCCCCAGAGATGTTGTTTCGACACTGGCTCCACTGTCTTGTCCTGAATCAGGCCTGCTAGCTCGGTGAGAAGCAGGATCTGGTGAAGGAGAGATCTGGTGGGCTCTCCTGGGAAGTACGAGGGTGGCACCACTGTAGGTGGAGGTGGTAGTCCTCCCTGACCACTTTTAACACCCAGGTATCTGAAGTGATGGCTGTGGGCTGCAGAGAACCCTCCTGGGGGGAGGGGGAGGAGGTGGTCGTGCCCAGGCAGTCAAAAGCTCCCTCCAGGCTGTGCTGGGACTTCAGGGCCTTCTGTTTTCAGGAACCATGTCCCTGGCCTTTTTGTTGCTGGCCCTATTGAGGGACCGAGAAGGCCTGGAAATGTGGTATACTGCCAAAGACCCCCTTCTTCCCCAGGACTTTCTTCCAGGGCTGTACTGAGGTCTTCTTTGAGAGCATGGTTCTCGTCAGGAACTCTGTTTCTGTTTCTATCTATATCTCTGCAGCCTTGTCTGCCATGGGCTTCTCGAATAGCTTCTCTATGCAGGGGACATCAGTTTGTCCTGCACCCATTGCTCCAGGTCAGACTGCAGCCATGCATGTGTCATGTCCTAATGCCTGGCCTAATAATTGAAGCCATCATAGGCTGCTCAAGACAAACTTTGAGCACTCTTAACGCCAAGGTCGGGGGTCTTAAACCTCTGTAGAGGTTCCCCATCAAGGCCTGCTGAAATCCCCCAAGCTCCTTCAACGAGTCTTTAGTACATGCCGATATAGAACTGATAAGATGGATCTGGCAAGTTAGCATTGAGCCCTGGAAGGCCTTCTGGCCGAGGGTGTCAAGGGTTTAGGCCTCCCTGCTGGACGACACAGACAAATGAGGGTTTTTTTTGTTTTTTGGGGTTTTCTTTTTAGAGTGAGTCGGCACATGGCTGATTCCAGTTCAGCATACCCAGTACATGGCGTCGAGGCACCTTCTAACAACTGGTACAGGTGCTGGTTTTTCCCACATCCGGAGGAGTAGGCGGTCAAGGATCAGGGGCAGTGGTACCATAAGGGTCTCCTTAGGGGGTGCCTCGTATTGGAGTATCTCCAGTTCCTTGGTGTGCAGGTCCCTCCTCAGCCTTGGTAGAAAGAGCCTTGGCCATGTCCTGCACAAAAATCGAGGAAGGAGATGTCCTCGGGCAGGGAGCAGCATCAGGGCATCGGGGGGGGGACTAATCCAAGGGCACATCTTGGTGTTGCCTCATGTCCAGGGAGTCTAACTTCAACTCCAAATGGGAGACAGAGGACAGAGTCCGAGTCCAATGCTGCACAATCACCTCGGCTGAGGTACGCTCCAAGCGATCCACAACCTGGAAGATCTGTGATCTGAGCCACGGGCACTCACTGTGGAGACCCAGTGCCTAGTCTGATGCCGGTGGCCCTCTCAAGGCCGGAGGCACTCAAGGACCAGCTCAACATCTGGGGAAGCCCTCGATATAAAGGGTCCCGTCATTGGGAAGGATGAATTGGATGAGCCGGACAAATGCCTGCTGCATAGCCACAAGGGCAGATATACTGCTCCAAGGCCACCATCCTAGTTTCCCTACCAGTTGGCTTTGCAGCACTGAACATGGGCACAGAGGGCTTCAGAGGCCCAGTGTCTGTACTGTTGAGGGAGAGTCCTCGATGGAGGATGACCTCTGAGGCCTGAGGTTGGTTGGCAGGTGCCAAAGACTCCTTGCAGGGCAGCGTGGAAGGCCACTCCCGCTCCAACTCCTGACTCACACCTGGGATTGCAGGGCCTGGAGTGGGATTTTTCCTTCTTCCCAGACCCGTCTTTTGAGGCAGTTTGAGGGTTTTTTCTTCTTGCGCTCCACCTCTGGAGGTTTCTGCTCAGAGGACTTGCGGCCACAGGACGCCTAAGAGACTTGGGCTTTGGGGGGCACCGAGGTAGGGAGAGGGCCCTGGAGCATGGGTTACTGGAGACTCCAGTGCAGAGTCAACCTTCTGGAAAATTATTTCCTGCTGCTGATGGCTTTTTAGGGCTTTTGAGGTCATGGTTTTGCAGAGTTTGCAGTCTGAGTCGTCATACTCTGGGCTGAGGCACCAGTTGTGCAGGTCATGTGTGTTGGTGAGACATTTTGCCACATCGGTCACACTTCTTGAAGCCACTGGAAGCCATTGGAAAAGAGATGTCCCTGCCACCCGGTGGGGGTCTGAGGCCTTCAGCAAAAAACAGCCCAAATGCAGGTTCAAGGGATACCTTGATGAAAAATGGGTGAACCCGAGACAAGCTGGCTCAGGGGCAGGGAGAAACGGTATGCAAACTGGACAAAACAAAAAAAAACCCCACAACCCACACTTTTTCCAGGGAAAACTAGAGAATGTCCAAAGGGCTCCGCGGAGAAAAGGAGAGCGAGGCAAGAAGGCACCCTTGGGCAGGAAGGGAACCACACATGCATGGTGCATCTCTCAAAGGCTTTCTTTGAAAGCTGGGGAGAAGCTTCCACGTGGTCTCTGTCTGCACCATCATCACACATTTGTGAGGACAGACTTCCTGCTTGTTCCCAGAGAATGGTAAGCTCTGAAAGAGAAAAAAAAAAAGTAGAGAAAACCCTACATTCGGACTTTTGTGGAAATCAAAAGGAGGCCCAAGTATAATGGTGTTGTACAATAAGATTCTTTTCCAATAATAATGGGAAAAACAAAGCTATAGATCACTGAGCAGTCTACGCATTACAAATAGCCAAGGCATCACTGCAAACGGCAGAGATCTGTGTTCCATGGGTCAAACTGTTGGACTACCATTGAAAAGTCTGAATTATGCTTCCTTATCCTGCTAGAACAGTCCATACACATGTTAAGCTCCCTTGTGAGCATGTGGAGGCAGACTTGAAGAACTTTCCGCTATGTCGTCACTAGGTATATCAGCTGGTGCAGCACTAGAGAAGCCAGTATTGTCTGCCTCCAGCAGTTGGCAAGGTATAAAATGGTATAACCCTCGACCCAGACTACAGTCCTGTGACCCAAGCCCAGTAGGCCCTATGTTGATCAGAGCTCAGCTATGCCACCGTCTCCTTGATCCAACAGCAACCCTGTATCCAGTGCCATTTCCCAAAGGTTCCAGTACTGGTGGGCCAATGAGCAGTCAGGACCCCACAGATTCCATGAGTGGGTTAGCAAGTTTGGGCCTGGCCCCCCTCTTACCTCTTGCTAACACGTTTTCCATAGAGTCAGACAAATGGTCCATCAAGCCCAGTACTCCATTTTCAACAATGGCCAATCTAGGTCACAATTGCCTGGCAGGATCTCTAAAATTGACAGATCCCATGTTGCTTATAAGTAGTGGATTTCCCCCCAGTCCAGTTTATTTTTGAGGAAAAGGCCATAAACCATTAACGACTTACAACATCCAGCCTCTAACCAAAAAGGTAATTCTTAAATAGCTTCAGAGATCACCACCATACACATCATTAGATCATCAAAATTGAATTAAAGAAAAGACCTCAGTGTTCAAGACTGATATTCCTGCCCAAGGGGAAAAAAACTTCATAAATATCAGCAGTCAGAAAAACTCCTTTATCCACTGAGGTTTTTCTGTTAAGAACGAAGTCTAGTATATCTCTGATGAAGCCTATAACGGTGAAACTGAGATCTTTGTTAGGCTACTTTGTCTGTGGGATGCTGACTATCCTTCTAAAGACAGATATGTGTCGATTTGAAAGCCTAAATAATTTTGTGCTTTGAGTATATATAGCCTTCATTTGTAAGGTATTCCAGTACCTTGACTGGCAATGCCCTACAGGCTATAGGGTGTTAAGGAGTTTAATTGGTTATACACTTGTATAAGCTATCAAATGGAAGAACGATATTGAATTAAAACAGTCATATTGACTTCAAAGGGAAAAAAAAAGTAAAACAAAAATTTGATTGGTGTTTATATATCCTGTTAAGCTTAGCTAGTTTTTATGAATTGGTTATTAAACAAATTTGTGGATAAAGGAGTTTTTCTGACCGCTGATGTTTATGAAGCTTTTCCCCTTAGATGGATAACTGCCCTGTAGAGGAGTATCAGTCTTGAACACAGAGGTCTTTTCTCCTTTAATTAAATTTTGATGTTCTAAAGTATACAGTCATGCTCCCCAAAGCTATTTAAGAATTTACCTTTTTGGTTAGAGGCAGGATGTTGTAAGTCATTTTTGAAGTTAAAAATTGTGAGTTTGATTGAAAAGTGGGTCCGTACATTGAATGTAGTCCAGAAGTCTTTTTTTGAGATAAAGAGCGGTCTGATTGTATGAAGGACTTCCACCAAGAACCTGTCCAAATCTTTTTTTTAAACCCAAATACATTGACAGCTTTTACCAGAGCTTAATTCCACATTGTGTGAAAAGGTTTTCCCAGATTAGTCTTAAAATGTATTACTTTGTACCTTCATTATGTGTGTCCTAATCTTCACACTTTTACTCCTTTAAACCCCCCCCAAACAATTCACCTTTACTCATTCTACTCCACTCATTTTATAGAGGCTTTATCGTATCTCCCACTCAACCATCTCTTCTCCAAGCTGAAGAGTCTTCCTCATAGGGGTATCCTTTCATGCCACGTATTTTGGTCTCTTCCCTGTACCTTTTCCAAATTCTGCTCTTTTGGATGAAGTGACCACAAATGCACACAAAACTAGAGGTGAAGTTGCACCCTGGAGCAATACAGAGGCATTATGATATTCTTTCCATATCCAATTCAAACTTCTCCTAATGTATAAATGCATTCACTCTACTACCCCTCAATACCTTTCCTCTTTTCTCTCTCCCTATACCCCTCCTCTAGCTCTCTCTGCCCTTTTCTTCTCTTTTCACCTTGCTGCTCTTTATGCATGGAACAAACTTCCTCTATCCATCAAGTCTCTTCTCTCCCCCCCCCCCCCCCTTTCAAATCCTTGCTAAACGCTTACCTTTTTGAGGTCGCGTTTGGATCCTAATCCCTTGTTCTCCCTTCCCTATTTGAACCTCTCATTTCTCTTGTATTATTCTGTCTTGATTAGCTTGTAAGCTCTACAAGCAGGGACTGTCTTCTTTGTATGTTTGTACAGTGTTGTGTACACCTTGAAGTGCTATATAAATAGTTAATAGTAGTAATTCTCTATTTCTTAAAAATTGCTAGCATTCTATTAGCTCTCTTGACAGCTGCTGCATATCGAACTGAGGATTTCAATGTATTATCCACAATGATACTAGATCCTTTTCCTGAGCGGTTGCTCCTAATAGCTTGGGTTATTCTTCCTAAGTACGTAATACTGAACTTGTCCACACGAAATTTCATCTGCCATTTGGCTGCCTAGTCTCTCATTGTCAAGACACTTGTAATTTAACAATTTTGAATTGCTTTTTCTGCAAATTTGATCATTTCACTCATTCCCATTTCCAGGTCATTTACAAAATGTTAACCAATAATGAGCCAGCACAGATCCCTGGGGTACTCCACCATTTACCTCTTTCTATTGAGAAAATGTACCATTTAACCCTAACTCTTGTTTTCTTAACTTTTAACCAGCTCCCAAGTCCATAACAGGACACATTCTATCCCATGACACTAATTTCCTCAAAAATCTTGAGGGACTACCCCTAAAGCTTACTGAAAATACAGATACAGGTAGATAAGAGTGAACTGTTCTTAACAGATCCTTGGAGATAGCAGCAGTTCCACAGGACTGGAGAAGGGCTCATATGGTACCTCTTCACAAAAGTGGTAAAAGGGAAGACTTGACAAATTACAGGCCAGTAAGCCTTACTTCTGTGGTGGGGAAAGTAATGGAGGCGCTCCTGAAAGAGCGAATAATGGACGTTCTCGAAACCAACAGGTTACATGATCCAAGGCAACATGGTTTTACCAAAGGATGATCTTGCCAAACAAATCTGATTGAGTTCTTTGACTGGGTGACCAGAGAACTAGATCAAGGGCATGCGATGGATGTCATCTACCTGGATTTCAACAAAGCCTTTGATACTTAGGAGGCTTATCAAACTAAGCTTAAGGGTTGAGTCCCAAGGTAGTGAACGGGATTAAACATTGGTTGACAAACAGAATGCAATGGTAAACAGAACTCACTCGAATGAAAGGAAGGTGATTAGCAGTGTGCCCCAGGGTTCGGTCCTGAGACCAGTACTGTTCAATGTATTTGTGAGTGATATTGCTAAAGGACTGAATGGAAGAGTGTCTTTTTGCAGATGACACGAAAATTTGTAAGAGAATGAACTCTGAGGGAGTGGAGAACATGAGGAAAGATCTACAAAAGCTGGAAGAATAAATCTTAACTGCCAAGCATTAGACCAATGTGAAGTGCAGTGTCATGCACTTGAGAAGCAGAAATCCAAGGGAACTGTATGCGATAGGGGGCAAGAGGTTGGAGTGAACAGACCAGGAGAAGGACCTTGGAGTGATTGTTTCTGAGGATCTCAAGGTGGCAAAACAGTGCAACAAGGAGGTGACAAAAGCCAGAAGGATGCTGGGTTGCATACAAAGGAATTACCAGAAGAAAGGAAAAGGTATTAATGCCACTGTACAAGTTGCTGGTGAGGCCTCACTTGGAATATTGTGTTCAGTTTTGGAGACCATATCTTGCAAAGGATATAAAATGACTGAAAACTGTTCAGAAGGCGACCAAAATGATTTGAAGCCTGCATCAGAAGATTTATGAGAAGAGACTTGAAGACCTAAATATGTACACTCTGGAGGAGAGATATGATTCAGACCTTTAAATACTTCAGGAGTATTAATGAACAAGCGAACCTCTTCCAAAGACGGGGAAGCTGTAAAACTATAGGGCATAAATAACATGAAGTTGCAAGGGGGTAAATTGAAAGGCAAAGTTAGGAAATACCTTCAATGAAAGGGAAGTAGATGCTTGGAATGCCCTTCCGATGAAAGGGGGGGGGGGGGCGCAAATACAGTGACAGAATTCAAAATGGCACGGGACACAGTAGATCCCTTTATAGTAACAGGATAAAATCAAGTGCATACATATTACATCTCAACAAATAGGGGCGGCCTGCATGGAGCAGCAGGTGCACCTACTCTTGCTGCCTTGCTAGGCAGACTAGACCATGCTGGTCTTTTATCTGCCATCATACACTGTTAGTATGAATTGGTAGATATACTGTTTCTTCATATTTAAAAAAAAAAGTAGCAGATTGAGACAAGACTTCCCTTGGCTAAAGCCATGTTTGCTTTGTCTCATTAAATCACATGTATGATTCAGTAATTTTGATCTTTTTAATAGTTTCTACCATTTTACCTGGCACTAACACCAGGCTAACTGATCTATATAGTTTCCTGGCTCACCCTTGTAACCATTTTTAAAAACTGGTGTTATGTTGCCACTCTTCAAACTTCAGGAACTATGGACAATGTTAAGAGGTTACGCATTAATAGTAGGTCTGCAATTTCATTTTTCTGTTCTTTCCACACCCTAGGATGTATACCATCTAGTCCAGCAATATGCTTAGTTTGTCAAACTGTCCTATTTTCCAGATTCACCAAGATTTGTTTCATTTCCTCCAATACCCATGCTAGAAATAATATTTAAAAAGGTATTGCCCCTTTATCTTTTTAGTAAATACCAAAGCAAAAGAATTAGTTTTGTTTCTCTACTATGGCTTTGTCCTCCTTAGTCCCGTTTTACTCCTCTCGTTTAATGGTCCAACTGACTCCCACACAGACCATTTGCTTCAAATGTACCTCAGAGTTATGACTGCTTCCACAGCAAGCTTCTTGTCAAGTTCTTTACTAATACCATATCTTCTTGCTATTTTTGAACTTTGAAATGTTTGTCTTTTCTTTCCCATTGATTTTCAATGGAGCTGTATTTAGCTTGCTGCTTCCAATATAGCAGCTCTGAAAATTTAAAGCTCTCAGCAGCTAGGTCTCCTGGCTCAGGGCTCTGGCCAGCATGACAGTTTTCAGATTCCTTCACATTTTGTTTTTTCACAGCAACTATACCACTTAAAAAAAAAAAAAAAAAAATCACACCACCACACACCGTTTCCCCCCCCCCCCCCCCCCCCCCAGTGAGCCTAACAACCATGCTGTGCGGCTTGTGGTTTCCACTGGGTTAGCTCTATGGCAGAATCAGTTTTCCACATTTACAAAGGCAATTCAGGCAATTTTGGGATCCATCCCCCCATGGGGGACCCAAGACGAAAGGCTGATTAATGTCTCCTCCCTGTTTTCGTGCATGTAGATGCAACTGCCATTGTGGATGGTCACATGGTCTCAGAGGGGGAAAGTGGTGCAGAGACCACAGGCTAGCAGTCCCTTGAAGTCCACCTGGAGCCTCAGGGTCCCTTTCACTGACTGAATAGTGGCTCCAGGAATAGCTCACGGGCTGTTTTCAGTCTTAACTGGCAGAAGCCTCCCTAAGTGGGTTGGAGGTCTAGGCTTTCACTACAAGGGATTCTCTGGCACTTGTCTCTGCAGGCCAGGAGCATTAAGATTGCCCTGCTATGCCTTCTGCCTGCCTATTCCTCCAGGAGCCCCATCTTATCCCCTATAGGCGATTGCTTGGTATGCAGAAGAGAATTTGCCGTCTCCAGAAAATGAGTCAGAGGAAGAAGAGCTTCCCATTTCAAAGGGCAAAGATCCTTCTATGACCTGCCTGTTTCATAGGAAAGACCATAACTTGCTTATCCAAGATACTATGATGGCTTTGCAGACCCTGCTCCTGTGCATGTTTTGCCTGCGGACTCCATTTTGGAGAGCAACAAGCACCCTTCTGGCTCATTTCCTCCCCCAGATCCTATATGATAGCTTGTACGCTCAGTGGAAGACGCCTGAGATAAGCTTTAGGGATCCTGGGTTGTGCTGGATCATCTTTTTATGCTCCCTTATGGGGATGTCCTAGCTATGGTGCTAAACTATAACAATCAAACTTCACCCATTTGTGTTGATAAAACCAAAATATTATTTTTTCTTCTCTTGTATATTCTTTTTTATATACTGTGGCTTACTATTGGTCTCAGAAAAACGGCAAGCTTTGACACTTTTTCAAGCGACACGCTTGAACACTTTTTTTTGGGTCAATGACTTCCACCCAAACTAGTGCACGTTTTACATCAATGACCTTTAGCCAACATTTTTAATCTTATGTCTTGAATATTACTTAATTATCTTGCTTTTTATCTATATATTTTTCTATAACGGGTTGATTTTCATCATACCCTATATTTTACTTAAAACTGGCGTTCGCCATTCTACTTAGCTTATGTAGAATCGCGTCGGCTGCTGTCCCTTCTTTATTTTGGAACCACAAAGATTAATCCGACGCCTCAGCCTCATCAGCGCTTCGGCGTTTCTCCGCTTGGGTTTGTCAAGGGGGATGGTGTTATTTCTACTTTGGGACTTATTTCTTCAGAGAATTCATTGATTGAATATTCTTATTATCGCTGACCAGTTCGCATCTCTGGTCATCTGTTTTTCTCAGACTGATCTCTGATTTTCAAGGAAGACGCCAAGGCAATTTTCAAGGCGTCTTCCTTGAAAATCAGAGATCAGTCTGAGAAAAACAGAGATAACCAGAGATGCGAACTGGTCAGCGATAATAAGAATATTCAATCAATGAATTCTCTGAAGAAATAAGTCCCAAAGTAGAAATAACACCATCCCCCTTGACAAACCCAAGCGGAGAAACGCCGAAGCGCTGATGAGACTGAGGCGTCGGGGATTAATCTTTGTGGTTCCAAAATAAAGAAGGGACAGCAGCCGACGCGATTCTACATAAGCTAAGTAGAATGGCGAACGCCAGTTTTAAGTAAAATATAGGGTATGATGAAAATCAACCCGTTATAGAAAAATATATAGATAAAAAGCAAGATAATTAAGTAATATTCAAGACATAAGATTAAAAATGTTGGCTAAAGGTCATTGATGTAAAACGTGCACTAGTTTGGGTGGAAGTCATTGACCCAAAAAAAAGTGTTCAAGCGTGTCGCTTGAAAAAGTGTCAAAGCTTGCCGTTTTTCTGAGACCAATAGTAAGCCACAGTATATAAAAAAGAATATACAAGAGAAGAAAAAATAATATTTTGGTTTTATCAACACAAATGGGTGAAGTTTGATTGTTATAGTTTGGTATGAAGTAATTCACTCGGAAGAAGTCCTAGATCTGTTTGTTTAACACACTAGCTATGGTGCTGGCAAAGTGCGCTATCATCCTGTGGGAGCAGTGCGCTACGCTCAAAGATTTTCATAACAGAAGAGTAAAGGCCCTCTTTAAGAATAACTTCATGGTCTCCACACTATGCACAAGCTGTGCTGCATATCAGTTTGGGTGGTTCAAGCTCCACTATGCTGTGTCCAGCAGCTACCAGACAGCCCGGAGGTTGCAAGACTAGAGTCAGGGACTGTTTATGCAGCTGTATGACTTGATCAAAATGCAAGTCCACTGCAGGAGGAGTAGTAGTAGTAATAGCTAGGCATTGGCTCTGGCTCTGCAGTTGGTCAATGAATGTGGCCTCCAAGCTGTGGCTGAGAAGATTCACTTTAAGGACCACCAGCAAGGACCTGGAGAAGTTGGTCAGAGACCTTTGAAAGGTTCACCCACAGACTCCCAGAAGACAGGCCCAGAGGTTCCAGGCGTGCCTCGCAGAGCCATGCCTGGAGCCTGGATGTGCCCTTTGACTGCCAGGAGCTGGATAAGGCCCATTCCTCATATGGGTCCAAGTCCAAGAAAGGGCATGCCTTTCACAGCTCACAGGATGTTTGAAACTGCTACAGCTCCCCTTTGAGCTAGTAAATTCATACACAGATTCAGTGGGTCTGAGGTGCAGCTTGTGAAGTGGTGGCAGCTCTTGCCGTTTCTTGGAATGTGCCATCACATCAAGCCAGTGGGTCCTTAAGGTTAGTCAGGGTTATGTACAGAGTTTGCAGATCCAATAAGGGATACCTTTAGAAAGTCTCAAGTGGTTCCCTACTCAAGCAGGTGGCAATGGAGGAAATTCTACAGCACATCATGCAGCTGCAAGTATACATGCCCTCTGCAGAGCAGAACCAGGGGAGATGTTCCATCTACTTTGTAGTACCCAAGAAGGGATTTTCATTCCAACCTATCCTGGACCTGAAGGTAGTTTGTGCAACGCTTCCACATGGAGATGATCCAGTAGGTCAGTGTGTCAAACAGGGGGACTTCCTCACCTCCCTGGAAGTTGCCAAGGCATTCCTTCCATATTACCAGGCAAGATCAACAACTTTCTCCACTTGTGTTCTGGACCCTGCCCTCTGACCCCTCACAGCTTCTCAAATATCAGTAATGGGGCAGCATTTCTGTGCAGGTAGAGCATCAGGTTGACCCATGGCTGCCAAATTGGTCAAACTCCTTGAAGTAGTCAAGGGATAACACAACCCTGCCGATTCACTGGCTAGAAAGGCTGGGGTTGGTGACAACTATCCCAAGAGCAGCTCAGTTCCCTTCCAGGACTTGAAAAACATGAACTTAATTCAATACTCACCTGGGTCGAGTTCGGACACATTGGAAAGATCCCTTAAAATTCAGAGCTAACTCATGGCCTTTTGTTTCCTGTCCCTTCAAATCCTTGGATCCAGAGTGTGTCAACTGTGGCACTTGCTCCATAGGACAGGGTGCAGACTTGGCACAGCCTTACATATCTGTTACTCTAGACAAATCCTCAGCTCTGTGCTGCCAACACCCCAGGTGGCCCAAGTTCTACTGCTTCCCCAAAGTGTCCAGCATCTCCTTTTCCCTTCCCCCAGTGTCCAATCAACTCTTTCCCTTCACAGGCAGGACAATCGCTAAACTGGTGGGGAGAGGGAACATTGCAACATGACCCCTCCTCCACATACTTCAAGACAGCAGCAGAGCAGGTCAGTGTTAACACCACTGTGGGCTTTTAAGTGTCCACATGTGCATGTATGGCCTGCTGCTCCTGCCCCCACCGACAAAGTTGGTATTTGAGGGGGCAAGAGCAGCAGGCTCTGTGTGTGCATGCATAGGTGCTTCAAGGCCCACCACAGCCATGCCACAACCTCCCCCCAAAAAGATCCTCTACCCTAGGTTGATGCCTAGGTAATGGGCCAGCCCTGTGCACATGTGACATCTACAAAGATCTGCTAGACCACTGGCATCCCCCATCTCAGTTAAACCAGAATTCCCCCCTCCCCCCCCCAACAAGATCAATTAGCAGTTCATTTAGCGGTTGCAGCTCTGCCACCTGATGGCTGGCCCAACCATTAGGCAAGCTAGGTGATCACTTAGGGCAGAACATTCACAGCTAAACAATAGATTCTGACAGCAATGGAGAGCATAAGCTTAAGGTTTCCCTAGAGACCCAACACCTTGAACCGAGACTGCAGCTGGCACTGAATAAAAGCGCTGGATTGCATGATAGTCTCCTTGAATGCCAGCCTGAGGGGCAAAGGGGCTCACTGTCTAGGCTAATTTGCCCATGGGCTTTGGTCACAGGAAGCCTCTTGTCCAATCTGCCCAACTCTGGAGAGGTTCCGACCTCTTCTGATGGGAAAAGTTGTCTAGATGTTTCAACAATACCACAGCAATAGCATATGAAAATAAGGTAGAACTCAGTGCTGGACTGGCTCTCAAGAGAAAGAGCTGTGTTGCTGGGCAGAACAACGTCCGACTGTCCTGTCAGCAGCACACATCACAGGTGTAGACAAGCAGGCCAACCAAATTGAAACACTGAGCATCCCAAAGATGGGAGTAAAGCTCATAGTGCAGAAATGGAGCCTTCTAATATTTGATTTGGCCACTTATAATGCCAAAGCAAAAGAACTTTTCAACAGAGAAAAGATCCATAGACAGCAGAGGCTTGGATGCCCCGCGTCAGGAGTGGCCCAGGAGCATCTTCCCTCCATGGCCTTTGGAAAGACATCTTCTGGGAAAGATTCAGGCTCATCCAGCGCTGGCTATTCTAGCAGGGCCCAGTATGAGAATCTCTTGCTGCCTCAAAGGAAGGGGGCCTCCTGCAGCAAGGGCTCCTAGTGATAAAGGATCCTGTTCCCTTCTTGCTTATGGCCTTGGCCCGTGAAAAGCATAGACTGTCCAAAGGCTACTCTGGAATGGTAGTGGACACCCTGCTTAAGGCACAGTGGATCTCTAAGTCGTTAGCTTATGCGACATCCTGCAGAGTTTGAGAAGTTGTCTTCCTCTTGGTCCTTGAGAGGTCAGGAAGGTGGACAATCACCATTATCGTCCTTGCAATCTAATCTGGACCAGGGCTAGACACTGAACTCTCAAGGTTCAGGTGGCAGCCTGGCATGCAAAAAAAAGGGTCACATTCAAGGGCTACTTCTAGCAGAGCTCCCCAACATCTCCCACTTCCTTGAGAGTAAAGCAAATTTGTCCTCCAGTGCATCTGACTGCTGTTCAGTGGAGCTTCTCACTGGTATTGGGGTCTCTGAAAGGGCCTTCTTTAGAGCCCATTCGTAAAGCCTCAATCCAGAATCTGACACTTAAGATTATTTTCCTAGTGGCTGCTGCATTCACAAGGCAGGTGTCAGAGCTTCAGGCCTTGTCCTGTAGGGAGCCTTGGTTTATCTCTATGAAACGAGTATCCCCATGCAGACTGTGCTGCCCCCTCCTTTCAAACCAGATTAATTCTGCCACCCGCCTCAGAGGAAAATCTTCAGATAGATCCCTCTTTGCATCTAGTGGACATGCAGAAGGCACTGGTCATATTTGGAAGCTACTAAACCTGTTGGTCAGATATGTCCTCTTCAGTGATCAGAGGAAAGGACTAGAACTGGCCAAGTCCTTCACTGCCCACTGGATTAAGGAGGCCATTGGTTCAGCATACCTGGCTGGCATGTGTGAGTGCCAGAGGTAGGTTGGAGCCTCCTGGATGAAGTCTGCCTTGGTGTCTCCAGATCTTCTATGAGCAACTTTGTGAAGCACTAGAGGTTGCATGTGGAAACTGGAAAGAGGGGGCACTTTTGGTAGGGCAGTTCTGTCCAGAGCAACAACTTACTTCCAACCCTGGTTCCTGATTGTTTGGGTACATCACATATGTCTGGGCTAGTCTAGCAAGACAATGAAAAGTTCACAAAACCTGATATTCTTTACTCTAATCCAACTAGATCAATCCAGGATCTGCCCTGGAAGACTTTCTACAGATTTGGGAATCCAGCTACTTTGGAACATTATCAACAGACCTCATTGTAGAGAGCCAAAAATGTGTTCAAGTTAATGTTCCAAAAACTTGGATTGTTGATTACTAACATTCATTTTAAGTTTCTCAATGTCAAACTTACGACTTAGGAAGTGTCAGACTGTCTTCAGTGCTGCACCAACAGATATCTAGTGATGACATTGCTCAACACTGCTCTAGTCTCTCTCTCTACCTGCTGAAAAGGGAGCATAGCCCTTACACCTGGACTGGTCTATCAGGATTCAAGAAACTTTCAGGTATGTAGAACTTCTCCATCTTAAACAGAAAATGACAGCAAACAAACTTATGACTATCTAGTCTGGCCATCTATATCAGCTACTCGTCTTGACTACCCCTTCCTCTACCTCAGATACTATGCTTACCTGTGCTTTACTGAATAAGATACTGCCCCATCTCCACCATCCCCCCCTTTTTTAAGCCAATTTATTTATTTAATGGGATTTATAACACGTCTTTTCCTTAAATCAAGGTGGTTTACATTCAAACTAACCGTTTAGATTATAACATAGAATAGAGGGTAGGGTCATGCAGCATGCAGGAACTTAACAAAAATCAAATTATTAACGGTATATTAGCATAACTTATTTACAAGTTGGTGTCATGTGTCATGTTCGTTTAAGGGTGTTCATTGATCAGTGTCCTATGACTGTGGGCAGTCAGTGATGCTCTATGTGATATTTCCAAAATGTTCTATGTACAGGAGTGTAACTTTCTCCTGAATTCCTTTGTGTCCCTCATATTTCTAATATCCTCCGGGAGGGAGTTCCATAAGTTTGATGCATATAGCGATAGTGCCCTGCTGGATGTGGTCTGTTTGGTTTTGGAATATTCATTTGGTGTAGTTATTACATTTTTCCAATTTCTCCTCTTCAGGCAGCTTTCAAAGTGTCTTTTTATCAGCTCCTGGAGTGACTCAGCTGATCCATTTAGTAATATTTTAAAATATATTAAGTGTTACCTTGAACCTAGCAGAACTCTTTATTGGTAGCCAGTGTAGTTGGGCCAGTGTCTGTTATGTGTTCGTATTTAGCTGTTGAAAAAATAATGCAGGCAGCCATGTTCTAGATCATCTAAAATGAATGATTAGTATGTACTGGTAGGCCTTGGTATAGTGAGTTGCAGTAGTCCAACACTGGTGTGACTACAGCTTGTTTTAGGAGAGTTGTTTTAGGAGAGGCTTTAATTTCTGGATGATTTTTCAGTTTATGGTATGCATTCTGTGTTTGTTAATTTGTGACTGTAGGTTTAGTTTCTGATCTAGAATGACCCCTAGGTATTTGAGTTCACTTTTGATAGCTATGTTTCTGTTCCTTAGGGCTATCACATTAGAAGTGAAGGTCTTGTTTCTGGTTATGATGAGGGCTTCTGTTTTATCATAATTTAAGCTGAGGTTATATGCACTAAGCCATGTGAAAATTTCTGAGACACATCCTGTTATGTTTGTGTAGTCTGGATTTAACATTGATAGCTCTGTACAACATGTCATCAGTGCATATTTGATAGTGAATCTTGTGTTTGCTGATGACATCACAGATTGCCTGAATGTAGAGGTTGAAGAGAAGATATTGATGACCTCTTTGGGACCCCTTGCTTTATCATGAAGGGAGAGGATGTGTCTCGTCTGCATCTGACATACTGTTGTCTGTTCTCTAAGTATGATCGGAACTATTTCAAAGTATTATTGTATAGGACTATCTCCTATAGGTATCTCAAAAAGTACAGTATGTGATACAGAGTCAAAGGCAGATGATATATTGAGGAAGTTATAAAGCCCCTTTTTATATTGTCTATTCCTCTGATGATGTGGTCAGAGTGTGCTGTTAGTGTTTCCACACCATGATTGGGCTTGAATCCATGTTGATGTGGATCTAGGGGTGCATGTGTGTTGATGTGATCCTGCAGTTGTAACTTTACTGTCTTTTCAATGATTTTTGTCATGAAAGATAAGCTTGAAACCGGTTGCTACACTGCAGGGTCTGCCTTGTCCAGTTATGGGCTTTTTAGGATAGGTCTGATTGATGCTAGTTTGAGGGTTGCAGGCATGTGCCCCTGTGTGAGGGATGTGTGTATAATTTTGTGAATGAATGGGGTGAGCTCTTTGGCTGACTTTATCCATGCAACTGGACAGGGATCGCTGGGTGCTGTTGTATTCAGAGTAGTTACTGTGTGTGTTACTTGTTTGATTGTTGGTATAGCAAATTTGCCCCATGTCCCAGCGGGTCCCAGTTGATTTTCAGTGTTTGTTGATAGTGGTCTTACATCTGGCTGTGTGCTATGCTGCTTCTTCATTAGATGGCCTGCTATCTGCTGCAGATGTATATCGGGATAGTCTCCCTGTGAGGATTCTTTCGTTAGCGTGTGGACTATTCCGAAGAGTTCTCTTGGTTTGTTTGCGGCCTTCATGATAAGGTTTGTGTTGTATTCTTATTTGAATATTTTGAGTGTTATTGTATTCTTGTTGCATATTTCTGTATTCTTGCAGTACATCTCGGTCCTTTGTATGTCCATTGTTCTGAGGTTCCTCTTTGCCTGGATTTCTTTACCAGGGTGTTGTCTCTTTTGTGCTGTATCTGGTCTATAGCAGGATGCTTCTGCTGCCTTTGATGGAGTGGTTCCAGTTCTCCATTATATTTTTAAGGTTGGTGTAGGCATGGTCCAATTTGGGTAAAACATCCTTCAAGAACTGCTCTTTATTAAAGGTCCTAAATCTCCTTCCAATGTGTTGTACCCGAGTGTGGTTAGTCAGGGTGGGGACTATTTGGAAGGTTAAATAGTGATCTGACCAGGAGGTTGGTGTTATAATTGGCGGGGTTATGTGTTTGCACTCAATTAGTGTTGACGGGGTAAAGACGAGGTCTGGGGTAGAGCAATGCCTGTGTGAGGGGGCATGTATTAATTGCATGAAGTTCATGGTCTCCATGGCCGAGGAACGACTTGGCCTCTTTTTGAGGTGCTGAATTGAGATTAAAGTCCCCAAGAATCAGCATGGGGTTGTGGTTGGCAGAAGCTGCCTCTAAGATGAATCTGAGCAAACTCTCCTTTAAGGGAATGTTACTCTTCAGAGTGGACTTACAGAAGTTGATAGATTGAGAAGGCCTACCCACAGAGCCTCCCAGACAATAAATTGAGAAATGCCAAGATAGTACTATGGCCTTTGGTCCCCTTAGGCGGCCATCTGGTCAAACAGAGGCCAGAAAAATCTGCTTGGCTCTGAGAATTTGGTCCTTGTTAGCAGGCAAGGTGATTCTTATGTTCGTGGACAATGCTGTGGTAATCAGGCACAGAATGAGCAGGACAGAGCCACCATGGAAAAAAAATGCTTTATTCTCAGAGGTCAGCACAACACATGTTTTGGCCGGGAGGCTTCTTTCAGGAATATTATGACCTATACAATACATAATACAATAAAAAAGTTAAATTTCATTTATTTAAATTTTTGTATTTAAACACACAAAATATTATACATAATTAAATTCATACCAGGCATCATGCAACTGCAGCTGCTTGTCCTTCCCCAAATCTCCTCTCTCTAACACAGACAGGGAGATGGGTTGGTTCATGTGAAAGAAGGGAGGACACTACTTTAGGCAAGAAAGGTGTCAGTCTTCAGGATCACCTTTTCTGGACAGAAGACCAGAAAGGGTTCCCGACATGACAATGCCTGCAGCTCCAAGATGAGTCTTGCAGAACAGATCACCACCAAAAACAGTCTTCAACATGAGATCCTTCAACAAGGCCTCCTTCAAAGGCTCAAAAGATGTTCCCATCAAAGACCGAACCAGGTTCAGGTCCCACAGTGGCACCACCAGCTTCCAAGGAGGCTGTACCTGCTTCATGGCCCTAAGGAAACTAATGTCTGCTTGAGCTGCTATCGACGTACCTTGTTATCTTGCCTCAATAGCAGGCCAATGCCATGACCTGGACCTGCAATGAACCAAGGGCCAGAACAACCCATCTTGCAGAAAGGCTAAAATCTACAGGATGGAGGCAGACAGGGCCAAGACCCCCTTGATCCCACACCACTCCAAGAAAAAAAAACACAAAAACACACACTCCACATAGGACAAGGAGGTCGACCGCTTCTGGGCCTTGAGTAGAGTTGCCACCACCGCTGGCAAATAAACCCTGCCTGCTCAATTCACCCTCTCAAGAGTCAAGCCATAAGCAAGAAATGATCTACTTGGGGCATGTGCACCAGCCATTGGACCCACAGTCCGTCCTTCACTGGGAGCTGCCAGGGAACCCTCGCTTTCAGGCATACCAGGGCCTGCATACCACAGCCTCCGTGGCCAGTCTGGTACAATCAGAACCACCTGGTCCCCAGTGCCACCCTATTCTGTGAAAATCTTATCCAGAGGCCAAGGCAGAAAGAGCAGGCTGTCCTGGGGCCACAGCTGCACCAGCATGTCATGCCATCTGCTAAAGAGCTGACTCGACTTGGAAAAGGCTGTTGAAGCCATCAGATCTATGGTCGGCTGGCCTCAACACCGGACAATCATTTCAAACATGGAGTCAGCCAAGACCCATTCTGCCAGGTCTGCCCAAAGGTGGATGAGAAAATCCATTTGAGCATTTTCCTTTGCCTGCCACATGCGCCACCAAGAGAGAACAAAGGTGTTTTCCACCTACTGAAAGAGTGGCATTGCCTCCTCCAGTGTTGCCCTGGCCGTGCTCCCCTGTCGACTGATGTAGGCCACCATAGTCACATTGTAAAGACTAGCACTGCCTGACCCCACTGAGTTTGGACCAGTTATATGGAACACGTTGACAACTCCTCTGATCACAGTCTGAGAAATCTGGCCCAGACAATGTGGCTCCCAGCAGATAAGGATGTCATTAGTTGTCTGTCACCCAGGAGGGGGTCTCCAAGGGAAGGCCTGCTGTCACAGCCAGAAAGGAGAGCCATCACCCTAGGCTGCTCCACACCTCCCCTAGCCATGACAACCTCCGTGCCAGAGTCTCACTGGGAGGAGGGGGGGGGGGACCAGTGCAACAATGTATGCTGAAGCGACCTCATGTGAGCCCGAGCCCATGGAACCAGGTCTATGGCTGCTTCAGGTAATGCCAAGCAGACAGCTGGACCATCCAGAGAAGAAAAAAAAACAAAACAAACCACACAAACCCCCCCCACACACACACAAACACACCACACATGCTCACTTATCTTTTCGGTGCACTCTGGTGGCAGGGACACCTAGCCTTCCTAGGTATCTAACAGTGCCCCCAAGTCAGTCAGCTGTTGAGAGGGCTCCAGTTGGTTCATCACGGTTCACCACCCAACCTAAGCTCTGCAGGAGCTCCACCATGTGCAGAGTGGTCCTTTAGCTCCAAGGGACTTCGCCCTGATCAGTCAGTCATCCAAATATGGGTAAACAAGGATCTGTTGCAGGGCTGCAGCCACAACTACCATGACCTTTGCAAGTGTGTGGGATATGGTGGCCAGCCCAAAATGGTAGAACAAAACTGTAAGTGCCCCATGGGTACTGTGAACCTTAGGAAGCACTGGCTTTCGCCACAGATCGGGATGTAGAGGTAAGCCTCTGTAAGGTCTAAAGACCTGAGGAACTCCCTTTTGCACTGCTACAATTACCAACTGAAGAGTTCCATGTGAAAACGCAGCACGCGCAACACCCTGTTGACAAATTTGAGGTCCAGGATGGGATAGAACAATTCTTCCTTCTTGGGGACGATGAAGTAAATTGAGTACCGACCTGACCTGTACTGGTTTGAAGGCACAGGGCAGAATACCCCCAAGCAAACCAGCCTATCCAGAGTCTGAACCGCTGCCCACTTGACTGAGGACCTGCAAGGGGAAAAATGAGAAATCCATCAGGAACGGGCCTTGCCAGCTCCAGTGTGTAACCCTCCTGGATGATATCTACCAGCCACTGGTCCTGGATGACATGGATCCAAGCAGAGTGGAAAAGTCTTCCCCTGATCCGCTCCTGTCTTTGGGTCCCCCTTACTTCATTGGGACTTCTTGGCCATATTGACAGGGGGGGAGGGTAGAAACCCCTGCCATATCCCTGTACCCAAAAGGACAAAGTTATCCCTGGAGGAATATTGCCCCCTCTGAAACTGAGCAAAGCAAACAGCCTGGAACCTCTGGAAGTCCTAAGGCTGCCCCTCTGGGAGCCTCACCAATCTTGGCTCACCTGTTTATCCTCTAGGAGACTGCCTCCCTTGGAGTCCAAGGTCCTTGACCAGCTCTCCAGGGCTTTTGGCAAAACTAAAGAGTCATGAGATAGGAGGCAGTGTACTATTGTGGATCAGGAACTGGTTACAAGATAGAAAGCAGAGGGTAGGGCTAAATTACCAATTTTCCCAATGGAGAAAGGTGAATAGTGGTGTACCCCAGGGATCTGTGCTGGTTCTGCTGCTTTTTGACATATCCATAAATGACCTGTGAGGTTATCAAATTTGCAGATGACACAAAACTATTTAAAGTTGTTAAAACCCAAGAGGATTGTGGAAAATTGCAAGAGGATCTTGATAAATTGGAAGACTGGGCATCAAAATGGCAGATGGAATTTAATGTGGACAAGCGCAAAGTTATGCACCTAGGAAGAACCACCCAAACTATGGTTACAGGATGCAAGGTTCCACATTAGGAACCACCACCCAGGAAAAAGATTTAGGCGTCATTGTGGATAACATGTTAAAACCATCAGCCCAGTGTGCAGCAGCCGCCAAGAGAGCAAATAGAATGCTAGGTATCATAAGGAAAGGAATGGAAAATAAAAGGATATTATAATGTCTCTATATCGTTCCATGGTGAGACCGCACCTTGAATATTGTGTGCAAATCTGGTCGCCGTATCTTAAAAAGGATATAGCGATTTTAGAAAAGGTTCAGAGAAGAGCCACCAAAATGGTAAAGGGGATGGAAGGATACTCCTATGAAGAAAGGCTTAAAAGGTTAGGGCTCTTTAACCTGGAAAAGAGACGGCTGAGGGGAGATATGATAGAAGTCTATAAATTAATGAATGGAGTGGAACGGGTAAACGTAGATCGATTGTTTACGTTATCAGAATATAGAAAGACTAGGGGACATGCAATGAAGCTACAGGGTAAACTATTTAAGACTAATAAAAGAACATATTTTTTCACTCAATGTGTAATCAAACTCTGGAATTTGTTACCGGAGGATGTAGTAAAGGCTGTTAGTGTAGCTGGGTTTAAAAAAAGGTTTGGACAAGTTCCTGGAGGAAAGGTCCATAAACCATTATTAAGAAGGGACCCAGAATATCAATGCTTGACCCAAGCACAGAATATCAATGCTTGACCCAAGTACAAGCACTGTGGAACCTGTGTCTTTTGGTGAAACTGCTAGGTACGTATGACCTAGATTGGCCACTGTTGGAAACAGGATACTGGGCTTGATGGACCTTGGTTTGACCCAGTATGGCATATCTTATGTTCCCCAAACAGCTTGCCTTTTAAAACAGCAGCATGGTGAGCCGGACCTTGGAAGAAATGTCTGCAGACCACTGTGGAGCCCGAAGAGCCATCAAGCAGTCACTACTGAGGTCATATTCTTAGACACGCAAACCAGGTTGTAGAAGGCATCTGCCAAATAAGCACCGCTCCACCCCCGACTCCATCAAGGCTGCCTTGGACTCTGTGTCCAACCTGCCCTGTGCACAGTAGAGGCAAGCTCTTGCCACATAGGCACCACAAATAGTCTGCAGGGTGAGTACATTTGCCACAAAAGCCTGCTTGAGCATGGCCTCCAACGTGCGGTCCTGCACATCTCTGAGCACAGCACCGCACTGCTTTCCACCAGGATGGAAGTCTTCTTGGTCACTGCGGTCACCAATGCATCCACCTTTGGCAGCTTGAGAAACTCCTGCTTCTCAGGAATGAGAGGTGTAGGTGAGTCAAGGTGCAGACACCCCGTAGACTGGACTCAGGCAGCTCCCATTCGGCAATCATTCATTTGCTTGATCACCTTGTGGACTGAAAAACCTGGGAAGAATACAACCCCTGCAGAGGTCTTCCAGTGTAAACTCCTCAGGTCCAAGCCTATCGACATATTGAAAGACCCCAGGTAGTAGGAGATAAGAGCTACCAGCTCCTCCTTCCAAAAAAAAACACCCACACCACACACACACTACAGCAGGTAGGTCATCGGAAGGGCGATTGCCCCACCCACCTCCAGACTGTAAGCCTTCTCCCAATCCCTCAAGGTTCCCTCCGCCTCTTCAGTTGAAGCAGGGGACCCTGGAGAGTCTGGGTCCTCCAGGAGTTCGAACGCCGAGAATTCCTGCCTCCTTTTAGCTGGTGGGGCCTCCCTCACATCTGTCAGGGCTTGTAACTCCCCTGCAGCTTCTCCCAAAGATACAGGGCCCTTGCTTGCTTCAGAGCACAAGTTCAGGGGAAAAAGGCATCCCCAAATTCGGATCCACTGAGCTATGGCACTTCTTAGACTTGGTCTTGGCGCCTGAGCCTTGACATGCTTCCCCTCTTGCTTTTCCCCCCTCTGCATGGCCCAAAAATGGCCAAGTTTGTTGCCAAAACATGCCTGCAAGAGGGAAGCAGCCAACGAACCAGCTTCCTTCTCATCCATTGCCGACTGTTGTAATGCCTGAAGGGCCTGCTCTGCCATCTCGCTCTTCTGAGCACAGAAAGCAGAGGCCACTGTTGAGACAGTGCCCTGGCATGCCCTGCAGGCAGTGCAGATGGGCTTAGAGGAAGCCATGCCACTTACTCCCTTAGATTTCTTCAATACTCTCCACTGTACACCTCTGCACAACTCGCTGATGAGACTCCTCCCCCCAACCCAGGGAACAAAGCCAACCACACAAAACCAAACAGTCCTGAGAGAAAGTGGCTGCCCCCCTGAATGACGAACAGAGTGACAAGAGAGATCAAGCTAAAAAGTAAATAAAAATAAAAAAAACCCACTCTCAACTGCACAGCTGTGCAACACACTGAGTCAGCCCACACAAGCACCTCGGGCAGGGACAGAGGGGAACCCAGGGCTCCTGGGGATACACCCCACTGCAGATGAGGCAGTCACATATAATGCACATCAAGGGCCCCAGAAATATTATCTTGCGCTCAGAAAAAGATTAGATTAGCATTTGCATCTTGCTACCAAAATCTGTATACTGCGGTGCCAACACCCCCAGTAGAAAGCATTCAGAGTTTAGATTCTAGCCCCTGCACCATTGGGAAAATTGACCATTTAGCCCTACTCTCTGCTTTCTATCCTTTAACCAGTTCCTAATCAACAATAGTACACTCCCTCATATCACATATCTAGTTTTGCCAATAGTCTTCATGCGGGACCTTGTCAAAGGCTTTCTGAAAATACAGATACACTATATCGACCGGCTCACCTTTGTTCACACCTTCAAAAAACACACACACAGATAAGACCTTCCTTGGCTAAAGCTATGTTGGCTATCTACATGCTCAGTAATTTTGCTCTTTATAATGGTTTCTACAATTTTGCCCGGTACTGAAGTCAGGCTCATCAGTCTAACTGGTGTTACATTGGCCATCCTCTGATCTTCAGGTATTACTGATTATTTTAATGATAGTTCACAGATTAGTTATAGTAAGCCTGCAATCTCATATTTCAGTTCTTTCAACACCATCTGATGCATACCATCTGGTCCAGGTAATCTGCTACTCTTGTTTAAAGCATCTTCCTGGTTTATCAATACTTTTTTCAATTCTTCAAATATATCGCCTTTAAATACCATTTCAGTCATGTAACCTTCCCTAATCATCTTAAGCAAAGGCTGAAGCAAATAATTCATTCCTTCAGGTCTCTCCACTATGACCTTATCCCCTTTTAGTGCCCCTATTACCCCTCTATCTAATGGTCCAACTGACATCTAACATGCAGTGCTTATGTTTCCAGTTTATCATTTGGTTTCTTCTTCCATTTCCTGAAAGATGCTTTTTTTTGCTACAACAGCCTCTCTGACCTCTCCTTTAAACCATGCTGGCAGTTCTTTGGACTTCCTTCCACTTTTCTTAAAGACAAATTACATTAGTATTCCAGATTTATAAGAGTGTTGAGACAAATATTTTAAATACCACCAGTTGAGCTGTCTGCTCTTGCTAGTGGCCACTTGCATTTGCCTAGAATTAGTCCTATAAAATGGTAATGGTGTGGTTCCCAAATTATTTTAGAACTTTTAAAAAACAGCCACATAACCCACTATAATCTCACATCCTCAAGAGCATGGCTTTCAACTCCTTTCCTCACCTCTACATACTACGAATATGTAAAACGAAAGCTTCAGATTTTAAAATTCTATATCTAAAAGCTATTCCTCATAGGCTTACAAGTGTCCGATCCTGTATTTTCCTACTAAGGTTTCAGATAATCTTGCCTTTAGTTACTGTAGTTGGTTAACTCGAGTTCAATATGCAATATTGCATACTACTTCCTCTTCCACATAAGTTTATCCCTTGCATTTTGGATTCTGAAGTAACAGTCTTTAAAAAGAGCAATGCTGTGCTGGCTCTGATGCTAGAGAATTACATTAAACATACTGCAAAACTAGTTCTGCCATAGGAAGCACTATGCCATTCAGGAGTAGTCAATGACTGCCCACTGGCTTATGTCATATAAAGCACACTTCTTATAAACATGGCAAGTGCCAGAGGAATATGATGCTATTCTAGGATACAAAATACTAGCCTATAAAAAAAATAAAACAAAAAGGTCCTGAATAAAAATACATCCTTGACAGGTCTTAGGCTCCCTGCCTTGAAAGGTACATGGTTGCTCTGGACTAGCAAATACTATAGTCTGCGTACCTGGACCGGCCTGGAGGGACTATTAGGAAACTGTAGTTCATTAACACTTAAGTATAGCTAAGAATTATGTAGAACCTGGGCAGACCCCCAGCAGAGGAACAAAACAGCAAATAAATTTTAGGATGCAGCACTTGTCAATTTTCATCTGTTTGCATCATGATCAGTAAAAGTTATAGTATATGCACGAGGACAGATACTAACCAACTGAAAAACTAATGGTTTCCAAGTCCAAGACCACAGCTGAAAATTGGGCTAGTTTATCAACCAATAAAAGCAAATTAAGATTTCATTTATAATACTCTTTGTGGAGGCATGGATCAATGGTGCATTTTCAAAATTTTCAGTTACAGCTGCAAATGAGAGGGATGAGGCACTAAAATAAAACTAACGGCCATTCATAGAGACTCATAAGATGGAACTTTTACGCCCAGGGAACATGGCTAAGGCAGAAAGATTTTGCAATGGGAAGGTGCCTTTGCTAACTCTTGGAACAAAGCTGGACCCAGATAAGAGTAGGGATGTGCAGTTTGATGACTACATTTAGTACACACTCAAACCTCAACGCAAACACAGATTAAAGTCCATGAAGTTTCCTCTAGTCAACCTCTACAGTCCCATGCCAAGTAGGTCAGCAAGTGACTTAACATGCATACATTTATGCTTCAAAGAACTAATTTTTTATTCACCAATTGCCATTTCTGTAGTAAACATGCACTGCTGTGTATATAAGGATTTAAAACACAATAAAGTGTAGTTACTCACCTGTAAAAGGAGTTCTCCAGGGACAGCAGGAATTAGTCCTCACATATGGGGTGATGTGGGCACAGACAGAGCCCACGCAGAAGCATCTCCCCAGCTTTCAAAGAAAACCTTTGGGAGATACCACACAAGCCTATCATTCCACATTAAATACCTTCATGTTAAATGTTACAATTGTACTGTCTAAATGTTTACACGTACCCTAATGTTAAATGTAACCCTCCAATCGTGGTGTGACGTGACCACCTTGATTGAAGGAAAAGGTGGCATACAAATCTGTCTAAATAAATAAATGTGTGGTGCCATCTTGCTCAGTTAGATGACTGAACTAAAAGACGGCAAAAGAAAATAGTAAAGAAGCAATTCCAAGGGAGGGAGGGTTGTGAAGACAGATTCCTACTGTCCCCGGAGAACATCTGTTACAGGTAACTACGCTTTCTCTGGGAACAAGCAGAAGCTAGTCCTCACATATGGGACTCCCTAGCTACAGACTACCGAAAGCCCATAGAGAAAAAAAACAAACCAGTCGCCCCAAGGGGAACCGTGAGCAGCAGCAGCAATTGAATCTGCAAATAAAACTGCAGTAGGACCCATGTGTCCGATGGGAACCAACACACCGGTAACCTGAACACAGAAGGGTCAGAAAGTGGGAGTTGACAAAACCCCGAAAAGATTACTAAGAACAGCCTGGCTGAAGGCGGTGCCTGTTTGGGACTCCCTCTCCAGTCAGTAGGGAGTTGCGAAGGTATGGACTGAAGACCAGGTGGAGGCCCAGTAGATGTCCAATGTCAGACACAGCACAGGTTTATCAGAGGCTGCCATGGCCCTAACACACTGTACTGTGGCCTGGCTATCCAGCGTGAGCCCAGCCTGCTCATAGGCAAAGGTGATGCAGTCCACCATCCAGGTGGTCAATGTTTGCTTGGTCACTGCTTCCCCAAGCCGACTGGGGTCGTAGGGAAAAAAAAAAGCTGAGACACTCTGCGGTGGCCCCGGGTACATTTAATGTAGAAGGACAGGGCCCTCTTACAGTCTAAGGTGTGAAGGACAGTCTCCGCTCTGCTGGAATGAGGCCTTGGGAAGAAGGTGAGTAGCATCACCTCCTGGTTGAGGTGGAAGGAAGACACCACCTTCGGAAGGAATTTGATGTGTGCACGTAGCACAACCCTGTTCCTGTAGAATCTGGTATATGGCGCCTCTGCCACTAGGGCTTTGAGCTCACTCACCTTGTGAGCAGAGGTGAACACCACCAGGAACATGACCTTCCATGAGAGGTACCTCAGGTGGCAAGTAGCCATAAGCTCAAATGGTGGGCAGGTGAGCTGCACCAACACTATGTTGAGGTCCCACTGTCGCCGGAGGGCAGACGAGGAGTTCGGACATCAGGAGTCCCCTCAAAGCAGGTCACCAGAGGCTGGACCGAGAGGGACCTGCCTTCAATAGGGTGGTGCACCTCTAGGGCACTGAGATATACCCTAACGGAGTTAGATTTGAGCCCAGATTGTGAGAGATGAAGGTACTGCAGCACCATCTGCACAGGGCAGGAGAACAGGTTTACCCACTGCTCCATGCACCACACTGAGAATTGGTGCCATTTGATGTCATAAGCCCTCCTGGTGGAGGTCTTAAGGGAGGCCAGCAGTATCTTTCACTTCTCATGAGAGGCTGAAAGGGGCTAAGTTTATCCTTTCAGCAGCCATGCTGTCAGTGACAGGGACCCAGGTTGGGGTGCCAGGAGAGCCTTCCTACTGAGACAAGAGGCCTGAGGCACTCCCCAGTGGGATAAGAGCCTCTGCTGACAACTGGAAGAGCAGTGAGAACCACTGCTGCCTGGGCCACTGTGGAGCCACTAGGTTACTAAGAGCCTTGAAGAGGGTTGTCGCAATCAATGGCATGGGTGGGAAGGTGCACATAAGACCTTCTGATCACAGAATTAGAAATGCATCTGCCACTAAACGAACAGGTGTGGCTGACAGGAGCAGAAGCGGGGCAACTGGAAGTTGTCTGGGCTGGCGAAAAGGTCCACCCACGGGGTCCCCCAGAGTCAGAGGAGCCAGGTGGCTACTCTGGGGTCCAGCTGCCACTCATACAGTTGGAGGTCCCTGCTCAGTTTGTCTGCCAGGGTGTTGTCTTGGCTTGGTAGGTATACAGCCCATAGGAGTATTCCCTGACCAATTGGGTAGGAGCAGAGTCCCCGTGCCCTGTGCTCATTAACATAGAACATTGTCACTCAATTCTCCATTTGGATCAGCACGGACTGGTGCCTCAAGCAGTGGCAAAATGCTCAGGGGGCTAGATATATCGCCTGAAGCTCCAGGAAGCTGATCTGCTGGTTGCCATTGGCTGGTGAACAGCTGCCCTGGGTGCGAAGCTCCTCGCAGTGGGCTCCCCATCCCAGCAGGAAGGCATTGTGAGGACCCTTTGGGGACTTGGGATTTGGAAGGGCATTCCTGCTTGAAGGCACTGTGGGTTTTGCCACCACGTCAGAGATTCCACCAACTGCTGGGTCACTAAGAATGTCTTGAGTCGGCCCGTGGCTTGTGTCCACTGCTCTTGAAGGCACCACTGGGTGACCCTCATGTGCAGACAGGAGTCTGGGGTGATATGGAACATGGAGGCCATGTGCCCGAGTAGGCGAAGCAGAAGCTGAGCTGTCAAAGGACGGTGCTATACGTCCACAGCTAGTGTCCTGAGATGGTCAGCCTGGTCCAGGGGGAGGAAGGCCTTTACCTGAATGGTGTCCAGCTTTGCCCCTATAAACTCCAGACATTGTGTCAGGAGGAGATGGGACTTGGGGTTGTTTATCAAACCCCAAATGTTGTAGGACATGGATGGTGCGTGCCATAGCTTGCTGCACCTCTGTGACCATGCCTTCTTTTATGAGCCAGATAGGAGATGATGAATACCCCCCCCCCCCCCCCCACCGGAGGAGGAGGTAGGCAGCCACTACTACCAATAACTAAGGGTAATTCATTCAAGTCAAACACTAGTTAGTGTGTGTGTTCAATGTTTTTAGCAATACTTCTTTTTGATTCCACTAGCTGTACCAATAATACTTCTGTGTACCCAACTGAATACAACTAATTTAGCACGTGGGAGATCTCAGACTTATCGTTTGTAGATATTGATCATGTCTACATTAATGCCTTTTTACATCAATGACCTTCCCAATGCTTCAAAACGTGAATTAAAAGAAACACTTTAGAACATGCTTATCTTAAGGCACTCCCCAACGCTTCTCCGTGGTGCCTTCTGTGCTTTTCATTCCCTTCGAGTTTCTTCAGAGGGTTACTTAGTCAAATGCTCTATAAAGACCAAAAGTTAATACTAAGTAAAGCAGTTACTTACCTGTAACAGGTGATCTCTGGGAACAGCAGGAAAGAGTAGTTACTCACCTGTAACAAGTGTTCTCCAGGAGCAGCAGGAATCAGTCCTCACTTATGGGTGACGTCGGCGCCGACGGAGCCCTTGCGGAGCAATTTTCCCCAGCTTTCGAAGAAAGCCTTTGGGAATTGCAGCGCACATGCGCGGTCCCCTTCCCGCCCAAGGGTGCCATCTTGCTCAGTCTGATGACATAGCGAAAAGACAGCGAAAAAGGTTAGCAAAACCATATACTAAGAATGACTGCAACTCCAAGGGGGGGAGGGAGGGTTGTGAGGACTGATTCCTGCTGCTCCTGGAGAACACCTGTTACAGGTGAGTAACTACTCTTTCTCCAGGACCAAGCAGGAAGTCAGTCCTCACTTATGGGACTCCCAAGCTTAAGGCTACCGGAGACCTCAAGCCTAAAAGAGCTCCCTCAAGCTCAACAGTACAGAAGGAAGGAATCTCCTCTGAATACGAATCCGGCCGGTAGCCCAACACCAGGGCCGGAGGGTAGGAGTTGCTAGACCTCAAAGAGATTGTGGAGGACTGCCTGTCTGAAAGCACTGTCCCTGCGGGACTCTCTCTCCAGGCAGTAATGAGCCGCAAAAGTCTGGCTGGAAGACCAAATAGCAGCCCGGCAGATGTCTGCTAACGGAACAGAGCGGAGATAAGCCACCAACGCAGCCTTCGCCCTGACACGGTGAGCCGTGACTCGACTCTCTAAGGAGAGGCCGGCTGCCCCATAAGCCCAGGCGATACAGTCAGCTACCCAGATGGACAAAGTACGCTTAGACGGGTACTCCCAACCAATTGGGGTCAAAAGATACGAAAAGCTGGACAGCTTTTCTATGCTCTCGCGTACGGTCAAGGTAGAAGGATAAGGCTCTTCTACAGTCCAGGGTGTGCAGCACAGTTTCAGCTCGGCTGGTATGCAGCCTGGGAAAGAAGGTTGGAAGGAGCACCTCTTGGTTGATGTGAAAATGGGAGACCACCTTTGGAAGAAACTTGGGATGAGTCCGTAGGACAACCCTATTCTTGTAGAATCTAGTGTATGGGGGCTCCGACACTAGGGCCTGTAGTTCACTGACGCGCCAAGCGGAGGTAAGGGCTACCAAGAAGAGAGTTTTCCAGGAGAGGAAACGAAGAGGACAGGTAGCCATGGGTTCAAAAGGCGGACTGGTAAGCCTTTGCAGAACCACGTTGAGGTCCCAGTCAGGAGCTGGAGGGCGCAACGGAGGCTTAAGCAGAAGGAGGCCTCTGAGAAAACGCGCCACCAAGGGGTGCGAGGAAAGAGGCCGGCCTTCCACCGGCGAATGATGTACGGAGAGGGCACTGAGGTGGACTCTGACAGAGTTGGATTTGAGGCCCAGATCGGAGAGGTGAAGCAAGTATTGCAGTACCACCGATACTAAACAGGCGAAGGGGTCCTCAGAGCGCTGAGAGCACCAGACCGAGAAGCGACGCCATTTAAGGGCGTAAGATTTTCGGGTAGAAGGACGCCGAGACGCTAGGACGACGGCTTCCACTTCCGGAGGTAGCCGAAGCGGAGCTAGGACTACCCTTTCAGCAGCCAGGCCATCAGGTGCAGGGCCCGGAGGTTGGGGTGCAAAAGAGTACCCTGATCCTGGGTCAGGAGATCGGGCTGACACCCCAGAGGAAGAGGGGTGTCCACCGCTAGCTGTAGAAGTAGAGGGAACCACGGTTGCCTCGGCCACCGGGGCGCTACCAGGATCACGGAGGCCCTGTCCTGGACCACTTTGAACAATGTCCGGGACACCAGTGGCATGGGAGGGAAGGCATACAGTAGGCCCGTGGACCATGATATGAGGAAAGCATCCGGCGCTACTCTGAGAGGATGCGGGTGCCGTGAGCAGAACCTGGGAAGCTGCCGGTTCAGGGGACTGGCAAAGAGATCCACGGAGGGGGAGCCCCACCGGCGGAAGATCTGCTGGACCACTGCGGGGTTCAGCCTCCATTCGTGCGGCTGCAGAATCCGGCTCAGTTTGTCTGCCAGGCCATTGTCCTGCCCAGGCAGGTAAACAGCCTTGAGGAGGATGTTGTGACCGACTGCCCAAGAGCACAGCCTCCGAGCCTCCCGACAGAGGGAGGGAGCCCGTGCCCCCCTGTTTGTTCACATAGAACATGGCAATCTGATTGTCCGTCTGCACCAGCACAGACTGACAAGACGTGAGGTGAGAGAAGGCCCGCAGAGCTAGGCGGATCGCCCGCAGCTCCAGGACGTTTATCTGCTGGGCGGCTTCCCAAGGTGTCCAAAGGCCTTGAGTGCACATCCCTTGACAATGCACTCCCCATCCCAGGAGAGAGGCATCTGTCGTGAGCACCTGGGACGGTGGAGGAGATTGAAAAGTCATGACCAGTACCAGATTGGGCAGGTGAAGCCACCACTGCAGAGAGGAGACCAGGCGGTCAGAGATCTGTATTAAGTCCGTCAGTCTCCCTGTGGTCCTGATGCCATTGAGTGCGAAGGCTCCACTGAGCAGGTCGCATATGCAGACGGGCATTCGGAGTGACATGGACGGTGGAGGCCATGTGACCGAGCAGTTGCAGGAATGGTCTGGCAAAGGCCGGTGACGTGCTGTGGAACCTGCCGGCCCGTTCCAGAGGCAAGAAGGCCCGAGCCTGCAGAGTGTCCAGCCTTGCTCCTATGAATTCGAAATTGAGAGGGGAGCGAAGTGGACTTTTCGAAGTTTATGACGAAGCCCAAGTGCTGAAGCAGAGCCACTGTGCGTTGAGTGGCCTGAGTGACTGCTAGGGAAGACTGCGCCCGGATGAGCCAGTCGTCCAGGTAGGGGAAAACGAAGAGGCCTTGAAGCCTCAGGAAGGCTGCCACCACTGCCAGGCATTTCGTGAATACCCTGGGAGCGGAGGATAGGCCAAAGGGCAGTACGCGGTACTGATGATTCCCTGCCACCACAAATCTTAGATATTGCCGGTGGTCTGGATGAATAAGGATGTGAGTATAAGCATCCTTTAGATCCAAGGAGCATAGCCAATCTCCCTGCTGGAGGTAGGGCAGTAGGATTCCAAGGGTAAGCATCTTGAACTTTTCCCGCTGCAGGAACTTGAGGTTGCGTAAGTCCAGAATGGGTCTGAGGCCGCCTGTTCTCTTTGGAACCAGGAAGTACCTTGAGTAAAACCCGTGACCCCACAGGTGTTGGGGCACTGGCTCCACAGCCTGTTCGCGAAGCAGACTTTGCAGCTCCTGAAGGAGTAAGTTCTTGTGCAGGGGAGGGTCTTGGAGGCTCCCCTGGAAAGAAGGGGGGGACACCTGGTGAAAATGCAAGAGGTAACCCTTTTGAACCACCTGCAGCACCCAGGAATCGGATGTTATGGCAGACCACCGGTGGGCAAAGCGGGTCAACCGGCCCCCCGTACTGAGCAAAGGCCCCTGAGGGGGAGAGGTTATGCTGGCATAGTCAAAAAAACCCACCCTGCTGGGCCAGGGCCTGCGTAGCGGGCTTGGGAGCCTTCTGCCTACGGGATCCGTTACCCTGCCCCTTAGGCTGCTGTCCCTGATGGGGGGCTGCTGAGGCCTGATATTGTGGGTGGTGTTGCTTATAAGCAAACACCTTCCTCGGGTAAAAAGGCTTTTTCCCCGAGCCCTTCCTCTTCTGTGAAGGGGCAGAGGTCTTTCTGGATAGGCGTGTCCTGGTGAGAGTCTCGGACTCGAGTTCCGCCGCCTTTTCAGCCATGGGCTTGCCAAAGAGGTTTTCACCTCTGCAAGGGACATCGACCAACTTGTCCTGCACCCATGGCTTGAGGTCGGATGACTGAAGCCAAGCCTGATGGCGAGCCCCGATGCCAGCCCCGGCTACTCGAGCCGATGCTTCGAAGCCATCGTAGGCTGCTCGAGAAATGAACTTCGAACACTCTCGAATCCCTGTGGACAAGGCCTGGAACCGCTGCAATGGTTCCTCGGAGAGACCAGCAGAGAACCCAGCAATTTCTTTTGCCAGGTCTTGAAGATACATGCCCATATATAGTTGGTATGTCTGGACTCGACAAGCAAGCATAGAGCCCTGGAAGCACTTCCTACCGAGGGCATCTAGGTTTCGTGCCTCCTTACCCGGAGGCAATGGCCGATTCCACCACCATGGAATGGTGTGGCAGTTGTGCCTTCTGGAACCCGGGGCTCTTGCGGACTCGATACATGGAATCGACCCGCTTACTCAGCACCGGCGTCAAGGCCGGGCTCTCCCACATGTGGAAGAGTAGCCGCTCTAGCATCGGGTGAATCGGTACAGTAAAGGACTCCTTCAGGGGAGAGTCGTATTGGAGGGCCTCGAGCTCTTCGGCTTGAGGCTCCTCCTCTGGATCCGCAGGGAAGGCCAAAGCCTTGGCCATATCCCTCATGAAATCGGAAAACCGGGTATCCTCCGGGGGGGGACCGCCTCCGAGGCTCCGACTCGGGCGAGTCGGAGGGGATGCACCGAGTCTGAAAAGAGCCGGGTGACTCGTCCTCCTCCGTGTCCCAGCCCGACTCCTCCGAGGAGGAATCGAGTGGCTCCGTGCGGGCGAGAGCCGGGGATCTCCGCCCCGACGCCGAGGCCGGCGTCGAGGACCTCGGTCCCGAACGGGAGGCCGAGGGAGACCTAGGCTGAGGATCGACTCAAGCTCGTATGGACTCGAGGATCGACTGGGCGTCGACGTCCTGGTGGTCGGGGCAGATGCACTGGCGAGGCCGGTGATCAATGCCCGCTGCTGGTCCATGAAGGCAGCAATACTGCGCTCCAAGGTCGTCAATCTGAGGCCAAACTCAGAAGACCCAGCAGCCCCCGACTCGGGCCCCAATGGCGTCGGGCCCGACGTCGGCTCTTCCGGAGGAGAGTCCAGGAGGACTACAGTACTCACGTGTCCAGGCGACTCCACTTCGAGACGAGGAAGCTTCGAAGGCCTCTCTGCCTCCGAGAACCCTGGGCGACCGACGGGGCTATGCTACCTGGCCCTCGAGGGACCAGGAGCGTCCTCCGACACCACCCTCGCAGGCCTCTTCTTCCGACGGTGTTCCCGGCCGGGGGACCCCCGTTCAGAGGAACTCAGACGGTGCTCGGAGTCGGACCAACGAGACGTCGAGGCATCTGACGAGGTCCGGGCCCGACCGGACGCGGGGTCAGAGAAGATTCGTTCCTTTTGTGACTGCCGACTCCTCAATGCCTTCGAGAACATCTTGCTGCACAGACCGCAACTCTGAGTCATGATCGGGTCCGAGGCAACGGAGGCAGCAGTCATGCGTGTCGGTAAGAGACATAAGTTTGACACAACGATCACACTTCTTAAACCCACTGGCAGCCATCGGGGGAAAAAGGGCCCCTGCAAGGTCAAAAGACCGTGCTGCCAGGGAAGAAGGAAAAAGTGGTGGGAACGCCAGTTGGAGAGAAAAATAGAAAAAAATAATGTGAACGGACTCGATAGGGAATATCGAGGCCGGGCGGGGAAGAGGACACACGAACCGAGAAAAACAGGAAAACAAAATAAAGAAATCAACTTTTTCAGCGGTGATAAACTATGTCTGTAGGGATCCACGGAAAAAAGGAGACTGAGCAAGATGGCACCCTTGGGCGGGAAGGGGACCGCGCATGCGTGCTGCAATTCCCAAAGGCTTTCTTCGAAAGCTGGGGAAAACTGCTCCGCGAGGGCTCCGTCGGCGCCAACGTCACCCATAAGTGAGGACTGACTTCCTGCTTGGTCCTGGAGAATAAGTCTTCACATATGGGTACGTCGGTACCGACGGAGCCTGCGCGGGAACGCTCCCCAGCTTCCCAAAAAAGGAAAGCTTTTGGGAGCATCCCACAGCGCCTGCGCGCTGCCTTCCCGCCTTTAACCGCCTCTCTCCAGTTCGAGTTTTAAAGCTGAGACAAAGAGAGAGAGGAAAGGAAAGAAAGATAGAGAGATACAACTCCTAGGGGAGGTGGGTGGGTTGTGAAGACTTATTCCTGCTGTTCCCAGAGATCACCTGTTACAGGTAAGTAACTGTGCTATCTCCAGGAACAAGCAGGAATGAGTCTTCACATATGGTGACTCCCCAGCTAGAGATGCCTGGGAGATCCCCAAGGTTGTGAGACCCTGAGAAGGGCTCTACCTCCTCCCATGGATCTCAGGCATCCAACCAGGGATGGAGGGTAGGAGTTGATTAAGCATGGAACAGGTGTTTGAGAACAGCCTGACCAAACAAGGCATCCTGGCGGGAGTCCTTGTCCAAACAGTAATGGGCTGTGAAGGTATGAACCGAGGCCCAGGTGGCCGCTCGACAGATCTGGTCGATGGACACAGAATTTAGATGAGCCATAGAAGTGGCCATGGCCCTCACATTATGAGCTGTGACATGGCCCTCCAGAGAAAGGTTCTTACTCTGGTAGGTGAAAGAAATACACTGAGCAATCCAATTGGACAGTGTCCTCTTAGAGACTGGAAGTCCCAAATGAGAGGGATCAAAAGCAACGAAGAGTTGAGAAGACTTTCTATGTTGCTGTGTCCTTTGTAAGTAAAAAGCAAGAGCTCTCTTACAATCCAAGGTATGAAGATTCCTCTCTGCACTTGATGCATGAGGACCTGGAAAAAAGACAGGTAAATACATCTCTTGATTAAGATGAAAAGGTGAGACCACTTTAGGCATAAAGTGTGGATTGGCCCTAAGGACTACCTTATCATGATGGAACCTTGTATAAGGTGGATTAGCCACTAAGGCCTGCAGTTCACTGATGCGGCGAGCTGAGGTGACTGCAACAAGAAAGATAACCTTCCAGGAAAGAAATTTCAAGGAGGTAGTGGCTAAGGGTTCAAAGGGTGGCTTCATGAGCTGACCAAGAACCAGATTCAAGTCCCATGCCACTGGAGGTGGTCTGATGGGAGGTTTAGTTAAAAGAAGGCCTCTCATGAATCTCGCAATAAGAGGATGAGAGGAGAAAGGTTGTCCATTGAGAGGCTTGAGGGATGCTGCAATAGCACTCAAATGGACCCTTACTGAATTCGTTTTGAGTCCTGCGTGGGAAAGATGCAGAAGATACTCTAGTAAAGAATTCAACGGTATTGCTAGAGGGTTAATACCCTTCTCAGCACACCAAATGGTAAACCTTTTCCATTTAAAGCAGGGGTCACCAACCTGCGGCCTGCGGGCCACATGCGGCCCACGAGGTCCCTTCGTGCGGCCCGCGAGGCCCTACCCCGGTTAACATTACGTGCGGCCCGCCAAGGATTCCCGCCATTGTATCCACGCGCTCGCAGCTCACCGACCACCTGCAAGCGTCCCTTTTCCTGTCAGTGTCATCTGTGAAGCCGGACTTTAAGCGTTTGTCTGCTAGCATGAATCAGCCATCTCATTAAATTCAATAAAGGTGATCAGCCATTGTTTTCATCATTTTGCGTTTGTTGTTTTTTTTCGCGGGGGCGGGGAGAAGGGGGGTGCGGCCCGCGAGGCTCCCGGTAGTCGGCTGTGCGGCCCGCGGCCCTCTGGAGGTTGGTGACCCCAGATTTAAAGGCATAGGAACGTCTAGTAGAAGGCTTTCTGGAAGCATGAAGGATATCCCTTACTTGCTGAGAAATATGCCAATCTTGAAGGTCTAAGCCTTCAGCAACCAAGCCCTGAGATGGAGAGATTGGGGGTTTGGGTGCCACAACGTTCCCCCCTCCTGAGACAGGAGATCTGGAGCAGACCCCAGGTCCAGGGAGGGAGCTTGAGAGAGATGCAGAAGTAGAGGGTAACACACTTGGCGTGGCCAACGTGGAGCTATGAGAATCATAGTTCCTTGATCTCTCTGAAGCTTGAACAGGGTCTTGGGAATTAGGGGAATGGGTGGAAAGGCGTACAGGAAGTCTTGACCCCAATGAAGGAGGAAGGCATCCCTGGCCTGAACTCTGACACGGAATTCTGGAACAGAATCTGGGAAGTTTGGCATTCCACGGACTTGCAAAGAGGTCTATGTCCGGGGTTCCCCAAATTCAAAAGATTCTGACTATCTGGTCCATATGAAGGGACCATTCGTGTGGAAGCAGAACTCAACTGAGTCTGTCTGCCCAAGAGTTTTGAACTCCTGGAAGGTATACTGCCTGAAGATGAATTTGATGCTCTCTGGCGAAGGCCCACAATCTCAGAGCTTCGTTGCAAAGCGACAGAGCCAGTCCCTCCCTGCTTGTTCACATAGAACATGGCTACTTGGTTGTCCGTGTGAATGAGGACTGTCTTGTAGCTGAGCAGGGTATGGAAGACTCAGAGCCAAGAAGATTGCTCTGAGCTCTAAGAAGTTGATATGTAGGGAGGTCTCCTGTGGGGACCAAATGCCCTGGGTGGAGAGGTCTTGAAGATGAGTTCCCCAACCCTTTGGAGAGTCATCTGTTGTAAGGCTTGCTTAGGGTAACAACTGTTGGAAGGGGGACCCCAGCAACAGATTTTGAGTGGACGTCCACCACTGGAGAGACCAAAAGAGGCGCCTGGAGGTTGCTATTTTGTCTGACAGACTTCCAGATGCCTGGGTCCACTGGGTGGACAAAGTCCATTGAGCTGCCCTCATGTGAAGGCGAGCATAAGGGACCACATGCACCGTGGATGCCATGTGGCCTAGCAGTTGTAACATCTCTCGAGCAGTTAGATTTATTTATTTTATTTATTTAACAGTATTTTTAAACCGCCTTATCTTATCAAGGTGGTATCACAGCAAACAATCGGGTAAAGTGAGTGTGTTAATCATGCAGTGAGGGTAAAATTTAGTTGAGTGTGTGTTGTATCGTGTGCTGGATTGGGGTGAGCTATGTACAAGGTGTGGTGTATTGTGTGTTAGAGTGGTTTGAGCTATGTACAGTGTGGGCTATATACAGTGGTGCTGCAAAACATTTTCAATACAGGCGGTATCATGTGCTGTTATACATTCTCTTAGGTTATGTGATGTGTCCATAGTGTTCTATGAACAGCATGGTTTTTAGCTGTTTTCTAAAGTCTTTGAGGTCTGTAGTTGCCCTCAAGTCGTCCGGTAGTTTGTTCCATATTGTTGGAGCAGCCATGGAGAGTGCTCTGTCTGTTGTGTCCTTGCGTGTGTGTTTGAATTCACTTGGGGTGCTGACTCGGTTGTGTGTTTGTTTTCTTCTAGGACGAGTGCTGGTGTCTGGTTGAATGAGGGTGTGTAGGCTGTTGGCTGATGTGTGCTGATTTATCTTAAATAGGTTTATGATAGTTTTGTATCTGATGTGTGCACCGATTGGGAGCCAGTCCTTTAAGGTAGGTGTGATGTGGTCCTGTCTTGCAGTACCGGATATTATTCGTGCTGCAGTGTTTTGTGCTAGCTGGAGTGGTTTGAGGGCTTGTTTCGGTAGTCCAAGGTATATCGGATTGCAGAAGTCCAGTATTGGGGTTATCAGTGCTTGACAGACGGTACGAAAGTGTTCTGGAGCAAGGAGTGGTTTCAATCTCCTGATGATTCGCATCTTGTAGTAGACTTTTTGTATTGTTTTGTCTATGTGTTTTTAACTGAATCTGAGAGGCTAACTGCACTAAGCGTAGGCAACGGGCCTGGGGAAGATAGGCCCTTGCAGTTGTGGTATCCAGCAAGGCCCCTATGAACTCTAGAGACTGAGTAGGGGTGAGTTGGGACTTTGAGATGTTTATAACTAGTCCCAGATACTGCAGGACACACATTGTGCAGGCTAGGGAAGTCTGGGCCTCTGACTGGGATGGAGCTCGGATGAGCCAGTCGTCCAGATATAGGAATACGAATATTCCCAGAGTGCGTAGAAATGCAGCTATTACTGCCATGCATTTTGTGAACATTCTTGGAGCAGAGGCCAGACCAAAGGGAAGCACCCTGTATTGATAGTGCTTTCCCTGATAAAGGAACCGAAGGAACCTTCTGTATGCTGGATGGATGAGTATATGGGTATACGCATCCTTGAGATCTAGAGAACAAAGCCAATCCTGACTCTGAAGGAATGGAAGGAGAGTACCCAGAGAAATCTTGAATTTCTCTTTGCATAGGAATTTGTTCAATTCTCTGAGATCTAATATGGGTCTGTAACCCCCTGTTTTCTTTGGAATGAGAAAGTAGGGGGGAGTAGAACCCTGAGCCCTGTTGAAGAGGTACTTCTTCTATTGCCCCTTGGGCAAGAAGGGTGAAAATCTCTTGACCCAGAAGGTCGAGGAGAGATGTTGGAGAATTGAACTGTCTCACCATGGTGTGAGGAGGAAGGTTTAAAGAAATGAAGTTTGTACCCTTCCCTTATGATGGAAAGGGTCCACTGCTCTGCTGTGATTTGCTCCCATCTGGGAGCAAAATGAGCTAACCTTCCTGGAATGGTGAGGCTCTGGTTCTTTTAGAGCTAGAAAGGCTAAGTTCTCTAGGTGCAAGTCAAAGGCCCTGAGGAGGCTGAAGCTGTTGGGCTACAGTAGGCCTTGCAGCCTTAGACTTGGCCTGTTTAGGTTGACGACGTTTTGCAGCAAAACGACCTGCAGAAGATGTCTGCTGACCATAAGCAGAATAATATCTTCCCTTCTTGGGAAAATATGGCTTTTTGAACCACCTCTTCTGGACAGGATTAGAGGTAGACTTTGAAAGCCTATCCAAAGCAGAATTTTCTGCATCCATCTGAGTGGCCTTTGCTTGCCAATCTTTGCCAAACAGGTTTTCACCTGTACAAGGAAGATTTCCTAATCCATCTTGGACCCAGGGTTCCAAATCAGAAGCTTGTAACCAAGCAATTCTGCGTGCACCTATGGCAATGGCCGAGGCTCTGCTGGCCCCCTCAAAAGAGTCAAAGGCTGCATGGTTAGAGAATTTGGAAACATCCTGGGCATGCTTAAGCCAGGTAAGAAAGTCTTCCCTTTTATCTTCTGGAAGAAAAGGGAGGAAAGTTTGCAGATGATCTGTAACTTCCTTCAGAAACATCCCCATATAGAGACTATAGGAGTTGATTCTGGCAACAAGCATACTGGCTTTAAAAATTTTCCTGCCAAAAGCATCCAAGGTTCTACATTCTCTTCCTGGAGGAGCAGATGAGTGCCTCTTTGCACTCTAACATTTTCATAGCAGACTCCACCACAATAGAATGGTGAGGAAGCTGAGTTTTATGAAATCCAGGACAAGGAGGGACACGATACATGGTATCCAACCTACGAGAATGAGAAGAGATGGTGAGAGGAGTCTCCCATATGCCTATCATGTGGTCATAAAGGATCTCATGAACTGGCAAAGTGGCTGCTTCTTTAGGAGCCTTAGGATATTGCAAAATATCCAATTTTTTGGCTCTAGGCTCTGTCTCAGGGGCTGAGATAGAAAGCCCCTTGGCCACTTCTCTTATGAAGTCTTGAAAAGACAAGTCTTCTGGAGGGGACATTCTTCTTTTTGAAGAAGGCTCCTGAGGAAGAAGTACCGATGCTTCAACAGAGGCCTCCGATGCATCAGAATCTTCGGAGGAATCGAAGTATCGCCTGTCTGGATGCTCTTGTAAAGCCCGATACGCATACCGGGTGGTATCGACATCGGGAGTCATCGGTACCGGATCGGTACCGATAGGCATCATTGGACAGGGCACTGCTGCAGTCGACACCGAAGCCGATGTCGATGCAACCGGTACCGGAACCGATATTGGAGCCGGTACCGACAACGAAGCTTGTTGCGGTACCAGTGGCGTCGCAGCTTGTATGAATGCCGTAATGGCACGCTGCATGGTCAGAACATTCTGATCCATCAACGCCATGAATGTCTGGAGGTCGATACCGGCGGATTCCACCGGTACCCCAGAACATTGCAACAGGTGATCGGTCGAGGCCGTGCCATCAATGTCAACCTGTGACCCCATAGGAGGAGCTTTGGAAGCCGGAGCTTCCCGCCGGGGTACTTTTGCCGGTGCAGGATCCTCGAGGGCAAGCCCGGAGGCATCTCGATGCTTAGAGGGAGATCTACCCTTCGAGGACCGGCTAGACTTATGTTTGGTTACCTGAGATCCATAGGAGGAAGCAGCAGCCCTGGAAGACGTCGATGCCACTGAAGCTGCATCAGAGGGAAACAGTGTACTGAGCTTGGCTGCTCGGTTCTGTAAACCTCTTTTAGACATCATGGAGCAGGACGGACAATCCGTGATGGAATGGTCATGACCCAAACACTTAAGACACCAGTCATGGGTGTCGGTAACAGAGATGGTACCGCTGCACTTAGTGCATTTTTTAAACCCGGAGGCGGGCTTTTCCATGAGGAATTTTCTGTTAGGCCTAAGGCTCAACGAAGAAAAAAATACACTGAAGTGGAACGGAAGTATTCTTTTTTTTTTAAGAAAAGAAAGAAAAGACCGGCGGTACCGGTCCGACGTCGAAGGCGGCAGACGCGCGACCAAAGAAATAAAATAAAATAAAGAACTTCAGCGGTGACAGGAACACGACCTGCTGGCTCCGCGGAAAAGAAGAACTGGAGAGAGGCGGTTAGGAAAGGCGGGAAAGGCAGCGCGCAGGCGCTGTGGGATGCTCCCAAAAGCTTTCCTTTTTTGGGAAGCTGGGGAGCGTTCCCGCGCAGGCTCCATCGGTACCGACGTACCCATATGTGAAGACTCATTCCTGCTTGTTCCTGGAGATACTTATTTTCTTATAATACACCCTATTTTTATCTTATATTTAAGACGCGTATGGCGGAACACAGAAGTCGTTTAAAATGTAAAATTATGTGAGCACCTCTAGTTCCACATTGTCTGAATAAAGGGCATAGTTTTGAAGATTTGAGATGTTTTTGCACAGAATGAATATCTTCAGGGGTAGCAGGGAAATCACAACAGATGTTGATCATACAGGAATAGCGATGGATTTTTACACTACAGTCATTGATTCCAAGAGGTCTCAACACACAGATAGATTGAAAGACGTGTTTATAATGCTTGAGTAAGAAAGATGCAGGTGAATGGGATTAGAAAGTCATCATCAACACTAATGACATAGGTAAATGCAAAGTGGCAATACGTCATTTATGCAAAGGAGTGGGGGGTATAATAGAAGTAGGCTTAGTAGTATCCCGCATGCGCAGCGTTCTTTAACAAAATTGGTCAGCAACCCTAGGAGGGATGACGTCTGCAGCATCAGAGCATCTGTATGTGGAAGTTGTAGTTAAAGTAGGCAAAATAATATAAGAAAAATAGTTAGGGTGCATTATAAGAAAATATGTTTACTTAGTATTTAACTTTTGATCTTTATAGAGCATTTGACTAAGTAACCCTCTGAAAAAACTCGAAGGGAGTGAAACGCACAGAAGGCACCACGGAGAAGCGTTGGGGAATGCCTTAAGATAAGCATGTTCTAAAACATTTATCTTTTAATTCACGTTTTGAAGCATTGGGAAGGTCATTGATGCAAAAAGGCATTAATGTAGACACGATCAATATCTACAAATGATTGCCGATAAGTATGAGATCTCCCACGTGCTAAATTAGTTGTATTCAGTTGGGTATACAGAAGTATTATTGGTACAACTAGTGGATTCAAAAAGTAGTATTGCTAAAAACATTGAACACACTAACTAGTATTTGACTTGAGTGAATTACCCTTAGTTATTGACAGAACATATCACTCAGAAAGAAGACCAAAACGGGACTGTATAGCCACTACCACCAGACATTTGGAGAAAAACCTGGAGGCGGACGCCAGGCCGAAGGGTAGTACCCTGTACTGGTAGTGGCCACCCCCCACCACGAAGCAAAGGTACTGTCTGTGGCTGGGGTGAACGAGGATGTGGGTACAGGCATCTTTCAGAACCAAGGAGCATAGCGCCATTCACCCTGCTGGAGGTAAGGCAGCAATGTTCCAAGGGAGAGCATCTTTAATTTCTCCCTCATTGGGTCCAGGATGGGCCTTAGGACCCCTGTCCTTTTTGGCATGAGGAAATACCTGGAGTAGAACTCTGCCTCAGATTTTGGGGTACTGGTTCCACCACCTTGTCCTCGAGAAGGCCTGCGAATTCCTGCAGTAGGTGGTCCCAGTGAAAAGGAGACCTGGGGGCTCTCCCAGAAAGAAAGGGGGAGGTGTCTGTGCCAGGTGGAAGAGGTAGCTCTCCTTGACCACCTGAAGTGCCCATGAATCTGTGGTGATGGCTGGCCACTGTGAGCGTGGTAGATCAGACATCCCCCTGTGGGCTGCTGTCCTCCATGGGGAGGAGAGGCTATGCCCCAAGGAATCAAACACTCCCCCCAGGCTGGGCCAGAGCCAACACCTGGGGCTTGGGAGCTTTCTGCTTACGAGGGCCTTGCCCATGTCTCTTGGCCTGCTGATCCTGCTAGGAAGGCCTGAAAATGTGGGTAATTTTTCTAAGTAGGCCCTTTCCTCTGGTAAAAGGCCTTTTTACCTGAGCCCTTCTGTTGGGGAGGGCCAGCGGTCTTTTTGGAGAGCCTGGTCCTTGTCACAAACTCAAGTCTTCAAATATGCAACCTTTTCAGTCATGGGTTTGCCAAAGGACATCAACAAATTCATCCTGAACCAATTGCTCAAGGTCAGAAGACTGTAGCCAAACCTGGTATCTGGCACCAATGCCTGCCGCAACTACTCTAGTCACCAACTCAAAGCCATCATAGGCTGCCCAGGTCAAGAATGTGTAACGCTCATGGACAACTTTGGCCAGGTTCTTGAACTGCTGCAGGGGTACCTCAGAAAGACCAACTGAGAACCGGTGGGCTCCTTTGTCAGATCTCTCAAGTACATGTCCATGTATATCTGGTAGGCCTGGATCTGGCCAATAAACATTGAATCCTGGTAGCACTTTCTGCTGAAGGCATCCAAGGTGCGGACCTCCCTACCCAGGGGCACCGAGGAGTGCGTCTTCTGGCTCTTCAGCCAACACATGGCCGACTTCACCACCTTAGAGTTATGTAGCAGCTCTGTCTTCTGGAAGCCAGGACCCTATACACAAGCATCTACAGTTTGCTCACAATGGGCACCGACGCCAGTGTTTCGCACATGTGGAGCATGAGCAATTCCAGGATGGATGGAATGGGTAACATGAATGATTCTCTGTAGAGCCTCGGTATTGGAGGATTTCTAGTTCCTCCGTCCGAGAGTCCTCCTCAGATTCCATTGGGAATGCTAGAGCCTTTGACATGTCCCACCTGAAGTCGAGGAACACCATGTCCTTGGGTGGGGATCGATGTCAGGGCTCTGAAAGTGGCAAGTCTGAGAGGACATCGTGGTGATGACTGGTGTCCAGGGACTGCTCGTCCTCTGTCTCCCATTCAAAGCAGTCTGTCAAAGACTCAAGGGAGCGACAGCTCGCAGGCTCCAGGCCTGAGCCCTGCCCATGTCCCTCGGAGGTCCCGATGCTGGTGCCATGTGTGCTAGCCAGGCAAGACCTTTGTTCTGCAGAATGGAATCCAGATCTAGACCTTGGACGAGGATAGACTCTAGGCCGTACGGTTAAGTCACTCCTACAGATCAATCTCCTGGAGCTCAGGACAACCTTCCTAGCCCTACAAACATTCCGCCACCGCCTGTGACACCAGTCTGTACTGATCCAGACAGAAAATCAAGTCGCCATGTTCTATATCAACCAGCAGGGGAGCAGGAGATTTGTATTCCCTCTGCCAGGAGGCGGTGACCCTCCTCTGTTTGCAACAGCATGTTGCGAGGGGCAAAGGAGTTTACCTCCTGGATTAGGACAACTGTCAAGCGGACAGGCTGAGCAGAATCCTTCAGCCACATGAGTGGCACTTGAATCCCAGGGTGGCCAAGAGGCTCTTCCACCTCTGGAGCACGGCCGTGATAGATCTATTTGCCTCTCTGGACAACATACAGCTGCCTCACTTCTGCTCGTGCCAACCACACCCAGAGTGGCAGTAGATGCCTTCCTGCTCTCATGATCCAAAGGCCTACTCTAGGCGTTCCCACCAACCCCCCCCCCCCCATGGTCACCAGGACCCCCCCCCCCCTTCAAGGTCCAGAGCGCCAGTCATACCAATTGCCCCCAGGTGGCCAAAGCAGCCCTGGTTTCCACTGCTGTTCTCCCTGTCTGTGGCACTCCCAGTCCCACTGGGCAGAGTCCTGCACCTCCCGTCTCAGGAGGGTGGCTCCCTCCTGCACCCCAACCTGGGGTCCCTAACAGCATGGCTGCTAAAAGGGCAGCATTGGCCCCTTTCAATCTTCAAGGGAAATTGAGGCGATCCTATTGGCCTCCCAAAAGCCCTCCACCAGATGGGCTTACGCCTTTAAGTGGAGAAAGTTCTCCATCTGGTGTGCGGAAAGAAGGGAGAACCCCTTCTCTTGCCACTGTTTTAAAAGGGTGAGTTTAAGTATTGAACCAAAGTAGCATACGAAAGTATTCCATTCACGATTTATTTCGTCTATCAGTTCCACACAATGTGGAGGCAGGACTGCTGTCATACCATCGAAACTTACACAGATTATGCAGAAACGCCGGCACTTGCGTGCTGATAGACGAAATAAATCGTGAATGGAATACTTTCGTGGAGATGATTAAGGTTTCTGTTGTGCTTTACAGGTATGCTTTCATTTTTCCTCCCTCTGTCATTACTTATCTTAATATCTTATTAGGATGGGCACGTTCTGTTTAAGTTTACGTGTATGCTACTTCGGTTCAATACTTAAACTCACCCTTTTAAAACAGTGGATTTTGTCATGTGGCTATTTGAAAAGTTATCTGTTAACTAGCTAATGTCCATTATTATTTTGTAATTTTTTTGGACTCTGGGACAGCCGCTGTTTGAATAAGTTTCATTCAATACCAAATAGGACACTAGTGCTACATTCTTAAATTTTGAAGATCGTAGTGGCGGTTCTTGTAAGCACTGTTCAATATATTTAGTGCCTGACATATTTTTTGGTAACTCTTGATTGTGAGTCCCATGCTTTTTGGCCCCCCTTTTTTCTTGGATGTTTGTTACATACATAATGTACAATAAAAAAGTTTATTGCATTTAAACAATCCTTAACAGTTTGTGTAATTAAGGTCCCGTTTTTTTGACATCACTCCTGCTTCGTTCGCCCTTTTTCTGATGACTATATTCCTCAATTCTTTTCTTCCTCTTCCTTATAGCAAGAAACTTAGGAAACCGCTTTATGTTCTGTGATAAAGTATGATTTATATCTTTCAATAATGTTCTTATTTAAAACTGTTACACATCCTGTCTTTTTTGTTTCTATATGAATGTTCTATATTGGTATTCGATGTATATTTGATTTTTTAATATGTTTTTGGCATTCCTACATCTTCATTAATCGTTTTTATCAAGTTATTATATTGGGTTTAATTTTACTGTTTACATTATTGCTTACAGTTATCATGCTTATTTGCTATATTTATGTTTATCATGTTTTTAATTTATTTGATTGGTGTTTGTTCATGTATCTATGTATACAGTGTTGCCTGAATCCCCCTGACGAAGACGACTTCGAAACATAGCCTTGTCGGGCGATTAGGCTGGATTTTGATTAATAAAGTTGTTCCTTCTTTAAACCACAAATTAGTACTGGGTTTCTGTTCACATGGTATCGTGCTTCCTTGGTGGACTAACTCAGTGAGGGTGCATCTGAGTGCAACAGCTGCTCACCACTACCCAGTCAAGGGAAAACCCCTCTCGTGCCAGCCCCTGGTCTCCAGGTTCCTCCAGGACCTCCTGTTATCCAAGCCCCTCTCTGCCATCCAGCAGCAGATTAGACTGCCATTCGAGCCCCTAGCCACCTTCGCCTGTGGTACCTTTCTTGGAAAGCAGCCTTTCTGGTGGCCCTCACGCCCTCTCAAAGAGTGAGCGAACTCTAGGCCCTGGTGGCAGATCCACCATATACAAGGTTCTACAGGAACAGGGTAGTGCTCTGTACGCACCCCAAATCCCTCCTGAAGATGAAGTCTCCTTTCCACTTCAACCAAGAGGTAGTTCTCCCCACTTTCTTCCTGTGGCCTCACACCAGCAGGGAAGTAGTATTTCATATACTGGATTGCAAATGGGACCTGTCCTACTTACAGTGGACCCAGGCCCATCACAAAGCTGCTCAGCTTTTCATGTCTTATTATCCCAGCAGACTGGGACTCTCTGTGACTAAGTGAACTCTGTCCACTTGGGTGGCAGACTGTATTGCCCTTGTTTATGAGCAAGCTGGCCTCTCCCTTGAGCACTGGATCACAGCGCATCATGTGAGGGTGATGGCCATGTCCGTGGCCAATCTGCACACAGTGCTGGTGCCTGAGTTATGCAAGGCCGCCATATGGTCTTCGATTCACACATTCACAGCTCAATACTGCCAGGAGTGTGAGTCCCAAAGGACAGTGCGTTTGGTCAGGTAGTACTCTAATATTCTCAGGATGTAGACAACTCCTGCCCTCCGACCCTTGTGTTCAGGCTACCTAAGTAATAGTGCCGCTTGACATCAGGGTCTTGCAGAGTCTCATTAAGGACGCATCTTCTGCTACTCATGGCTACCTGACTTGGCCACCGTTGATGCTACCGTGGTTCAGTCCTCAGCAGCCTGGAGCTAGGGAGTCCCATATGTGAGGACTGACTTCCTGTTTGTTCCTGAAGAAAGCGTAGTTACTCACCTTTAACAAGTGTTCTCCAGGAACACCAGGAATCAGTTCTCATAACCTTCCCTCCTCCCCTGGGAGATGCCTCCCTACCTTGTTTTATTTTTTTACTATTGTCCTAGCTATGTCATCTGACTGAGCAAGATGGCACCCTTGGGCGGGAAGAGGACCACACATGCTTGGCAGCATGTCCCAAAGGCTTTCTTTGAAAGCTGGGGAAATGCTCCACATGTGCTCCATCGGCACCACCATCACCCATATGTAAGGACTGATTCCTACTGTCTCTGGAGAACACCTGCTACAGATGTGTAAATACACTTTAAGGCTGTGTGCCAATTAAGGAAAAAAACACACTACAAGTAGACCATACATGTAACCTCCAATTAAGAAAAAGGAAGGGGGAAGGAGAGGAGAAGAGAGCTGCTGGAGACACCCTCCCTATAAAGAAATAAGGAATAAAACCTATATAGGAGCAGTTATAGCCAGAGAATAGCACCATAGCAAGACCAGACCAATAAAATCACACTTGGTTGGAGAGTGAGAGTCTTCTTTAAAATGTTCATGGTCAAAGAAGACTTAAGTCTTTGAAACTTCACATAACACTTGCAGGAAAGCTGTAGGAAAAAACAAAAAAACAAAACCTGCTCCCAGGGCAATGACTCAGGGCGCAGGAGGGAGAATCAGGAGATACAAACACTTGTTAACCCATGAATACAACATCTAATGAAAACAAAATCTCAATAACCAGTTCCTGTCCAGCTCTACATAGCGAAGGCCACTACCAGAGTAGAAAAAGCGTAGTTACTCACCTGTAACAAGTGTTCTCCAGGGACAGCAGGAATCAGTCCTCACATATGGGTGATGTCGGCGCCGAAGAAATCCTCGTGTGGAGCAATTCCACAGCTTTCAAAGAAAGCCTTTGGGGTTGCATCATGCATGTGCGGTCCCCTTCCCACCCAATGGTGCCATCTTGCTCAGTCTAATGACAGCTAAACGACAGCAAAAAGAAGAAAAGCAATAGTAGGACTGCAACTCCAGGGGAGAGAAGGAGGGTTGTGAGAACCGATTCCTGCTGTCCCTGGAGAACACCTGTTACAGGTGAGTAACTATGCTTTCTCCAGGAACAAGCAGGAAGTCAGTCCTCACATATGGGACTCCCTAGCTATAGGCTACCGAGAACCCATAGCTGAAAAATGGCTCTCTAAAAGAGCCACAGCAGCTGTGAAAAGAATCCAGCAGAGACACAACACCCCCGGTAGCCTGACACCAGAGTGCTGGAGGGTAAGAGTTGCCTAAACCTCAAATAAGTTTGAGTACCACCTGGCCGAAAGCACTGCCTCGGTGGGACTCTCCATCCAAGCAGTAATGGGCTGCAAAAGTCTGGCTTAAAGACCAGGTGGTGGCCCAGCAAATGTCTGCCAGTGGAACAGAGCGAAAGTGAGCCACTGGCCACGAGTGCCACCAGGAAGAGTACCTTCCAGGAGAGGAAATGTAGATAGCAAGTAGACATCGGCTCAAAAGATGGGCGAGTAAGCCATTGCAAGACTACATTCAAATCCCACTCTGTTGCCAGAGGGCGAACCAGGGGTTTTAGTAGTAGACGACCTCTGAGGAACCTTGACATCAAGGGATGGATGAAGCAACAGAGAATGCCCTTCCACTGGTGAGTGATGTGCTGACAACGCACTCAGGTGGACCCTTATGGAGTTAGACTTGAGACCTAAGTCAGAAAGGTGAAGCAGGTACTGCAACACCACAGGCACAAGGCAAGAGAAACGGTCTTCAATGTGCTGGCTACACAACACCTCAAATCTACACCATTTGAAGGCATAGATTTTTCTCGTGGACTGCATCCTGGAGGCCAGTAACACTTCTTCTACATTCTTAGGTAGGAGGAGAGGGGCCAGTACTACCCTTTCAGCAGCCATGCCATCAGGATGAGACCCCTGAGATTGGGATGTAAGAGTGCCCTGTTCCTGGGACAGGAAGATGGGCCTTGTCCCCAGCAGGAGTGGGGTCTCCACTGCCAGCTGGAGGAGAAGTGGAAACCAAGGTTGCCTTGGCCATCTGGGAGCTACCAAAATGACTGAGGCCTTGTCCTGAAGGATTTTGAACAGAGTTCGGGCCACCAGGGGCGTGGGAGGAAATGCATATAGGAGGCCCACCAACCAGGAGATCAGAAATGCATCTGCAGCCATCCTCCTGGGATGTGGCTGTCTGGAACAGAACCGGGGCAGCTGATGATTCTGTGGACTGACAAAGACTGATACCCCCAGCAGTGGAAGACTGCTGGGCTACCTCCAGATTCAATTGCCATTTGTGAGGTTGACTAATTCTGCTTAGTTTGTCCGCCAGGTAGTTCTCTTGGGCCTGGCAGGTAAACCACCTTCAGAGACATACCCTGTCTGATGGCAAAGGAGCAGAGGTCCAGTGCCTCCTGACAGGGCAAAGGAGCAGAGGTCCAGTGCCTCCTGACAGGGCACGGGACCCTGTCACTCCCTGCTTGTTCACGTAGAACATAGCCACCTGATTGTCTGTACGAGCACAGATTGATGTGAGAGAACATTGCAGAAGGCTTGCAGAGCTAGGCGTATTGCCCGGAGCTCTAAGAGGTTGATCTGTTGTGTCCCTTCTTGGGGAGACCACAACCCCTGAGTGCAGGAGTCCTGACAATGGGCTCCCCAGCACTGCAGGGATGCATCTGTCGTCAAGACTCAGACACACCAGAGGTTGGAAAGGTACTCCTCCGAGCAGGTTGGGCAGGTGAAGCCACCAGACCAGCGACTGTAGCAGTCATTTGGACACCCTTACCCTGTCTTGGAGTCGACCTGTGGCCTGCGTCCTCTGATTCCGGAGGCACCACTGAGCTGTCCTCATGTGGAGCCAAGCGTTCGGGGTCACATGCACTGTGGAAGCCATGTGTCCCAAGAGATGCAGGAAATGCCTTGCTGATATTTGAGACCTGTAGTTTATCTGGCGCACTAGCTCCTGAAACCTCTGCACCCTGTCCAATGGCAGGTAAGCCTTTGCTTGCAGTGTGTCTAGTTTTGCCCCTATGAACTCTAAGTTCTGAGTGTGTTCGCTTTGGTATCAGGAAATACCTTGAGTAGAAGCCTTGCCCTTGCAGGATGTGTGGTACTGGTTCCACCGCCTGATCCTCCAGGAGACCTGCTAGCTCTTGTAAAAGGAGGTTCCTGTGTAGAGGAGGTCTTAGAGGCTCTCCTGGAAGACAGGAGGGGGGCACCTGGCTGAAGTGGAGCAAATAGCTCTTTTGGACTATTTGTAGGACCCAGGTGTCTGTGGTGACTGCTGGCCACCTGTAGTCAATATAGGGCGTGTCTCCCTCCTGTGCCCAGTCTCACCCCTGGCTGGAGAGAGACCATACAGTGGCCGTCAAAAACCCCCAACCGGCTGGGAGGGAGCTGGTGCCTGGGGCTTGGGGGTCTTCTGCTTACGCGGGCCATGCCCCTGTCCCTTGGCCTGCTGCCCATGTTGGGGAGCTGGGGAGGCCTGGTGAGAGGGGTAGTTGCTGTAAGCAGTACCCTTCCTCAGGAAAAAGGGCTTTCCCCCCCGAGCCCTTCTTAGAAGGGGCGGAAGTCTTTTTGGAGAGAGTCTTGTCCAGGGTCAAGTACTCTGACTTGCGCAGCCTTTTCAGTCATGGGTTTGCCAAACAGGTTCTCACCTCGGCATGGGTCATCAACCAACTTGTCCTGTACCCATAACTAGGTCTGACGACATTAGCCATGCCTGGTGTCGGGCACCGATGCCAGCTGCAGCCACCCAAGCCGAAGCCTCGAAGCAGTCATAGGCTGCTCGAGACATGAACTTCGAGCACTCTCGAATCCCCTTAGACAAGGCCTTGAATCTCTGCAAGGATTCCTCAGAGGCCAGCTGAGAACCCGGCAGTTCTCTTAGCCAGGTCCCGTAAGTACATGCCCATGTACAGCTGGTATGTTTGGACACGGCATGACAGAATCGAGCCCTGGTAGCACTTTCTGCCGAGGGCATCCAGGTTCCAGGCTTCCCTCCCAGGAGGCACCGAGAAGTGCGTTTTATGGCTCTTGAGCCTTTGCATGGCCGATTCCACAACCATGGAGTTGTGCGGCAGCTGTCCCTTCTGGAATCCAGGGCTCTTGCGGACTTGATAGATGGCATCGACTCGCCTGCTGAGCGCCGGCAGAGGCCAGTGATTCCCACATATGGAACAGCCATTCCAGCATTGGAGGAACTGGTACAGTAACGGCTTCCTTCGGTGAAAAATCATACTGGAGGGCATCAAGCTCTTTGGCTCAAGGCTCCTCCTCAGCATCTGCCAGGAAGGCCTTGGCCATGTCCCGTATGAACTCCGAGAACCAGGTATCCTCCGGGGGAGACCACCCCTGAGGTTCGGACCCCGGCAAGTTTGATGGGACACACCGGGTCATGGTCGGCCCCGAGGCATTGGAGACAGCAGGCATTGTGTCGGTGAAGGACATTAACTTTTTACACCGATCACACTTTTTAAACCCGCTGGCAGCCCTCGGGGGGAAAAAGGGCCCCTACGAGGTCAAATGACCGGGCTGCCAGTGAAAAAGAAAAAGAGCGTGAATGCTAGTCACTAAGGACAAAAAAATGAAAAACAGGGACCGGATCCAATACCGGTGTATCGAACCGAGGCGGGGAGGGGAACCAGCGTCAAACCGGGTCAAAGAGAAGAATCTTCTGAGAAGTTGACGCACTCTTTCCACGAGGGAATTCGGACCACGTCTGTTGGGCTCTGCGGAAAAAGGGAGATTGAGCAAGATGGCACCCTTGGGCGGGAAGAGGACAGCGTATGCATGATACAATCCCAAAGGCTTTCTTTGAAAGCTGGGGAATTGCTCTGCACGAGGGCTCCGTCAGCGCTGACATCACCCATATGTGAGGGCTGACTTCCTGCTTATTCTTGGAGAACTGATATTAAAGGCTGAGAAAGTTTTTAAAAAGTTCAAGTCCAAATGATAGTTGTTTCTTCTCTAACCTTGGGCTTCCAGAATCAATATAAAAAGCTCTGGACAAGAGGTGGGGACCTCCCTTGCAACCTGAAGCACTCACATTAGACATTTCTTAGCCATTTCCAAAAGCAAATCTCACAGGAGAGACTTAGGAAAATTTATATTCAAGCCCTGTCTTGACTTTCCAAAGCTTCCAGATCCCTAATCAAGGCTGCATTAGACGCTTTCAGCTCTTCCACTGGTTGCTCCAAAATTCCCAGCTCCTCCTCCAGAGCTTTACACTAGATTTGAAGCAAACTAGAAACCTCTATTAAAAAACTAAACTAGCAGTCTATGCAGCCTCCATGCTAGAAATGGTTCACCTCAGCCAATGTAACATTCCCAGGATCTAATTCAGGATCCAAAGCTCCACTATGTCTATTGCCAGTCTGTGCTAGTGAAATGAGGACAAGGGAGATTCTTCCACCATAAACTCACTCCCTTCAGTAGCAATGACTGGCTCTTTAAGTCCTGCTGATAAAACCTTTGCAGCTGATTCACCTTTGGTATCCAGCATAAGCACGATTTGTGGAATCAGGCCAACATCCTAGTCTATGAGAAGTCTCACAACACTCCATGATGAATGAGAATTCAGCATTCTCAATGGGAGAAGGCTCTCCAGTGCCCAACCCCCACATCAGAAGTGACTCTAGCTGCAAGAATACAAAAGGAATCCAGGGTCAGCCAAGTCTATGAATTAGGAAGAGACTGCGTATGTTGAGCCCAATGCTTCATCCTGGGACATGCAAGACTCGAATAAAACGTCAGAGGTCTCTAGACCTTACATCTCCAAAGCAGCTCCTGCTGTCATCATGCTGCACCCTTCCCTGCTTCAGCTCTAAAACGTGTACATTATGCCAGCTCTTTCCAAGGAATTAAACTATGAGGGATGGGAGGAAGGGCTGGAGAAAAAAGATTCTCTGCTTTCTTCTCCCTGTCTGCCTCTCCTTCCTGTACTCTGGTGCTACTAGTCATGGGACAGAAGAAGAGAGTGGCAAAGGTGGTGTTAATAGAACTGCAGAGAAGAGCTACTCAGCTTCTTGCTCTGGCCTTATCCATCCTGTCTACACTCTACTCCACTTACTGCCTGGAGTAGGTGGTTCTTTGCTTGCACGGGGGAATGGGCACACAGGCCCAGCCGAGCACTGTACTCTCAGGACTTGGGATTCAGTTGAAACTAAAGGAGAGCGTCATCCAGTGCTAGCTAGACCACTTAATTGTGGGGAAGGAAAGGTTGAAAAAAAACTTGGTGTATACTTTGGGGGGGGGGGATGCAGCAGCACTAGAAATGGTGACTGGTGGGTATGCAAATGCAAGGGGAGTGTGCACATGATGGAAGTTAATGCTTATGGCATGAAAAGGGGTAAATATTAGGAAAGCTAAGGAGAGGGCAAATTATACTGGGGGGGGGGGGGAGGGGGAGGAAAAGAGCCAAATGTGGTGGGAGAAGAGCAGCATGAAGCAGCAATGAATGTTGTCTCTCGCCTTTATCTTCCTTTGGTCAGTACTGCAAACTGAGTCGACAACTTATCTTTCCTCAATATCATGTCTTATGTTCTGAAAACGTTATGAGGAGCCCAGGACTACTGGCTAGCCACTTAAGAGTTGAGGATAGCACACATGGCAGAGGGACTACAAGAGCCAGGAATAGAAATACAAGTTTTAAAGAATTGAGGAAAGGCAGTAGAGGGGCCTGAGAAAGCCAGAGGGAAAGGGTATGTGAAAGCAAACCGTACCTAAGAGTAAGCATGGATCAGAGGGGAGGTAAAAAACAAGAAGTGATAGTGTGGAGGAGGGGGGACAGAGTGAGGGAAGGTGCGTGCCAGAGGAGGAGGTAGGGTGGAGTGTGAGCCCAGAGTGATGACTCTTCATGAGAGAAAACAGCAGGTACTGGGTGTAGGAAGGCAAAAGAGTTGCTGGTGGAGATATTTGTGGTGGGGAAAGCAGGGGCAAAGTACCATAAGGAGCAGTGTGAGAGGTGCTATATTAAAGCCACTGAGCCTCTATTTTTTTGTTTGGGGGGGGGCACAGAGCATGGGAGGGGGTTTATGTTGGAATACCTAAATCATTTTCATGAAGAAAAAGAGTTATGCAGGAGAAAACCAAGGAAAGCAACCAATGTATCTGTAAGGTGCAAAGGAACAAAGAACAGATACCCAGACTGGCAGAATCTTCAGGTTTGAAAAAAAAAAAAATAAAAAATTAAAATTTATTACCCCTACGCGTTTCAGCCAACGGCCTTCCTCAGGGGGACACTATAGGGTGCAAACCTCAAAAAAACACACACATCCAATAATTAAACAATGCAAACATTAAACAAAATCATTAAAAAGTATAAAAACAAAATGAACATAACTGGAAAGCCAGAACTGCTGACATATGTGATCAAACAATGATCATAGAATTAAAAATGCAGACATGTATAATGTGCTATGATATCCACAGTAAAAACAAATAGACAATCAAAAGAATTTATGTCAAAAATGGACAGAAGATGAGACGAGGACATAACTGAAAACAAATATATCTACCGGTACCTTTTATGTGTATGTATAGAGCTTCTGTTAAATAGAGAGCATATATCACTAGAAAAAGGGATAAAAACCAATAAATAATACACAGATAAATTAAAATTAATGAATATGATCCACATTAAATATGTTTTAAAAAGTAAATTAAAAAATCATCCTTAAAAACTAATATCCAATAAACATCTAAAACCATAAATGTAATACACTTAATGTTTGAATCATACAAACAATAAATAACAAAAACTACAGTACAAATGCGTACAAACCTATTAAAATATATTTGTTAATTCCAGAGGTGAAAGGACCACAATGATGGGTACCCTGATCAAAAAATGATCACAAAAAACTTTTGTGAATCCACGGTAAAGGAGGAGCACTGCTATAACCCCAAAGGGGAATATCTGCAAGATCAATAGACAATGCCCTACCCATTTAAAAAGACCCCTGAGATGGATATGGAGATGAACCATCCCTAAATGTACAGTGGATACATATTAGTTATTGTGGAATATAATTCCATTTTGATCTATAATGCAATGACGCCATAGCATACCATCAATAAGAATTGATTATAAGAATTGTAGTATCAAGGCAGCAATGCGCTGAAAGTTAAAGAAATCGGCAGGGCCAATGTATTAAAGAAGCACTTGAACCAAACGTCTTAACATAGATTGCATTTTCTTTCCAAGTGCTAAACCAGCAATACATTTAAGAGTCCATAGTCCGTGTGAAAAAACAAATAAGAAAGGGAAAGCAGTGCTGCCGTTTTGGCGTTATTTCACGGAATGGAACAACGGTGCACATAACTTCAACTAAATAAACTGGTTTCATAAAACAAATTTATGGAAAAAAAGGACGTCAGTGATATCTGATAAAAAAAAAAAAAAAAAGTTAAGCTACATCAGTTGAGCTCTCATTCTTGAGGAATTGGGGGGGGGGGGGAGGAGGCGTTATGCTGAGACTAAGCCTTCCTTAACATAATATGGGCTGTGTTGGGGAGAGGCAACAGCAAGAGGCACAAAGTACATCAGTGTGGGGGGAGGAGGAATGTAGTGATGCTGGGCAGACATTATGGGGACTTGGTGGGAGGACTCTGACATCTAGGGCAACCATGTGTGGGAAGAGGCTCTTCAATATTGTGCAATCTGATTCCTTGGCTCGAGTGAAATATTAAAAAAAAAACAACCACACGCAAGCATATAAAAACGTGTAGTTGTGCTGCAGTTGGAAAATATTTCTACCAAGTTAATTTCCACTCAACACCACCATGCTGCTGCTCACATTCATAATAAAGAAGCCAATGGTCTGATATTTTATTGGCAGACTGTCCTGAACAGATGGGGGGGAAGAAAGGAGGAAGAGGATTGGCAAAGCATAGTTACTTACCTGTAACAGGTGATCTCTGGGAACAGCAGGAATAAGTCTTCACATATCCCACTAGAGGAAAGCAACCTTGGGCCGGAAGGACTGGGGTTTCTAGTCCCACAGGTGCTCCTTGTGGTCTTGGGCAAGCCACTTAACCCTCCATAGCCCATGTTCCCTGTAAAATAGTTCTCTGTGTGCTGTGTTTTCCTGTCTAATCAATGTGTTTATACCTCAAAAATTTCCTGTCATGATTTGACAATTTCCAATCTGTAATCAAACCGCTGCTGATCGCTGGAAGTAGCGGTATACAAATGTATACTAAATAAAATAAAAAAAATAAATAAATATGGGTTTCGTCGGTACTGACGGAGCCTGCGTGGGAACGCTCCACAGCGTCCAATCAGAAAGCCTTTGGGAGCATCCCACAGCGCCTGCGTGCTACCTTCCCGCCTTTCCCAACTGTCTCTCCTCAGTTGAGTTTTAAAGGAGAGAGCGAGAGAGATACAACTCCCAGGGGAGGTGGGTGGGTTGTGAAGACTCAATTCCTGCTGTTCCCAGAGATCACCTGTTACAGGTAAGTAACTGTGCTATATCCAGGAACAAGCAGGAATGAGTCTTCACATATGGGGACTCCCTAGCTTTAGATGCCAGGGAGAGACCCCAGAAGTTGTGTGTCCCTGGGACAGGGCTCCACTTCCCCCCATGGATCACTGGCATCCTATCAGGGATGGTGGGTAGGAGTTGATTAAGTACGGAACAGGTGTTTGAGAACAGCCTGACCAAACAAGGCATCCCGGCAGGAGTCCTTGTCCAAGCAGTAATAGGCTGTGAAGGTATGAACAGAGGCCCAAGTGGCTGCTCGACAGATGTCGTCAATAGATACAGAGTTCAGATGAGCCATTGAGGCTGCCATGGCTCTCACATTGTGAGCTGTGACATGGCCCTCCAGAGAAAGGTTCTTACTCTGATAAGCGAAAGAAATACACTCGGCAATCCAGTTGGATAGTGTTCTCCTGGAGACTGGTAGTCCCAAATGAGAAGGATCAAAGGCAACAAAGAGCTGAGAGGACTTTCTATGTTGCTGTGTCCTCTAAGTAAAAAGCCAGAACTCTTTTACAGTCCAGGGTATGAAGATTCCTCTCTGCACTTGATGCATGAGGTCCTGGAAAAAAGACAGGTAGGTAGACCTCCTGGTTGAGGTGAAAAGGCAAGACCACCTTAGGCATAAAGTGTGGATGAGTCCTAAGGACTACCTTGTCATGATGGAACCTTGTATAAGGTGGATTAGCTACGAGTGCTTGCAATTCACTAATACGACGTGCTGATGTGATTGCAATGAGAAAGATAACTTTCCAAGAAAGGTATTTCAAGGAGGTGGTAGCCAAAGGTTCAAAAGGCGGCTTCATAAGCTGACCAAGAACCAGGTTCAAGTCCCATGCCACCGGAGGTGGTCTAATGGGAGGCTTTGTTAAAAGGAGGCCTCTCATGAACCTTGCTACAAGAGGATGAGAGGAAATAGGTTGTCCATTTAGAGGTTTAAGGGAAGCTGCAATAGCACTCAAATGGACCCTTACTGAATTTGTCTTAAGGCCTGCATTAGACAGATGGAGGAGATACTCCAGCAAAGATTCCAGAGGTATAGCAAGGGGGTTAAGACCCTTCTCTGAGCACCAGATAGTAAATCTCTTCCACTTGAAAGCATAAGAACGTCTAGTGGAAGGTTTTCTGGAAGCATAAAGAACATCTTTCACCTGTTGAGAAAGATGAAGATCTTGGAGATCTAGGCCTTCAGCAACCAAGCCCCGAGATGCAGAGACTGGGGATTGGGATGTCATAACTTTCCGCCTTCTTAAGGTAGGGTCTGCTCCAGATCTCCTAACTCGAGGGAGGGAGCTTGAAAGAGATGTAGAAGCAAAGGGTACCAAACTTGCCGTGGTCAATGTGGAGCTATGAGAATCATGTGGCCTCTGTCTCTCTGAAGCTTGAACAGGGTTTTGGGAATTAGGGGAATGGGTGGAAAGGCATACAGGAAGTCTTGACCCCAGTGAAGGAGGAAAGCATCCCTTGCCTGAGCTCCCTGAGCCGGAGTTCTGGAACAGAACCAGGGAAGTTTGGCATTCCAAGGACTTGCAAAAAGGTCTATGTCCGGGGTTCCCCAAATCTGAAAACTCCTGGCCACCTGGTCCACATGTAGGGACCACTAGTGTGGAAGAAGAACTCGACTGAGCCTGTCTGCCCAAGAGTTTTGAACGCCTGGAAGATAAACTGCCAGATGATGAATCTGATGCTCTCTGGCGAGGGCCCAGTGTCGCAAAGTTTTGTTGCAAAAGCTACAGAGCCAGTTCCGCCCTGCTTGTTCACATAGAACATGGCTACCTGATTGTCCGTGTGGATAAGGACTGTCTTGCAGGTGAGCAGGGTATGGAACACGCGCAGAGCAAGGAAGATTGCTCTGAGCTCCAAGAGATTGATGTAGACAACTCTTGTGGGGACCAGATACCCTGGGTGGAGAGGTCTTGCAGATGAGCTCCCCACCCCATTGGAGAAGCATTTGTTTTAAGAGTTGCTTGGGGTTGAGACTGCTGAAACGGGGACCCCAGCAACAGGTTTTGAGGAGACTTCCACCACTGGAGGGACAAAATGAGGCAACTTGTGTTTGCTATTTTGTCTGACAGGCAGTCTAATGCCTGGGTCCATTGGGTAGATAAAGTCCACTGAGCTGCCCTCATGTGAAGGCGAGCATATGGTACCACATGCACGGTGGATGCCACGTGGCCTAGTAACTAACATCTCTCGAACAGTTAAGTGGGGCTTCAACTCTGCTTGAGAAGCTAACTGCACCAAGCAAAGGCAACAGGCCTGGGGAAGATAGGCCCTTGCCTTTGTGGTATCCAGCAACGCCCCTATAAACTCCAGGGACTGAGTAGGGGTTAAATTGGATTTTGGGATGTTTATTATCAGCCCTAAATACTGAAGGATACGCATTGTGCGGGCTAGAGAACTCTTGGCCTCTGACCAAGTGGGAGCTCGAATGAGCCAGTTGTCCAAATAAGAGAATACGAATATTCCCAGAGTGCGCAGAAATGCAGCTACCACTGCTATGCATTTTGTGAACACCCTTGGTGCAGAGGCCAGACCAAAAGGAAGCACTCTGTATTGATAGTGCTTTTCTTGAAAAAGGAACCGAAGGAACCTTCTGTGAGTTGGATGGATGAGAACATGGGTGTACGCATCCTTGAGATCTAGAGAACAAAGCCAATCCTGACTCTGAAGGTATGGCAGCAGAGTTCCCAGAGAAATCATTTTGAATTTTTCCTCGACTAGGAATGTGTTCAATTCTCTGAGATCTAAGATGGGTCTGTAGCCCCATTTTCTTTGTAATAAGAAAATAGGGGGAGTAGAAACCTGTGCCCTGTTGATGAAGAGGCACTTCCTCTATTGCCCCCTGGGCGAGAAGGGTGGCAATCTCCTGCCCCAACAGGTTGAGGGAGGTTGGAGAATTGAACTGGTGCACTCGTGTGAGGTGGCAAGCTTGAAAAATGAAGTTTGTACCCCTCTTTTATGATGGAGAGGGTCAAATGCTCTGCTGTAATTTGTCCCCACCTGGAAGCAAAATGACAACCTTCCTGGAATGGTGGAAGGCTCTGGTCCTTCCAGAGCCAGGAAGGCTAAGTTCTCTAGCGGAAAGTCAAAGGCCCTGAGGGGGCTGAGGTTGCTGGGCTGGAGGAGGCCTAACAGCCTTTGCTTTGTTCTGTTTGGATGATTGCTGATGTTTGGTAGGGAACTGAGCTGCAGAAGATGCCCACTGACCATAAGCAGGATAAAATCTTCCCTTCTTAGAAAACGGTGCTTTTTTGAACCACCTTTTCTTAACAGGAGCAGCTGTAGACTTGGATAGCCTATCCAAGGCAGAGGTTTCAGCATCCATCTGATTGGCCTCTGCTTGCCAATCTTTACCGAACAGGTTTTCACCTGTACAAGGGATATTTCCCAATTCATCTTGTACCCAGATCTCCAAATCAGATGCTTGAAGCCAAGCAATTCTACGTGCACCTATGGCAGTAGCTGAGGCTCTGCTTACACATTCAAAGGAGTTGAAAGCTGCACGGTTGGAGAATTTGGAGATATCTTGGGCATGTTTGAGCCAAGTGAGAAAGTCCTGTCTTATCTTCAGAAATGAAAGACTTAAAGTCTGCAAATGATCAGTGACTTCTTTTAGGAACATTCCCATGTAAAGACTATAGGAATTAATTCTCGCAGCAAGCATGGAAGCTTGGAAGACTCTACGTCCAGAAGCATCCAGGATTCTACGCTCACGTCCTGGAGGATTAGAGGCATGTCTTTTGGCACTTCTAATCTTTCTCATAGCAGACTCAACCACAATAGAGTGGTGAGGAAGCTGAGTTTTATGGAAACCAGGACAAGGAGGGACACAATACATGGTACCTAACCTGCAAGAATGAGGAGAGGTGGTAAGAGGTGCTTCCCACATCCTCAACATGAGATCATACAAAATCTCATTAACAGGCAAGGTAGCTGCCTCCTTAGGAGTTTTAGGATATTGTAAAATATCTAACTCCTTGGCTCTAGGTTCTGTCTCAGGGGCCACCGTGATGGATAGGCCCCGAGCCACCTCCCTGATGAAGTCTTGAAAAGACAAGTCCTCTGGAGGAGACATCCTTCGTTTAGGAGAGGACTCCTCCTGTGGAAGAAGCATCACTGCATCGACAGACTCTTCAGAATCCTCAGAGTCTTCAGAGGAATCGAAGTATCATCTGTCCGGATGCTCTTGCAAACCCTGATACCCGTACCGACCAGGATCGGTATCAGGAATAACCGGTACCAGAGGGCTTCAGAGGACAGAGTACCGGCATAGCGGACACCAAAGCAGATGTCGATGCCACCAGACCCGGGATCAGTACCGATGGCGGTGCTAGAGCTGGTACCGGTGAAGTAGTCTGTTGCGGTACCAGGGGCGTCAATGCCACAAGGAAAGCCGCCAGACTGCGTTCTATGGACAGAATCCGCTGATCCATCGACGCTGCCAATGCTTGGAAGTCAGTACCGGGGGAAGCCACCGGTACCCCAGAGCATGGTACCAGGTGATCTGTTGAGGCCACGCCATCGATATCATCCTGGAACCCCGATGATGCTTTAGAGGCCGAAGCCTCCCACCGGGGTAATTATGCCGGTGCAGAATCCGAGGGCAATGCCAGAGGCATCTTGATGCTTAGAAGGAGATCTACCCTTCGAGGACCTGCTGGATTTATGTTTAGTTACCCGAGATCCATGTGAGGAAGAAGCAGCCCTGGAAGACGTCGATGCCACCGAAGCTGCATCAGAGGGAAACAGGGTACTGAGCTTGGCAGCTCGGTTCTGCCGACCTCTCAGACATCATAGAACAGGACATACAATCTGTGATGGAGTGGTCAGGACCTAAACATTTTAGACACCAGTCATGGGTGTCGGTGACGGAAATGGTACCGCCAAAATTTGTGCACTCTCTTAAACCCTGAGGCAGGCTTTTCCATGTTAAGGAAAAAAGGTTTTGGGCCTAAGGCCCAAAACACAAGTGCACCTGAAGAAAAACGAACAAGGAAAAAAGGTTTTTTTTGTTTTGTTTTTTTAAAAAGAAGAAAAGAAAGACCGGCGGTACCGGCAGAGCGTCCAAGAAGGCAGACGCAACACAAAAGAAATAAAGAAAAATAAAGAAATTCTTCTGCGGTGACAGGAACACGACCTGCTGGCTCCACGGAAAAAAAAGAACTGAGGAGAGACAGTTGGGAAAGGCGGGAAGGCAGCACGCAGGTGCTGTGGGATGCTCCCAAAGGCTTTCTGACTGGATGCTGGGGAGCGTTCCCACACAGGCTCCGTCGGTACCGACGAAGCCCATATGTGAAGACTCATTCCTGCTTGTTCCTGGAGATATCCAGTGCCCACTCCGATATAGGAGTTTAAAATACAGCAAGCTAAGCAAACAAAGATCCAGTGTGGAGAACCCAAAATGACAAAGTTCAGAGGCCTAACTGTGTAACCACAACACTGAAACCCCAAACAGATCATGTCATGTCATGTCATGTCAATGAGAGTAATGTGTTCAGATTGAGGGATAGCAAGGCAGCTGTGCTCTTCCAATTACTCTAAAAAGAAACTTCATAGAAAGGAAACCTTATCAAGTTGCTGCCCCTAACGGTGTTTACTGATACCATGATGCATATTAATGACAAGAAGTGGTTACAAAAAAAAAAATACATAAACATACCTGTCAATAAGTTTGAGACCTTAAAATCAATTTCTCCAAATTATGAATTTGTCCAACTGCAACATTGCTTGCTGAAGTATGGTACATTCTGGTTGTTTCTATAAAAGGGTGTAAGCAGTTTGAAGCTGAATAGCACGAAAAGAAAGGGTACATGGAAAAGCATGTGCAGGTATACTGGATGTGTGGTGACAGTTTGTAATTGCAACAAAATGTGCTCCATACCACTTCACCATTAAATGCCACAGATGGAACCTACGATTTTGAAGCCTGCCTATGTGTACCCATGTACATTAGTAATTTAAGCAGGTTTAGCAGCATAGTACCATTCGGCAGCTGAAATGCTCAAGTTTAGATGCTAAAAACACCAGGCTTAGGACAATAGAAGAGACATTAGGGAGGCAGCTTCAGTTATGTTGTCTGACTAATTCAGGCCTTGTGATAATTTGTAACAATACTTTCCCTCTCATATCATAGGACATGAGTTCCCAACTCTTCCATGGCAGCCAAAGACCAAATTAAACCAAATGGGAGAAAATGCTACAATAAAAACCAGAAAAAAAAATGAACCATTTCAGGGAGGGAGGGTGACTGAGAACATTTCTCTAACTCTGAAGACATGGTGCACTATTAATTTTTTCAAGTTATTAAACAAAAACACACCCCCCACACACTATTCCTCTTCACTGAATAGAAGCAGCAACTGGTTCATTGTAAGCAGTTTTCTGACTGGTTGCCCAGGCTACAGCTGATCCATTACTGCTGTCTGGTGACAGCTACTCTTAACTTCTCAGAAATCCTTTGCTAATATTTCTTTTCTCCAAAATAAAGTACTAAATCAAAATCTGCTTCATTACTATTGTCTGTTGCTGGGCAACAGATTTAAGATCCAGGGTGCTGGCACTGCGAGCAAGTGACTAACATTTTCCTGGGGTAAGTGGTCATATTCAGCGCCATGCTGCCTACCACCTGACAGCACAGCTTAATTCTCTAGTAGCATACTGAATTAGAGCATTTCAAAAAAACTTTTTCAGAAAGCACAGCAACCCAACAATTAGCCCACAAGAACTGTGTGCTTTGTAGCCCTTTCCTTTTATAGATCAGCCTTAACTAGATCTGATCTAAACAACCCAGAGAGCTAAACGTAAGAAATCCACAAAGAACCCTCTGCCAAATGCAGAAATACAGTACTACTGCACTATGCAGATCAGACTACTGTCTATTAATCATGTGTTGAGAAATACAGGAATCTGATGAGAAATCCTCTGAATTTCCAATATCCCACAATTATGATACAAGTAGATTGGAAGTGATTTTTCTTAGTGACACTGCAAACTGGCGTTGTGGAGTTTTGACTTACATTGCTCTGTCCCACTGCGACGACCTAGGTTAAGTCTGAACTAAGAAATCAATACCAATCATAAGACAGGCTGTGGTTAACAGTTAGCTGGTTAAACTGGCATTAGGTGTCGAACTATTGCCTTTCATCTATGTACACAATGCCACTATTTTCTATAAAACTAGTTTAGAAGGCCAGTGATCCGGGTCTTCTGCAGAGATTCCCAGAACCCATTTCTGCTCCCTAGGCCCGATTCTACTCCAGAGGTAATTTTCAAAGACCATAAGGAACAAAGTAAAACAAAGAAGTCTTCTGCCAGTGCTCAATGACTAGTGGATTCTAAAGAGTTCATATTAGTTTGTGGCCCTAGCTGGGAAGGGAGAATACAATACTTAAATGCACAGCTCTGGTAGCTGCAAATGAAGGCTCATGGTACTACAGTCCAGAGACTGGGTTCATGTAAGCCTGAAGGAACAGGAAGAAAGTGCCAGGCTAAAGCAATCTTAGAATGAGGTTTACATATCTGGGGAAGGACATGAAGCTGGAACTCCAAGGTCAATGTTGCAGCCAACTGACTCCCTGCATGTGGGTCTAAATTTAAGAGCCAAATGAGATCTCAATTCATATAAAGAATGCCTGCATTAATGCTTACTGAAGAAAATTCTACTAATCCTGCAGGAGCAAGAAACTCTTCAGACAGCAGCCCTTTATTCTACATCCTGGATCGGTTTCGGGCATAACCGGTATTCTACATCCGGGTATCGGTACCGGAGGGCTTCAGAGGACAGAGTACCGCATAGCGGACACCGAAGTCTATGTCGATGCCACCGGACCCTGGATCGGTACCGATGGCGGTGCTGGAGCCGGTACCAATGAAGCAGTCTGTTGCGGTACCAGGGGTGTGATGCCACAAGGAAAGCCGCCAGACTGTGTTCTATGGACAGAATCCTCTGATCCATCGATGCCGCCAATGCCTTGAAGTCGATACCGGGTGAAGCCACCGGTACCCCAGAGCATGACACCAGATGATCTGTCGAGGCCATGCCATCGAGATCATCCTGGAACCCCAATGATGCTTTAGAGGCCGAAGCCTCCCGCCGGGGTAATTTTGCAAAGCTGCATCAGAGGGAAACAGGGTACTGAGCTTGGCAGCTCGGTTCTGCCGACCCCTTTTAGACATCATAGAACAGGACCTAAACATTTTAGACACCAGTCGTGGGTGTCGGTGATGGATTTTGTGCACTTCTTAAACCTTGAGGCAGGCTTTTCCATGATAAGGAAAAAAGGTTTTGGGCCTGAGGCCCAAAACACAAGTGCACCTGAAGAAAAAACTGAGGAAAAGTTGTCCTTTTTTTTTTTTTTTTTTTTTTTAAAGAGGAAGAAAAGAAAGACCGGCGGTACCGGTAGAGCGTCGAAGAAGGCAGACGCGACACAAAATAAAAATAAAAATAAAGAAATTCTTCTGCGGTGACAGGAACACGACCTGCTGGCTCTGCGGAAAAAGAACTGAGGAGAGACAGTTGGGAAAGGCGGGAAGGCAGCACGCAGGTGCTATGGGATGCTCCCAAAGGCTTTCTGATTGGACGCTGGGGACCGTTCCCACGCAGGCTCCGTTGGTACTGACGATACCCATATGTGAAGACTCATTCCTGCTTGTTCCTGGAGATTGTAGTCTTCACATATGGGGACTCCCTAGCTTTAGATGCCAGGGAGAGACCCCAGAAGTTGTGTGTCCCTGTGAAGGGTTCCACTTCCCCCCATGGATCTCTGGCATCCAACCAGGGATGGCGGGTAGGAGTAGATTAGGTATGGAACAGGTGTTGGAGAACAGCCTGACTAAACAAGGCATCCCGGCGGAAGTCCTTGTCCAAGTAGTAATGGGCTGTGAAGGTATGAACCGAGGCCCAAGTGGCTGCTCGACAGATGTCGACAGACAGAGTGCAGATGAGCCATTGAAACTGCCATAGCTCTCACATTGTGAGCTGTGACATGGCCCTACAGAGGAAGGCTCTTACTCTGATAGGCAAAGGAAATACATTGTACAATCCAGTTAAACAGTGTTCTCTTGGAGACTGGAAGTCCCAAATGAGAAGGATCAAAAGCAACAAAACGTTGAGAGGACTTTCTATGTTGCTGTGTTCTTTGCAAGTAAAAGGCTAAAGCCCTTTTACAGTCCAAAGATGAAGATTCCTTTCTGCATTTGATGCATGAGGTCTTGGAAAGAACACAGGCAGGTAGACCGCTTGATTAAGATGAAAAGGCGAGACCACCTTTGGCATAAAGTGTGGATGACTCCTAAGGACTACCTTGTCATGATGGAACCTTGTATAAGGTGGATCAGCTACTAGTGCCTGCAACTCACTGATGCGCATGCTGATGTGATTGCAATGAGAAAGAACCTTCCAAGAAAGGAATTTCAATGAGGTAGTAGCTAAGGGTTTGAAAGGTGGCTTCATGAGCTGACCAAGAACCAGGTTTAAGTCCCATGCCACCTGTGGTGGCTTAATGGGAGGCTTAGTTAGAAGGCCTCTCATAAATCTTGCTATGAGAGGATGGGAGGAGATAGGTTGTCCATTTAGAGGCTTGAGAGAAGCTGCAATAGCATTCAAATGGACTCTTACTGAGGTAGTTTTAAGTCCTGCATTGGATAAATGAAGGAGATACTCCAGTAATGATTCCAGAGGTATCGCAAGGGGGTTAAGACCCTTCTGCGAACACCATATGGTAAACCTTTTCCACTTGAAAGCATAAGAGCGTCTCGTGGAAGGCTTCCTGGAAGCATAAAGGACATCCTTTACTTGCTGAGGAAGGTTAAGATCATGAAGCTCTAGGCATTCAGCAACCAAGCTCTGAGATGCAGAGATTGGGGATTGGGATGCCATAACATTCCGTCCTCCTGCGACAGGAGATCTGGAGCAGATCCTGACTCCAGGGAGGGAGCTTGAGAGAAATGTAGAAGCAGAGGGTACCACAATTGCCGTGGCCAATGTGGAGCTATGAGAATCATACGCCCTCTGTCTCTCTGAAGCTTGAATAGGGTTTTGGGAATTAGGGGAATGGGTGAAAAGGTATAAAAGGAAGTCTTGACCCCAGTGAAGGAGGAAAGCATTCCTGGCCTGAGAGCCCTGAGCCGGAATTCTGGAACAGAACCGGGGAAGTTTGGCATTAAACGGACTTGCAAAGAGGTCTATGTCCGGGGTTCCCCAAATTTGAAAAATCTTGGCCACCTGGTCTGCATGTAGAGACCATGCGAGTGGAAGTAGAACTTGACCGAGTCTGTCTGCCCAAGAGTTTTGTATGCCTGGGAGATACACTGCCAGGAGATGAATCTGATGCTCTCTGGCGAAGGCCCATAGTCGCAAAGCTTCGTTGCAAAGTGACAGAGAGCCTGTTCCCCCCTGCTTGTTAACACAGAACATGGCTACTTGATAGTCCTCATTCATACGGACAGTCTTGTAGCTGAGCAGAATATGGAACACTCGAAGAGCAAGGACGATTGCTCTGAGCTCTAAGAGATTGATATGTAGATGAGTCTCCTGTGGAGTCCAGGTGCCTTGGGTGGAGAGGTCTTGCAGATGAGCTCCCCAACCCATTGGTGAAGCATCTGTTGAGAGTTGCCTGTGGTAAGGGTTGTTGAAATGGGGACCCCAGCAACAGGTTTTGAGTGGACTGCCACCATTGGAGGAACAAAATAAGGCAATTTGTGTTTGCTATTTTGTCTGACAGGCACCCTGATGCCTGGGTCCACTGAGTGGATGAAGTCCACTGGGCCGCTCTCATATGGAGGCGAGCATAAGGAACCACATGCACGGTAGATGCCATGTGGCCTAGTAGTTGTAGCATTTCTTGGTCAGTGAGAAGAGGCTTTAGCACTGCTTGAGAAGCTAACTGCACCATGCGAAGGCAATGGGCCTGGGGAAGATAGGCCCTTGCTTTTCTGGTATCCAGCAAAGCTCCTATGAACTCTAGAGACTGAGTGGGAGTTAGACTGGATTTTGGGATGTTTATGACCAGACCCAAATACTGAAGGATACACATTGTGCAAGATAGAGAAGTCCTGGCCTGCGACTCTGATGGGGCTCGAATGAGCCAGTCGTCTAAGTAGGGGAAGACAAATATCCCTAGAGTGCGGAGAAAAGCTGCTACCACAGCCATGCATTTTGTGAAAACCCTTGGTGCTGAGGCCAGGCCAAAAGGAAGCACCCTGTATTGGTAGTGCTTTCCTTGAAAAAAAGGAACCGAAGGAACTTTCTGTGAGTTGGATGGATGAGAACATGGGTGTACGCATCCTTGAGATCTAGAGAACAAAGCCAATCCTGACTCTGAAGGTATGGCAGCAGAGTTCCTAGAGAAATCTTGAATTTCTCTTTGAACAGGAATTTGTTCAATTCTGAGGTCCAAGATAGGTCTGTATCCCCATGTTTTCTTTGGGATAAGGAAATAGGGGAGTAAAACCCTGTACCCTGTTGGTGGATGGGTACTTCTTCTATTGCTCCTTGGGCAAGAAGCATAGTGACTTCTTGATCTAACAGACTGATGAGAGAGGTCTGAGAATTGAACTGTCTTACCATTGTGGAAGGGGGCATGCACAGAAAGTGCAGCTTGTACCCCTCTCTTATAATGGAGAGAGTGTCCAATGCTCTGTTATCTGCTCCCACCTGGGGGCAAAGTGACATAACCTTCCTGGAATGGTGGAAGGCTCTAGTCCATTGAGGGCCAGAAAGGCTAAGTTCTCTAAATGAAAGTCAAAGGCCTTGTGGAGGCTGAGACTGCTGAGACGGTTGAGGCTTAGCAGTCTTTGCTTTCCTTTGTTTAGGTGGTTGCTGACCCTTCCGGGCAGGCTGACCTGCAGAATGCCCCTGCTGGGAATAAGAGGGATAAAAAACCTCTTCTTCTTTGAGAAGAAAGGCTTCTTGAAAGATTTTTCTCGCAGGATCAGCTGTGGCTTTGGAAAGCCTATCCAAAGTGGAGTTGTCAGCATCTAATTCATTAGCTTTTTCTTCCCAATTTTTGCCAAATAGATTCTCACCTGTACAAGGGATATTGCCCAGTTTGTCCTGCACCCAGAGCTCCAAATCGGATCTACGTGCACCTATGGCAATGGCAGAGGTTCTGCTTATGCACTCAAAACAGTCAAAAGCTGCACGGTTGACAAACTTAGACACATCCTGGGCATGTTTGACCAGTGTGAGAAAATCCTGCCTTCTATCCTCAGGAAGAAGAGGGCTCAAAACCTCTAAATCACCTGTGACTTCTTTAAGGAACATTCCCATATATAAAATATAGGAACTGATCCTGGCAGAAAGCATGGAAGCCTGGAAAGTACAACGTCCAAAGGCATCCAAAGTTCTACACTCACGTCCTGGAGGATTAGAGGCATGCCTCTTTGCACTTCTGATCCTTCTCATAGCTGATTCCACTACAATAGAGTGGTGAGGAAGCTGCGTTTTCTGGAATCCAGGACAAGGGGGGGGACTCGATACATGGTATCCAGTCTGCAAGAGTGAGGAGAGGTGTCTCCCACATTCTCAACATGAGATCATGTAAGATCTCATGGATAGGCAAGGTAGCTGCCTCCTTAGGAGCTTTGGGATATTGTAAAACCTCCAACTCCTTAGCTCTGGGCTCTGTCTCAGGAGTCACAGTAATGGACAACCCACGAGCCACCTCCCTGATGAAATCTTGAAAGATGATATCTTCTGGAGGAGACATCCTACGTTTAGGAGAGGAGGGCTCCTCCGGGAGAAGTATCCCGGTACCGACAGAGCTATCAGAATCCTCGGAGTCCTCAGAGGATTCGAAGTATCGTCTGTCCGGATGCTCTTGAAGAGCCCGATACTGTACTGACCGAAGTCGGTACCGGGGGTAATCGATACCGGTGTATCGGCACCAGAAGGCATCGCATGACTGGGTGCTGGCAAAGCTGATACCAATGTCGATGTCAATGCTATCAGTACCGGTACCGGCACCGGTTGAATCGTCTGATGCGGTTCCGAGGGCATCGATGCCGCAAGGAGAGCCGCCAGACTGCATTCAATAGCCAGGAACCTCTGGTCTATCGATGCTGCCAATGCCTGGGTATCGGTACCGGAAGCAACTGGTACCCCAGAGCATGGCACCAGTAGTTCTGCTGAGGTCGAGCTTCGAGAACATCCTGGATCCCCGAGAATGCTTTGGAAGCCAAAGCCTCCCGCCGGGGCAATTTCGCCGGTATGGAACCCTCAAGGGCAATGCCAGAGGCATCTCGATGCTTGGAAAAAGATGTAACCTTTGAGGACCTGCTGGACTTATGTTTAGTTACCTGAGATCCATGGGAGGAAGACGAAGCCCTGGAAGACGTCAATGCCACCGAAGCTGCATCGGAGGGAAAAAGGGCACCGGCAGCTCGGTTCTGTCTACCCCTTTTGGACATCATGGCACAAGCCATGCACTCTGAGATGGAGTGGTCAGGACCTAAACATTTAAGACACCACTTGTGGGTGTTGGTGACGGAGATGGTACAGCCACACTCGGTGCATTTTTTAAAATCCGAGGCGGGTTTCTCCATAGTGGAGGAAATTTTGGGCCTAAAATGGCGCATGCACCTGGAAAGAAAAGTTTGGGAAAAAAAAAAAAAAATGAATACTATATATTTTGTTTTGTTTTTTTAAAGAAAAAAGAACAGGCGGTACCGGTATAGCATCGAGGAAGGCAGACGCGACCACAAAAAAAGAATAAGGAAAATAATTTTCTGCGGTGACAGGAACATGACCTGCTGGCTCCGCAGAAAACTAAGAACTGGAGAGAGGCAGTTAGGAAAGGCAGGAAGGAAGCACGCAGGCGCTGTGGGATGCTCCCAAAAGCTTCCTAATTGGACGCTGGGGAGCGTTCCCACGCAGGCTCCGTCGGTACTGATGATACCCATATGTGAAGACTACATTCCTGCTTGTTTCTGGAGATCTCTTTGTTAATCAGCACCTCTCCAAGTAAACAATACCAGAGACATTAGCTTAAAAGAAAAGCTGGCGACCAAGAAGCTAGTTTCATATAAAAAGCAAGCCAGTATAAAAATTAAAAAAAAAAAAACCCACACCACACACCCACCACCACAACTTTTCGTTTTCAACTTTAAAAACATGGAACCCATTTCCATTCATCTACCACTAATTACTCTGCTCAAGGTGCAAACAAAGCTCTTTTGGGCAAGGTCTTATGACCACACGCTTCATTACAAAACATTCTTATGCACTGTGTGCTATTTAAATTCCACACATGATCTCAAGATTAGCACTTGTGAAAATGTACTTCAGTTGAGCTTTCCAAAGCCACAAGCAGATGAGCCTAAATGCTGGTTATTGAGCTGCTATTTTCAAATTCATCACTGCATTATCAGTACCTGACAGTATCACCACAACCCATGACATTTCTCACATCACTACAATTACACAGTTAACACCTATGAGAAGGCAAAATATTGCATACTCACTCACCTGTAACAGGTATTCTCCAGGGACAACAGGAATCAGTCCTCACATATGGGTGACCGATACAGATGGAGCCCACGTGGAGCATTTCCACAGCTTTCAAAGAAAGCCTTTGGAAATGCCACACAGGAGCAGCTCAAGGCAATCTGCTGCCTGAGGCAAAGAATGAGATGGCACCCCCCACCCCCACCTTAGAGGGGGTGGGTCTTTTCCAGAAATTCAATCAGAGACTGAACCAAACCAAAAAGTCGATTATATGGAGGAAATGCAAGATGTTTGCACACAGGGCCGTATCGAGCTGCAATCGCACCCTGTGCGACTTGCAACTCAGAGGCACACGCCCCTCCTCTCTCCCCCCCCCCCCCCATACCTCTTGTCCAGCACTGCCTGCTCTTTCCCTGCTGCTACCACCCTCTGTTTTTTTCATGGTGGTGCCAGCAGCAGGGAAAGAGCAGGCAGCGCTGGACAGAGGTATGGAGGAGGAACGGGGGGGGGGCATTGAAAGGCACCGGCATTTTAAGCAGATATGTCCCTCACTGCTCTGACATCGCGTCGGAGGAGGGAGGGACCAGACCTGCTTAAAATGCTGCGAAAAGGTTTGGAGGCGCATTTCGGCTATCTGCTATTGCCCTGCCAGCAGCAGCAGGGCAACAGCAGACAGCCAAAACGAGCCCCCAAAGCCTTTGCAGCTGCACCGCTTGCACATGGATAGGTACGGTCCTGTTTGCACACCAAGGAACTAAAAGACATCAAGAACTAACAGCACAGTTATAAAACTAAATTATAACTCATTTTTATGTTATAAACTGCGTTATGGTTCTTGCTTTTTCTTTTTCAACATATATTTTGCATCCACAGTAGGTGCAGAGCAGAACCAGGACATTCACCCACAGAATATATATTTTTAAAAAAATAAATAAAAAATAAAAAAAATAGACCTTACCTGCTAATTGTTTTTCCTCGAGTACCCTCCAAGCTAGTCCAGGAACAGTAGGGCTGGGGTAGTCAACCTCCTTCAGCAGCTGAGGACTGAACTCTTCAAAGACTTGCTGACAGCCTACCCAGCTCCCCCTGGGTGTCAGAGAGCCAGTCTACCTATGTCAAAGCAGCTCCATAACCAGAACACTATTGCTAATATAACCAATCTGGAAAGTATGTGCAAACAAAACAACTAGTAACTGCACTATCCTCCTCCTGCAGTTAAGCTCTTTTTTCTTCTCTTTAAACTAAAAGACCCCTAATCGAGTGTTAACATGCCTCCCATCGAGTACCTTAAGGGAGCCCCCTAGCCAGTTGCAGTCCGGAAGAGCTTGCACCCACGAGGCCAAAAATACTCACTGCATCCATCTTGACAAGCTGACCGCTCCATTACATGTAGAAATACTGATATCGTTTAGCAGACTGCCATGTCCTGGGTGGGTCCTGGACTGGCCTGGAGAGTACTCAAGGAAAGACAATTAGCAGGTAAGGTTTAATTTCTTCCTCTTCATCTCTCTGGGCCAGTCCAGGAACAGTAGGACAGTACCAAAGCAGTACCTACCCTCGGGAGAGTCCTAGTAGCCCCGCCAGCACGGCAGAAGCCCCAACGTTCGCGTCTCCCGCTGCCTGAACATCCAACCAATAATGTTTTGCAAACGTATGCAAGGACGACCAAGTCGCCGCCCGACAAATATCTACCGGCGGAATCAAAGCCAACTCGGCCCAGGACATCGCCTGACCTCGCATTGAATGGGCTCGAAGCCCTTCAGGCAGTAACTTTCTGCTCGCCAGATACGACACTGCTATCGCTTGCTTCACCCATCGCGCAATGGAGGCCTTGGACGCAGCCTCCCCTTTACGTGGTCCGCCAAACAGGCTTTTAGGAAATCGGATAGGTTGTTCTTTGTCTTTCGAAGGTATCTGTGGAGCACTCTATCTAGATCCAAACTCCGTAGATAAGTACTACCATCAACTGCCGCCCCGGACCGAAAAGTAGGCAGTGAAATTGCTTGATTTATATGAAATGCCGACACCACCTTTGGAAGAAAAGATGGCACCGGCTGTAATACCACTTTCTCTGCCGAAAACTGAAATGTAGGGTTCCCTACATGAAAGTGCCTGACGGTCTGAAATTCTTCTAGCCGAACACAAAGCTACTAAGAAGGTGGTCTTCCAAGAGAGCTCCTTTAGCGTGACCGTCTTCCCGAGCTCAAAAGGAGCCCGTGCCAACACCTCCAGCACCAAATTCAAATCCCAGGGCGGCACAATCGGCCTCACTGGAGGCCTGATATTCTTGACCGCTTGCAGAAAACACAGCACATCCGGATGTAGAGACAAACTACAGCCCCTTACCTTGCAATGGTAAGAAGCCAGAACTGCCAACTGGACCTTTAGAGTACTAACCGCCAGACCCTTATCCAGCCCCTCCTGTAGGAACGACAACACGTCCGACACCGACTGCACTCCGCGTCTTGCACCCCAACATTCAAAAATGCGCCAAATGTGGGTATAAGCCAAAGACGTAGACCTCCTTTTTGCCTGCAGTATGGTAGTGACCACCGCCTCCGAATAACTTCTACGCCTCAGCCGCTCCCTTTCAAGAGCCAAGGCGTAAGCAAGAAGCGATCCACCCGCGGCATGAGGATCGGCCCCCCGATACAAGAGATTGAGCCAATTCGGAAGCCTCCAAGGACTGTCCACCAACAGCCGCATACCACGCCCGTCTAGGCCAATCTGGCGCTATGAGAATCACCTTTCCTTGGTGCCCTGCTATCCTGTGAATGACGACTCGACCGATCATGGGCCATGGGGAACACACAGAGAAGGCTCTGGGACGGCCAAGGTTGCACCAGACCATCTAGACCCTCCGACATGCGTTCCCTGCATCTACTGAAAAATCGAGATGCCTTGGCATTGTCGAACGTGGCCATAAGATCCATAACTGGCTGACCCCAGCGTTGCGTAATACTGTGAAATGCAGCAATGTTCAGCTCCCATTCGCCTAGATCCAAGACATGCCGACTGAGAAAATCGGCTTGCACATTGTCCTTTCCTGCTACATGAACCGTCGACAGGGCTAAGAGGTGGTTCTCTGCCCACAACAGCAATCCTTGGCTCTCCAACAAAGCCGCACTGCCTATGCCTCCCTGCCGATTGATACAGGACACAGTTACCACATTGTCAGAGAAAAAACTCGCACCGCCATGCCCTGCAGCAGAGACCTGAACTCCAATGCCAGCCGCATCACCCTCATCTTGAGCTGATTGATGGAGCACTTGGACATCTCTATCAAGCAGTGGCCCTGAGCTATGTGGGACATACAAACCGTCCATTTTTCTGTCCTGAGGCTCCTTCAAGGCTGCACTACCTTCGACAGGGATCGTGGTCTTCTTAGTCACAGCCGAGACCGCCGCATCCACCTTAGGCGAACGGAACCGGTCAAGGTCCTTGTCTGCCATAGGATACAGTCTGTGCATGATCTTTATACCTTTGAGACCAGATTCGGGAGTATCCCACTCTGCTTGAATCATCTGATCAATGACTCTGTGCATGGGAAAAACCACCTGTGTCTGACGCACCGCCTGAATGATGGGATCTGCACCATCTTCCTCTTCGGCCTGCGGTGCTGGAACCAGACCAAGAGTCTGAAGCGCCTCAGAAAGGAGCGCGGGCAACTCCTCTCGGCGAAACACTCATATGATTTTCGCCTGATCCTCTGGCTCAGGGAGCTCTCCTTCCTCTAAGGCTTCCTCCTCCATGTCCAACTCCGGATCCTCTCCCTCCGGACAATCCGAATCAGACAAGGGCTCCTGTAGGCGCTGCCGCTTGGCCGCTTTTACGCCGGACAAAACACTGTCGCAGCAGGCTGCGCGGTCGCTACCTGACCAGGGAGGGAACCTACCCCAACTCCCTGGCGCCTACGACAAAACGCCTGATGCATCAGTAAAATAAAATCTGGAGAAAAGTCTTCCAAGAGTGAAGCACCCCCGAGATCAGACTGCGCCCCCACACCTACAGGAAGAGCAGGAGCCATCCCCGATGGGCCTTCCAAGGGCGAGTGTCTCCACAGCCACGGGAACTGGCTGAGAAGACGACGCCAAGAAAGTCTCCAGCCGCTGCTCCATACTGAGGGACACGGAGGCACAGCGCTGACAGATGCCCGTCTCTGTAGAAGCGCCCCTCCGAGATCCACAAACACACAGGGACCCCGATGGCATGGAAGCCAAAACACCTGGCCTCCCAGGGGCGCAGGAAGTTGTCAACTGCCCCTAGACTATGAAGGGAGACAATGCTGAATCCCCGAAGAATCAGCCCACAAGCTAGACACTGGGCGGCTGCCACTAATGAGGAACCCCCCCTTTTTTTTTTTGTTTTTCCGTTTATAAATTCAGAAAATGCAGGCAGCCCCGCTGGAACGGCAAGATGTAGAACCAAGCAGCTCCGACACTCCCGCAGCTGCGGAAGTGCATAGCTCAGAAAAGAAAATAAATAAAAGAAAACCGCAAATTTAAAAAGGGTAACACAGCCACAACTGACCAGGCCTCCGGAAAGGGTGCCTGTGACTCCGGGACAGCTGAACACGGCCTCGTGTGCTGCACGCAGGAGCAAGCCGCAACGGACAAAATGGCCGCAGCTGCTCACAAACCTTTGCTGCGCTGTAGTATTTTTTGCGCCGAAACAGCCAGCTCGGATAAGGCCCCGACAATGCAGGACACCCCTCCACGGACTGACAAAGATCCGGGAAAAAACAGCCAACAAAATAAAAATGTAAAGAAATTAACGAAAACAAAGAAATGAAAGGCAAAAACGCGATAGAGGCAAAGTCAGGGACAGTTGTACTAACCGTGTCTGTCTCCGAGAAGCCCGCCGGCACTTCCAAGCGCACAGACTCCTACTTCACAGGAACTGTGGCGCTGGACAGCCGCCGCAGGAGCTCTGCCCCGAACAGTCCAGGGGACAGAGATCCTAGCAAAGCAACACAAAAGCAATCAAACTGCAAGCGGCTTCAGCTGAGCAGGAGAGAGACCTCTGCCGAGCACCCAACCCCCCCTCCTCCGGAGTGCCGGTTTCCATAGAAATTTTAAAGAGACAGGTACTCCTTTCCTATAGCAAATAAAAAGAAAACCCAATAGGGACCAAATAAAGAAAAAACAAAAAGGTTAGCTAGAAATCTAAACCCTAAACTGACTGACTAGTGAGCCCAGCCAGGCTCACAAACATCTTCCTGCTGCATGAAGACTGGACACACTGGAGTTGAAGGGATAGCCAGTATGCCGTTTCCAGTGATGCTGAAATTTGATTGGTCCAGTCTTCATGCTGCAGGAGGAGGTGCACTACCCATACGTAGAGGACTAAGCTGGAGGAACGATAAGGAACCAATCCTGATTCTGAAGGTATGGTAAAACTGTTCCGAGGGACATCTTGAACTTTTCTCGGAACAGATATATTAGTTCAATTCTCCGAGGTCCAGGATAGGTCTGTATCCCCCCCCCCCCCCCCCGTCTTCTTTGGGATAAGAAAATAGGGGGAGTAGAATCCCCTCCCCTGTTGGGATATGGGTACCTCCTCTATTGCTCCTTGAGCAAGAAGTGAGGAGACCTCCTGATACAAGATGTCGGTGACAGGGCCCTGAGAATTGAATTGTTTTATGACTGTGGGCAGGGGCATACTGAGAAAGTGAAGTTTGTATCCCTGTCATACAATGGACAGAGTCCAGCTTTCTGATGTTATTTGTTGCCATCTTTTGGCAAAATGGCATAATCTGCCCAGAATGGTCAAGGGCTCTGGACCTTTCAGAGGCAAAATGGTTAAGTTCTCCAGGTAGAAGTCAAAGTCCCTGCGGAGGCTGTACCTGCTGAGCCGGTTGAGCTTGAGGCTCTCTTTGTTGTCTAGATTGCTGCCCTTTCTGGGGAGCATGAACTGGACAGTGAATTGGATGGGAATAAGAATGGTAAGATCTTTTCTTTTTGTTAAAGAAAAATTTCTTGCCTGTCTTTTTCTATGCTGGGTTGGCTGTAGACTTTGAATCTGACAATACCACTTTGAATAGACTATCAATCTGATTAGCCTTGTTCTGCCAATCCTTCCCAAATAAGTTTTCTCCTGTGCAAGGAATGTTTCCTAACTTCTCTTGCACCCACTCCTTTAAGTCTGATGCCTGGAGCCAGGTAATGCGCCATGCTCCAATAGCAATAGCAGAGGTTCTGCTAATAGCCTCAAAACAGTCAAAAGCTGCACGGTTCACGAATTTGGAGACATTCTGGAGCGTGCTTGAGCAGAGTGAGGTATTGAACCCGTTTATCTTCGGGAAGAAGAGGGCTCATGCATTCTAAATCCGCTGTAACCTCCTCTAGAAACATTCCCATGTAAAGGAAATAAAAGCTAATACTAGCTGCTAGCATGAAGGATTGAAAACATTGACGCCCAAAGGCATCGAGTGCTCTCGATTCACAGCCTGGCAGGTTGGAAGAATGCGTTTTAGCACTCTCTCCTCCGCATGGCTGATTCCACTACCACGGAATGGTGTGGTAACAGTCTTCTGAAAACCTGGAGAAGGTGAGACTCAGTACATGGTATCGAGGCGTCCAGAATGTGGTGACACAGTTAAGGGACTTTCCCACATTCTGAACATAAGATCTTGAAGGATGTGATGTATAGGCAGCATTGCTGCCTCTTTAGGAGCCATAGGGTATTGCAGAATTCTTAGTCCTTCTGCCCTAGGTTCTCTCTCAGGAGTAACCGTGATTGAAAGCCCTTTAGCTACATCACGTATAAAATCCTGAAAAGACATGTCTTCTGGAGGAGACATTTTGCGCTCAGGAGAAGGAGATGAATCCTTCAACAGCACTGCTCTTGTATCAGTAGAGTCATCGGAATCCTCATCAGAACTCTGCATCAACTGATGCTGCATCGATCGATGCTGGTACCGATGAATATTGGTACCGTGGCGTTTCGGTTCCAGCCCCTCGATGCTGGAGAGACTCTCGAGGCTCAGCATGGGAGGAAGCCGTCCCACCTGAGTGGGTGCCACCGGTGTCGGTACTGAGCCCATTTGAACCATCTGTAGCCGTCTTAGTGGTATCGAGGCAGCTAAGAGGGCCGCTAGACTGCATTCAATAGCGAGGATTCGCTTATCCATTGCTAATGCCGATGCCTGGTCGGTATCGGTGGAAGCAGCTACGACCCCAGAACATGGCAGCAGAAGTTCTGCAAAGGTGGAGGCCTCTGGAACATTCTGAGACCCCGTTTGTGCTTTAGAGACGGAGGACTTCCGCCGGGGCAATTTTGCCGGTGTACTTTCCTCGAGAGTAGTGCCAGTGGCATCTTGATGCTTTGCAGGAGATTTACCCTTCAACGACCGGCTAGTCTTTACAGACTTTTGTTTAGTTACCTGAGATCCATGAGAGGAAGATAAAGCCCTGGAGGATGTCGATGCAATTGATATTGTATCAGCAGTGAAAAGGGAACCGGCCTTTGCAGCTCTGTTCTGCAGGCCCCTTTTGGTCATCTTTCTACAGGAGACACTTTCCGCTGGACAATGTTCAGGACCTAAACATTTGAGACACCATTCGTGGGTGTCGGTGAAGGAAATAGTACTGCCAGTTTGAACATTTTTTAAAACCACTAGTTGGCTTCTCCATGTTTGGAGACTTTTGGGCCTAGTGCCCAAAATGGCACCTAACCCCAGGAGGAGTGAGGCACCAAAGAAAAGAAAGAGAACCAGTAGGTGTCGAATAAAGGCAGACGCAACCACAAAAAACTCTATACAAATATTTCCGGATGTGAGCAGGGTTACTCAGACTCGTAGGAAAGCATTTTTGGCTTTGAAAGATCGGACTTTAGCCATTGGGGCTTCCTTTTTCTTAAAATATCCCTGCAAATGTACCTTGGTGCTAGAAGGTATTAAGTATGTTTTTCTCGACGGACAACTTGAGGGTATTCTGATTAGTAAGGAATCTTCATGAGGTGTTATTTTCCTTTTTCTTTCCATGCATATTTGGGCTAAACAAATTGTGATCCTGTTGCCTTGATTTTTGCTTGTTTACTTAGGTGACTGTCTTCTTGATGTGGACTTGATTTTGTATTCTTACTTTATTTTTTTAATAAAAGGCTGTTTAAAAACTTAAAAAAAAAAAACAAGAAGATAAAGTTTTTGGTGGTGACAGGAAAGATGTCCTGTCGGCTCCGTGGAAAACGAAGAACTGAAGTGAGAGGCAATAAGGCGGGAAGGAAGCATGCATGCGCTGTGGGATGCTCCCAAAAGCTTTCCTTTTGGACGCTGGGGAGTGTTCCCGCGCAGGCTCTGTCGGTACCGACGATACCCATATGTGAAGACTACATTCCTGCTTGTTCCTGGAGATAAATGGACTCTATGAATCACAATTTCAGACCCCGATTTATGCTTATATATGTATTGGAGATCAAACCTAGAGCTTTCTTTAGAAGCAGAGTTGACTGACCGACATGTGCGAAGATCACAAGAGAAAAAAAAAAACATGCTTAGCAAGGTTGAAGATCAATACAAAAGAGGAAGGTCAACAATGAGATGGATTGATACATTAATAGTAGCTATGGATGCCACTATCAATTACTAAACCAAGCAAAACATTTCCCTCCAAATAAACCTTAAATAGTAAATCACAGGATTTCTAAATCAGTTTGGACCTCAAAGCATCATTCTACAGCAATCAAGCAAGGTTGGTAGAAATCATCATCATCATCATCATCATCATGTCCATAGGATTAGGCATTATACCAACAGTACAATTAAAACCAACAGGGACCCAATCACTCAAAACAGAATATAAAGGCAATTTATAGTACAGGATATTCAGTACATATACAACCGACACAATATTGTATTTCAATGATACTCAGCTGTGTCAGGGGAGAAACCAACTTCAAAAGCCTGTCTTGCCAGGATCCAACCAAGCACACCTCAAAACAACTCAGAGTAACTAAAATGTTAAAAATCTAAGCCACCCCCACTAATTACCACAGACTAATCAAATATGTTACCTCAACCTCCATAGGGAGGAGTGGCCTAGTGGTTAGGACAAGGTACTTCAGGCCGGAGAGCCGGGGGTTCAAGTCCCACCTGGGGACAGCAATCTCAGGCCGGAGGGACTGGGATTTCTAGTCCTATAGGTACTCCTTGTGGTCTTGGGCAAGCCACTTAACCCTCCATTGCCCATGTTCCCTGTAAGTATTAGCGTATGTGTGTCATATCCCCTCGTGTTAAATGTATCTCCCAATTGACCGCTTTGACCCGGTGAAAAGCGGGATATAAATACAGCTAAATAAAATAAATGTTTAAGCCAAGTTTATCCCCCACCCCCTCCCATAAAAGTTACTGCTTTTATTACTTTCACTAGGTTCAACCCAAGTAATGAGACCCTGTAGTTCTCTGTAACCTAGCTGTTAATGCTGTAAGTCGCTTTGACTAAATAAGTGGTACATAAACCCTGTCAAATAAAATGTTCACTCCACTCACTACCAAATCACAACCCAATCACAACCCAATCACTTAAACCACCCAATCAAAATGCCCGTCATTCATAAAACCAACAACCAGTCACAACCTTCACTATCACTCAGTCAACCAAATCATCCAAGTCAACCGTCAAAAGATGCACATACTGGACAGCTGAACTGGTAAAACAAGCCAAACTAAATAATTAACAGCCATTCAATTGAGTGAATATTTTATTTAACAGGGTTTATATACAGCTCTTGTTTAGTCAAAGCGACTTACAACATTAACAGAACTAGGTTACAGAAAACTAGAGGGTCTCATAACTTGAGTTGAACCTAGTGAAATTAATAAAAGCAGTAACTTATATGGGAGGGGGTGGGGGATAAACGTGGCTTAAACATGGAGGTTGTTGAGTTACCATATTTGATTAGTCTATGGTAATTAATGGGGGGTGGCTTAGCTTTCTTTATAACATTTAGTTACTCAGTTGTTTGAGGTGTGCTTGGTTGGATCCTGGCAAGACAGGTTTTTGAAGTTGGTTCAGACACAGATGAGTATCATCAAAACACAATTTATTGGATTTAAGCTCAGAGGGTGAAGAAGCGTAAACACAACTTACGCTCGGCTTCTTTGTTAAGCGCTAAAACCTAGCAACTCCTCCAAATCACTTAACCCTCCATAGCCCATGTTCCCTGTAAAATAGTTCTCTCCAAGTTATAATGCCCTGTTCAATGTAATTTCAGTTTGTTCAATGTAAACCGCACTGATGCAGAATAGCGTGGTATATAAGAGAATGTAAATAAAATAAAATGCTCACTTCACTCACTACCAATAATCCACCCAATCAAAATACTCCACATTATTCATTCATAAAACCAACCACTCACTCAACCACATCATCCATTAAACCAACTTACACCTAAGCAGTCAAAACACACACACGCACACACCCCCAGCTGAATTGATGCAACGGACCAAACTAAATGAATGATATCCATTTAATTTCTTGATTTAAACCCAGAGGTTGAATGGAACGTAAACGGAACACTGCTCAGCTTCCTTCTTGTTAAGCACTGATAGCCTTTCACCCTTCAGGTCAACTGCACACTATCAACCCACCATCTACTATCACTTACAGAATGGCCCTTAGTTACCCAATGATCAACCAAAGGGGCTGTCATAACAGGATTGACAATAGGACTCTTATGTTCAGTCAATCGAAGATGCACCTTGGAGTTTAGTTTAACCAACATACAACAAACAGGGGCAAACAACATATAAAACTTAGGAAGAATCACAGTCTGTATGCAATCTACTAAAGTAGGTCTTCCCCTTGAGGGTCAACCCAGGAGGAACCCAGTGTCATGAACCGACACCATGAGCAATGACCACAGCAGTGGTGCCCTGGGGAGTATTCCACACTTTGCTTAGATACAAAATGAGTAACCATTTCACCTATATTGAGGCCCCTCTAATAGGCTATCATAGGAAAATCAGAAAAGAGCGAGTGGCAACAGGGGACTCCCAATGGGATTTCACAATGCTAATAACCTCTTGAAAAGCAGTAGAGAAAGGACCACCAGACTAATCAGATAACAGATTACTAGATCAGTTTGAATTATTTACTATTTAATATTTGGAGGGAATGTTTTCCACTTTGTTTAGTATTTCTTTCCTCTCCATATGTTATATGTCCACCTATTTGACTATCAATTAGCCACCTGAATGAAAAATGAACACTGTTTAGGACACCTATGGGGGGGGACAGGGGTAGAAGCAACACCAATACCAAAGTGTGCTTAAATCTTAATACAATGGATAGAATCATGGTGTGACTGATTTATTAAGACCTGTCCTATTCTGTCTGAGAAAACGTAGCAAAAAGAGGGCCTCAAGTATGAACACAGATAAAGATAGTGCCATAGGGAAATGTAACCCAATCAGTGAAAAAGCAAAAACGGCCAAAATGGATGACAGAAGAAACTCTGAAAATTGCCCAGAAATGCAGAGAAGCTAAAGCCAGAGCAGAAAGAAAGACAATAACAGAACTCAGATTTCCAACGTGCAGCAAGACAGGACAAGGAAGAGAACTCCAACGACGCATGCAAGGAAATAGAAGCAGAAACTATTAGAGGAAGAACAAGATCGGCTTTCCTAAAGCTACAAGAAGAAAAAGTTCCAGCCTCGAATTGGAATGTTACAAGATGCTCAAGGTTCTATGTTGAATGATGCTGAAAAGATCAAGAAAAGGTGGAAGGAATATACAGAGTTTTTATATGTATATTCAACCTGTACCTTATGATCGGGAACCATCGATGATGAAAGAAGAAGTTGAAGCAGCATTGAAAGCCTTATCAAAGAACAAAGCACCAGGCATTGATAGCATTCCCATAGAAGTATTACAGCAGTCTGATGCAGCTGTTACTGTACTTACAGGGCTCTGCCAAGAAATATGGAAGACAACATCATGGCCAACTGACTGGAAAATATCTGTGTTTATACTAATACTAAAGAAAGGTGATCCAACTGACTGTGGAAATTATCGCACAATCGCTCTGATCCCACAAGCCAGCAAGATTCTACTGAAGATTATTCAAAGGAGACTACAACAATACCTGGAACAAGAACTACCTGAAGTGCAAGCAGGGTTCAGGAAAGGGCGAGGAACGAGAGACATCATTGCGGATGTGAGATGGATCCTTGAAAAGACTAAAGAAAACCAAAAGGATATCTATTTGTGCTTTATAGACTATAGCAAGTCTTTTGACTGTGTAAACCATGAGAAACTCTGGGCCACATTAAGCAGCATGGGTATACCAGAACACCTGATCGTTCTCTTGCGCAATCTGTACATTGATCAAGAAGCAACAGTTTGAACGGAACAAGGAGAAACAGAATGGTTTAAAATAAGCAAAGTTGTAAGACAAGGCTGCATACTTTCCCCCTACCTGTTTAATTTATATGCAGAACAAATCATCAGAGAAGCAGGATTGTATGAGACAACAGAGGTGTGAAGATTGGTGGAAAACTCAACAACCTTCGCTATGCTTATGATACCACATTACTGGCTGAAAGTGAAGATGATCTGAAACATTTGCTTCTCACAATCAAAGAACAGTCTCAAAATGGGCCTGCACCTTAATGTAAAGAAGAAAGATCATGACATCTGGCATAATCAACAGGTTCATCGTTGGAGAAGAAATTGAAATCGTGAACAACTTTAACCTACTTGGATCAACTAACAATAAAGCAGCAACAAGCAGTCAAGAAATCAGACGACGCATTGCTCTTGGCTGAATGGCTATGAAAGACCTAGATAAGATTCTCAAGAGCAGAGATGTCTCTCTCCATACAAAGATACGACTTGTTCAAGCCATGGTATTTTCAACATCATATGGATGTGAAAGCTGGACAGTGAAAACGATAGACAGGAGGAAAACTGATTCCTTTGAATTATGGTGCTGGCGGCGAATACTGTGTATACCATGGACTGCCCGAAGAACAAACCAGTCGGTACTAGAGGAGATCAAACCTAAGCTTTCCTTAGAAGCTCAGATGACAAGACTGACTTTCATACTTTGGACACATCATGCGAAGAAAGATCATTAGAGAAAGACATTATGCTTGGCAAGATAGAAGGCCAACGCAAAAGAGGAAGGCCAGCAATGAGATGGATCGATACAATAACAGCAGCTACGGGTACCAGTCTGTCAACAATGAGCCGCCTGATCAAGACCAAACACAATTTAGGATAGCTATCCAGACGGTCGCCATGAGTCGACTCAGACTCGACGGCACTTAACCACCACCACCCAATCATAGTACAGCAATAAAGCAAGCTCTGGACACAGACATTGGGAACAGGTAATATAATGCATTTGAGAAACTCAAAAACGTTTAATTTTTTAATATCTGAAAATGAAGTTCCATATTTATGTTTTCAGACTAAAGAGACCATGCTCATTAAAATGCTAGAGATCTGAATAATACTCCAGCATGCCGAAGTTTGCATAAAGTTGCTTTTACACTAGGCAAATGGGGAGTCTAACAGATATTCCTGCTAAGTGACTAAATTCAGTTGAACTAGTCAATTTAGATTTTCAGAATTTTTTTTTTTTTTTTATTATTTAAATTTTTATTAACAACTTTTTCATATACATTAGCAACTTTGCCCTATACATTACTATCCTTCATTACACATACAGCAGACACATCCTTCCCATGTACCTTACTATCAACTTATCAACTTTTCACTTACAACAAAACATTCCTGTCCCATCTCATTCAATAGGGCTAGCCAGCATCTTACATCAAGCTTCATACCTGCAGTCTCCCCCTTTCCCCTACCCCTAAGTAAATCTTGGGTCAGGAAATACACTCTGGGAATTAACCAACCTAATAATTCACAATCAACTTGTACAGAATAGCCTTACCCCGCCCCTTTCGACTATCCCTTACAGCCCTTAAACTGGCAAGGTTAAGTCCTCCCTCACCCCCTACTCTCCCTCCCCATCACCCCCCTAACCCTCCCTCTCCCCCCCTCTCTCCTAGAGCCATTTCCAGACCCCCGCCCACCGCTTCTCCACTTGTCCCCCTCTGCCCCCCCTCTCCCCCGTCATTTTATACATTGCATATAGAAAAGACACTCTTCCTGCATAGCTAGCTATGGAAGGCAGATTCGGCCGCTTCCAGTACCATGCGATTTCACTCCTTGCCGCTGTCACACAGTACCAAATAATTCTCCAGTCCCCTTCCCACCTCCCATCCGGTTTATGCAGAAGACACATTTCAGGACCAAACACAATACTCGCCCCCATCATTTTATTAATACACTCCCCTATTTTATGCCAATACTCTCTCACCACTGGGCACGTCCACCACATATGGAACCAAGAGCCCCGCTCCCCACACATCCGCCAGCAATCATTCGTCGGACGTACTCCAGCCCGGAACAATCTCTCCGGTGTTAGGTACCATCTAGTCAACACCTTATAGGCATTCTCCCGCAGGGATGTGGAAATGGAAAACCTAGCTATACCTAGTACTAACACCTCCCACTCTTCCACCCCCCACTCCACCCCTAAATCCTTTTCCCACTCTTCCATATACTTCAGCTTCCTTTCCCCTCTGGCAGTCAGGCCTCTATAAATCCTAGAGAGCATCCCTTGTTGCCCCATGGAGCCCAAACAGGCCCCCTCGAACCACTCTCCTCCCCCCCTTCCTCCCCGCTCCCTCCCCTTTTTCCGAATCACCGAGCACATCTGCAGATACGCGAACCGATCCGACTCTCCTAGTCGGTATAAATCGCGCAGTCCCTCAAATTCTCTGCACTGTGTCCCAACCACTAGCTGGGAAGCCTGTGTCAGGCCCCGCGCCTCCCATCTCCGGAGTACGGCCGCCTTCGGGCCTATGCCTTCCGCACAACAGGCCTGTAGGGACATGGTAGGCGACCATTTCTTTTCTCCCACCATTCTCCGCCGATACCTGCTCCACATCTGCAATGTATGTCTTACTATCGGGTGCTGACCTCTTTCTCCTCCCCCCTCCCATACTATCCGTTCTAATTCCCCTGGGCGATACCCGTCCACCTCCATCCGCACCCATTGTTTATGTGGTTCCCGCAGCCACGCATAGACGGCTCGCAATTGCGCTGCCGCATAGTACAATCTAAAGTTGGGCATCCCCATCCCCCCTCTCCCACCGGCACCTGCGTCGTTCTGGCCGCTACCCGTGGCCTCTTCCCCCCCCAAATAAATCTCTCTACCTGTTGCTGCACCCGTCGTAGTGCTCTTCGTGGTATCGGTATAGGCAGTACCTGAAAGAGGAATAGGAATTGGGGTAGAAGCATCATCTTCACCGACGCCAGCCTCCCAAACCACGAATAGTACCCTCGACTCCAACCCTGCAATCGCTCCTCTACCTGCGCTACCAGTTTCTGATAGTTCAACGCATATAAGGCCTCCAAATTCCGCCCCAACTGTACTCCAAGATACCTAATCGACGTCTGCGCCCATTTAAATGGAAAACGCCGCTGCCACATCCGCTGCTCCCCCTCCTCACCTACTACTCGTAATATCTCCGATTTCCCCCAATTAATCCGAACCCCGCCTTCTCACCGTATTTCTGTATCTCACTCATCACTGCCTGAAGCGTTTCTCTGGGGTTCGTGATAGTCAATAAGATGTCATCTGCGAAAAGGGAGATTTTGTATTCCTGATCTCCCACCCTCACCCCCGCCACCTCGGGATTGGCCCGTAACCTTGCCGCTAAGGGCTCGAGGGACAGCGCAAATAGTAACGGGGATAACGGGCAGCCCTGCCTAGTCCCCCGTTCCAAGGGGAAGAATTCAGAATAGCCTCCATTTACTCGTACACATGCTTTTGGGCTAGTATACAGAGCCTCTATCCATTGCACAAACCCTGGCCCAAACCCAAATTGGTCCAATACGGAGTATAAAAATGACCAAGACACTTGGTCAAAGGCCTTTTCAGCATCCAATGAGACCAATAGAGTCTCCTGCCCCTGCTTTTGGGCCGACCATATCACATTCAACACTTTCCGTATATTGTCGGCCACCTGTCGGCCTGGCACAAACCCTGCCTGGTCGGCATGCACCAGTTTCCCCAAATGCTTATTAAGTCTAGTAGCCAGTACTTTTGCCAGCAGCTTCGCATCTACATTTAATAAAGAAATGGGCCGGTATGACGCACACTCCTGAGGATCCTTCCCTTCCTTATGGATGAGGGTAATACCAGCCCATCCCATGGTCTCCGCCAATTTCCCCCCCCTGCGTGGTCCATTAAACATCATAGTCAACGGCTGTACTATTTGGCTACTAAACTGTTTATAGAAGCGCGCCGTAATGCCGTCGAGCCCCGGGGCCCTTGCCGGCCTTTACTGCCTTAATGGCCTGCAGGACTTCCTCTGGTTGGATTTCCCTATCTAGCCCTTCCTGCTCATCCGCCGTCAATACCGGAAGCCCAGCTCCTCTCACATACTCCCAAGTGTCCCCCCGCGACCCCTCCTCGCGAGCCTTATATAAATTTCTGTAGTAGGCCACGAATTCCTCTCTGATGCGCCGAACATCTCGCACCCCTTCCCCCCTGCTCTTAATCTGAGAGATCCTATTCCATTCCCTCCTCTTCTGCAACTGCTGCCTCGCGAGATATTTCCCCACTTTATTGCCCCCTTCGAAGAATCTCTGCTTCAACAGCTTTAGGCGAAACTGTATCTGTTCTGCCTCTATTGCATTAACTTTAGCGCGGAGTTCCAAGACTGTCCCTCTATGCCGTCCTCCCCCCTCCTGCATATCCCTCATCTCCGCCTCACGTAGTTGCTGCCGCAACTTCTCCTCGCGTTCTGCCCTCTCCCTCTTAATGCGTGCCCCCCACTTAATAAACACCCTCCTTACCACCGCCTTAAAAGCATCCCAAAGCACTCCCTCGTTTACATCCCCTCCCCCATTCTGCCCAAAATACTCTGGAATTAGATTCCGTAATTCAGTTACCACCCTCACATCCTCCAGCAGACCCTCATTCAGTTTCCAAAATTGTCGGCCCTTATCTTCCCCAGCCACCCTCACTTGTACCACCACTGGGGCGTGGTCGGACCAGGTAATCGGATCTATTTCCCCTCCCATGATCCTCCCTGCTAGCTCCTTCCCTACCCAAATTGCATCTAATCTAGAATACGTCCCATGGGGTGCTGAGTAGAAAGTAAATTGCCTTCGGCCCGGATTAAGCATCCTCCACACATCAAGCAAACCATTCTCCTGAACAAATTTCTGATAGTTCTTCCTATCTGCCCCCCTCCCTTCTCGGTGGCCCGTCGTATCTCTGCCCACCTCCCAGGCCAGATTAAAATCCCCCCCACAAACCATCACCCCCTCCCCCATTACCGCTACCTGCTCGCTCAAATCTTTCCAGAACTCTGTTTGAGCTCCCGTAGGGGCATACACATTCACCACACAGAACCATTCCGCCCCCTGCTTCACTCGCAACAATAGATATCGACCCCCTTTATCCCGAGATATCAGCTGGACCTCAGTTTGTACTTCCCCCTTAATAAGGATCGCGACCCCGCCTTTCTTTTTCTCTTTAAGATTAGAAGCAAATAGGCGATGCTTATACCCCCTGGGTTGCACCAGTGCCTCGTGCTGTTTCTGTAACTGTGTCTCCTGCAGCATTACTATATCAGCATTGTGTCTTATTAATTCTTTATACAATTTCTGTCTTTTCCATGGTGAATTTAAGCCTTTAACATTCAACGTTAACATTTTCAATTCCCCTCCTACTCCTAATCCCCCCCTGCCATCCCGCTTACTCTGCCTCTTCCCCCTTCCCCCCCTCCCCCCCCCTCCCCCCCCTTCTCCCCCTCCTCCACCCCATGCCCACCTCCCCCCTCCCCCCCTCTCAGCCGTCTCCACTGAGGAGACTCGACTTCCATATCAGTGACCCCTTCCACCTCACCACCAAATCTTCCCCCATAGCCCCCCTACTCCCATCCCCCCTCCTCAGCCCGCTCTCCCCGCTGGTCCTTCTCCCTCCTATCCCCCCCCACTCCCCTCCCCTCTAAGCTCCTCACTTCCCCCCCTGTACATTACCTACCTCTCCCTCCCTTCTCCCTGTAAACTTATTAGCCCATCTTCCCCTCCCCCCAAACCTGTCAACCAACATAATTAAAGATACCAGTCCTTTGGTGAAATATCACCACTCAGCCAGTCTCTTGCTCTGATGCCGGACTCCGGTGACTCCCTTTAGACGTCCTGGCCAATCTCCGGCCGCTCGCTCTCTGCCACTTCGCACGTTCCGTCTTGCCTGGTCTAGATTCCGGACGCGAAGAAGCAGCGGCGCTATCAAATATCTCAGGTAGCTGTTCGGCTCCCAACTCTCTCAAGGCTTCCCAAGCCTCCGCGCTGGATCGTACCGTCCGTGATCTCCCTTTCACCGTGATCAGTAGGCCAAAAGGGAATAGCCACTTGTAGCGCAGGTCTGCTCTCCGCAAGTAGGCCGTTACTTCTCTAATCTCCCTCCTGCGTTGCAGCGTTCCCTGGGACAGGTCTTGATATAACTCCACTTTGTGTCCCTCCCATTGGAAGCTCCGCAACTTGCGGTTGGCTCCGAGCAGAAGTTCCTTGCTTTTGTAAGAGCTCAGGCAGACTACTATGTCTCTTGGCCTATTGTCTCGTATGGGCCCCAGGCCTCTATGTGCACGTTCAATGTTCAGGCGGGGAACCGCCACTTCCTCCCCACTTCCCGCTTCCACCAGGAGACTTTGGAATATTTCGTAGGCCACTGTCTCACTATTCTTGTACTTAAGCTCTTCCGGCACCCCTCGCACACGGAGATTGCATCTCCGCGAGCGGTCTTCCAGGTCCTCTGCTTTAGCTTTAAGGGCCTCCTGCGCCGTCTGCAGTTCATCCCAGCTCTGCTGGAGCTGCGTCAAAGTCTCTCCTTGACTATCTAGTCGAGTTTCAGCTTCGTCCACTCGCTCGCCCAGCTCCAGGATGTCTTGGCGCATCGTCTTCACGGCCTCCATGATCTCATTTTTTACCCCACACATCTCCACCTTCAATTCGTCTTTTAGCTCGAGAAGCCACTGCTTAATCTGTTCCGTTGCAGTCAAGCACTCCTCTCCACCTTCACACGCTCCCGGGCTGTGTGGGATTTCCCTCTCCGATTTGCCGGTTTTCTCTCCCTCCTTCCCTCCTTTAGACGGGGCATAGGGGGACCGAAACTCAGCTAGTTTCTTTTTCATCAGACCCTCTTTTTTGGCACTGATTTTCTCCATGATAGGTCCAAGGCTGTTACCTCCAGCCGGCTACCGGCCTGCACGCTTGGCTCACCTCCTCTTCCTGGTGCTCAGAGATGTGGGGGGCTGGCGAAGCGTTGCACCCGGGCCTCCCCAGTGATTTCTGGCTGTTGAAGTGCTTCCCGGAGGGCCCTCTTCTGCTCCGCTCCTGGCTGGTGCCTCTTCTCTCACTGCTCTCCTCTACCGGTCGGCTACAGCCTGTTGCAGAGTTTGCCACTGCTCTTCCCCCACCACGTGGCCGACTGCACTCCTCCGGTGCTAATTAACACCACCGCGTTGTGCAAGGAGGTTTATTATGGCCTTACTGCCGCTCTCCCCGATAACAGCGGGCTTCTCCCAGCACGGAGTACTCCTCTGCCCCAGCCGCTCTCTCGGTCCTCCTCCCTGCGAGCTCCTCTCCCGTGGCCGGCTCTCTTCCGACAGGCCGCACTTCCCACGCGGTGCTCAGCTGCTGCTCCGGCTTCGCGTTCAGTGCCGCATGCACCGTTCCGCTCTCACGGGTCACCGGGGGATTATGGAGCTCACCCTTAAGCTCACCCGCTCTCCTTTCCACCCCGGACCATGCCCGTAGGGGCTTCCACCGCTCTATTTAGCTCGTTGGTGGCGGAGCTCCCGCGCTACGCCGCCATTCAGGTGGGTGATGTCACCGGAAGTCGCTTCAGAATATTTTAGAGTTTTTGATTCCTTCTACAAATTAAGTGGGCAAAGTTTAAGAAATTTCTACTGTAGCTAAGCACAATTTAAACACCTTCAAGGACTGCAAATGTTAGAAATTGGAAGCCAATTTGCTTCACCTCGAATTTGTGATGATACAGAATTAAAGAAACTCAGGCCACCAAGGACATTGAGAAATGTTTTAATGTTATCAAAGTCAATCTAAAATGGGCTTTTTAACTTAATATGGTTTACAAGCCTTCTCAAACAATCCTTTAGCAGCAATCTTAGTCAGCACTAATCAAGGGCAAGAGCACAGTTTGTCAGCACTGTTATCTTTCAAAGCTTTGTATAATCAAATCCTAGAAACTTACTACCACACAAAGACTATTTAGTCTCCCCAATCTATTTTGACACCCCTTCCTACCATGGCCTAAACACAGAAACCCTGTGCTAGAGTCCAGCACTAAAGCTTTAGTGCAGCATTTCCTACCAAACGTTTAACGCTGACGTTTTGCTCACCAATGCTGTATGCAAACAGCACGCACATGAATTAAAAACGCAGCATTTGCACTCACTCAAGGAGAGAAAGGCAGACCAATCAACACAGGGATCTAGCGTCAGCACCTATATCTTGTGCAAAAAACACACACACAGTTTAGCCCTCTGTGCATGTGCTGAATGCAGCAAGCTCTGCTCAGAATAAATGCAGAGCAATGTTTATGCTGCAGATGGCATTGCAGCACATGTGCAGAACATGGTTTCAGTACACTTTCCCTGTCCTCTTTCAGCACTCTTTAGCAAAGCCAGGAAGAGGTTGTGGGTGCTGCACTTTCAAGAGGCACCAATTCCTCACAAGTACCATCTGCAAACTTGAGCTAATCCTCAACATCTCCTCAGATTTTGCATTATTAACATATCAGCTTTCTGGTCTTCCACACACTTCTCTGCATTTGTGCTGCATAGCAAATTGCTTCATTACTATCCATTTAAATGTATTTAAACATGCTGTGTGCTGCTGTTCGTGCAGCCATTTGCACATTATGCTCACATTACAGCCCTTCCTGTATTCTGCACAGGTAATAGGTTTGGGCAGAAAACTGCACACAAACTTATTACCTGCACTGCCATTAGCACACTTTGCTGCTTCAAGTCTTGTCTCACTACAGAAGCTCGTTTATCATCTTCAATTATGGTCCCTCTACAAAACTTAGGAGAGGAGAGATGTAAAACAGCCTCAAAATTGTCCAGTTTCATAATGCACATTTATTTTTATTTTGACAGGTTTTATATACCGCTTTATCATATCAAAGCGGTTTACATTAATGTACATTACCAAGTTTAAGTTTCAAACAGGGACATTGATAACTTGGATTTTTCTGAGGCAATGGAGGGTTAAGTGACTTGCCCAAGGACACAAGGAGAACTAGTGGGAATTGAACCCTTGTCTCAAGGTTCCCAAGCCAGTGTTCTTAACCATTAAGCTACTCCTCCACATAAAGGATACATTTGGCATACCTGATAATTTACATTCATTGAATCCTGCTAGACAAGTGGGTTATGCTCCCTTGTCAGCAAGTGGAGGCATACTTCAGCACCTTTCAGTAGCATCAGTTGCTATATCATCTGGTGCAGTACAGAGAAGTCAGAATGAAATTTCCAAAGCAGTAAGACAGACAAAAAAAAAAAAAAAAAACCACACAACTTTAAAAGACAAAAATGTTATTAACCACTCACAACTTGCAAAAGCTCAAGTATTTGGTTCTCATCCCGTGATATAATCGATATTGGACCACAGGGACAGACTAAGCTTTTAAACAGCAGCTGCACCCCCAAACCTGCAGGTGGTCTTCCAGGGTGGGTCCATGACTGGTTTAGCAGGCTTCAAGGAAAGTAAAATCATCAAGTATGTAAAGTGTGTCCTTCCATAGAACAATCCAGACAAGTGGGACATACCCAGTCAGTCAGGACCCAGAGTGGGAGAGAGACTATGGGGTATGTTTACAAAGCAGCGGTAGTGGCCTCCGTGTGATAGAGCTGTGGCCCCACTGAATTCAATAGAGCCACAGCTCAGATATCACACTGAGGCTGCTACCGCTGCTTTGTAAACATAACCCTATGTTCAGGACAGTCTTCCCTGCTAAAAGTGCCATCTGTACCAACACCTATGGCACTCTTAGGACTTCAAAAGCATTCTGCCTAGCCCAGGAAGACTTCTTATAGTTGTCCTTTGGAAATTGGACTGTCCAGAAATCCTGCACCCACTAAAGTGAGCTCTGACCCACTCCTGCATGCGCTTACCAGTCAAAATGTACACTGGCCAAATAACTCCTTAAATCAGACAAGAGAGGATTTGATACCTGCCAGTTCTTTCCTCAAAAGTACAGAGGATGACAACAAACCTGACCAGTGGGAGGAATTAGCAATTGTCTTCTATTTGAACACCACTCTACACACATTCAGCAGAAGCAGCAAGGGTCCCTTTCAAAGAACAGTGTGGACAAAATGAAAAAAATGGGCACATCACCTCTGGAAAAACAGAAAGCACAGATTTCAAAGTGGAAAAAAAAAAAGCAGCAGCTGTCGAGACTACCAAGATGGTTCCTCGCAAAAACAAGGCCTGCAGCACAGACACCACCTGGTGGATGCTAGAGTCCACAAGGAGCCACTATAAGTATTGTGATAAGGAAGCTTATCATAGCTCAGGAAGGAGCTATAGTAAAGGTGAAGTGACTCTGAACAAGCAACCTGTCAGTTCTGGTAGAAATAAGAAAACAGAATTTTGCCATAAAAGACTAACAGTCCCAGAATGCACCAGATTTCCAACAGCCATTAGAGGAGCTGAAGTGGGGAAACGTGTGTTCAATCAGGAGGGCTATGAGGTAATCCCCAAGCACTCATCTCAAAGGGCAGGGCCTGATTCAGCACAGCTGCGCTTTGCTAGGGTGGAGCACTCAAAGCAGTATAAAGGTAGAGTTTATTCTACAGAGAATTATCCTCATCCTCAGTTTCTTGGAGATTCTCATCTTGGACAGCTTCATCATCTGGAGGATCATCAGAAGCAGAAGCCAGAGCAGACGGACAGAAAGGGCAAGAAACCCTTTGGAAGAAAGAAGAGAGAAAAGCATTTGGAAGGTCTAAAGGAGTCCAGAGCAGTACGTATACTGGGAGACATTCAAAAGGCCAGCATACACCATTGGACTGGGGAAAGCCAGAGGAATGGTGCTGCAGGGCTAGGAATCTCCAGACGGTACCTGTGAGGGAGACGGCTGCACGTGGAAGGGACCCTAAGACCCGTGCCAGAAGGTATGTGAAGAGAGATCCAGTGTCCAGGGATCTGGATTGGAAGGCTGGACATAAGAACTGGACTACATACTGGCCAGGCTATTTAGAGAGGAACTCTAACAGCAATGGAAGCTCAGGTATGAACACTGATCTATGCCCTAGCTATAACCTTGAAAGACAGCAGGGAAACAAGTATTCTCCTGAGAGTGCTCCATTGAGAAATTCCTCTGTGCCAATCCCTGATATTGAACCCATGATTGTTGAAGAAGGGGAAGGAGAAGTCTTAGATACAGGTTGTGAATACATGGACTGCTCTCTGTCTAAACTCCTTTGGTAATTTTCTGTTACAAAGTACAACAACCATCACAAAGAAATACAAACTTGTTCTTTAATCTACTCAGAAAAGCTCCTGAAGTAGGATTTGAGCCACGCAGTAGAAAGCAAGCCAGCTAAAGGGTTTCAGCTGGGTAACTGCTAGCAATTGAGCCTTACCCAATTGCTTGTGAGCTCTGAGGGAATCACTTCTGAATCTATGTGTGAAGATATAAGAAGTTAACCTGAAAAGAACAGTTTTTCCCTTCTTTGTGGGTTTTGCTGCTTGTTTGAAACACTGCTAAGAAAATATTAGCTAAAGCCTACAGAAAAGACCAGTTTGTTACCAACCAGGTCTTTATTCTTTTGATTTGATTGCCTGACAAGTTCAACTGTTGTTTTCCTGATTTTGTTTTTCTAAGTTTAACACTGAAAGCAAGTATCCTGTTTTATGTGCTACCAAGCATATCTGTGTTGGGAGAAATAACCCCATAAATAAATATCTTATTGGCTTTACACTCAAACACAATTAATTATTGTGAGCAGCTGTGTCTGGTGTGAATGGACTGCATTTCCCACAATCCCTTGCAAATCATATTGATATATGCACTTGCCAAGACTGTGAACATCCTCACCCAGGCAGCCGTCTGACAGTATCCAACCTGAGGGAGGCCTTGCACATAGGCCCACAGAAGGGCCTTTTCAGAGCCCTTAACCTCAAACCCACTGAGGCACGACACGAAGGCAGACAGAACTGCGTCACCTCTTAAAGAAGCAATGCCAAGGAATCTCTTGAATGCAACTCATATAGCACAATAGGACCTACACCAAACCTTGTGTTCAGGGCCACCTAGGCAGTCCACTGCTTGCCTTCTAGTATCTGGAAAGACTGAGCTTGATGCAAATCTTGGGAACAGGGACCATAATCATATGGCTGGAGCCACAAGGCTGTCAGATGATGGTTCTATTAGGGGGTTAGCTTCCAGGCATGCATGCAGTGCTGCCCAAGAGCCTAGGGCAATGACTGCCAAAGTTTTAAGGAACTCGGCCCACCAGGACAGTCATGTGCTTAATCACAGCCATAAAACAGAACTCCCACCCCAGGAAGCCTGAAGGGCTGATCCTACTCACCGTGGGGCCCAAGAGAATAGTTGAGACAGGACCTTAATACCCCGAGATCCAGTTCAGAGGTTTCCTCCCTAAACTCCTATGCTCTACTGTACAGTGTCATGGAGAAGTAGGACCATAGCAGACTACAGGATCCACAGGGTAAAAAGAGGGTCCTGGCTGTCAACCTCATCCAAAAGCCAGCTCTACAATCTTCAGAGCTGTCATAGTATCCTAAAAGGGCAAAAAACAGAGCCCACCCTCCTTAGGCTTATCTTGAAAGAAATTTCCCTTGAGTCCTTCAAACTCCTCCCACAGGAATGTAAGCAGGGTCCTGACCCCTGTAACTGCCCATGACAACAGTGCTCATGGACCCCACATCTCCAGATGGGAAGCCCGGTCTCGGGCCTCCATGAAGGGGGCTGCCAAACAGCTGGTCATACTGAATACGAGCTATTTCAGGAGATGCAGCACCAAGCGGTTGATGAGGAGAGCCTCAGAGGACCCCGAGGGGCCACCAGGCATGTGGGTAAGTCAATTCCCTTTCATTCCACAGGGCCCAAGCTGCTACCATCTGAATTGGCTGCAGTGTACCAGCAGGAAAATAAAGTGGCTGCTACAGAACAGCATCGGGCCCTGGCCTCCCACAGCAAAGAGGAAGGTTCCAGAATGCCAAAAAAGTGCCCCAGGTTTGCAGACATAATGGGGCAAAAAGCAGCAACCGCTGCAAACACACACTAGGGCATGCAGGCTGCATCAGGCCAAGCTGCTGAGTTCTTTGTTAAACGCAAAAAAGCGCAAAAAATATGGCCGTGGCAAAAAGAGTCCCAAAAAAGGATGTAATGGCCCAGCTGCCAATCAAGGGTGTGTGGAGGAGGGTTTTTTGTTTTTTTAATTTGGAGCAGCTTTATTAAACACAGCAGAGTCAAATAGTGTCCACTGAAACCAGTGGAAGAAAAAAATAAAATGCTCTGTATCTTCTCTGAATTTTTAACAGGCTTTTTATACCACTATCATTTCAGTCAAAGCGGGTTACAATGTAACTTAAACTTGGTAATATACATTAAACAGAGACATTGCTAACCCTCCATTGCCTCAGAAAAATCCAAGTTAAATCACTTGCCCAAGGCCACAAAAAGCACTTGTGGTAATCAAACCCTGGCCTCTTGGTTACCAAGAACACACAAGAGGAGCCCCTCTCGCAATAGCTAAGAGAACCACACAAGAGGCGAGAGGTGCTTGGTGGTTCACTAATACTTTATTAGATTGAAAGAACGCCCCAACGCGTTTTGGCACAGCCTTCGTCAGGGGGCTGAGAACTGCAAAGCAACAAATTGAATAATAAAGAGAACAAATACATGTGTAATAAGAGAAAAAAAATATAAACTAAATAAAATGAATTACATAATTATGAAACACAAAATGTGTGACATTAATAGAATTACTATTAAGATAAAAAATATATGATTAAAAACAATTAAATAGGTCATTGTAATACAAACATGGACTAAATGCTAAAACTCATATGCATAGAGATTAACGGTACATCAACCACCACTATGGAGTGCACAGTGACCCTTGTGCTCATATGTATAAAGCATTAGCTGAAAATTGTTCCATAAAAAAGATTAATACAACTGAATACATATACATAAAACAGTAGCGGGAAACCGGGAACAAAAGATATATTTATGAACAAAAAACTAGTTTTAATTGCACCGTGAAACCAAGGCAATGCCAACAATAAAAGGAAAGAAAAAACAAAAATAGTGATATAAAAATATATGCAAACCTTAAAAACATAAGTACAAATTATATCAATAATAGGACTCAAGCAGTAGTTTAAAGGCCAGATCAAAAAAAGGGGGGGAGGGTGTGTGTGTAAAATTATATTAAAAATGTAGTCAAAACAGTAAACAATTATAGAATTGTATATAATCAAACATCCCCAAGGCATGATGTAAAAGATGGAAACTTGACTTAAAAACTGTGTGCAAAACAAGTATACTAAAAGCATTAATCGAACTTTGCAGGCAGCAAGGTGACACCACTTACAAATAAAATATGTATTAAAAAAAAAAAAAGATATGAATCCAACATGAACAATGGAAATATCATAAATTTGTATGTGCGGCTCATATTTAAATACGATAATATAAAAATATAAAACAAAGCCGCCTCAGAAAACCTGAGTCTAAAAATAAGAGCACTGACTGAGGACCTTCGTCACTCACGTATCAACCAGTAGTAACCTTGAAGAAAAAAAAAGGAAAAAGCGATGCTTTAAAGTGAATTAAAATTCATAAATATATATGCAAGTGTCACGAGATGACTGAACAGTTCCTTCCACAATAAACTGTATAGTTAACTAAATAACGTAAAGGCAAACAGAAGAAAGCTTTACCGTGAGAGAATATCACAGTAACCCGAGGGATGAAAATCCATGACCAGTATTGACAAAGTGAATCAGACAACATAAGGGGGCAAAAACTGTCCCGACCATATCAAAAATGCAACGATTATATCAAATACTGGAATTCAAGAAAGCAGTACCTGTCATGACCTGAAAACGTGAGTGATTTTTTTTTTAAAAAAGCGTCCAGATTCGCGCCTTTTTGAGGTGATGTCAATAAGGATTCATGACACATCCAATCATTATGCATCCCAGCATGCAATATTACAGAGTCCATCTAAAAGAGGAGGATTATATATTCCAAAAAGGAGAAACAATATTAAAATATGAGTTAAAAAACAAACACTGAGGAGCAAAGTAACCAAAGAAAGTCACCAAAACACAATTAAAATATACACCGTCAAAAATGCGCTAGACAAAGCACATATAAAAACTGTATTAAAAAAACCTTGAAAAAGCAAAGTCCATAGTATAATTTATGCCATAATTAATAAACGATTACTTTTCAAAGGGACTTACAAAAAAACAGTTAAATTGAAATCCTGGTTCAAGCCACAAGGCTCCAGGGATTTTAACTCATAAATGAACCGCTGCTCACATTTAAGTAATATTCTTTCAATATCTCCTCCTCTCCAATGCGGATGGATAACTAACAAAAAAAAAAAAAAAACCTTGGTCGGAGACATTATGACCTTTATCAATTCAATGGCTAACCATTGGTTTCTCTAAAATCCATCTTTTTTAAACAGCTTTTATGTTCTATTATCCTTGTTTTTATTGGGCGCTTGGTCTTACCAACATATATCATATCACATGGACATATGATTACATAAATAGCATTAACTGTGTTACAATTGGAATAATGATTCAAAAAGAACTTCCTCTTAGTTATGGAGTGTATAAAAATTTCTTTAACTGATAGAACGTTAACACAGACGGAGCACTTCCTGCACTGAAAATGACTTAACTTTACACAATGTCAGTTCCAGGAAACATGGCCATAACCATGCTCCAAGCATTAGATCTTTTAGGACTCAAAACTCAAAATGACCACTGCACTGCAGGCTAGGAGAGTCAGGCTCATCTACTCTGTGGCACCAGCCCACACACTGTGCTACCCACTGGAAAGCAGTTATTTACCTGTAACAGGTGATCTCTGGGAACAGCAGGAATAAGTCTTCACATATGGGTACGTCAGTACCGACTGAGCCTGCGCGGGAACGCTCCCCAGCGTCCAATCAGAAAGCTTTTGGGAGCATCCCTCAGCGCCTGCGTGCTGCCTTCCCGCCTTTCCAACTGTCTCTCCTCAGTTGAGTTTTATAGCTGAGACAAAAAGAAAGAGAGAAAGAGGAAAGGAAGATAGAGAGATACAACTCCTAGGGGAGGTGGGTGGGTTGTGAAGACTTATTCCTGCTGTTCCCAGAGATCACCTGTTACAGGTAAGTAACTGTGTTATCTCCAGGAACAAGCAGGAATGAGTCTTCACATATGGGGACTCCCAAGTTAAAATGCCTAGAGTCCTAGCATGGTGAGGATTGGAACATGCTACACCTCATATGGCCAGGCATCCTGAGGATGGAGGGTAGGAGTTGAAAAGAGAGGAGCTGTAGGAAAAAACAGCTAACCTAAGGACTACAGGTAAGGAGTCCTTGCATGTATGATAATTACCATGAAAAATATTGATATGAACAAACACAATATGGTCCTCACCTACTGGATTGCAGAAAGTAGAGAGGCTGATGGAGTCTACTGGAGATCCAGTAGAGGAATCTTCAAGGTGACTTCCCTGAAGTGAAGGCGAAGGTCCAAATCTGGATTTGACAGGAGACCCAGGTGTCAACTGGGGTAGTAGAAAAATGTCAGGTCTTTAGTGGAAGCTTTATGGAAAAAGCTAGGAACTCTTTTGGATACAGAGTTAGTAACATTTAGGAACAAAAGAGGAAGACTGACTGATTTGGACAACTAGCCCAGTCCTGGAGGGAAGAAGGGGTATGGAAAAAAGCCCATAGTCCCAAGGAGGACAACTGTCTGAAGGGCTGAAAGTTCAGATCTACTTAAGATACAACCTGTCTTTCCTATCTGTTGAGAGATAGGAAAGATAGTGAAGCATGGAGCTTCAGGGTTACCTAGACGTAGGGTTAAAGTAGAAGCTGTCAGTACCACAGTAGTGGTTGTGTGCATAATACTCCAGACATACTGAGGGACAGTATGAACATATGCAAGCCCACTGTCTGGAAGCTATAGGAAGGTAAAACCTTTATAAGCATAGACAGAGAGATAAGTATGTAAATACATATCTACCTATAAGGAAGCATCTCGACACATACACATATATATAGGGATATACGTATATACATACATACACATACATACAGGAATAGTGAGATCTGGAGGGGCATAAGATATGCACACGCAGCTTACAGACATATGTATCTATAGAGCAGTATATAGAAATATATACATACATGTATATAGATTTCTAAGATAAATGTCTGCAACTAAGCAGATAGAGATATGCCTATAAGAACATTTACATGGGAGATGTGAAGGATAAAGATTCATCTAATATGTATAGAGAATCTATTCCCCCTGGCTAAGATGGTGCAGGAATGCCATCCAGTGGAATAACCAGGATGGTTGCGTGAAAAACAGAGGATAATATCAGTCTGTAAACAGCAAGTCCGGAGTCCTATAGAACTCTCGCATGGTAAATGGACAGAAAACGCATAGGATGAGATACCAGGTTGACCCACTTGAGGAACAAGGGGGGGGGGGGTATCATGCATTGTTAAATTAAATATGTGCTGTCCATGAAGGATTAGGATACCATGAGGACAAGCTGCGAGGAAAAAGAGCATATTTCCTGTAGAAACTGGGTAAGTCTAGACCAGGGGTCTCAAACACGCGGCCCGCGGGCCGCGAGACAACTTTGTGCGGCCCGCGACGGAGGAAAACAAAAAAAAACCCCAAACCCTGGCTTCTGCCGTTGCCGCCGTGGCAGCGGCAGAAGCAATTGTCAAATTTAAAAAAAAACTGACTTCTGCTGCTCAAGCAGCAAAATCAGCTGTCCTGCGGCCCCTTCCCCTGTGCCCGGAGATCCGAGTCTGCTCTATCAGCGGCGTGCTTTTCAAGCCGCGAAGAGAGTATTCCCCTCTCGTGCGGTTTGCTGCGCGAGAGGGGAATACTCTCCTCGCGGCTTGAAAAGCACGCCGCTGATAGAGCAGACTCGGATCTCCGGGCACAGGGGAAGGGGCCGCAGGACAGCTGATTTTGCTGCTTGAGCAGCAGAAGCCAGGTTTTATTTTAATTTACCGGGGGGGGGGGGGTGTAGGACTGGAAATGGGCTATTGGTAGGGGGGGGGGTTATGACTGGAAATGGGCTATTGGCAGGGGGGGGGGTTATGACTGGAAATGGGCTATTGGCAGGGGGGGGGTTATGACTGGAGATGGGCTATTGGCAGGGGGGGGGCTATTGGCAGTGGGTGGTTATGACTGGAAATGGGCTATTGGCAGGGGGGGGCTATTGGCAGGGGGGGTTATGACTGGAAATGGGCTATTGGCAGGGGGGGTTATGACTGGAAATTGGCTATTGGCAGGGGGGTTATGACTGGTAATGGGCTATGGTGGGGGCTAGGACTGGAATGGGCAGGTGGGGGTTAGGAAGGACTGGAGGTGGGCTGATGGGGGGAGTTAGGACTGGAAATGAGCTATGGAAGGGCTGACTGAAATGGGGTAATGGGGGTTAGGGCTGGAAGTGGGCTATTGGCAGGGGGGTTATGACTGGTAATGGGCTATGGGGGGGTAAGACTGAAAATGGGGTGATGGGGGTAAAACTGGAAGTGCGCTATGGGGAGGTTAGGACTGGTAATGGGCTATGGGGGGTCTAGGACTGGTAATGGGCTGGGGGGGTTGCTAGGACTGGAAATGGGCTGAGGGGACGGGGGGCTTGAACTGCAAATGGCTGATGGGGAGGGGGGCTTGGAATGGAAATGGGCTGTGAGGGGAGGGAGCTAGGATTGGAAATGGGCTGATGGGGGGCTAGGATTGGAAATGGGCTGATGGTGAGGCTAGGATAGGACTGGAAATGGACTAATGGGGGGACTAGAAGGGAGCGGATGCTGGGTGGGGCTGGAACTAGAAGGGAGCTGATGTTGGGGGAGGATTAGAATGGGATGGAGCTGGGAAAGTGAAATGGAGAGGGGAAAAAAATTGTGTCTGGGAGAGAAGACAAATCTACAATTGGCCAGGTATTGGGAGAGTAAGTGGGGATTGAGGATGGAGGGGTAAAATTTGAGTGGATGAAATAGGAATGAGGAAAGAGAAAAAGGAGAAAGATTAGTATGTTAAAGCAGATGTAGAGAGAGAGAATGGAAAAAAAAACTAGGAGAGAAGAAAGGGCAAATGGACAGCAGACGATGGAGAGTTAGCAGAAGACATGAAGAAACCAGAAGAAAGTGGCTGGAACAATTGCAACTGAAAAAAATGCACAAAAGGTAGAAAAATATCTCTTTATTTTGAATTTATTAACTGGAATATGTCAGCTCTGGGAAATGTGCATCATTAATGTTTGCGCTTTGTTTAGTACAAGAGGAAATTAATTTATATTTTTATTTCTACAGTGTTGTCGTACATTCCAAGTTTGGCTTTTGGGGTTCCCAGTTTAATTATTGTCTTCTTGTTTCTAAATCTTTTAGTCTTTCTTTATCCATACTCATTAAAGAGGCATGTTTACTAAAAGTTAGTGTATGGTAACATTATGCAAATATTTATGCAAATGAGGCCCCTTATGCAAATGAGGCCCCGCGTCTTATGCGGCCCCCGGGTTACTTTACAAGTCCTCATTTGGCCCTCAAAGCAATTTGAGTTTGAGACCCCTGGTCTAGACTGTCACATAGAGAAGGCTTATGTCCTTTATTAAAAGGAAACAGAAGAGGGAGGAGAGCTTCGTTGCCTGGGAGCAGACGCTGTGTTGCAGCTCGGGGCTAGGAACAGCTGAACCAACTGCAGGCGTGGTGGTGGACGACACTGCTTTGGAGGACCCTCCTGCTCTCTACAAAGCCCGACGAGAGCTATACGCGGCCGCGTGTTCGCATCCTAAGGGGTGTGGCACAAGGGGCAGGACACGCCCCTTTGACGCTTCTGAGGCGCTGTAGGTATACACGACTTGAACATGGGGAAACGGAAAGCTAAACCGGCCACATCTTCAACACCTGCGAGCGGAGCACATGGAGGTAAGGTGGGCCCCATGGACAAGCATGTTACTCCTTTGCAACCAGCTATGCAGTCACCGGAAGGGGTTTCTTTGAGCCCAGACACCCGGTTACCACCTTTACTTTCACAGTTCCCGCTTTCATCTACACTCATGGACACCCCTGTATTAGATACATTTCCTGCTCTTCGCCCTGTTGAGCCAATTGTGTTTGAAGATCCCTCTGCTTCTCCTTCGGGAGATGTTACCCTTTTAGATATTTGGACTACCATTAAGAAAATGGATGTACGTCTATCTGGTACTGTTTCTTCTCTCTGTTCTTTTTCTCAAGATGTTGTAAACAAGGTGAAAATGGTTGATCACCATTTGACTTCTTTGACAGGCTCCATAACCCGTGCTGACTCTCAACTTCAAGTCTGTGTTACCAATAATATGGCTTTACTTAAAGAGCTCTCAGCGGTTTCCTACCGCTTGGAGCTCGTTGAGAATCAATCTCGGGCCTGGAACCTACGTTTCCTCAATTTTCCTATTACTCACCTTCTTTCTTTTGATCTGCTGTTAAAAAAGTATTTTACTGAGGTTCTTCAAATTAAAGAAACTGTTTATGTCCTCCAGATGTTTTCCTTTTCGACCGCTCTTAGGTTGGTACCAAATCCTGAGGGAGAGTTACCTCCCTCTCAGGATTCGGTTGCCCAAAATCTGACAGCGTTTCTGGAGGACTCTGGATGTTATTCCTAAACGATGTACATTGGTTGTAACTTTTTCCTTAGAGTCTGTTAAATTGAAGGTATTACGTGCATATTTTAAGCATAAGGATCAATTGTTTTGTGGTTTCAAAATCCAGGCTTTTCCAGATATAGGACGAACTACTGTGGCACTGCAGACCAGCTGCAGGCAGAAGAAAAGGTTTTAAACCCAGAAAAAAAAAAAAAAAAAAAAAAAAAAAAAAAAAAAAGGTAAACACCGGCTGCAGCATCATGAGGAGCCATATAGGGGGAGCCAGAGAGACCTCTGGAGGACTGAGGAACCACGCCCTAGAGCCAATGATGCAATACCAGCCAACACCCAATGTAGAAAGGGAAGAATTCCTTTTAAAAGCTCAGATGACTGGAGGAAGTCAGACCGGTACGCAGAGTGGCCAAGAGAGTGGCAAAGAGAAGGGCAAACAGACCGGTATGCAGAGTGGCAAAGAGAGTGCCAAAGAGAGTCGCAAGCAGATTGGCAAGGAGACTGCCAAGGAGTGGTGCAAGGAGTTCCAGTTCCAGCTTTGCATGGATATTCGGAGGATCCAGGAATAGGAGTCCTGACCGAGGGGAACGGCCTAGCAGACTCAGCAGAGCCAGGTGAAGAAACTTGCTGTGAATGTTTTAAAAGAGGAAAAGATACACTTTCCAGGAGGGAAAGATACCATAAGGAAGCTGACCCTGAAAGGAGGAGGACTATACCAGAAAGTCCAAGGCCTGAGAGTAACAAGGGCCATCCACTGTTGAAAGGTGCAACAAGGAATAGCAAACAAGGAGGTGAAAGGAGAATTGTGAAGGGTAACTTTCAAAGCCCTGGGAGAAAGGAGCTGTGGCACAAACAAGGCCTAACTCCAGCAGCAGGCAGACCTGAGAACCAGAGGCCTACCTGGACAGCTGAGAAACCAAGACCCAGCAGGAGCAGGCCTCAGCCCTCACCTCAATCTGAGAACATTAGAAGAAAAGGTAACTGCCATTTTTATAACTATGATTTTAGGAATGATGTGATACAGAAGGAGCAGGGCACTAGAGAATGCTGGCCTTCTAAAGGCATTCATGAGACAAGATACAAACCTGCATTAAACAGGAAACTTGCTAGAGAAGAAACAGGGTGCAGGAGAGACTGTTCCTGTTATAAAAGTATACAATGCAAGGACTTACCTTTTAATGCTGACCATTGGCGCATCATACAAGCGTTACACAGAAGGCCTGAAAGAGTCCTCAGACATTCTGGACTGCGAGCCCATGCAGGTGGAATTCCCGGAGGATCCCTCAGATATTCCGATGGAATGTAGCTATTGCCTGACCAAGAGGATTGAGCCTAGCAGAGGAATAGCTGTAGCAGAGGCCACAGCATGTAAAGGTTGATGCTGTATTCCGTTTTTGACAGTACTGTGAAGCTAACAGATTTTTCAGTTCATGTTTTTCCTTTAACCTGGAGCAAGGACATTTCTTTTGTGTGTGCTGTTGTATTCCGAGCTTAGGAACCTATTTGCAACGTGGGAAATAAAAGCCTTATAATTTCCCTACCCTCGGACTGTTATTTTCTTGGGAGCTCTTAGTTAACCAGAAGGCTACCAGGCCTATAAGAACCTGGGCCCTGCATTTGAACTAAGCTCCCCCACAAACAAACTTTCTTCTTCCATGTCCACCCCCTTTCTGTTGGGTTCCGCCACTACCACCAAGGGGGCGGTGTGACACTACTCAGTCTCGTCATAAACAATTCCTAGATTTAAAACCTAGAGTGCTCACATTGGGGGCTTATTATTTTCTTAAATTTCCCTGTCGTTGTCTTATTACCTTTGAGGAGCAGAATTGTGTCTTTACAGAGGTTATCCAGTTAAAAACTCTTAGTCAGTAAAGAAGCTGTTGGAAAGGATTAGGTGGGACGCTGTTTTTTTTCACTGCTCCCGTATGTGGGATCTTTGATCTCTTATTACCTTATATTTTTTTTCCCTTTATTGAGATAAATTCTCCTTCCGTTAATGTGTATTCAGCTATGTGATGGTGATATTCTTGTAGAGTGAATTTATTGTGGTATGTGTTATTTTTTTTTCGTTGGTTGTTAATCTGTATCTCAGGAAAATGCAAAATAAAATATTAAAAAAAAAAAAAAAAGGGTAACAGAAGAGTGTAAAGAACCCCTACAGTCATAAGGAATGACTGAGGAAGCCTTTTTCAACCATATAGGATAGTAATTAGAGAAAAAATCCCCATGCTCTCTAGCAAGGGCCCATAGTGGAAAGCTTCTCAGTAGGATTGCAGAGAGCACTATGCAGGAGAATTGGGAAATAAAAGTGGCTGTTGGAGGAAACCAGCTGCCACCTTAGTTATACTGCCAATTCCAGAGATTTGGAGATGACAGAAAAGAAACTATAAGGATTTTCCAAGATAGATGAGCACTATCTTGGAAGCACTACTAAGACCAGAAAAAGTAGTGGAAGACAAGACTGGAACTCGTAGAAAGTACCAGTAGTCCAATGACTGGAACTCTTGCATGGGCAGCTGCTGAATAGAACAGCCGAGAGAATCCTTCTGTTCGTAACAGAAAGAACAGACAGAACAAGAGGAGAAAATCTTGATCATGTCTGATGAGCTGCCCAATGAAAGCAGGGAGGTAACTCCAGAGAAAAAAAACTCTACACTGGAAAGGAAAACTAGAAAGGCTAAGAAAGCCTTCCAGTCGTATAGTACCCCTCACACAGGGGAAGCCCTGGAAACGAGGGTAAAGAAAAATAGGAGCTGAAGGGAGACTTGCTATATGTTAAGTCTGTAGAAGGAAAATATTCATGGTGGTACAGGGAACTATCATGAGATAGTTGGCAAACCTCTCTGCATGGTAGGAAGAGGAGGAAACCCTGTGACCCACAGACATGAATCTCCTGACAGCTCAGCCTACCTGAGAGCAAGTGGACGTCCTGGAAACAGGAATCCAAGCATAGAGTTTGAAATGAAAAAACAGTGAAATAACTTCTGCTGAGAAGAAGTGAACTGTATGTTATAAGAGATTCAGTGGAACCCCATTGAGGGTTAATTTTCCTGGCTGGAGTTTGGATTCTTCAGACCAGGGCGAGGTTTCCCCTGTTTGGGAATATCTATATGATGGGCAGGAGTGTAGGGCTGGTACCCCTGCAATTCTACATGCAAATCTCTGGCCTGCTCAGCAACTCAGGCCTGAACCAAACTGCACAGACAAGATGGATTCTTCACTTCACTTTTGCTGTGTTCAGCTACAAACGGCCTTCAAGCAACTGCTGGAGCAGCGTTTCTAAGTGTACATACAGAAGCTATTGTCCGTGGCTGGCCTTGGACACTTGTACATGCCCAGAAGTTATACTGTTGCCTCTGCCTGATTTCACTATAGCTCCTTTGTTTGCAAGAAGCTGCTCATCATCTACCTCCTGATTCGCTGAGAACACCTCAGACTGCCTGGTGCCAACCAATCATCGGACCTATGACGGAGGATTCTCACACAGAATAATGCAATCTGCGCTGGAAACAGTAGTAGTAGTAAGAGAGAGAGAGTTGGGGGCTTTTCCCACCTGTTCATACAGACTCCTGCACTGGTTCCTCTCTGCTGTGCACTGCGTACCTGATTCCTGTGACCTGATCCTTCCGCAGGACGGCCACTAAGTGTGGGCTAGGCCGTCCTCCACAGGTCTGAGATAAGACTTTCACAGATACCTCCGGTTCGGACTTACTGCGGCTCGCCTGACGAGGCTAGAGCCCGCATTAGCTAGGAGCTGTCTTCTTGGACTGCATTGTTCCTGAGAGCCTGACGGGACTAAGGTACTGACTTCTCTCTCCTCCTCCGTATGGGAAAGGGGTTAGCAATATATTTCTTACTTTTTCCTCAGTGCAGAGCGAATCAGTGACGTCTGATTACTAATTAGTGATTTATTACGTTGTCCAAGTGTACATCTGTACTATAACAAATTTCTACCTCATGTTTCTAATTAGCGATATATGTGTGTGTATATTTTTCCTACTCGGTTGCCTATAATAAAGTCTAATATATATCTGCAGACCAGACTTCTTTCGTGGCTCATTGCCAGAATAACTCACCGAACTTTGGGCTGTATATTAGTAGCTATCTCCCCTAGACAACACCAGAGTCTAACTTATTTTGTGCTACGTGTATACCCTACAGGAGGAGAATAAAACCTTCTTCTTTTAGGGAAAGAAGGTTTGGTAGGGCATTTCCTACCTAGTGGGGAAGGAGAAGGCTTAGGATAGCCTTCAGAAACAGGGAAGTCAGTGGAGCAATGAGCAACCTGACGTAAAGACTCCCTATTGAAGAGATTTTCTCCAGTACAAGGAGTATTACCCAGTCTTTCCTGTGCCCATCTGTTCAAGTCTGAAGCTTGGAGCCAGGCTTTACATCGTGCCCCTATAGCTACAGCAGAGGTTCTGCTAACAGACTCAAAAGAGACAAGGGAAGCATGAGAAAGAAAGCAAGATATATTTTGGCTATGACTAAGAAGTAAGGAATAGTCAGCAGCCTTGGGCTCTGATAGAAAAGGAGTCACGAGATAATTTCTTTGTGACCTCCTGAAGGGATAGACTCATATAAAAAATATATGAGAGAATCCTTGTTGCCAGCATAGATGTTTGGAAGGTTTGACGTCCAAAAGCATCCAGTGTTCTAGAAGCATGACCTGGCAGATAAGAAGAATGCTTCTTCTTGCTTTTTACCTTCCTCATTGCTGATTCCACTACAATGGAATGATGGGGAAGTTGAGTCTTTTGAAACCCTGGAGAGGGGGGCACCTGATACAGAAGATCAGTTGCTGTAGAAGGTGAAGAAACCCTTAAAGGTGTTTCCCATATTCTCAGAAGAAGATCCTGCAAAGAAGGATGTAAAGGAAGCATTATATTTTCCTTTTCCCCAGAAGAGCCTTGTGTAGGAACATAGCCAGGGATAGGAATAGCAAGGAATGTAGCCATGTCAAGGAGAAATTTCTGAAAAGAAGGATCTCCAATGGGAACCATCCCTGGACAGGCTAAAGTTGAAGAACTAGCCTGGGCACCGGAGGATGTACTGGTCCGGTGCAGAAAAGGAGCCCTAATGGATGGATACTGGTACTGGCGGTTATGACTTGAGACAGTCAGTACTGCATCGTCCATGCCAGATATCAACTCCAAACTAGGCATAGAAAGGAGCAATCCTGGTGAAAAGGGCATGGAAGTAGTTGGTCCCGATGTTACTGCAGGAACCAGCATCGGTATCGATACCGGTAGCTGTGCCGGAATCGGAGGCGATACTGACATCGAAGCAGTCATCGGAGGCTGCTCAAGCGGTACCGAGGCAATCAAAAACCCTTGGTGAGTATCCGATACCACGCATCCGGAATCGGTAAGCGTCGGTTCCGAGACACGTCGGTACCCAGTCTTCCAGACTAGATATCGATTCCAGACTCGGCATCGAAGGGAGCGAGTCCATCGATGCATGTCTGGAGGGTACCGGCGGTGGTCGTATCGGCGATGCTGCCGATACTGGAAAGTCAATCTGGGACGTATCGATCGGTCCCGAAGGTACCGAGAAGGAGAAATTAGACCTTACCTGCTAATTGTCTTTCCTTGAGTTCTCTCCGGGCCAGTCCAGGTCACTGTAGGGTTGTCAATCTCTAGCAGCTAAAGGACTGTAAATCAAAAAACTTGCTGATAGGCTAACCAGCTCCCCCTGGTGTGCCAGCCCCAGTCAACTACTGTCCAAGCAGCACCTTTTGGAAATAACGAAGCAAAGAACCAAAAACCAAGACAATACTGTAAAACCGCTATAACCATTGTTCTGGCTCGGCTACACCGAGCTGGTCCTTTTTTTTTTTCATTTTCTTTTCTTTTATATTTACCTTGGATGCGATACCATAAATTTCTTAGTGGCAACCACCCGACCACCCCTTTAGTGGACGAGGGAAACCCCCGGGCAGCCCTCTTCTCCAAACATCAGCCTCTCCCATCAAAAAGGATTCCACCCGAACAGAACGCGGAACTCCTCCAACCAAGTCGATCTCTTCCTGACAACAAACAAAAGCACTTGCAGCTCCACAGGGCGGGCCCTGGACTGGCCCGGAGAGAACTCAAGGAAAGACAATTAGCAGGTAAGGTCTAATTTCTCCTTCCTAATCGTCTCTCCGGGCCAGTCCAGGTCATTGTAGGGCAGTACCAAAGCAGTGTCTACAAACGGGAGGGACCTGCGAGCCCCCCCAAGAACCGTGGAGGCCCCCACAATCGCATCTTCCCGAGCTTGCAGATCCAACCGATAATGTTTTAGAGAAGGTATGCAAGGAAGACCATGCTGCCGCCTGGCAGATATCCACCGGCGGTACCAAGGCGAGCTCCGCCCAAGTAGCGGCTTGCGCTCTAGTAGAATGCACTTGGAGTACGCGGGGCTGCTTCTTACCACTGGCTTCATATGCAGCACTAATCGCCCGTTTCACCCAACGAGCAATAGAGGCCTTTCACGCCGCTTCACCCTTCCGAGGCCCCGCAAATAACACAAATAACCGATCCGACCTTCGAAAACTCTCAGTCCTACGAAGATACTTCCGCAGCACTCTGCCCAGATCTAGCTTGCGCAACCGCTGTCCGCTAACACTGCCCCCTTCCCGGGGAAAGGTAGGTAGCAAAATGACCTGATTCACATGAAAGGAAGACACCACCTTCGGCAGAAAAGCCGGTACTGTCCACAGTACAACCTTCTCCTTAGAAAACTGGAGGTAAGGCTCCCGACACGAAAGCACTTGAAGATCCAAGACTCTGCGAGCCGAACACAACACTACCAAAACCACCGTTTTCCAAGTGTACTCACGTAGACTCACCTCTGACGCTGGCTCAAAGGGAGGTTGAGTCAGAGCCTCCAACACCAAGTTCAAATCCCACGCTGGAACCACAGAGCGCACCGGTGGATGGAGAAGCCTCGTAGCTCTAAAGAAGCGTTGAACATCCGGAAGAGCGGACAACACTCTGCCGCCCACCTTACCCCTATAACAGGTTAAGGCTGCTAACTGAACCTTCAGTGTACTGAATGCCAGACCCTTCTCCAGACCCAGCTGAAGGAAGTCCAAAATGACCAGCAGGGATGCCGAAGACGGAGAAACCTCACGCTCCTGACACCAGAGCTCAAAAAAAACCGCCAGACGCGAATGTAAGCCAGAGAAGTGGACTGCTTCCTAGAATGCAGCAGCGTTCCAACTACCGCCGGTGAAAATCCACGACGGTGGAGCCGTTCCCTTTCAACAGCCAAGCCGTAAGCAAGAACCGATCCACCTGCGGCATCAAGATCGGACCCTGGCTCAACAAGTGATCCCTGTGTGGGAGTCGCCACGGAGGAGCAACGAGCAACCGGATGAGATCCGTGTACCACAGCCGACGGGGCCAGTCTGGAGCAATGAGGATCACCACTCCCTCGTGCTTCGCAATCCGCCGTATCACCTGCCCTATTAAGGGCCAAGGGGGAAAGAGAGGAGCTGCCCCTCCGGCCAGGGCTGCACCAGACCATCTAGCCCCTCCGACATATGCACCCTGTACCTGCTGAAAAACCGAGACACCTTGGTGTTTTGCAGGGTCGCCATGAGATCCATGACAGGCTGACCCCAGCGAAGGGAGATGTCGTGGAACACGGCTGCATTCAGCTCCCACTCCCCGGGGTCGAGGACATGCCGACTGAGGTAGTCGGCCTGCACGTTGTCCTTCTCGGCCACATGCGCCGCCGAAAGCGCTAAAAGATGAGTCTCTGCCCAAAGCAGCAGACTCTGACTCTCCTCCAGGAGGTCTGCGCAACCCGTGCCTCCCTGCTTGTTGATGTAAGATACTGTCACTGCATTGTCGGAGAACACACGTACCGCCTTCCCCTGCACCAAACCGAGGAAGTGCTTCAGCGCCAAACTGACCGCTCTCATCTCCAGCCGATTTATTGACCACCGACTGCTCCTGGGACCAGCATCCCTGTGCCACCTGCGCCAAGCAGTGCGCTCCCCAGCCTGTGAGGCTGACATCCGTCGTTACCAACAGCCAGGGCGGTTCCCGCAGAGGAACACCCGCTCTCACGCGCACCAGATCCAACCACCACTGAAGGCTGTCTCTCATGGACCCTGGACAAGGAAGCCTCTGCCCTAGAGAGTGAATCTGCAGGGACCACCTGACTAGCAGCGAGTGCTGCAACGGACGCATGTGAGCGTGAGCCCACGGCACCAAATCCAAGGCCGCTGCCATAGTACCGAGTAACTGCAGGTACCTCCAGGCCGTAGGAGCGCGGACCCGGAGAAAGGCTTGCACTTGCCGCCAAAGCTTCTGCACGCGTTCTTTGGGCAGAAAAACCGACCCTCGCTCGGTATCGAACAAGGCACCCAGGTAAGTGAGGCGTGTCGTGTCCGCGGAGATAGGTGACTCTTGGCTTGATTGATCACCCAACCGAGCTGTTCTAGGAGCTGAACGACTCGGCTGGTCGCCGTAACCGATGCTGCCCGAGACTCCGCACGGATCAACCAATCGTCCAGATAGGGATGGACTTGAATTCCTTCTTTTCTCAAGGCTGCCGCTACCACCACCATCACCTTGGTGAATGTTCGTGGCGCCGTAGCCAGCCCGAACGGGAGCGCCCGGAACTGAAAATGACCCATGGGCATGGCAAACCACAGGAACCGCCAGTGATCTGGCCTTATGGGGATATGAAGATACGCCTCCGTTAAATCTATGGAAGTCAAAAATTCCCCGGGCTGCACCGCATGGATAACCGAGCGTAAGATTTTCATCCTGAAGTGCGGAACCCACAAACAGCGACTGACATGCTTGAGATCCAAAATGGGCCGGAAGGACCCCTCTTTTTTTTGGGAACAACGAAGTAAATAGAGTATCGACCTAACCCGTATTGGTCTGCGGGAACGGGAACCACGGCCTGCAGTCGTAGTAAGCGCTGTAGCGACTCGTTCACCGCCGCCTGTTTCCCCAAGGATTCGCAGGGTGAACGGAGGAACGCATCTCTGAGAGGTTGAGCAAACTCTAGCGCATACCCCTTGCTGATGATCTCTAAAACCCATTGGTCCATGGTAATGTCGGCCCAGACGGAGTGAAAACTCTGCAGGCGTCCCCCCACTGGGGTTTCCGCCTGAGCCGGCCGCCCTTCATTGGGCCTTCTTGGGGGCATTCGGCGGGGAGGAGAAGAAACCTCTGCCGAACCCCCTCGCTCCTCGAAAGGACTGCCCACGAGCCTGAGAACGCCCCCTCTAAGGCACAAACCAGGAGCCCCGGAATCTGCGCGAATCTCTACTCTGTCCCCTCGCAGGGAGCCCAGGCCGAGACCCCTTCGGGCGATCCTCCGGAAGGCGCCCCCCTTGGAATCTCCCAGATCCTTGACGATCTTTTCGAGCGCCTCCCCAAAGAGCAACTTACCCTTGTAAGGGAGCTTGCTAAGCCACGTCTTAGAAGAGGCATCCGCCGCCCAATTGCGCAGCCAGAGGAACCTCCTCACCGCGATGACCGAGGCCATGGACTTGGCGGAAATCCGCACCAGATCATAAAAAGTGTCCGCTAAATAAGCCACAGCCGACTCAAGCCTAGCTCCCTCCATAGCAGTGCTAGCCTCCTTGTCAGCCTCCGCGTCACTCTGCAGCCACCTAATTGACGCGCGAGAGACAAGCTCCACAAATAGAAGCCTGGAGCGATAAGGCACTGGAGTTGAATGCTTGCTTCAATAGCGCCTCTAACCTGCGGTCCTGCAGGTCCTTTAAAGCCACCCCCCCCCCTCAACTGGGATGGTCGTCTTTTTCGTGACAGCAGCCACGAGAGCATCAACTTTAGGCATACGCAAAAGATCCTTGACCTCCTGCGGGACCGGGTATAAACGGCCCAACGCCCGGCTCCCCCTCAGAGAAGCTTCAGGATATTCCCATTCCGAATCTATCATTTGTCGAATAACTCTATGAAGGGGGAAACAGCGCTGCTCCGGTTTAAAACCCTGCAGTAGCAGATCTTCCAACGGTTCCTCCTGCACTACTGGTAGGGAAAGGTTAAGCGCCGCCAGAGACTGCGCAATCAATGCCCCGAGTTCCTCCTTGCGAAAAACAAGAAAAATATTAGGATCTTCTCCCGGGAGCAACTCACCTTCCTCAACCTCCCCTAAAGCCCAGGACTCCAGAAAACCCTCTGAGAGGAGCTCTCCCTCCTCCGCCTCCTGGGGCCCTGCCACCTGTTCCCTGAAGAACTCGGGGTCTGTCCGAGGCCTCTTAGGGGAAGGTCCTTCTCCCGGGTCCAAGACAGCAGTATCTGCCATGGCCACACTCTCCCTGGCTGAAGGGGACGGCTTGCTTAAGCCGTGCTCCAGCTTCAACAAATAAGCTTTGTGCAATAACAGGATGAAATCGGCAGAAAACACCGACTGAAAAGTCCCCTGAGCAACAGGAGGAACCCCTTGCACATCTAATGTCTGCGGAGAGAGCCTTTTAGATCTTTGCTTCCTTTTAACGGCCTTCTCAGATGCCACGGGGACCGCAGGAGCCGGGACCAAGATGGCCGCCGTTCCCGCCTTTAAATCCCTGCCTGAAATCACCTCAAGCAGCTCTTTTGCCGGCGTTCCACACTCCATCGGCCTCACGACGAGCCTCTCCACAAAGCTACCTGCCCTAAAACAAGTCCTGCAAATTCCCGGACACAAGAGCCCCCGACGACTGCCGCACTGAACACACACCGCTGGCGCGGCTAACATGCGCCGGGAAATACTAACCGCCGGTAAAACTAGCGATCTCGCCCCGCCGGACTGTAAACGCGACGGCGCGCTAATAGGCCTACCTGAGTCGCTCAGTTGCGCGGAATCACCGATCGAGCTCCCGCTGCTAGCGGAAGGCTGAGATCGGGCTTTGGGGACAGAAGGCTGCCATCAGCTGTCCGCCCTCCCCCTCGGGGTATGACGAAGCTGAATGAGGCAGGCTCTACCTCCAGCTCCTTGCACTGAGAAGAATCAGTAAATTCAATTTCACCAGTCAAAAAACCCCTTAACGCTGACTCTGGCAGCCCAGCTAGGACCACCCCGTCAGAAAAAGACAATTTAGGCAGGAATTTCCTCTTCAGCACACCGGAGCCAGATAGCCACATCCTATCGACTGTAAGACTGGGGCTGGCACACCATGGGGAGCCGGTTAGCCTATCAGCAAGTTTTTTGATTTACAGTCCTTAGTTGCTAGAGGAGATTGACAACCCTACAGTAACCTGGACTGGCCCGGAGAGACGATTAGGAACGCCAGATGACAATCCCTGGTGAAGAGTGGATCACTCAACACCAGTGCCGATGCTGGGGTATCAGTACCGCTCGACGCGGATGCCACCACCGAGCATGGCTCAGGTATGTTCTGTGAGGGGTGAGCCCCAGGAACAACCTGAAACCCCTGAAAGGCTTTGGAGACCGAAGACTCCCGCCGGGGTTTTAAAGTCAATAGGGTCTTGAGGGCAAGGCCGGAGCCGTCATCATGTTTGACATGAGACCTACCACTCAAGGATTGGCTAGTCTTAATAGACTTGTCTGTGGGTTACCTGATCCTGTAGAGAAGAAATGGTCGATGCCCTGACACTGGAAGGGAACACGGTATCGAGGGAAACTTGAAATGGAAAATCTCTTCTCATAAAATTGTAGCCTAATGGCTCCGGAGGAAAAGGGTCAGGACCCAAACAGGTTAGACACCAGTTATTGGAGTCTAAAAAGAAAACTGTATTTCCACAGTTAAGGCACTTCTTAGGAGAAGAAGGCTCCATGATGGAGAGGCCTTACAGGCCCCAAAAATTAAGACAGAAACTGAGGGAAAAACCCTCCCTGAGTTTTTGAAAAGAAAAAACCCACCGGCGGTACCGGTGGAGGCGGGAAAACAGTCGACCACAAGAAAACAAGAAGAATTAAAGAAAAGATTTTCTGCGGTGACAGGAGGACGTCCTGTTGGCTCCGCGGAAAAACAAAAACTGAGGAGAGACAGTTGGAAAGGCGGGAAGGCAGCACGCAGGCGCTGAGGGATGCTCCCAAAAGCTTTCTGATTGGACGCTGGGGAGCGTTCCCGCGCAGGCTCCGTCGGTACCGACATACCCATATGTGAAGACTCATTCCTGCTTGTTCCTGGAGATGCAGGACAATACTATTCTCTCAGTGCTATACTAGAGAATATACCAAGTGATGACATCAGTGAAATGTTCTCAAATCTGCCTCCATCTGCTAGCAAGGAAGCATTTATTTATTTGGTTCTCTTATACCGCCTCTTCCAGAGATCAGGGGTGGTTTACATTTAACACAACATATTACAAACAAAGGTTGAACTATTAACAGATCCATAGGTACATTTAACATGAAGCGAAAGCTTTATATACATAGTTACTAGTCAGTTCAGACAACTATTTAAAGTTTACTGTTTGTGCATATTTCTGTGAGTTTAAATATGAATAAGGGTTATTGATAGGGGAGGGGTACAGGGGGTTGAGGCACAACCCATTCGTCTGAAATGGTCTAGCAGGCTAAGGAAAACAGTTTTCTTTGATGCAGTAGACTGAGAAAGTGTGCACAAAACAAAAAGTGCATACAAAGCCAAACATGCAGTTTTCTACATACTTAAGTTATTCACCACAGAAACAATATAGTCACATTTAATATCCAGCCCCAAAGGAGGCGGTAAAAAGCCTCTTTCTCCTGGGCATTTCTGAGAGCTTGAGAGTAGGAGCAAGAACAGCACCACCTCAACTCCTTATGCAGCCCTGAAGGAACTTCAGAGAATGCCCTCCCCCCACAGCATAAGAGAAGGGCATGGCCACCATCGTGGCACAGATGCAAACTGTCTGCTCCTGCAAGCAGCCCAAAGAGATCTTTGCCATGATCGCAGCCATACCCTTCTCTGCTACCCACATTTGGGGGGGAGGGGCATCTCTGCAGGCAGAAGAGCACAGCCACGATCACGGCTCAGATGCAAGCTGTTTGCCCCTGTTGCTCAGGGGTCTGGGGAAGATGGTTCCCCATTGCCCATAGGTAAAAGCAGCCCTGGGCAAATATCTGCTTTAAAAAAATTTCTTCACCATACTAGATTTTGGTCACCTACTTCACTCAGGAAGGAGATGAGCATGAAAAAAATAATCACTGGTAAATCAGGTGGGCATAGTAACCTATACTGAGCACTAGCACTTTACTACACCTGTGATTAAGAGTTAAAATTCCTGACCATAAAAATCTTTAGCCTTCTGGACTTGTGTGTACTTCTCCACATTGAGTAATAGGCAATACTTTCATTAATGTATGATTTAAATAAACCAGCATAGTAACATGTGCACCTTATATGTACACTGTGCAAAAAAAATCCATCCTTCCTGCATCAGGAGCTATGCAGTGTACACAACTATACGCTATAGAAAACGTTTTAAAAACAATATGGCAGATAAAACGTCATATGGCCTATCCAGTCTGTTCTATACAGCTTATTCCTTATAAACAGACTTACTACCCTTCATGTTAAGGATATTAAGAATTCTGTCAGTTTTGTTTGTTGATTAGCAACTCCAGGCATCCACCACCTTCACTAAAATAGCAGTTGCCAGCCTCCCTCCAGTTTCATATGATTTGGCCTAGAACGTTTTTTGTTTTTGCTCACACCTTCTGAGTAGTAGTTCAAAGTGAGTTACTTACTGTACCTAAATGCATTTCCCTAATCCCAGAAAGTTTATAATCTAGAATTTATACCTACAGCAATAGAGTGTGAAATGACTTGCCGAAAATCACTCTGTAGCAATGGGATTTCAAGCCTGGCTTCTCTCATTCCCAATCCACTGGGCTCAATCATGATTAGGACATCATATTTCCTGATGAGAACACAGAGCTAGATTACCAACCAGTATACTAAACAGAAGGGCCTTACCAAGGGCTGTAAGAGCAGTGTAGCCGCACAGGGCACAAGTACGGAAAAGGCACTGGCGTCATCGCTGGACTTCCAGAAGCATGACAAAAGCAAGTTCCTGAGCATGGCCTGGGTGAGGGAGAAGCAGGGGCGCCAAGTTTATGAGTCATACAGGGTGTTATTTCTAGCTCTGTACCATCCTGCTGAATAGGCGGCTCCACCCAGTTAAAGACTGAACCATTAGTTCTCAGATCAGGCTGATGACCACAAGTTTATCACTTTCCTATGTGTGTGTTGACGGTTCCTGCAGATCTATAAGATTTTTCTTCTAGAACAAATCCTATCTTCAAGGCATGCAGACCTCAGTGGAAAGTGTGAAGGTCAAACAAAATCCATCAGTCGCTAACAGAGTAAGTCATTCTGCTTTGCTATTTGTAATCCTTGCCCTGAAGTACCAGCAGAAACTGTTTTTCCTGCACATTCTGTTTTACCTCAAAGCTCAACCATTTCCATCAAGAATTCTCAGTTGGAAGCTTAGATGCCACATGCGTCTCTTCAATTTCCCTATTTTTTTTTCCACTATAAAACGTTATCACCCTTTGTTCAAAACAGATGTCAATTTTCAATTACACTGCTTTACCCGTGAACAGCAAGGATTAAAATGGAGTTAAATTGTAAGCTCTTTGGAGTAGACACTTGCATCTGAAAAAAAAAAAAAGTTGTAAACCGCTTTGAGTAAAAGTTGAAAAAAAAAAAAAGCAGTCTAATTATACAAAGTATTTAAGGGACATGTTGTAAATCAAAAGAAAATATGAATAGAGCTCATCAGGTGACAAAAGGTTGAAGGTCACCATTATGCACAATGCAGGAAGCTAGAAACACAAATTAACCAGAACATAGGTTCCAATGCTTTCACAATACAATATAGGGTAAAAAGAAGGGTAGAGCACAATTATGCAACCTTAACACTTAAACTCTTGCTTAGTAGTCAAAGTGCATAAAGATTAAATGATTTGCTCAATTCCTTTCCTTAACTAGGTTTTTAAAATAACCAAGCAATAGAATTAGTATTTACACCCACATGGTTTAGGACCAAGTCACTGCTTAACATTCATTGTGGATATCCTGAAAACAAGTCTGTAAGCCTCATTAAGAAGTCCTAGACTAGCCTCTGGGCAAAGATCCTGCTCGCAAGTATTTAGTTTATATGTAGTGATGTTTAAAGAAAGCATTCTACAGTAAACTGGACCTTTTCTGACATAAGTACTGGTTTCTACTTATCTTGGTAACCCTATTATTGCCTTAGCACATGATTAATCCAATCCAAAACTAATTTTCCAAATAGATGTAATTATGATCATGCTGCCAAAACCCGATATACTACATAGAAATAAGTTATTGTTTCACCAGTTTTTATCCTCTAATTACAAAAATGTAGTTAGCTTATATATTACCTATCCTTGCCGTGTAAATAGCTTATGTACATAGTTTACCCTGTTATCCAAGTTTGTATCCCTGTTCGATGTAAAACCTGACAACTTGTCGTTATGGTAGTTATGTTATGATGTAAACCGCGCTGATACCAAATAGCGCGGTATATAAGAAACTGTAATAAATAATAAATAAATAAATATATAGGTATGGCTTTATTCAAGGCAAACCCATTATCAATAGACCAATTTTCTCATAATTGGCTATACATAAAGGAACCATGACATCTACAGTTACACACTAGCTATAGAAAATTGATAAATTCAATCATTCATTTTTGTCTCAGCTCCTTTTGGATTTTGTATTCAGATAAAGGCCTGCTCTTATTAGGCTACAGCATCATCATGTGCCATCACTTATCTCCCAACTGCAGTGACAGGCCTAAGCTAGGTGCCATATGCCTCAGATTCCTCCAGAAGGCAACTAAGTAGATCCCCCCAAGTCTGGCCTCTTATTGCTGAATGATAGCTGTAATCCCCTTCATTCCCACATGCCAGCACTACAATCAAGCCACTGGCTAGCCCATACCATAATCAATATCACCCATCAAATGATTAGTACAACAATTCTTAAAGAAAAATAGCACCATTCCAAAATAAATTTGAAATCAGTAGCCTTGTAAACACAATTGATAGTGGTTTAAATAGCTCACTGCTAGTGAATGGGTTACTTTGCTGCTGCCAAACCTTTAAATCCCCCTACAGACAAAAGATTTTAAAGGCATCTCACTATTTTTACTGTAACTAAGACGACAGAGGGTGGTGACGTTTGGTGGGAAAGGCAGCAAGGGCATACACATGTATGTGATGATGTTCATCTGTGTTTTCACAATACAAATGTCAGATTTAAATAGTCTAAACATGTCTAATCATGCCTCATGCTTTTACATGAGAAATGCACCACTGTCAACTATTTCTAACTGATTTTTTAGCTACTTAAAATTACAAATAAAACCAAAATGGTAAACATTTAGGAAAAATGTAAAGCTAGTATTTCCTTTCCATCAGCAGCTGAAAGTGCAGAAATATATATTTTATATAGTGACTAGTACATGAAAAGGAACCACTACCATAATTCCATCAATAGAAGTACTTGAAGCCAAAATTCATTTCTAATATCAGTTTAATAAGTGGCAAAGTTCACGTTTTCAAAAATAGTAGCATTAGGAATATTGACATTCTCCGATGCTCACATTACATGGTGCATACAAGTTTCCGAGGTTCACTTTAAGCCTTAAAGGTACGAGCATACGCAAAAATAATTCACAGCTTCCCGTCCCTCCTTCACCATATATAATGTCTTTTCGCGCTTCCACTATTTGCTTCTCAACTCTACCATACATAAACATGTTCTTCTCTCACTGCATCAGCTGTTCGACTAGCCCCGCCCCCATTCTGTTTCCGGGTAGTAACAGAGCAGCCAATCCAAGGCGAGTAACTCTGCCCGTGGCCTTGCCTGCAAAGGCTTTCCAAAACAAGTAGTTCATTTGCACAGTGTACTGGGTTTCCCACCTTACAAAAGAAAAAAAAGAAGTCTAAAAAGGAAAAAAAATCCTGCTCTCAGATAGGGACATAATATTGCCTGTTTTCTACGTTAAGACACGCACAAGAAAAGAAAGAGATCTAGCCTGACCCTGCTTTTGAAAAGTCAATCACATCTCTTAAATGTAGACAAAACATCCTATAGAACACTTGTTTTCTTAATTCATCTAAACACCGTGTAATCTACAGCAAAAAATAACACAAGATACAAAAACATATCAATCTAAAGTTTAAACACGCTACAGGAGGCTCATCTTCCTCAACAATACTTGTGAGGTTCAAGACCCATTTACTTGCAAGCCTTGTTTATTCTCGAGAATATATAGAAATCACTAACGAAAAAAACCCGGACTCCTCAATAAAAAACGTACTAGTTAACCTTCGAAGCCCTCTAAACTATTCTTTCATGCAAATTTTGTTTCACAAATAAACCTCAACACACCTAAATAAAAACCGATACTAAAAAAAAAAAAACACACAGGATATAGCATCTGTAAGACGAACATTTACTAAAATGCAAGAGTAAATGGCCATAGCAATAAGTAGGAAGGATCTCTGTAGGATAGAAAAATGGCAGCACGCAAAAAACACCACCATCTCAGACTGGAAGGAAACACAGACATTCCTAAAGACCTGCCCCTCGCCCCACAAACGGGGACATAAAATCAATAGCAGCAAAGGTTTACCCGAGCGAATTAAAACCTAGAAATACGAACACTCAAAGCCTTCCCGGGACACAAAGTCAGAGCTCTCTAAAAGAAGTCAGGTTTTAACAGGAAAAAATGAGGGGGGGGGGGGGCGATAAAAAGGCATTTCATAAACAGCTTTCAAACTTTGCCTTCCACTAGGAACAGAAGCCCCTTGAAAATCAAATTGCAAACTCAAAGATTTCTCGTCACACATTTCCAATCACATCACAGTAAAAGCCATCCTAGATTTCTTTTGTTTGGAAGAGAAAATTACAACCTAATCCTAGGTTGGGAAGGGTGTCAACCTTAACCCGGACTTTGATTTAACAAAAAAAAAAAAATCTAGCACGATCAACAGAACAAATAGGATTAGTCATTTCAAACTAGGCCTCTTTCTTCCCCCAATATAAATAATTATTAATTCTAGACACAAACCAATTTAAAAGGAACAAAGAAAGTAGGTTATATTAGGTGAACGCGGATTGTTCTTGCTATTTTAAAATTGCAGTTTCTTTCCTTTGTCGACCTCTTGCAAACTTGGGCATCTACTAATATTGCTGTTTACAAGCTAAGGATGTGTAATTCGAAATGTTCCTAAAATTAGATGAACCAGATCAATGGCAGAAACAAGCTATTTAAAAAAAATATTGCATTAGTTGCACCTAGTTTATGTTTATATTACCATCAATTTTCATAACCATCGAATATATTCCTCTATTCTTTTTCCTTTCTAAAAGTGAAAACACTTTTTGAGAGAAGCGCCCTCTACATCTGTGCATTAAAATGAATGCTACAAGAAAAAGAGAGGACAAAAGACTAATACATTTGTTTATATCTGAGATACCAGAATTAAATACTTTCCAGTAAAACAAGCTCCCTGTCTTAAAGAAGAAAATAAGGCGGGGGGCACTATTCAAACAGTTCTAAAAACTGATTTTGAATAGCAATCCTCAATTTATTTTTAGAATTATAACTGGCATCCAAATACCAGAAATACATATCTGTGAGAAGAAAAACACACCACAAGGAGCCAGCAGAGTGACTAGTCATATAAACACAAAACCTTCTGGAAGGAAAAGGTTTGGGGGGAGGAGGGGGATAACTTTCAGAGATTTCTTTTAATCCGCTTTTTTGTTTGTATTATTCCGAATACAGTACTCTCCACATCTAAGAGAAAACCTTTGCAAATCCGTCTTAAAAAAAAAAGAAGACCCAGAGCAAAACGAAGGAAGTAATCCCCCAAAAGCCCCCCTCCCCTTCTTGACTGTTGTCAAACAGGATTATATATTCCCCGTTCACCTGCCTGGGACTGACAGCAAGATCCTCAGAACCGGGGGGGAAGGGAGAGAAGCACCAGCATCATTTATTGTTTCTTTAACATACAAGAAGAAGAACAGTAGCCGTCTAGGTCAGGCGCAGTTTCCTGAAACTACAGCTCGCTGTCAGCTCGCTCTGCCTTTCCAACACCCCAGGGGTCGCCCCCTCTCCCCGAAAGGATACAGTTTCACCACGTCGGTGTCCATCCGCCTCTTGCCCGGGCTGGGAGACGACATGGTTTTGACCCCGTGTTCTTTTTTTTGTGGGGCTTTTTTTCCCCCCAATGTATTAAAGACGACGCCGCTTCTCAGGCTCCGGCTTCCTCTCGCTCCGCCGCTCCCCCCGGCGGGGTTACCGTCTCGGTGTCTGCCCGTCTCCCTCCCCCTCTCCCCGGCGGGGGGAGAAGGGCTCACAGACACCGCGGCCTCGCGGACCCTGCGGGGCCCAGCTCCTCACCCCGCGGCTGCGCTCTCCCAGGCGGCGATGAGGGAACCGAGAAGGCGGCGCGGGCCCGCCCTGGGCCTCCGGAGAGTCCGGTCCCCGGTGCCGGGCCTAGCCTGCCTCTCTCGCTCTCCCTGCCTCCTTCCCTCCGCGCTCCAGCCACCTTCCTCAACACTGACCCTCCGGACCCCTCTCGCTCCCAGTCTCTCTGCCTCTGCTCGTGACGTCAGCGATAGTTACGCCGAAGACGCGCAAAAAAGGGGCGGGGCCTGGGCACGACGTGACAGGCGGCCGGCTGGTGGGAGCTGTCTGGGCTGCTGCGGGTCACGTGGCTTTCGCCCCGCCCACCGAGGGTCCGACTCTTTCCGCGTCTGGCGGAGCGAGGACGAGTCGGGATAAGACAGGCAGTCTAAGCTCGGTAACATGGACAGTTCTTGTGTTTATTTTGCTGCTCTATTTATTTATTTATTTATTCGAAACGTTTATATACAGCATTTCCATGCATCGATGCGGTTTACAGGTAATGACAACATTACATGGAACAAGATAACAGTATAAGGCACTGTAATCAATATAAGGAACCAGTAAACATTTCAAGGAACTAGTTATATATATTAGAATTACAGTCAACATCACTTTTATCCTTTAATAAGGGACATAAAAGTAACTTAAGAGTGTGAGAGGAGGGGGAAGGGACCAGAATCTTCTGAAAAGATGCTCATAATCTTCTGCAAGGATGGTCCGAAATGCCAATACACGTTGAAAAACTTTATGTCCAAGACTTTACTCGTCCATGTCTCCAGGTCCCTTTCTTGCATTAAAACTTCCTTATAGCAAGGGTTTTTTTTTTTATTCTTAGCTCATGCATTCAATAGCAGCACTTAAAATAGTTGCGGTAGGAATCATTTTATCTCTACAGAACTATCAGACCCATGCTGGTGCCATGTCGGGCTGCAGAAGAACAGTGAAGGACTGAGAAGAGACGTCGTGCCTCAGGACCTTGCTCTGCCCCTCAACAGCCACAAGGAGTAAGGACAGTAGGAAACTGAGAATCGCAGTTTCCTCCTGGAGCAGATGAACGTGAAACATGCCTGGAGGAGCAGGGGCAAGAAGTGCTATGAATAGCTTTTCTCATCGTATCCTTAATCGCTGCTGCAGGTTCAGTCTTAGGCCCAAGTTTGTAGGACAGAGAATTGATGCAACTGTAAAACAGAGAGATTAGTAAGGGGTTGGTGTGGTGGAAAGTAGCAGGTCTGTATCATAAAGCGACAACCCCAGGCTGTGAATCCAGAAGGTGGCGGGTGAGAGGGAAAAGTATACAGATAGTTGAGGAACTGAAAGATTAGGAGCAATTTTAAAGTAGGGCCCAATGAGAAAGTTAGCTCAACAGTTGCATAGGGAAATGGCCAAAGACATTTACCCAGGGTCATCACAGTCATTGAACAGTTAGAAACCTCAAGAATTCTCTTAAACCACAGTTCAGTACTTGAGTCAATACCTACCATTCTTCTGCTCCATGACAATATTTATTTATTTAGCTACATTTATATACCGCTTTTCACTAGGTCAAAACAGTTTACATTGAAACAACAATATTTACATTTTACAGTGGAACAGGAACTATGTACAGCATGCACTGGATAAATAGTGACAATTCAACTATGTACAGAGTTTACACTTTCAGGGCTGGTAGTTATGTACAGTATGCATCCGTTGTGGTGGGGGGGGGGGGTTTATTTTATTTAGACAGTTTTGTATACCATCTTATCCTTCCGTCAAAGTGGTCACAACACAATTGGGGGATACATTTAACATGAGGGGATATGAGATACATACGCTAATACTTACAGGGAACATGGGCAATGGAGGGTTAAGTGGCTTGCCCAAGACCACAAGGAGCACCTGTGGGACTAGAAACCCCAGTCCTTCCGGCCCAAATGTGTTGGGCTGAAATGTTCTGAGAAGAGGTGCTTTCTGAAGGTGCCAAGGTCGATGATAGTCTTCGTGGGTCTGGCAGGGAATTGGAATACATGAGTACAGGCCTGTTGACTGAATTTGGTTCTGGCATGTGGGATGACGAGGGTGTTCCTTGTAGAGTCATGTCTTGATCTGTCAGGGTGTGGATGATTGGGGGGGGGCAGTGTGTATGGCCTTGTGAGTCATGAGGAGGGTTTTGTATTTTATCCAACTGGGGAGTGGTAGTCAATGGAGTTGTTTGAGGATGGGTGTAATATGGTCCTGTCTGGTTGCTCCCTGGAAGATGCATGCTGTTGTGTGGAGGGCATTCCATAGAAGGTATGTTGTCACTTGTGGGAACCCTGGTAGATCGAGCTGCAGTAATCAAGCAGCAAGAGAACCATGGCTTGGAGTGCAGAATGGAAGTGTGGGGGTTTGAGAAGTAGGCGGAGACATTGCAGGGTTTTTGTTTTGTAATATATTGCTTTGGTGATTTTGTTGATAGAGAGTTGCCGGTCTAGGGTGATGCCAAGGTATTTCATCTCATTCTGGACTTTCATTTGTGTATTGTTCAGTGTTACAGTGGTTGGAGGGGAGAATGTGCTGTCTTCTGTTATGAAGAGGATTTCTGATTTTTTTTTAAGTTAATGTCTAAGTTATTGTTTTTCAGCCAGTTGGAGACATCAGCAAAGCAGATTTGATGGGCAGAATAGGATGGATGCTTTGCGTCGAAGGTTCCATACAGCATGATATCATCCACTTAGATGTGGAAGTTGAGGCCGTGAGCCTTGATAATTGAGCAGAGGGGTTGAAGGTAGATGTTGAAGGGTAGAGATGAAAGGGTAGATCCGTGGGGTACCCCTTGTGTTTGATGGTAGGGGACAAAGGTGTTTGGCCCGATTTTTATCTGCTGGTGTCTTTTGATTAGGTAGGATGTGAACCATTTGAGAACTGTGCTCTGAATTGCATTGGATCTGAAGCATTGAATGAGGATATTGTGGTTCACTATATCAAAGGCTGCTTGGTGTTTTGTATTCCTTTCGTTAGGGTGTTTATTGAAGTGATCAAGAATGTTTCTACTCTATGGGAGAAGCGGAAACCATGTTGCTGTTGGTCAAGTAGATTGTTCCTGTCAAGGTGGGTCCTGTAGTTAGTGTTGAACAGTTTTTTCTATGAGTTTAGCAGTGAAGGGGAGGCTGGCGATAGATCTGTATGATGTTGGGTCAGATGTGTTTAGCTCTGGTTTCTTCAGAGTGGGACATATGGATGAGATTTTCAGGCAGTCAGGCATTCTTCCTTGTTGGAGCACTGATTGGGTGAATTTGGTGAGTGTGGGACTGAATTCCTTCTTGGCTGCCTTGATCCAGGTGACTGGGCATAGGTCGAGGGGTGATGTTGTTGTGTTGAGTGTTATGATGTTTTCAATGTGTTCTTCGTTGATGCTGCCAAAGGAGGACCGTGGGTGTGAGTAGATGATTTCATCGGGGGGGGGGGGGGAAGTGATGATGGTACCAGTTGAGGTTGGGAGTGGAGTTGTTTGTCGTGTGTTGCCAGCTGCTGGGGTGTAACTGTGATTTCTGGGTTGTCGTTAGATGGTGGCTTTGTCAATCGCTTTACTAGGTCAAAGAGTTCTCTTGGACAGTTAATTTTTGTGTGATATTTGCGCTTTATCTTGTTTATTGCGCTGTGGTATTGATTCACAGTAACAGATTCCTCAGAAGACAGCTGCATCAACATTAGTGTCTTGCAAATAAGTTCCACAAACATTGAGATGATGATCATCCAATACCAGTTTCACTGGACTAGTGACTGACATCCTTTTGGCATCTCATGCCATTCTCCCAAAGCAAGTTTCATTCTCCCACTTCAATCACAGAGGATCCTTAGTTGCAAAAAAGTGAAGAGATAGTGCAAACATACCTTCATGACCAGGACCTGCCCTAGGTAGAAACCCCAGCCTCACCGCCCCTGCTGCCGCCACTACCCCCCTCCCCCCGCCCCCCAGCTGCCGTCGATTCCATCTCGGGAGGGGGAGGGCAGGTAGTGGCAGTATTTCCAAAAGCAGCGGCAGCTGGGGGGGGGTGTGGCACGGCCACCCGTGTGTGTTGCTGCTGCCGCCCATCCAGGCCTGCCTTCCTAAGGGGTCACCTAGCTTGCCTAGTGGATGGGCCGGCCCTGCTAATGACATTGCGGGTTGTGGAGATAGATTGCTACAGCACCTGAACATTACCCAGAGATCAACTAGGTCAGTGCAATGCATTGGTGATAGTCTTCCATCTTCAGGCTGTAATCCTACTAAGAATAGGCAGGTTATGGTGGGCTAGGGGAAATTACATCTGGACGTGCAATAGAAAGGTTAGGGGGACACACAATGAAGCTACAATCTAAGATTAATTGTTGAAAATATTTTTTCACTCAATGCATAATTGAACTCTGGAATTTGTTGAGGTGACCTGCATGGAGCAGTGGGTACAACTACTCTAGCCACGTTACGGGACAGACTGGATGGATCATACTGGTCTTTATCTACCACTGTATACTATGTTATATTACTACATATGTTCCCAGAGGATGTAGTAAAAGCTGTTAGTGTAGCTTGGTTTAAAAAGGTCTGGACAAAGTTCCTAGAGGAAAAGTCCATTAAGTATTATTAAAGAGGACCGGAGGAATCCACTGCTTACCACTGGGATAAGCAGCAGGGAATCTGTCTACCTTTTGAGAACCTGACAGGTACTTGTGACCTGGATTAGCCACTGTTAGAAACAGAATACCGGGCTCGATGGACCTTTGGTCTGACTCATTATGCCATATGTTCTGAAGCAGACATTCCTGTGTTTCAAGCTAATAAGTGGTCTTTAGAGAGTAGATAGAGCATTTAGGATTAAAATGAAAGGAAGAATGATGGAAAGTAGAGGACTACGCCCTTTCTGCAGCTCATTCTGATTTCCTTAGAGGTAACAACCTGGAATAGTAAAAATTAGTAAGACCCAGAGAAGCCATAGTTCAAATCTCAATGATCCCATGGTTTGTCACAGGGAAGGAGGGGTAGTGAGAGCATGCACTAAATACAGCTAGAAAGCCGCCTAGGATGGCAGACCTCTGTGGGCAGCACAGCACCAGCAGCAGGCCATATACTTTGGCACATATGGCCTGCTATTGCGCCCCCCCCCCATGTGGAACAGCATCACCCCTCCCCCTGTGCTGAGCCACACCGCCACCCCATGCTGCTGCTGATTCCAGCAGTGGGATCAGGGGAGGCAGCTAGGCTCAGTGGCAGTGGCCACCAGAAGGGAGAGCAGCACAGTGTTGCACGTGGGGGGGGGGGGGGGGTGGCAACACAGCTGGGGCTTCTGCTTGGGGCGCAGAAACCCTTGGGATTACACTGACTAAATAGAGGATGATTATTTACTCAATGTAGTGTACTACCAAGGAAGATAAGAAAAACGAAATACCTTCCATAAGGGTCTCTGCCCAACATGGTTGAGTACCATCATCTACCCAACATGGTTGAGTACCAAGGGAGTTAAGAAACTCTCTTGGATAGGAAGTGATATCTTACAAGTGATCATGCTGTATGGTTGGCAGCTGGGATATGTGCTTAAGTGTGAACAGAGTTTTATTTATTTTTATTTTAGTTGCATTTGCCTTACTGACCATGCCCAAGGTGAGTTATAGTCCATTAAAAAATTCATTTACAATCAAGCCAGAAGGATGCTGGGTTGCATACAGAGAGGAATTACCAGCAGAAAGGAAGAGGTACTAATGCCACTGTACAAGTTGCTAGTGAAGCCTCACTTAGAATACTGTGTTCAGTTTTGGAGACCATATCACTGCCCGTGTTCCCTGTAAAATAGTTATCTCCAAGTTATAATGCCCTGTTCAATGTAATTTCAGTTTGTTCAATGTAAACCGCACTGATGCAGAATAGCGCGGTATATAAGAGAATGCAAATAAATAAATAAAATATTTCGCAAAGGATATAAAAAGACTGGAAACGATTCAGAGGAAGGTGACCAAAATGATTTGGAGCCTGCGTCAGAAGACTTATGAGAAGAGACTTGAAGACCTAAATATGTACACTCTGGAGGAGAGGAGGGACAGGGGAGATATGATTCAGACCTTTAAATACTTAAAGAGTATTAATGAACAAACAAACCTCTTCCAAAGACAGGGAAGCTGTAAAACTAGAGAACATAACATGAAGCTGCAAGGTGGTAAATTGAAGGGCAATGTCAGGAAATACTTTTTCACTGAAAGGGTGGTGGATGCTCGGAATGCCCTCCCGATGAAAGTGGTGGGGGCAAACAGTGGCAGAATTCAAAATGGCATGGGACAGACACAGTGGATTCCTTTATAGCAACAGGATAAAATCAAAGTAAACATAACTATCTCTTATATCTCAGTAAATAGGGGTGACCTACACAGAGAAGTGGGTACAGCGCTAAACAAAGGCATGGAGGGGTGACCAGCCTGGAGTGGCTGGTGCACCTACTCTTGTCAATTTGCTGGGCAGACTAGATGGACCATACTGGTCTTTATCTGCCGTCATATACTATGTTACTATGTAAGACAATAGTCTTACAAACAAATAATTATGATCATTCCCACCCTAAAACAAAATATGAATGGTACCCAAATCTAAAAACACAATATAACAGGTCACATGATGATGAAGTAGAAGCTGGAGGCATCTCCCAGCTCTCCCGCTCCTGCCTGGCATAGTGCTGCAATTCTAACTTATCCCATGTCTTTGTGACCTCCCTCCGGCAGCCAGTAGTAATGGTGACAAAATCGGAGTAGTGATGGCCATCCAAAGCAGCAGCAACGGCAATGAAAGCCACAAAAAATGCACGGCAGCAAACCATGACTGACTATCTTACTCATCAAGATGGCAGCGGCTTGGCTGCTTCTGCTGGCTTCCCGCAGAGGGAGGAGACTCTGGGGCCACAAAGGCTCGCTAATGAAGGCTCGGCAACTGGATCTCTTGAGAGGAGGGAGCCCTCTGAAATAGAAGTGATCTTGGTGGCGATGAAGGCTAGCAATGGAGATCTCTCGGTTAAGCAGGCTGCGATTCAGACTGATCTAAGGGAGGTGCACGCTGAGTTGCAGGCCGTCATAACCAGAATTGAGAAAGCAGAATCACGCATTTCAGGGACAGAGGATGACTAAGTGGTCCTAAAAAAAGACTCTCATGCTCAACATTTAATAATTCGGAGGTTAGTGGCCAAGATTGATGACCTGGAAAACAGGACCCGGTGCTCTAATTTGCATATCATGGGGTTACCTGAAGGAGGTGAAGGCCACAATATGGAGGAGTTTATAGAACAGCTTCTCAGGGCATTATTCACTGACCGAGTGCTGCCTGAAACGATGATGGTGGAACGGGCACATCAGATTCCTGGGGGGTCGTCCCCCCCATGGCCGGGGCACGTCCTCGCCCCAGAGTGGCCAGACTATCCCCCAGCTCGCAAAAATCATCGAAAAAGCTGCTCAACAACAGATCCAGCATCATATCGACACGGAAGCACCACTAGATCAATCACAACATGGCTTCAGGGAAGCACATGGAGTCGACACAATCCTTACAACCCTATTCAATGATCTGGTCACTGGAATAAACAGCATCCAACAAGGATTTGTCCTCATCTTCCTAGACATCTCCGCCGCCTTTGACTCTGTGAATCATGCTATACTTCTGCAACGCCTGAAAGAAAAGGGGATTCGAAGCACAGCACTAGAATGGTGTAAATCCTACCTTTCCAATAGGTGACAACAAGTCAAAACAGGCCATGAATCCTCTGAACCTTTCCTACAGTCCCAAGGAGTACCTCAAGGATCGTCCTTATCGGCACTGATGTTCAATATATATATATGCAGCCGATATGTGAATTGATCCGATCTTTCAACGTACAATGCCTGGCATACACAGATGACATCCTCCTATACATGCCGTTCAAAATTGACCAACCAGTGTTCTCCCCAATAATCAATTGTTTCAGAGCAGTAGCCGAATGGCTGCTGACACAAAACCTACGAATCAATCATAGCAAAACTGATGTTCTTTTTGTCACGAGGAACCGTAAGTTCATACCTTCTCCATCGCTACTGGTCAACAACATAGAATTGAAGTCCAAACCCACAATCCGATATCTCGGCATCACACTGGACCAGCACCTGGATATGACAACGCATGTGAGGAATGTGACAAAGACTATATATCATAAGATCAGAACACTACGCCACCTCCGTCCTCTACTTGACTCTACTGACTACCGATCAACCTTCCAGGCATTAGTCCTCCCACACCTAGATTTTGCGAACATCGTCCTCCATGGTATCTCTCAATCAACTTTAAATCCGCTTCGCCTAGCGATGAATGCAGCTGCAAGAGTCCTCTCGGGGTCTCCAAGATCTGCCCACATAACGCCTATCATGAAAGATCTGCATTGGCTACCTTTACAAGCCAGACTCCACTATAAGTCATTAATCCTTACTTTCAAAGCCTTGAATAACTACCCACCTACACCAATCAGCAAGCTAATTCACAGCACCCTCGAAAATAGAAACAGGAGGTCTACTGCTATGAACACCTTAATAGTCCCTAGGATGATGACATCGTGCACTAAGGCTACCTCAAACAGAGCTTTCTCAATATTCGCTCCTTTAAATTGGAATGCACTTCCCCATGAAATCCGTGGCATCAAAAGCCTAATCCTATTCCGAAAAGCATTGAAACACTATCTGTTCACAAAATGTTACCCAGAAGCCATCCCGGACACTCACACACCTGGCAAGCTTCCCACATACCCCAGACGCCTTAGCACCTTAATACAACCAGAAAATGGTTAGCCTACACAATAGTCCACATGATAACCATCTACCTGCACCATCCACACGAAATCACTTACAATATCCAAACGAGTTTAGAGTATTGTATATAGTATAAAGTATATAGTATAAAGTTAACCTGTACATAGTTCTCCCGGTTATCCCATGTATTATTTTCCCTGTTCTTTGTAAACTCAGTGTTGCCTGTATGCATTGCAGTATGTTTTGTTCGATGTACTGTCGCCACCTATCGCCACCTTAGGCGGTTGCCTAAGGTAGGGCGAGCACTCTTTCTGTAGTTGTGGGTTTCAAATAAATTGAAGTCCGAGAGGCTTTAAGGCTAGCACAGGAAATTTATTGATTTTTACTACTTCTCCATACAGAGCTTTTATAAAGCTCAACGCAAAGGCAAGAAAAGGAAAAAAAAAAGGTAGGATTTCTTCTCCTAACACAATTTGCTTCTGTCACTTCCAGAATTCACAAATCAGGCTTCATTATTTCTTCTAGCCTTTAAAACACAAATGCTAGTTTGCCTTCTTGAAACTTCCCAACATTCAAACACTTTCTGGCTTCATTCAAGGAGACATTTCTAAAAGTAAACAGGGCTTTTAAAACACTGTCCAGCCTGTTTCTTTTCCTTTACTGGCAAATGCAGCTGTTTGAGCTTCACACTCTACAGAGCTCAAACACTTGTCTTGTGACACAGAGCACATTCCATTGCACATTCAGAATCAATATCAGAAGGATAACTTTCTGTCTCCATTTCCTCAATATCTGACTCTTGTGTATCGTGGCTTAAACTTCTCCGGGTAAACCCAGGCTCTGCCCTCTCTAACAGCTTAAGAATTTCCTTCCAGCCAGAGATTCCTTTGCCTCTACAATTCTTAGCATATACTGGCACTTCTCTCTCTCTCATTAACTGGCTTATAGTCTGCAGCTTGCTTAACTTGCTGTTGGACACAGGGTTACTCACGGTTCTCCTTGTACCAGATAAGCTTTCACCAAGCCTTTGGCTTGCAGTAAAAATGTCCTCATTTAAGGCTCCCTCAGAAGGAAATCTCCTGCCTCCAGGCTCCAAAGCAACTCTCCTGCATTCTGGATTCCTCCCTGGCTTATGGCTTTTTCCTTTGAGTGTTCCAGCAGTTTCTACAGTGTCCTCTAAGGCTGGGCTTCTCTTAGAAGTCTGTCTCAGCAGTTCCTTCTCCTCCTCCCCTGGGCTATCTTGGGAAATACCTTTCACTCTAGCTGCCTGGGAGCTTCTTCCTCCATCCAGTACGTTAGGACTTCTGCTGTGTTCTGAGTCTCCGGTAGCTCCTCCCCTGGGAACTCCCTTCCTCCTGTGATGCTACCCCTCAACCTCAGCCCCTGCATCAGCATCCGGAACCTGATCAGTGTGAGTGTTAGGGTTAGCATTCACCTCAGCATTAGCATATGCATCAGGATATGCCTCAGGAAGAAGACGAAGACCTCTCCTGTTACTGCCCCCTTCCTTTTGTAATCCCCTAGGGACTCTCCCTGCACGTGTCTGAGCAGTAACCACGTGCTGCTTCCCCAGCTGGCCTTCATTAACCCTACAGCTTGTTCCTGAGCTTGGGCGTGGCTTGCAGCTAGGCACTAGATGAGTTTTTTTCTGTTCAAAAACATTTTGTGTTTCACATCCCCGCCTCCTGCTTCTCTCCCTTAAGGTAAAAGTGTGCTCTTTTCCCACTTCTAAGGGCTCGGGAACATTTTGGCCATCACAGTACACCGCGCTGATTATAATAGCGCGGTATAGAAGAAATGTTAAATAAAATAAAAATAAATAAATAAATAAAATATTGAACTATTAGCATTGGGAATGGATCCTTAGTCAAGTGCACAAGGTAGGCGCTTTATCCATAAAAGGGGTAAATGTGGATTTTCCCAGACGCAGACAGGCTTTCAGAGAAGCAAACAAAAGGTTACATTCTCATAATATCCCTCAGACCTTGCTGTATCCTGCTAAGCTATACATCACTTGGCATGGGGAAACCATCTTCACAGACCCTAAGGAAACCAAGAGATTTCTTTAGTCGCATCTCCCAGAGGACTCCTGTGGGACACAAGGAACTCTAACAAGCAGGAGAATGGAGCACAAGCAACTCGACAGGCAGAGAAAGGACAACTCATGGGGGATCTTCATCAGAAGATGGTGGAGGCGTTCACCCATAGCGATGAGGAAGGATCAGCTCTGGAGTGAAGAGCCAGGACTGGACTTTTTCCACCATGATTAGTACAATGATTCTGTAATTCTTTGACCTTATTGGACATTGGTGTAGGTAGAGTTTGTATGAGGATTGTGTGGTTTAAATGCTTGTGTGATGCTGGGAGGGAAGACCCTCATATACTGTTGTATTGAAAATGGACCCTGGAACCCCTGAGAGAGATTGGACTGGGGATTCCAGCTGGAGGATAATTCTTATCACTCTTCACACAGAAGGAATACTGGGACAGTGCTGGGAATATGTTTCCAGTGCTAAGGAGCACCCCGTGTGCTTTTCTGGGCTGGCTTCTTAGCTCCCCCTGGAGGACATCCTCCTGGAGGTCCACTGTGGGCCATTGCTTGGTTTGTTGTTGCGTGTTGGTTCTGGTTTTGGCTGTCATTCTGGGGGCATAGTGGTGGGGGGAGGGTTGGGGGTGGGAGAAAGGGGGTTAGGGGTAACAATTGTGGTGAACAGTGCCCTCCTGAGCCTATGAAGACGGATGAAAATCCTGAGGTTCAGCAGGATTTATGCCTATTTGAGAAACCAAGGAAGAAAGAGAGACTCTACTCCACAGAGCTGAGCATGGAGACCAGCCCAGGGGAGGAGTCCTGCAGTCCTGATTGGGCACACCCTGTCCTTGGAAGGGGCGTGTCCAGAAGAGAACGTGGTTTTAAACCAGAGTATGGCTTTGCTAGTCAGAATGAGAGGGAGAAGAAGAGAAAGAAGGAGAAGAGGGAGAATGATTGGAAGTCCAGAAGACAGTATGCTGATACTTGGGAACCTGGCATTGGAAGGAGACCTGCAAAGTTCTATTCAGAGGCAGTGAGTAGAAGTCCCAAGGAGAGAGGACCTAGCCCTGAAATAGACAACCGTTGGAAGGCACAGCCCTGGGAAAGGAAGCCTTCAAGGCAGGCACAAGAAAGAATTCTGTGAAGTACCGTTTGAGCCAGAGAGCAACAAACATTCTAACAGCTGGAGAATGTTGGAGCCATCTGAAGTCAGAACGGCATGGCAACAAGTAAGTGAATTGCCACAAAGTTTCCAGGCTGAACGTAAAGCTAACTCTCCTGTATGTGAAACATTAGCAAAAGAGACTAGCAGTTACTCGGATACAATTAATCTAAGAGAGGAGAAAATAAACAGCCTTAAGCCAGAGGGAAGTTGTATAGCTGATAGCAATTCCCTATCTCCCAAACAGCAGGCTGAATTGCTCCTACAGAGTTTTAAGCGGTTTTTAGAGTTGCAAGCTAGAAGACAGCCAGTGTTACCAGAAGCCAGTAATTCCATACAGCTTGAAGAATTAACACAAGATAATACAGACTTACCAGATTGTGAGAGCATGGATTGCACGGTCTGCTGTGTAGAGATGCCAAGCTGAAGGAAACTGCTTTTTACCATATGTGAATTGAATGCTACGGAGCTGTTGTATTGCCTTGCTGAGAAAGCTCTAATTATGTGCACCTGATTTTCCCCAGCACTGTGAAGGTAACAGTGGCTGAAAGAGGCTGCAGTGAAACTAACTGACCTCTTGGGGCAAAGTGAGTAATTTGCTTAAAAGTGAAAAGAAGCAGTTATACTTTAAGTTGCCTTTATCCTAAGTTTTCCTGTTAGCATTTGAAGCACCTATTTTGTTTGCATTTATTTGCCATGTGATGGAACAATATCCTTTACTATAATAAATATACTGGAAACCCCATAACTACAACTCTTTATTTTGGAGCGAGAGGAGCAGGAACTACAATACCCAGCATTCCCTGGATACAGGTTACTCTCCTTCCTCACGAAGCATCAGACCGCCGCTCCTGTCTTTAGCCCCAAGGCCGGGCAGGAGCGCCGCACAATGTAGGGTTCGCTATGATGATGCCTCAGTTGAAGCTGATTTCTGTAAATGTTAGGGGTCTGCAGACCTCTCGCAGGAGGAAGCTGGTGCTTAGGAAGTTGGGTCGTTTGCAGGCGGATTTATATCTATTGCAGGAGACGCATCTGGCTGCCCTGGATATAAGGAAGGTTCGGGCTCACTTGATAGGGGAAGTCCTGCACTCGCCGGGGCAGGCTAACAGTGTGGGTTGGCCATAATAATTCAGACAGGATGGATGAAATCCTCCTCTTATGCAAAGTTTAAAACTGGTCTGAAGACCCGGCTCTTTAATCAGGCTTTTGAATAGATCCTTTTCTCTTCTTTTGCACCTGGCTCTGAAGCTAGATGTTGTTCTCTCCCTCCCACCCCCCTCCTATTTTCACTACAATTATCTGTTACAACGTTTGTATATTGGATCAATATTGTTCTACTCCTCTCCCCTCCCCAACAACGTACATGTTTCTTAGTCAAAAGAACAATGTCGTATTTGTTTTTGTAGTTCCTGCAATCATGATGTACCAAAGAGTTAGCCGCTAACCGCTATGATGTACCAAAGAGTTAGCGGTATGCCAAATCTTTGCAAATAAATATATATATTCAGTAATGTCAGAGCAGATCCTTCTGTACCGCAACATTTGTGAAAAGGGTAAACTGTTCTTCAAGTGAAAAGAATTACAACTATCAGGCTGAAGAAATAAATTTCTATCTGTGAGTTTAGGGCCCGATATTCAAAAGGCATTTACGCGGTTTACAGCCCAATAAACCATGTAAATGCCTTAAAACGGGATATTCAACAGAACTTACATGGTTAATGCCTTGAATATCCCCTTCTAACTCATCTACGCACCCCGATGCTATCCGCTTAGCATTGGGACCTGTCAGGGCCATTCTGGGCCAGAGCAGAGCCAGCGATAACCGGGAAGCAGTGATATTGCATGCTGCCTGGTTAGCGAACTGCGCCAAAAAAGATAGGCAAGAAGATCCCTCGCCTATCTTTCGGTGCAGGAGCTAACTACACAGGCAAAATCGCTGCTGCCCGGTTACCTAATGCGTCTTCCAGTATGTGTGGCGATCCCTGGATATTCATATATGACCCCAGCATTGAATATCTGGGTTAGAGGTCAGCAGGGAGGGCTATGCGCCAATGCGGCACATAGCACTTCGAAAATGAGCCTAACTCAATATCAGGCCCTTAGTGTATACTGATGTACTAAATCCATCCCTTGTTTGTGTGATCCTTACCTTACATTCAAAAAATGTATCACTTGCAGATCACACGTCATCTCAAATTGCAAAAAGCCATTTAGCCAATTAAGAAATGACACCAGCTGGTCATAGGACCCCTTTGTTTTGTGGAAGGGCCCACCTCCTTCTGTCATCTACCTTCACCAACGTCTCCAGGACTAGCATATATGAAGTTGATTTATAGGACAGAATCCATAGTTCAACTCATTCCTTCTCAGACAACCTACATAAGTCCTCTGGAAAAAAATTCACATGGCTCATACTGGCAGAGTTTATGATTAATTCCAAATCCCTGATGATCATTCTTCACCCTTTCCTTCTTTAGCTCCCGAGCCGAAAACTGATAGCGATCAGCCCATGACAGCAGAACAACTTAAACATTCTCACAGCACAGACTACTATTTTGTGGAACAAAAATAAGATCAAATTGTGAATAGCAGTCTGAACAATATTGGAAGGCCAAGTCTTCCAAACTCTTCTGCATTCACTCTCTATTAACGTATAAACCAGCATACATCAAAATAAAGCCACAACAATCAATATACAACACACAAAACAAAACAAGCGCATTACCCACTATTTTCAACTAAAGTTGCCATAATGGGCAAATATAATTCGGCACATCCAGGAGAAGTTCTTACCTATTATAGATAGGGATTGCAAACTAATAACTTCCAGAATACTTCTACCCCCCCCCCCCCCATTTAGAAATATCTTTAAGGGGGATGTTTAGTAAAGGGCATTAGCTGTCATCGTGGTGTTAATGTGGAAAAATCATTCCGCAGTGACAGCTAATGTGGTCAAATACAGCTACTGTAGGCAATGTGGTAATGTTTTGCAATAGCTGCATACAGTATGTTAGTAGCAAGAGTGGGCAGAGAGTGGGTGTACCTGTACCATGCTGTTTCTGTGAGCAGAGGGGGCATTGACAGTATGTGGTAGCCACACATTTTGCAGACATTGCAGATGCAGCTAATGCCACCTCAGAGGATGGTGTTGGTTGCATCCGCAATGCCATCATGCTGCGATCCCTGAGTTTTCACTGCATTATCTGCTGGGGAAATGCTGGGCATGCCCCAAATAGATAACGCATGACTTTGCAGTTATCACAGCCTTTTTTGCATTAATGCCTGGCAGGTTAGCTGCAAAAGCCTAACACCCTTTAGTAAACATATCCCTAAATGTTCCCAAGTTTCTTTTACCACCTTCTTTCTATTATTCTTTTCAGCCGCAACAGTCTCATGTTTATGATGCAAACAGACCATGTTGCACCAGAATGTAATTCTTCTATACACAAGTTGCTCATAACTTGTTGATGGGCAGTAGAAACCATAATATCTGAGAGGTGTACTTTGTTAAAGGGAATATTTAGTCACACATATGAGGATCTAAATACTAAAACATCCAGTCTCCTCAGTTGTAAAATTGATTTAATTTCTTATCATACATCCTCCCAAAAGGGACAAACATGACAGTACTCAATCAATGTAAAAGCATCCTTACGACCTTGCCACAATGTCAGCAGGAACTGGACTTTGGAATTCCAACTCTGTGAAGCTTATGAGGGGTCCAGACTGGCCTATGGTCCAGGAAGAACAAGGGCTTTCTGAGACTGACAGAGAGAGATGGATGACAAACTGGGCTCCAAAATAAATCCCAATGGGCCACTCCTTTCTCACGCTCCACATTTTCCATCCACACTTTTTGCAACCCCACAGAGTCCAAAAAAATCAGTCTTTCAAGATATAAAGAGTAGAAGCACTATGTGTTATAGTACATTTGGATGACCTGCAAAATATCTGGAGAGGTATTCAGGAATAAGAAGTTAAGTTTGCCTTTTTGCAATTGTCTTTTGTCTTTTGCAGAGTATGGGGGGAAATGCACCACTGTTTCTACTTCCCTCTTGATTTGCCTGCTTAGAAGTGGTATTATTGCTGTCAGAGGATGGATGGGGGGCAGTGTAATGATGGCTCTTCCCTCCTCCTCGCCTCATTGCTCAAACCTGGAATTAAGGTGGCCCTTCCCTCCCACCCCTCATACATTTCTGATAAGTGTCCCAGATCTGCCTGCAAAAAATCTGGTAACCTTAAACCCACTATATATGTACAATATGTTCAGTTAAGACGTTCTTGTTGGAGAAAAGCTTGTGAAGGGCTTCACAGGAATCCTGGGAGGGGGGAAGCAGAAATGGTAGCATTGGCCTTGTATCTCAATAAGCTAAATAGCAGGGCTAAACTAAATGGATAGCTGCTGCAATCACCACATTACACATATATTACACATTACCCAAACAACAAGCGGAAGCCACTAACAAGAGAGCAAACAACTACAGGACCAACGTCCTCCCCAGCTATATTCCCCCATCAGCAAAAAGCTACAAGAGAATGAATAGCTACAGACCTACAACCTCTCCAGCTATATTCTTCAACAACAAAGCTACGGGATCCAGGTGGATTCATCTCCCCACACTACCAGAATAGGCGGCAGACGGAGCTCACAAACACACGAGAGTCAAAAAGGTTGAGCAAAACATACCACTCACACTGGATCAGAACACCAGGCCATCACCATGCCACGTCACAGCACAATGCTCATCCTAACCCTCCTAATAACAGTAGTTACTGACACAGCAAGCAATGGCATTTCACACCAGAACATACACACCCATCCACTCACACCCCCTGCACATACAATACTGCACACATGGCACAACCAAATCAAACATACATCACACAAAACACGCACGCACAAAACAGACACCATAATCAATATAATTCCTACCTATACCACACAAAACAATCGCACCAATCTCATGGTAGGCACAAACATCACTTGCATGCTCATCAACGCAAAGTCAGTCAGAAACAAGGCTAACACTATCTCAGACCACCTGCACACAAAAAGGCCAGATATACTTTGCATAACAGAGACATGGTTCAGTGATACTGGATCAAGTAATTTTAAACCAGATCACCCCACCTACGTACACTGCCTTCAACCGTCCCAGAGCAGGCAGAAGGAGAGGAGGCGTGCTGATACTGGCCAGGAGCCACTATAAATTCAAACCCACCTTAACAACCAGAACAGAAGAATCCATCATAATCAATATCTCCAACAAATACACGGCTATATACCTTGCATACAGGCCACCAAATGCCAAATCTGATGAACTAATGAAGATACTCAAGGCAGTATGCGCACACGATACAATACACAAGCTACTCATCATCCTAGGCAACCTTAACCTGAGGGCAGCACTCAATAAAGCTGCCAAAGCCTTCCTCAAAGCAATAGAATCACTACATTACAATCAACTGATCAATGGACCCGCTTACCAACATGGAACGACCCCAGATCTTATTTTAATTTCCAGATCACTACAAACACCCAACATAATCTCCCCCCCCCCCCGCCCCCCCACAATCGTATCAACACCATGGTTAGACCACCACTTAATAACCTTAACAATACGGATTGATCAACCTATGCAACTGCAAGAAGAACCCAAAACTAAAAGAAGATTCAAGTCCTTTTATAAAGAAGCGTTTTTGAAAGAGGTAATCTCCAATCTACACCAAAATGCAGAAGACCTTGACAAGATCATTGAGAACTGGAACAGCACCTTGGTTACTGCAGCAACAGCACCCAGCAGGAGACACCCACAAACACACATGAAACCATCCACCCCTTGGTATTCCAACACGATCAGGGAGGCAAAGTGTGAATTAAGAAAACTAGAAAGAAAATGGAGAAGAAGCAAAGACCTGGATATGCTACACCTGTACATGGTCAAACAGAGGGATTACAACACCTTGATTAACAACTGCAAGCAACATCACCACACAAATATCATCATAAGATCAGTGAACAAGCCAAGAGGACTCTTCAACATCGTGCGAGCACTCACCAGAGTCAATCTCACGAGGAGACCCCCAAAGTCTTCCTCCAGGATATGGCAAACTACTTAGTTAAAAAGCACAATGAACTCAATGGGTACTTACTGACAATGCCTCTGAAAGGCAGCAACATGGAAGACCAAGCCTCCACACAATCCTGGGGAGAATTTGCCATACCATCTCTTAAACAAATAGAACAGATAGTCACCTCGCTCAACACAACCACATCTCCAAATGACCCATGCCTTCTGCAATGGATAAAAACTGAGGATCAACTCATTCCATATATACAGAAGACAGTTAAGTCATCCTTACTTCAATGACACATGCTTGCCTCCCTTAAACAAGCATCTATACAGCCAATTACATACTGCCCGATCTCCAGCCTACCATTTCTTGCAAAAATCTTAGAGAAGGCCGTTCAGATACAGCTGCAGGACCATATCGATCACAACGCACCACTGGACCCACAACAGCATGGCTTCAAGCCACGTCATAATGTGGAAACGCTTCTAACATTACTCTTCAACAACGTCCTGAAGGGAATTGACAAAGCCAAGAATAGATTCCTCCTCATTTTTATGGACATTCCATCTGCCTTTGTTTCAGTCTCACACCCCATCCTGATCCAACACCTCAAGGACATTGGCATCTGCAATAACACACTAAAATGGTTCACCTCATACCTAGACGGTAGGCTTCAACAAGTCAAATATGGGGCTAACTAATCAGCACCCTTCACTGTACCACAAGGCATTCCCCAAGGCTCTGCACTCTTCTCGATACTATTCAATCCGTACATACACCATATCTGCGATATCATCAAGAAGCTTAAAATACTATTCCACCTATATGCTGATGACCTCATGGTATACATTCCAGTCAACCTGGAGGCACCAAACTTAACAACTATCACCCAATGCCTGGAAGATGTAACCACCTGGCTCAGCAACAACAACCTCATGTTAAACTATAGCAAAACAGAAGCACTCCACCATCAGCAGAAGCACCACTTTCAACCCATCACAAACAGTCCAACTATTGAGCCAAACCATACTTGTGAAAAGTGAAGTGCGCTACCTAGTTATCATCCTGGACAAAAACATCAACCTCCAATCGCATATAAACAAAACCGCAGCGAAAGTATACTGCAAACTAAATCTCATAAGAAGACAAAAGGCACTTTTAGACCTGGACTATTTCCAAATGGTATGCCAAGCTATCATTACACCAATACTGGACTATGGCAATTCACTCTACCAAGGACTCCCAAAGCAAGCCACACATCCACTACAGATGGTACAGAACACAACAGCACGAATCAACAACGGAACTAGCAAGACAGATCACATTACACCAGTATTACACCAACTGCACTGGTTCCCAATTCAAGCCTGCGCCAAATTCAAAACAATTCTGAATATCTTCAAAATCATCCAGCACTCCTCAGCAGACATCTTAGAGACCCTAGTCACAAGAGAAGTGAGCACCCGCCCTAGATGAAACAATAACAGACACAGGATCAGTGTGCCAACAGACTACCAGAAAAGCAAACAAGTCACTCCCAAAAGAGTCCTCTCATTAGCTGCACCCCAACTGTGGAACACCTTCCCCAAAGAAATGCGAGCCTCTGAAGATATCAAGGACTTCAGGAAGAAACTCAAGACCCTTCTGTTCATGGAACATTACGGAAACATCAGATAGTCTGGCAACTACACTGGCCCCAACCAAAGATCCTTTAGACCATTAGATCAGCCCCTGATAACTCTGCCCAGCTGTAAATAGCCTGAACCAACTGTAAACAAGTTAAGCAATTTGTAAATAGGTTATTACCCTGTTAAGTACCATGTATGCCAACCTTAAGCTTAGTTCACTCTATCCAGTTTGAGTTTGAATTGCAATGTAAACCACTTTGATTTCAGGATAAGGTGGTATAAAAATCAGGTTAAATAAATAAATATTATGTGCCACTGACCATATGTTTATTTATTTATTTACATTCTCTTGTATACCGCGCTATTCTGCATCAGTGCGGTTTACATTGAACAAACTGAAATTACATTGAACAGGGCATTATAACTTGGAGAGAACTATTTTACAGGGAACATGGGCAATGGAGGGTTAAGTGGCTTGCCCAAGACCACAAGGAGCACCTGTGGGACTAGAAACCCCAGTCCTTCCGGCCCAAGGTTGCTGTCCTCTAGTGGGATCTGAACCCCCAACCTTCCGGCCTGAAGTACCTTGCCCCAACCACTAGGGGGAAACAGCGCTGCTCCGGTTTAAAACCCTGCAGTAGCAGATCTTCAATCTTCAGATCTACACATTTAAGTACCGGTGGCGAAAATGTTGACTGCCACTGAATTGTATCCCTTCTTTTAATTTTTGAGGTGTACAATTACCCCCCCCCCCCCCTTTCCCCTCAATTACTGGTGAAAACGTCAAGTTCAAACAAGCAGTTAGCTGACACTTAGGAGCATGTTTATTAAAATGCGCTAATGTTTAGCGAGGGTTTAGCACACACACACACTGCAGCAACCATTACCATATGCCGCCACGCTAAAACTCCCGCACAAACTGCATAGCATGGGTGGGGCAGGGTTGGAGCAGTTTGGGGGTGGAACAGGCACATTGCTGCTAGTGTTCCCTTTAAAGATGTCATGTTGCACTTGGCAAGGGTACACTTACTGTCACCTCAGTGGGTGGTCTTAAGTGCACCCACAGCAACTGTGGCAAACTGCTTACCGCAGGCGGCATGGAACCCGCACCAGCTACATGAGGAGTTGCCGGTCCTGTCTTCTGTTTTTCGCATGGGTCTGGCTCCATCCCTGCGCTAAATTCTGAGGCTCCAACATGTCCCTTAGGCTTGCTGTGGAGTCTGTGTAAATGCAGACGTCTAGATTTTTTGGAAGTATGGGTAGATATCCATTAATATCCTTCACAAAATCTCAAATTGGTGGATACTTTGCTGACTTGCCCGCAACATGACTCTTTCAAAACCGTGTGTTGATCTAAACATCTGATTAATGGCTTTCTAAAATCGCTATTTGTATGCATAGGATGTTTACACATCTAAATGCCTTGCAAGCCTTCTAAAATGACCTCCTAAATTTAACTGAAATGCTATGATCTTTTTTTTTTCCATATTTATTTTATACTGTGTTTAAAAATGTTTTAAAAGTAACATCAGTGTCTAATTTTACTGCGTGCAGTGAAGTGATCAAAGCTAGCCATTACCCTTCAGCTTTATTTTATGGAAACTCAAGGCATAATTAATTCTATGGGTCATGGGCTTCTATTAGTCTTTCTTACACTGGATCCCAAGAAGGCCACTGCTGTAAGCTCATCCCTTGGCAGAGATGCAGAAGTGCCGTCTGTGCAGGAGCTCGCTGAGGAAGGAGGAGCAGATTGAGCCAGAGGACGAGAAAGGGGAATGATGAGCAAAGGATAGGGTGAAGTAGGAAGATGCTGGGCAAGAGCCGCCACCCCTGCAGGAGGAAGTACTGGGTTAGAGCCAACAACATATCATTAAAGCGCATAGTAGTATGTAATTTTTTTTAAACATGTAGATTTAAACCCAAACCTATATATTGCATATTAGATTATCTTAAAATAGGTAAGGCGCGTATATAAAAGCCTAAAAATTCAGAAAACAAGGTTGGGAGGAAGTCAGGGCTTTATTCTGAATTATATTTTGAGGGTGCAGAGAAAGCTGGTCCCAGCACTGATCAGAACCACAAGTCGTCCATGTGTGTTTTTTTTGTTTTTTTGTGCCTTCAAGTCAGTCCTGACTCCTGGCGACCCAGAAGCTCCTGGGTTTTCTTGGCAGTGTCACCGGAAGTAGATTGCCAGACCTTTCTTCCGAGGCAATGGAGGGTTAAGTGACTTGCCCAAGGCCACAAGGAGTGCTAGCGGGAATTGAACCCTGGTTGCTTGGTTACCAAGCCAGTGTTCCAACCACTAGGCTACTCCTCCACATCCATGTGTACAGTGAGCTAAAAACCAGGACTGGATCAGTCTCTTTGGGCTGACCTGACTGAGGTGGCAACCCTTGTACAAAAGCATTGTTATCTTCCTTTCTCTGACCCAGCCAGCCAGGCTTTAATTCCCAGCAGGCTGTTTAATGATTTCAGTTGAGATTATATTTCTTCTTTCTTGTGGCTAACTTATTCTTCTTGTCCTTTGAAAATAGAACTGGCATTTCCTTGCACTGCGATCACATGGATCTTGAAAAACCACAGCAACATAGTGATATTTTTGTTTAGCCAGTGTACACAGCACTGCAAGATCCTTGACTTGATTGCAATGCCCTCTGCCTGTAAGAATTTGCATAGGCGCACAAGGAGATTAAGTTGAATTTTCAAGGTTACGCAGTGAGTGGTGGAGAAGGGTAGTCCAACCAGGTTTCTAGGTTCGTCAGTGCAGGTCCTGGGTTATAATAACATTACATTTTGCCTTGCAGGGATATACAAGGGATTCAAGTGATGGCTCTGCTGATTTTGTATCAGAACCTTGAACTGCGCTACACTGGTAGGATTTTTAAAATTGAGCAGCCGGCCACAATAAAAGGGCTGCGGCTGAAGCGACTGAACTAAAGACCCGATTATTCAAGGTCAGGACTATATCTGGCCACCGGCATTGAATATCCGAGTCAACCAGAGAGCAAAGAAGCTACCGGGCACTGGCTACCCGGTTAGCTTCTGCAGCGAACGTTTGGTAGCCTTTCAGATGCCTAGCTTTCACCACGTAACGATAACTGGGCAGCAGCCCAGTAAACACCAGGTGTCGCCTCTGTCTGCCCACGATTAATGCAGTTAGCAAGTCTGCTAATGCTTAATCGCATTCAATAGCTCTCTGCATTTTTTTATTTTGAATTAACATACAACTATAAGAGCTGAAATCTATTTCAGTTACAAATAAAAGCAGACTAAAAATAAGGACCAAGAAAGAAGGAGATGAGAAACCTCCAGCTGAGCAGCCTGTACAGTGCGGCACCTTTAAGACTGTTGTCAGACGGCTGCCTGGGTGAGAATGTTCACAGTCTTGGCAAGTGCATATCTCAATATGATTTGCAAGGGATTGTGGGAAATGCAGTCCATTCACACCAGACACAGCTGCTCACAATAATTAGTTGTGCTTGAGTGTAAAGCCAATAAGATATTTATTTATGGGGTTATTTCTCCCAAACACAGATATGCTTGGTAGCACATAAAACAGGATACTTGCTTGCAGTGTTAAACTTGGAAAAACAAAATCAGGAAAACAGTTGAACTTTGTCAGGCAATCAAAGCAAAAGAATAAAGACCTGGTTGGTAACAAACTGGTCTTTTCTGTAGGCTTTAGCTAATATTTTCTTAGCAGTGTATCAAACAACAAGCAAAACCCACAAAGAAGGGAAAAACTGTTCTTTTCAGGTTAACTTCTTATATCTTCCCACATAGATTCAGAAGTGATTCCCTCAGAGCTCATAAGCAATTAGGTAAGGCTCAATTGCTAGCAGTTACCCAGCTGAAACCCCTTAGCTGGCTTGCTTTCTACTGCGTGGTTCAAATCCTACTTCAGGAGCTTTTCTGAGTAGATTAAAGAACAAGTTTGTATTTCTTTGTGATGGTTCTTGTACTTTGTAACAGTAAATTACCAAAGGAGTTTAGACAGAGAGCAATCCATATATTCACAGCCTGTATCTAAGACCGCTCCCCCTTCTTCAACAATCATGGGTTCAATATCATGGATTGGCACAGAGGAATTTCTCAATGTAGCACTCTCAGGAGAATACTTGTTTCCCTGCTGTCTTTCAAGGTTATAGCTAGGGCATAGATCAGTGTTCATACCTGAGCTTCCATTGCTGTTAGAGTTCCTCTCTAAATAGCCTGGCCAGTATGTAGTCCAGTTCTTATGTCCAGCCTTCCAATCCAGATCCCTGGACACTGGATCTCTCTTCACATACCTTCTGGCATGAGTCCTAGGGTCCTTCCACGTGCAGCCGTCTCCCTCACAGGTACCGTCTGGAGATTCCTAGCTCTGCAGCACCATTCCTCTGGCTTTCCCCAGTCCAATGGTGTATGCTGGCCTTTTGAATGTCTCCCAGTATACGTACTGCTCGACTCCTTTAGGCCTCCCAAATGCTTTCCTCTTCTTTCTTCCAAAGGGTTTCTTGCCCTCTGTCCGTCCGCACTGGCTTCTGCTTCTGATGATCCTCCAGATGATGAAGATGTCCAAGCTGAGGATCTCCAAGCTGAATCTGAGGATGAGGATAATTCTCTGTAGAATAAACTCTACCTTTATTCTGCTTTGATGAGTGCTCCACCCTAGCACAGCGCAGCTGTGCTGAATCAGGCCCTGCCCTTTGAGATGAGTGCTTGTGGATTACCTCATAGCCCTCCTGATTGAACACACGTTTCCCCACTTCAGCTCCTCTAATGGCTGTTGGAAACCTGGTGCATTCTGGGACTGGTAGTCTTTTATGGCAAAATTCTGTTTTCTTATTTCTACCAGAACTGACAGGTTGCTTGTTCAGAGTCACTTCACCTTTTCTATAGCTCCTTCCTGAGCTATGATAAGCTTCCTTATCATACTGTGGAATGTTGAAATAGATTTTCTGTGTGACATCATAGAGCAAGCTGGCTTTGTGTGTGTGTGCTGCTCTTAAAACTGCACTTCGAGTCGTATCTCCAGATCATTAAGCTGGCTAGTTGTTTATTTTTCTGCTTCCTCCGTGGGCCATTTTTCTTGCATCATCTTTCAAGGACAGCATCTCCAGATGGGTTAGTTTTGCACATACTGTAATAGTCACCCTTAAGTCAGAGTATGGAGGTATGGAGAGTATTTATTTAGACAGTTTTGTATACCACCTTATCCTTCAATCAAAGTGGTCACAACACAATTGGGGGATACATTTAACACGAGGGGATATGAGACACATACACTAATACTTACAGGGAACATGGGCAATGGAGGGTTAAGTGGCTTGCCCAAGACCACAAGGAGAACCTGTTGGAATAGAAACCCCAGTCCTTCCGGCCCAAGGTTGCTGTCCTCTATTGGGGTTTGAACCGCCGACCTTCCGGCCTGAGTATGTTCTCAGTCTTTCAAATTTACTGCTAACCCTCATCATAGTACTTGCATCATGCCAAAGAGAGCTTCCTTCTGGGGTTCACAGGATGTAATATGCATAGGGAACCATCACAGCATTTTTAGAATTTGCTTTTAATCAAGCCTGTGGCACCCAGATTACATTTCGTGGTTCTTGAGGATCTTCTTCCTCTCCACACGATTCTCAGAATAATTGCTTGGAAGGGAGTCTTGGTCAGTGCTCAGTGGTGGCATCTACTAGTCAGATTTAAGGTGAGAAGAGCAGGGTGGTCGTCTGTTGGACAAAAGGTGCTGCCAGAAGCCTCCGATTCAAGTTTGAGGACCGGGAAAGAGAAGATGATAGTGAGAGCACATGCAAGCCAGAAGAGGAAATCCCTCCTGCCCTATGCAATTCTCCTGCCTACTGTGAGCATGAGGTAAGTATCTGCCTCAAAATAGCCCACAACATCTCCTAATGTGCCTTTGTGCTCCTGGCCCTTCCAGGCTGCCCCCCCCCCTCAACAAAAGGGATAAAGAGATTGCAGAAAGCCCCTTACCTCAGGGAGGAGGGAGGATCACTATTGACAATCCCTCAGAACAGCAAGGGAGAAGGAGGGACATTCTGTCAACATTTTCACTACAAAATTACAGGGCTTACAAGGAAGGAGGAGGCACTGTGAATTAAACTAAAAGGGAATGGGGAATTTGCATTTGTGTAATATACAGATCTCCTTCACAGGCAGAAGTGGACAGAGATTTAATTGAAGACATTTGCAGTATTGCCAGGAAAGGAGAAGTGTTACTGATAGATGACTTCAATATACTGGATGTTGATTGGTGCATCTCTGCTGCAGGGTCATCTAGAAGTAAGGGGAGACTTATTCTGGCAACTGATAACAGAACCCACATGTGAAGGGGCCATACTGAACCTAGGGCTTTCCAATGGGGAAAGCATTTATGATGTTATAGTGGGAGATCATCCCGCATCCAGTGATCATCAGATGGTGTGGTTCAGTATTAGGACTAGGGCTGATAAAATCCATTCAAAAGCGAGGGTTCTAGACTTTAGAAAAACTAACTTGGTCAAAAAGGGACAATATCTGAAGGAGTCATTAGCGGCATAAGAACAGTTATGGAATGCAGAAAAACAATGGGGCAAAACAAAGGGGATATTTTAAGGGCAACAAACATTTTTGTTAGGAATGAAAATAAATATAAAAGGAAAAGGAGGTCACTAAGGTTCTCGAAAGAAGTAGCTGAAAAGGTGAAGAAAGAGGGTGGCCTTCATAAGATACAAGAGATCACAAAGTGGAAGAATAAATATTTGGAAAAACGTAGAGAAGCTAGGAAAGTAGTCAGGAGAGCAAAGATACAAATATAAGAAAAAATAGCCAATGTAGTAAAATGGGCAGACAAGACATTTTTTCAGATTTGTTAGTGAGAGCAGGAAGTGCAAAAGTGATTTTGTCAAACTCAAAGGTGAAGGGAAGGAATATGATGAGTCCAAAGCAGAATTGCTTAACAAATATTTTGCTTAACAAAGATGAAAGGCCAGGAGCAGTACCTCAGAAAATACCCACAAATAAGAACAGTAGTGAAGGGGATCTTGAACAATTTTTGGAAGACTGTGTTTGTGAGGAACTAGCTAAACTAAAAGTAGACAAAGCGATGAGGCCGGGGGTGTACATCTCAAGAGTACTGAAGGAACTTGGGAAAGTATTAGCAGCTCCACTGTCAGACCTTTTCAATGCTTCTTTAGAGGCAGGAGTGTTCCTAGGGGACTGGAGAAAGGCACATGTGATCCCTTTACACAAAAGCAAAGTAAGGATGAGGTTGAGAACTATAGGCCAATTAGTCTGACCTCTGTGGTGAGTAAATCAATGGAAACACTGCTAAAACAGAGGCTAGTGAGGTTTCTAAAGTCCAATGGATTGCAGGATCAGAGGCAGCATTGGTTTACTAGAGGCGGGTCTTGTCTGACAAATCTAATTAATTTCTTTGACTGGCAGACCATAGAGTTGGCTGAGGGAGAGCCCTAGATGTGATGTACTTAGATTTCAGTAAAACCTTTGACACTGTTCTGCATAGGAGACTTATAAATAAATTGAGCACACTAGGAATGGACCCTAAAGTGATTGACTGGGTTATTTATTTAACTTTTTTTTATACTGCTTTATCATTTTAGTCAAAGCAGTTTACATTGTAACTTAAACTTGGTAATATACATTTAACAGGGACATAAATAACTTGGATTCTTCTGAGGCAATGGAGGGTTAAGTGACTTGCCCAAGGCCATAAGGAGTGCTAGTGGGAATTGAGCCCTGGTTTCTTGAGTCCTAAACCAATGCTCTAACCATTAGGCTACTGCTCCTCTTCTTACACCATGGCTCTCTTCCTGCCCCTGATATAGGTTCACTCTAGTTCCAGCCAGTGTGTGTCACCATTCAGCAATGACTGAGACTCCCTCCCTCTGGGGCTGGGAATGGCATCTCCAGGTAGCAGAAAATGGAAGACCCAGGATCATTTCCTAGGCCCATCTTGCATTGTATAACCCTTGCCACAAGCCTTCAGTCTGGTTATAATCTTTTTCCTGAGGCTGGAGCACCTTGTGATGACATTTGGCAAGTCTTAAGCTGCTCTTCCACCTGTTAATGTCTTACAGATGCTAAACTGCATTAAAAGGGCAACAGGGATATGGCAGACATCATTTTATGACAGAATATATTTCATGTTTAGGATGCAGATATTCTTGTTTACATAATTAAAAGGTGTTCAGTGGCTCTTTTCTGGGTATTTCACTCTAGCCATGGCACCTACGGAAAAGGTTTTCTCTTTCCATCCATATGCATAGATTTATTTGCAAATACACCTATGTTTAAAGCAGAGCAGGAGCTAGAAGGAGGAAGCTAAGGGGAGATGGGGAGGTTGGGCTCAACCACACACAGATAAGCAAGGTTGGCAACATGAATAAAATGGACTCCAGAAGAACCCAAAGATGTTAGCCGTCTGTTAGCATTGGTACAAAAACAGGAACTGGCCAAGCCATGGTGAAGGGAAGCTTGACGGTGAAGGGGAGAAAGAGAAAAGGGTAGGGGAGATTTGTGGGGGTGAGTGTAAGGAGGATGGAAAAGGAGAAAGAGGTAAGAACACCCTCAATAATACACACCTCAGTACCACTACACACTGCACCCCTACTTAGCACATCATTCGCACATCCCCAGACAAACATCTAAACTCTCCCCATAGACATACACCCATGTGCATAATTCATATTCACCAACGGTCATAACACCCAGGAGTAAACTAAGAACACAACAGAAAATTCAGCTGTAGAACCAGTGTACATCTTTGAGGGATACAGAATAAATTACCCTCATCAACAAGTACCTTAGTTTAGTTTAGTTCATGCAGTGACCCCGCTGCATAAAGTCTATGACAAACCTCAGAAAGGCAACTACTGCACGTCAAATATGACAAGAAGAAAAAAGTAATATATTAGCTACATGTCGCTCAAGATAAAAGGGTGCCCACCCTTAGCATCAAGGCTAATGTTAGCAGTAGTGATAGTGCTGGTGCTGCAGGTGAAAATAACGTCCCTGCTGAAGATATAAACCATGGATCCACTGTAGGGAACAGCCCTCTTAATTTCTTCTTTAACTTATGTAGGCTAACTACAATTAAATGGACCCCCGAAGACAAAGAGGAGACATTAAGTGGCATTTCAGAAAGGACGTATGGACATATTCTGTGATGTTCAGGGCAGGGATGTTACATTTTGGCCCCATGTTAGAAACTTGGATGTCCCCAAATGGACTGTACTAGAAATGGCTTCTTGAACATCCTGGCCAACATTTTCCAGGAGGACATCCGTGTTCAGGGACATTTCAGACACTCTGATGTGCAACGGTGGCCTACTAATCTGTTTGGGCTTTGTAGTTACATGCAAGTTTCTTTGCCCAGGAAATATCGACAGTGCCGTGTGCTCGTCCCCCTGGTAGCATTGCTGCCATGAAATAAGCACTTTTTTTTTGCTGCTGATTTGTGGTCAGGAACAGGCTTAGGCACGGACGCCTCAATAATCAAGGCTGTTCTTGACTCACACCGTTGTGCCACCTATTCCCCTCCCCTGGCACGCCCCAATTCTGCTTGAATGTCCTTGTGCTAGGGACGTCCATATACCCAGTTTTTAAAATGGCTCCAGGAATGCCCTTTTGAATTGGACATCTGCGTACCCATTTTCAGGTGTCCAAATCACGAATAGGGCTATTGTTAATGCTGCTTTTTTTTTTTAAGCATAACAGTGAATCTGAGGGACTGAGATCATCTCCAGCATATCCTGGCATACGGGTGAGGTTCAAAATGAACCCATTAGGAGACCTTACCCTGCGTAATAACCCATATGCTTCTCCCCACCCACCCACCTACCCACATAGCCTTGGTTTACATACGGAGTCCTACTTTACCATATCTCTCCTAGTGACTCCCCTGGGTCTGTAAACAGAGGAAGGGGAAACAGATCATTGCATCACACTATCAGTGTGCACCTTCCAACCTGTTTTTAATTCTCAAATCTATGTTTTCCTACTTGGTAACGCAAGCTTTGGTGACTAGATCACAGCTTTGACGCCAACAGTCTAACTAATTGAGACCTGTTTTACAAGATGCAATACCTGAACTTCCTATGAGTCACTTCATTTTATTGAGTCACATACATATCTTGCAGTGGATACCTCTGCAGAGCAGGAATGGGCAACTGCTACCAGCCCACGGGCCAAACTCTTGGTTTGTAGACTCTGTGAGAGTTGGGACTAACTACTGGAACCTAAAGCCTACAGCAGCCACACAAAACCTGTACGTCCAACACGTGTGTACGGAATAGCTACAAAAGCACATTCCGTGCAGTGCACTGAAAATATTACTACTTACTAAATATACAACTTTTCAGACCTTGCTTGCATTATTTCAGATTCATTTATTTCCCTTCTACTGCAGCAGCTTTCCTCCTGTTTTTCTATTTTTAGATCCTCTCCCTGATTACTACTTTTTAGGTATCTTGCTTTTCTTTTACCAGTTTTTCAATTATCTTTCATTCTCTCTAACAGAAAATGGTGTCCAGACAGTCCAAAACCAAAATAAGCCTCTACTATTTAAATGAATGCTTTATTGATTCTTTTAGGTAAACAGTATCAAGAGGATTCTTCTGGAAACCCTATTCATGCTTTGGATGTCTGAGGACAGGCATAGTGACATCCAAAGCACAGAAATGTCTCCAGAGCCATTTTACAAGCCAGCTCTTTGGACGTCCCCAGCACAAGAAAATTAGAAATGCAATACAGGGACAGACCAAGGTCCATCAAGCCCAGTATCCTGTTTCCAACAATGGCCAATCCAGATCCTAAGTACCTGGCAGCAGGCGTACCAAGCTAGACATGTGCCCTTTGCGACTGATGAATCTGGTGCCACCCTTCAACCAGCCACGTTTAGTAACTCCACTCTTTGTGAGCTTCCCGGAAGCCAAGTGATGATATCACTGCCCCCTTCTGCCACACCATTCGTACAGCCCTTGGTACAGCCCTACCTGGCAGGTTCCCAAAAGTCACACAGGTTCCACAATGCTTGTCCCAGGGCAAGGAGTGTATTTCCTGAGTCCTCTTTAATAATGGTTTACGGACATTTCCTCCAGGAACTTGTCCAAACCATTTTTAAACCCAGTTACACTGACAGCTTTTACTACATCCTCTGGAAACGAATTCCAGAGTTTGATTATGCATTGAGCGAAAAAAACATTTTCTCTCATTAGTCTTACTGGGTTATGTTGTAGTTTCATTGCATGTCCCCTAGTCTTTCTACTTTTTGATGGCGTAAACAACCGATCTACGTTTACCCGTTCTACTCCATTCATTAGTTTGTAGACCTCTATCATATCTCCCCTCAGCCGTCTAGTTTCCAAGTGGAAGAGCCCTAATCTTTTAAGCTTTTCTTCATAGGGGTATGCTTCCATCCCCTTTACCATTTTGGTGGCTCTTTTCTGTACTTTTTCTAATTCTGCTATATCCTTTTTAAGATATGGTGACCAGAATTGCACACAATACTCAAGGGTGTGGTCTCACCATGGAACGATACAGAGGCATTATGATGTCATCCTTTGTTTTATTCTCCATTCCTTTCCTTATGCTTCCTAGCATTCTATTTGCTCTCTTGGCCACCGCTGCACACTGGGCCGAGGGTTTCAACATATTATCCATAACACCTAAATCTTTTACCTGGGTGGTGGTTCCTAATGTGAAACCTTGCATCGTGTAACCACAATTTGGGTTGTTTTTTTCCTAGGTGCATAACTTTGCACTTGTTCACATTAAATTTCATCTGCCATTTGAATGTCCAGCCTTCCATTTTATCAATGTCCTCTTGCAATTTTTCATGATCCTCTTGTATTTTAACAACTTTAAATAATTTTGTATCATCTGCAAATTTGATCACCTCACTCGTTATTCCAATTTCCAGGTCATTTATGAATATGTTAAAAACAGCAGGCCCAGCACAGATCCCTGGGGTACTTCACTGTTCACTATTCACCTTTCTTCATTCACAAAATTGGCCATGTAGCCCTACTCTCTGCTTTTTATCTTTTAACCAGTTCCTGATCCACAATAATATATTGCCTCCTATCCCATGAGTATTTAATTTCGCCAGGAGTCTCTCATGAGGGACCTTGTCAAAGGCTTTCTGAAAATCCAGATACACTATATCAACCAGCTCATCTTTATCTACTTGTTTATTCACACCTTCAAAAAATATAACAGATTAGTAAGACAAGATCTTCCTTGGCTAAATCCATGTTGACTTTCTCCCATTAAACCATGACTATCTACATGTTCGGTAATTTTATTTTTTATAATGGCTTCTACTATTTTGCCCAGTTCTCATGTCCAGGCTCACTGGTCTGTAGTTTCCCGAATCACCCCCTGGAACCCTTTTTAAAATTGGCATTACATTAGCCATTCAACAATCTTCAGGTACTACAGATTAGTGCTATATATTCTAGCTCTCCCATCTTATTTTTTAGACTTCTAGCATTTGCATGCAGGCATTTTAGAGGATGTATTTTATTCATATTAACAATCTGTTTAGCAGTTGACAAGGGCTATTTGGAATATTTCAGCTCTGTCTGCTTTGTACTTAAAGGCATCTGCATTACTTGTATCTCTATTGGAACCTCTCTATCACAATACCCTAAATTCTCTCTTTTGATAGTATTCTTCAAGAGTACATCCTTCCGAACCATGTGGGTCTTTTATACTGCCTCATCTTCCACTCAAGGCAGCATAAATCAAAAAGAACATGACAATTAACTTGTAGAATTAAACATATAACAACTGAGAACTTGGGCAATAATACAAACAAAGGAATCAGGTTAGACCCTTAGTTGCATTGAGAAGGTCATACTAGAGTCTTAGTAAGGGGGGTAGGGAGCTCAGATAGGTGCTGTGGTGGGCTAGGGGTATAGTCAGATTAGAAGGTATTAGGTAATACTGGCATATTGTTCCAATAATAGGAGTGTCTTTATCGCTTTCCGGAAATCCTGCAGGTCTCTGGTAGCTCTTATACTTTCAGAGGAGTTCCAAAGCATTGGTTCATAGAGGGAGGGCACTCTATTGCATATTAGCTGTTTCCCCATAGTCTTGGCCTTTGGTGTAAGTAGCAGATTTTTGGTGGATGCTCGTCTTATTTCGTGTATCTGGATCCCTTTCTATCTGCGGTTGTAGAGTGGCTGGTGCAAGCTGGTGGATTATCTTGAATGTGATGGTTAGTGATTTGAATTTAGTTCTTTCCATTACTGGGAGCCAGTGGAGCTGTTTTAAGGTTGGAGTTATGAGAATGTCCCTTGCTGTGCTGGAAATTATTCTTGCTGCTGTGTTCTGTATTAATTGAAGTGGGTGGATGCTATATTTTGGCAGGCTCTGATAAATTGAGTTATAGTAGTTTAATATTGGCATGACTATGGCCTGGCAGATGGTGCAGAAGTTTTTCTTATCTAGGAGAGGTTTGAGTTTCTGTATTATTTGTAGTTTATAGAAAGCTGATCTTGATGCTTTTGTTTATATGTGACTGGAATTTAGATTTTGGTCCAGGGTGACTCCGAGGTACTTTACTTCCTGTTTCACATCTATGACATTCTGGTGTATTTTACGTTTGTTCGGTGGTGTAAATAAGTTATTTCTGGTTTAGATGAGTGCTTCTGATTTTCCTTGATTTACGTGGATGTTTTGTCCTTGTAGCCAGTTAATCATCGCTTCTAGACATGATATCATCCCATTAAGGTTGATGATGTTAAATGGGGCAAAAATCATAGTATCATCAGCATAGATTATGTATTCTATGTTGTGGTCCTTTTATTATGTTACAAAGACGTTGTAGGCAAATATTGAAAGGACAGCAGAGAGTGCTAATTCTCTGTGGTTGGTCAATTAATCTTGAGTGATCGGATCCCGATCTCACTTGTAATTTTCTTTGAGTCAGGTAGGAAGTAAACCATCGAACGGTAGTTCCATTTAGACCCATTTTCTTTAGTCGTTCCAGTAATGTGTGATTTATTATCTAGTTTAAAAGCTGATCGGTCTCCTTTTTAAGGGTTAATGCCAGCACAGTAATCCACCCTGGCTAAGATGGAGCCCATCCTTTCGAGAGAAGTCCCTCCCTTCCCCAGAATGTTTCCCAGTTTTTAACAAATCCAAAACCCTCTTCCTTGCATCATCATCTCATCCACATATTGAGACTCTGGAGTTCTGCCTGTCATTTGGGTCCTACGCATGGAATGGAAAGCATTTTTGAGAATCCTATCCTGGAAGCTCTGGATTTCAACTTCCTGCCTAAAAGCTTAAATTTGGCCTCAAGAACCTCCCTCCAACATTTTCCTATGTCACTGGTACCAACATGTACCAAGACAGCATACTCCCCCCCAGCACTATTTAAAACCTTGTCTAGATGGCGCATAAGGTTTAGTACCTTCACACCAGGCAAGAAAATTACCAGGCATTCCTCATGTCCACCAGCCATCCAGCTATCTACATGCCTAATGATTGAATTGCCAACTATAATGGCCGTCCTAACCCTTCCCTCATAGGCATATGGCCCTGGAGAATCCATCTTGGTGTAACTGAATTTTACATCATCTGGAGGATGGGTCCTAGCTCTAGGATCACTTCTTGCCACACCAAGTTGATGCGGTCCTTTCACGTGACCTCTCTCCTCCATAACAACAGAGAGGCTGCCAGACTGGAGGTGAACTTCAGTACTATGTCCCTGTAGGCCTCGTCTATATACCTCTCTGTCTTCCTTAACTCCTCCGAGTCTGCTACTCTAGCTTCCAGAGATTCCCTGAGAGCAAAGAGCTCCTTGCACCTAGTGCACATGTAAGACCCCTCATCAACTGGGAGACCATTATTATGAAGCACCTACACATCTTTCTTATTCTAAAAGGTATCATGGAAAATAATTCCCTCATGAGCCATCCCTACAGGCAATGCAGGTTGGTTTTAAGAGGTGGAAAACATCAATCTGAATATCTTCCTTCCCTCCCCCACACTTTTTTTTGCTAGATTTCTCCTGCTCCTTTGGGTTTCCAGTTCAATTGTAGCTGGCCTTTATTGGACTACAGCACCATGGACTACCCTGGGATTTCCCCACTATATCACCTCTCAATTCATTCATTTTAGTTATTGCAGCAACAATTCTTAGGGGCTTGTTTACAAAGCCGCGTTAGCAGTTTCCGCTCATTATCGGAGCCGCGGCCCCATTGATTTCAATGGGGCTGCGGCTCCGATAACAATCGGAAACTGCTACTGCGGCTTTGTAAACAAGTCCCTTAGTCTAGGACCAAGCATTAGATCACCTTCCTGAACCCTAAGTCCTAAATCTGGCCAGCAGGTTTTACCATTTTGCAATCATTGATACTACCTTGCAGCATCCCCAGCCCAGGAGATGACGTCCACATGGCAGCATGCAGTACTACCACTAAGCCACTAGGGTAGTTCACACCTCACCCCCCCCCCCACCCACACACACCCCTCCTGTGCTTGCAAAAGTAGTAAACTACCCCTCCTTGAGGAGGCAGCCACATATCTCTTACCTACCCCCTCACTGTGAGAATAACAACGTCTCATAGACAGACTTAACATATTCACCTCTTGATCAACAACATAAACTTTAATGTCATCATCCTCTTAAATACTGGAATGTCCTATTATAACTACTGAAAACCATAGGACTCTCTCTTACTCACTGGTGGAACGATAGACCGTCATTACAGAGAGAGGATTACTGTCCGAGAACAAAGAAGCCGATTATGCAAGAATACACTAGCTATGGTAAAGAGATTCTCAGAAAGGAGGAGCTGAAACTGATGTTTTATTTGGGCCTAGGAATTTGTCTGTCACTCCCTGTATATTTTTGATGTGAAGGATGATGCTTAATATAAATGATCAGAAAATAAAACTGTCTAAAACTAAAAAATAGGGTCAGTATGGCCTTCCAAGGGCTCCTATGGTAAGTCATTGCCTAGAGTACCATCAAATTTTCTTTTGAGTTTCACTGCCAAGTTCTTGATTTTATACCTGAGAATATTCGTGGTGGCAATCAAGGCATATTTTAATGCAGTATAAGCAACGATGGATTTATGAACTGAATACTCTAGAGCTTCAAGGACTGAATAATTCTATTGAATGGAAGATCTTTTGAATTCCAGATGAGTATAGAGATTATGTTGGCTCCACCCCCATTTGCATTTGATTGCATCAGGAAACATGTATTGATGTTAGTGACATCAGGTGTTAGGGTTTGTCTGATTGGCCTCAGCAGGTTTTTAAACGTGGGGGGACGGTCAGTAACCCAAGCCAGGATCAGATTGTTCTGTAAAAGTTGATAATTGAAATAGTCCCTGATGAAGTGAACATTCACAAAACCAAGGACTTTGTAGGATGTAACACTAATTACAGAAAAAGGAATCCCCAAAGGACAACTTTAAGATAAGGGGATTTGTGCTGGTAGTATACTATTTGGTAGATACTACATCTGGTTTTGTTACCTCTTCTCCTTTCTAGGTATGTGGATGTTAAGCCATTATTTTGGTGCTGCTTTGCATAGATACAGCTATATTTGGTAACAGGCTGCAAATAAAATGGAACATGAGCCTGAAATGGGTGATTTTTGAACCAATGTGGAAGTGTGTGACATAATTTATGTATTTATATAGGAATAAAATTTTCAGTAATTGAGGTAGGGAGGAGTTTTTTTAGACCTGTGATATTGTCACCCAACATGTTTCCCTACAGGCAGTAAATTACTACCCCCATAGCGGAACAGTGATTTTTCACTGAGGTCTTTTCTCCTCCATTTTGGAAATTGTCATTTTGATTCTTTGGTGGTTCCTGAAGCAAGCATAGTATAGTTAAGGTATAGTTAGCTGAGTTGGGGTTTTGGTAAATGTAAGCTGTAGTATCCCCAGCAGGGTGTTTTTGGTTATAGTGTGCTTCCAAGGGCATCAACATTTTTGTCAGGATGAAAATTCTAGTCTCTGTTTCACTGACTTATGCTGAAGAACCAGGAAATGGAAGTATGATCACATCACCATGTAACATTTGGTTACTGTACCTGATCCTGTAACAAGTGAGAAACTCTGTAAGTAAGCCTATCAAACATCTTGGGCTTCACTCCTCTGTTACATAAAACTATATTCTTCTTTTTTCCCCCCATGGAACACATTTTTATTTATTTAGCTTGGTGCATACTGCACGAATTTTCAAATTCTCATTCTTAATATATATTTACCTTGGGAGAAACAGTGAATTCTGCTGGGCAGTGTCCAATCCTGTTTCTGACACAGCAGCATAGGAATGAGGGACCTGTATATCTTCATAGAGCATTTCCCGTTCTCCCAGTTCACTAAAGCTTGTGGAGCTATACATGGAAAGGGTTTATTGTCTTATTAATCACCACTGCTAATTAAGAAAGATTGTCAGAGTAGGGAGGTCAGAATTCTTACTGAATGACAAGACCTGGTGTGAAGAAGGAGCCTTGGAAGTCTTGCACTAATTTCCTGCAAATGTAGAATAAAGCAGAATATGGTGAGGTAGTGAATGCTTTGTGCAGATGCAAAAAACAGACATTATAGCTGCCTCCCTGTCTGGCTCCTAGGCCGTCTAATTCCCAGGTGTAAAGATACACCATTGGGATTGCCAGCTGACTCCAGATTTAACTGGACAGGTTGATCCAGTTCTAGATTTAGCTCACTGCATTCACAGACTTGGTGTCTTGTTTTGCTTAGGAAAAGCAATAGGGAAATCAGAACTATACATCCCCTGCAATGGGGTAAACCCAAGATTGGGTCAACTTAAGGTGCAAAGCTGGAGCCAGGAAGTGAAAGGTTGAGGGGGGGGGGGGGGAAGCATGTCCCCTCCAAGAAACGTTGTGCCCTCTTACTTGCATCCCTTCAGCTTCTCCCACACCACAAAGCCCTCTGCTTTTCTGCTCTATACCAGCAGATCAAGGGAAAGCTAAGAAATTATTTTAATCCATTATAACGCTGAAGGGCTTGCAGGTGATTTTCTCTTAACATGTTTGGATGACAATTTTCAAAAGCTATTTGCCCAATTTAAATTGACCTGGGTTAACTGGTTGGTCTTCCTCAGAATGGCTAAAAATTTCACGCAGGGTCCAAAACACATGCACTTTTCACCTCATTAACAAGGGACATGGGGGGGGGGGGGGGTCAGTGAAGTAAAAAAATATACACAAAATGGAATTTTCAGATCTGCATGTGAACTTTTCTCACCTTTCCTTCAGCTGCAAAAATAGAGGGGGGGGGGGTCCAAGTCTGTAGCTACTATTGGCACTGTACAAGCACCTTTACCAAACAAAAACAGCATGCGTAGTCTTTTAGTGGTCTTTTTGGAAAATTGCTTACCAAGTCCACAGGTGCAAAGCACAGGATCACCAATGTAACACCAATTTTTAAAAAGGGTTCCAGGGGTGATCCGGGAAACTACAGACTGGTGAGCCTGACATCAGTACTGGGAAAAATGGTAGAAACCATCATAAAGAATAAAATTACTCAGCATGTAGATAGTCATGACCTAATGGGAGACAGCCAACATGGCTTTAGACAAGGAAGATCTTGTCTTACTAATCTGTTATGTTTTTTTGAAGGAGTGAATAATCTGGTGGACAAAGGTGAGTCGGTTGATATTGTGTATCTGGACTTTCAGAAAGCCTTTGACAAGGTCCCTCATCAGAGACTTTTGGCAAAACTAAAGAGTCATGGGATAGGAGGCAGTGTACTATTGTTGAGGGTAGGGCTAAATGGCCAATTTTCCCAATGGAGAAAGGTGAATAGTGGTGTACCCCAGGGATCTGTGCTGGGTCCGCTGTTTTTTGACATATTCATAAATGACCTGCAAAGTGGAATAACGAGTGAGGTTATCAAATTTGCAGATGACACAAAACTATTTAAAGTTGTTAAAACCCAAGAGGATTGTGGAAAATTGCAAGAGGATCTTGATAAATTGGAAGACTGGGCATCAAAATGGCAGATGAAATTTAATGTGGACAAGTGCAAGGTTATGCACCTAGGGAAGAACAACCCAAACTATGGTTACACGATGCAAGATTCCACATTAGGAACCACCACCCAGGAAAAAGATTTAGGTGTCATTATGGATATTATGTTAAAACCCTCGGCCCAGTGTGCAGCAGCAGCCAAGAGAGCAAATAGAATGCTAGGTATGATAAGGAAAGGAATGGAAAATAAAACAAAAGATTTTATAATGCCTCTATATCGTTCCATGGTGAGACCGCACCTTGAATATTGTGTGTAATTCTGGTCGCCGTATCTTAAAAAGGATATAGCGATTTTAGAAAAGGTTCAGAGAAGAGCCACCAAAATGGTAAAGGGGATGGAAGGATACTCCTATGAAGAAAGGCTAAAAAGGTTGGGGCTCTTTAACCTGGAAAAGAGACGGCTGAGGGGAGATATGATAGAAGTCTATAAATTAATGAACAGAGTGGAACGGGTAAACGTAGATTGATTGTTTACCTTATCAGAAAGACTAGGGGACATGCAATGAAGCTACAGGGTAAACTATTTAAGACTAATAAAAGAAAATATTTTTTCACTCAACGTGTAATCAAACTCTGGAATTTGTTACCGGAGGATGTAGTAAAGGCTGTTAGTGTAGCTGGGTTTAAAAAAGGTTTGGACAAGTTCCTGGAGGAAAGGTCCATAAACCATTATTAAGAAGGGACCCAGGATATCAATGCTTGAACCAATACAAGCATTGTGGAACCTGTGTCCCTTGGGGAAACTGCTAGGTACCTATGACCTAGATTGGCCACTGTTGGAAACAGGATACTGGGCCTGATGGACCTTGGTCTGACCCAGTATGGCATATCTTATGTTCTTATGTACCTATAGAAATGTAGCACCTAGGCAGACCACTTAATTGTCCCATAGCATCACCAGCTTGTGGGAGCTTTTCCAGAACAGACCAAGCGAAAATACATTGTTCTAAATGTGCCAAGGTAGTTGGATCTGTCTGAGGTTAAGGTTGTAATTTAGGGATACGGGCAATATTTAAAACAGAAACTCCAAACAGCTGCATAGTTTCTGAAGTAAGAATCCAGTTTATTTATTTATTTTATTTAGACAGTTTTGTATACCGCCTTATCCTTCAATCAAAGCGGTCACAACACAATTGGGGGATACATTTAACACGCGGGGATATGAGACACATACACTAATATTTACAGGGAACATGGGCAATGGAGGGTTAAGTGGCTTGCCCAAGACCGCAAGGAGCATCTGTGGGACTAGAAACCCCCAGTCCTTCCGGCCCAAGGTTGCTGTCCTCTAGTGGGATTTGAACCTCCAACCTTCCGGCCTGAAGTACCTTGCCCCAACCACTAGGCTACTCCTCCCTTGTGTTTTCATACAGTTTCTACTGTCCCCATGAGTCTGCTTCTTGCTCCGACAGAATGGAAATACATACCCTATAAAAGGGGTCTCCAACTCCAGTCAGGTTGTCAGTATATCCCTAATGAATATGCATGAGATAGATTTGCACATGTATTCAAATGTATCTCATGCATATTCATTAGGGATATCCTGAAAATCTGACTGGTTTGCAGCCCTCCAGGACTGGAGTTGGAGACCCCTGCCCTATAACATCCTACCCTAGTGACAGTGCACTGATGGCACCCAGCGGGCAGGATATATGAAACACCTAACCATGCAGTATGAGGCCAATTCAGAGATGTGTGTCCCCAGGCCATCCAGATGTCCTGGGGATGCAATCGATTCTGCTCCTGCAGGGGCTAAATGGCCCCACAGGAGCAGAATGGCAGCATAAGGCTGGGATGTTCAGGACGTGCCCTGATTCAGGCACCCCAGACGTCCTGACACTTACCCAGCCAGGCTCCTGCACGGAGCCATGGTCTTATGTTGCCATGGCACCATGGCTCCATGTAGGAGCTGCGATTCCTGGTAGACCCCGAAAGGTTTCTTTCCCTGCAGTCCAACTCCAATCGGGCCTACCATGGCCAGAGTCAGGCTGCAAGGGACCCCTCACCTCACTTTGTAGCCCCAGTGTCCACCTTCTGTGCTGTCCAAATGGTCCAACCCTGGATGCACAGGACTGACCTCGGAATCAGTCTTGTACATCCGGGGTCAGGTTCCCACCCCCTCCCGCCCATGAACAGAGATCCCTGTACATCATGCCTATACATGGAGGGATCTCTGCAGGATCGCCACCAGGGCATTTAGCGGGTCTGGACATCCGGATCAGAAGTCCAAACCCACTAAACACGGGTCAGAATAGACCCCTATATATAGAGCATTATTTAGTTTATTTGAATGCTGCCAAAACTCAATTAAAATTCAGACAGAGTGAAAAGAACTGGCTTGTTTACTGCACCAGGGTATAGAAGAGCACTATGTGCCTTGTTCAGATTTCACCAAGCCAGAATCCCCTAGAATAGAAAAGACATCATATAAATGTTGGATGACATGAATATCTACAATATAGTGGACATTTCAGAGGAAGTAGACAGAACAAAAAGTGATCTTAAAGGCCCTCAGACTTCCTGCTTAGATGGGCTACAGGAGCAATTTGCTCTTTAGATGTGAACTTACCTTAGGACCTAAAGGATCTGCACGAGTTAAATCAATCACCACTTTTGTGAGACTTGCAGACCCAACTGTGGGCCTGGCAGCCTTTGCCTATTTATTTGTTAGGGAGGATTTATGTGTACAATATGGTTGTCTTGCCTAAGTGTTCTACCTGACACAATTCTTGCACTTTCATATCTTAACATATCAGCTCACTTTGATTTAAAAAGCATTGCAGAAATTGCTCTAGCAGGGATGCACGTCAAGGGTAGCTTTGGAGTTCCTGATGAGACATGGTGGGGGAGGGGAGGGGAGAGGGAGAGGGGGAGGGGAATGGCACTGCCAGATCTTAAACCTTATAACAGATAGCCTCCTATAATACGGAAACATAGAAAAATGATGGCAGATAACAATCATATGGCCTATTCAGACTGCCCATACATACCAACTACTAAGCTCTACCATCCTTTAGAGATCCTGTGTTTGTCCCATGCTTTCTTGAATTCAAATATTAAAGAGTTCTATACATTTATATACTGTATATATATATGCAGATCCCTTGCATAGGGGATGGTGCTGGATTTAGAACATAAGAAATGCCATACTGGGTCAGACTAAAGTCCATCAAGCCCAGTATCCTGTTTCCAACAGTGGCTAATCCAGATTACAAGTACCTGGCAGGTACCCAAAGTCCACAGCTTTCACAATGCTCATCCTAGGGTAAGCAGTGGATTTCCCAGGTCCTCTTTAATAATGGTTTATGGACTCTTCCTCCAGAAACTTGTCCAAACCTTTTTTAAACCCAGTTACACCAACAGCTTTTACTACATCCTCCGGTAACGAATTCCAGAGTTTGATTACATGTTGAGTGAAAAAATATTTTCTCTTATTAGTCGTAAATGGTTTACATTGTAGCTTCATTAATGTATTGCTTAAGGTCATGATGCATCTCTACTTCTTCCAGAGGCAGGCATTTAGGGCTCGATTAACAGCCTCTGATTTGTGTAATAAGTTTAATTCAAAAGGGAGACTATGATAAAATGAGGAAAATAGTTACGAAAAAACTAAAAGAAGCAGCTGCAAAGATTAAAGATTTACATCAAACATGGGTGTTGTTTAAAAATACTATCTTGGAAGCTCAAAAAAGCTACCACCAGCATGGTTGAAAGGAGAGGTCAGAGAGGCTGTTGTAACCAAAAAAGCATCTTTTGGGAAATGGAAAAAGGAGCCAAATAACGAAAACTGGAAACATCATAAGCATTGGCAAGTTAGATGCAAGGCATTGATAAGGCAGGCAAAGAGAGAATTGGGGGGGGGGGGGGGGGAAGCTTGCTGTGGAAGCAAAACATGCATAATAAAAACTTTTCAAGTAGATTAATTGCAAAAAAAGCTGTGAGAGAGTCAGTTGGACTATTAGATGATGGGTAAAAGGGGCATTAAGAGGGGACAAGACCATAGCGAAGAGACTGAATGAATTCTTTGCTTTAGTCTTTACTGAAGAAGATATAGGGAAAATTACACATGACTGAAATGGTATTTAAAGGTGATGCATTGAAAGAATTGAAAGAAATATTAATAAACCAGGAAGATGTATTATAACTATTTGATAAACTAAAGAGTAGCAAATCACCTGGACTGGATGGTATACAGCCAAGGGTGTTGAAAGAACTGAAATATGAGATTGCGGACCTACTATGTAATCTGTGAACTATCATTAAAATAATCTATAATACCTGAAGACTGGTGAATGGCCAGTGTAATGACAATTTTTAAAAAGGGTGCCATGGGTGATTTGGAAAACCACAGACCAGTGAGCCCGACATCAGTACCAGACAAAGTAGTAGAAACCATTATAAAGAAAAGAATTACTGAACATGAAGATATTAATGGGTTAATGGGAGAAAGCCAACATGGCTTTAGCCAAGGAAGGTCTTGTTTTACTAATCTGTTATAATTTTTTCAAGGTGTGAATGAACAGGTAGACAAAAGGTGAGCCAGTCAATATAGTATATCTGGATTTTGATTTTCAGAAAGACTTTGAGAAGATCCTTCATGAGAGACTCTTGGCAAAATTAAAAAGTCATGGGATAGGAGGCAGTGCACTATCGCAGATCAGGAACTGGTTAAAAGATAGAAAGCAGAGGGTAGGGCTAAATGGCCAATTTTCTGAATAGAAAAAGGTGAATAATGGAGTACCCCAGGGATCTGTGCTGCTTTTTAATATATTCATAAATGACTTGGCAATGGGAATAACGAGTGAGGTAATCAAATTTGCAGATGACACAAACTTATTCAAAGTTATTAAAACCCAAGAGAATTGTGAAAAACTGCAACAGGACCTTGATAAATTGGAAGACTGGATGTTCAATTGGCAGATGAAATTTAATGTGAACAAATGCAGTTATGCACCTAGGAAAGAACCCAAACTATGGTTACATGATGCAAGGTTCCACTTTAGAAACCACCACCAAGGAAAAAGATTTAGGCGTCATCGTGGATAACATGTTAAAACCCTCCGCCCAGTGTGCAGCGACAGCCTAAAAGGCAAATAGAGTGCTAGGTATCATAAGGAAAGGAATGGAAAATAAAACAAAGGATATTATAATGCCTCTGTATCGTTCCATGGTGAGACCGCACCTTGAATATTGTGTGCAATTCTGGTCGCCGTATCTTAAAAGGATATAGCAGAATTAGAAAAGGTACAGAGAGGAGCCACCAAAATGGTAAAGGGGATGGAAAGATACCCCTATGAGGAGAGGTTTAAAAGGTTAGTGCTCTTCAACCTGGAAAAGAGACAGCTGAGGGGAGATATGAATGGAATGGAATGGAATGGAATGGGTAAATGTAGATAAATTGTTTATGCCATCAAAAAGTAGAAAGACTAGGGGAAATGCAAGGAAGCTACAGTGTAACCCTTTTAAGACTAATAAGAGAAATATTTTTTCACTCAACGCGTAAACTCTGGAATTTGTTACCAGAGAATGTAGTAAAGGCTGTTAGTGTAGCTGGGTTTAAAAAAAAAGTTTGGACAAGTCCCTGAAGGAAATGTTCATAAATCATTATTAAAGAGGACCCGGGAAATCCATTGCTTGCTCCAATAGAAGCATTGTGGAACCCATATTTCTTTTGGGGAAACTGCTAGGTACTTATGACCTGGATTTGGCCACTGCTGGAAACAGGATACTGGGCTTGATGGACCTTGGTCTGACCCAGTATGGTATGTCTCATGTTCTTATGGGATGTGGGTCATTTGGAACATACGTTATGGTTGTGTCCATCTATTAAGAGTTTTGGTTGTCTATCATTTGTTATTTTACAAAGATTACTGATATCCCATGAATAGAAGCTTGGCCAAGCAGGGACTGTCTCTTACGTGTGTGTACAGTGATGCATACACCCATTATCACTATACAAATGATTATTAGTAGTAGTAGTATCAATATTCCAGAATTACTTTTCTTTGATAATGTTTCTAAACTTAGACTATATATTATGTTAAACTACACTTGAGAAAGGCATTTTGCCTGGTGAATAGTATACTGCAGCTTTGGAGTGACTCTATATGATAGCATTTTGTTCTACAAGATATGATTATGAAGATTTCAGCTAGACTGCATAAACCAAAAAGTTAGAAGACATTTCTTCAGATATAAGTTTCTTATCTGCACTCACTCTTCCATAAAGCTAGAAATACTGTTCTTAATATGTAGAAGATGAGCACTATTTTAGTATGATCAATGGGATAAAAAAGATCAATGGGATAAAAATTCATAGATTATTACTGGGTTTTCTTTGAAATGTTTGTGTTTGGGTTGCAGGTAGACATCGTAAGGCTATGTGGCCAGGGCTTGACGGAGGTGATCTCAGAAACTTCCAGAACAAGCTTTTTATGAATCAGGGCAGTGTCCGAGGCAACATGCTTGGAATTGGGGGTCAGCTTTTCTGGCCGATACCCTATATGATTTGGTTAGGACCTCAGCCAAATGCGCGGCCACGATCCTCATTGTGCTCCATCTGCTGTGGTTAAGAAATTTGTCAGCAGGTGTGGTTTTTAAAAGTACATCTAAGCCAACTCCCTTTAAAAGGAAATTGTGGGAGAAGCTAGCCCAGGACTGCCTGCTAACGTCAGGAGATGCTGAGTGGGAATTGCTGTCAGCTGCATACCTGGCTGGAACAGAGCTCCTCTCTCCTGCTGCGATTGAGGATAAGAGCCAACTGGTACCGCGGGACGCGGACGCGGTGCATGTCTGAAGGGGCGTGACTCAAGGAGCAGGTTAGGCCCCTTGTGAGCCCCTTCAGAGCACCTGGGAGCTTCTGGGAAGTTTCTTTGCTTCCTGTGTCTTGAATGGGTAAGCAAAAAGCTAAGAACAAGGGCCCAGTGGAGGGTCAGGTGGTGAAGGGCCCTATGGATACCCACCTGATTAGTGCTGCTGCTTTACGAATACCAGTCCCTCAGGACCCAGGTTTGTCCCAGAGACTTCATTAAGTTTGGGGGGATCGTACCCCTCCCCCCCCCCCACCTAACTTTGATGATAAAATGCCCTCTTCCAAAGCCTCCTTTGCTGGAGATGGTAGTTTGTTTTCAGTCTCCACCCCTTTCTCCGATGGAGCTTCTTGTAAGCGGACTGATCTGACTGGAGCTGAGCTTGTATACCCTTCAGGTGTCTCTTTACCATCTTCTGATTCGCAGCCAATTTTTTCTAGTTCTGCTAATTCTAATATTTCTTTGAAAGATGTTTTTGATGCTATACATCAGGTGGAATGTGTTCTTTCGGGTACTCTCACTCAGCTGTGTAGTTTTTCCCAGGACACTGCGAGTGTTCTTCGCGGTCATGGTCAGTCTCTCTCAGCTGTTAGTGAGAGGATTCGGAAGTTGGAGGGGTCTGCAGAGAGTGTACAGGTTGCGAACTCATCTTATATAAAGGAGACTACTGCGCTTCAAAAGAGATTGGAAAGGTTAGAAAACCTATCTAGAGCAAATAATCTTAAAGTTTTAAATTTTCTGATGGTACGCCTTCTCTCTCCATTAGAGTTATTTAAAAAATATGTCCATGATACGTTGTTATGTTCAACATTTGATGTGGCTAGTATTACTTCTATTTATTATCTACCCCAGGGGGGTAGTGAGATAGCTAAAGACGGAGAGGCTGATGAGCAGGTGTGCTTGGATCAACTAGACTTAACTCAATTTTTAGAAACCTCTCTAGATAAGGTGACGAAGAGGGCTACCCTATCGGTTACCTTCTCTTTTAAGAGCGAAAAGGTTGCTATTATGAAATTATATTTTGCTAAGAAGGATGTTTCCTTTTGTGGGAGTCCTTTGATGATGTTTCCTGATGTTGCCAAGGTTACCCAGCTCAGACGGAAAGCTTTTTTGCAGCTAAAATCTAGGGTTCTTGCTTTGGGAGGTCAGTTTTATTTAAAAATTCCTTGTAAATGCTTTGTTACTTATTTTGGTAATAGATGTGTATTTACTGAAGTGTCACATTTAGAACAGTTTTTGGTGGGTAAGAGCTCGCACTAAGATTATTATATTGCATTGTTTTGAGTGGTTTGGTTGGGAAGAAAATTGGGGTCTTGATGTTTGGTATGCTTAGCTAGCTGTCTCTCATTTAATGTGGTTTTTTGAGATTGTTCCCCTGAAAACATTTAAAATTGTAATTTTCTTTAATGGTTTATGTAAGGGAATGTTCTTTGCCAATGTTTACTTTTGTAATCATGACAAATTCAATAAAAATATAACATATAAAAGGAAATTGCTCTAACCAATGAGGTTTTTGAGGGCTCACACATAGGTGCAGTGGTGGGCAGTCACTTATGATGGTTTTACTACCTGTGGGCTCAGATAACTTCAGACTAGTGAGTGTTGAAGGTAATTTGTGAGAGCTACACCCTCAAGTTGGCACACCACCTGTCAGATGCTTTTATGGGGTCCCTTTGCAGGTCTCCAGCAGGAGCACAAGTGGTTTGGGATGCCCTCAAGCAGCTGCTTCTGCTTTAGGCTGTGGTTCAGGTGCCTCAGGGGAATATCACTTAGAGCATTATTCCATTCATTTCATGGTGCAGAAAAAAAAGAGAGGGTCTTTCAGCCCATTGTGGACATAAAGCAGCAAATGCCAAAGCATGCAGGTTTCTCTGCTGATGGGAGTGGCCTATTGTACATGTTCCCTCAGCAGGGTACTTCAGAAGGTGATGACACATCCAGGACTGGTGGTGTTGGTTGCAGAGGCCTTGCTCTTCAGACTTGATCTGGCTGGCACTGGAGAATCCATTTCCCATACCCGTAATGGAGGATCTCCTTTACAGGGAAGCATTTGGATGCCGGATGCAGGCTCTTGAGAGAGCAAGATTAAGGAAGAGGGGGTTATTTGCTGCAGTTCATAGCTACCTTGCAGCATGCTAGGAAGCAGTCCACGTCCCTAGTCCACACAAGGGTGTGGTGGACTCTTGGTTTGGTGTGGCGAGCACAGCCTTCAGGGTTTTCGCGTCCAGAGATTTTGGTGTTCTTGCAGAATGGCTTGGAGAAGGGACTAGCCCTCAAATTGCTGCAGTACCTCTTTTAGAGGTATGGTTCATGGATGGTCCCCTGTCCTCTTACCCACATGCCATGCATTTTTTGAAAAGGGGGGTTTAAGCATTTGAAATCTCCTTGTCACCCAATAATTCTGCTGTAGGACCTCAATTTGCTCTTGGCATTAACAGTGTCACTGTTTGAGCCACTGCGAGAAATTTCCTGGAAGGCCGTATTGCTGATTGGAGTTTGTTCAACCAAAATAATATCTGAATTGTAAACTTTGTCTTGCAGGAAGCCATTTCTAGTTATGTCTAAGGATAGGATAGGATAATTAATAGTAAAGCCTGAGCCCTGCTTCTTCCCTAAAGTGGTTTCAGCAGGGTAAGGTATTGGATACACTAGGCAAACCTTCAGTCTTAAGACTCCCCCTCCCCACCCCCCAGATTTTGATAACTAAATTCAACCATGATCATCTGAATATCACTCTTCCAAAAACAATCCTATAAAAATGCACAATTAGCATACTTTTAAATATTAAATGTTGCATTCTATGCATGCTCGCGCCTGCTCTTCAAGCTGGTAAAACACGTGCTGATGGCTCATTGAGTACGTTTTGCTTTGAAAGCTGCTGCTCATGCTGCCCCCACTTCTGACCTAGGCAACCACCTTGTCTTGCTTGATGGCCGGGCTGACACTGGTTTTTAACATTCCACATCAGTCATTCTCTCAGTGCTTTTGGGCATTTAGCTACCACTGAGGCTTAGGATTTGTATAAGCTGGAGATCACAGGGTGCTGCAGCTCTATCTGAAGGCCACAGACTCATTGTATAGGTTAGATCACCTGTTCATTCTTTCCAGCAAACCTCAAGATGCGATGTAGACTCAGGGAGGCCATTTTCTCAGACTATTTGCTGAAAGGTAAGAACTTGCCCCATGGCTTTAGTTCATTCCACAAGGGTGCAAGTGTCCTTGTGAGTGCAATATGATTCGATGCTATTGCAAAGCTGCGATGTAGTTGTTAAAAAGGCAGGCTTTGGAACCCGGATGCTGCAGGCCACTTTTCCTCTTTCCACCCATCATTAGGTACTGCTTTGTTACGTTCTGCAAATCTGCAGTGAACTAGAGAAATCACATGGAAGGTGTAATTAGATCTTACCTGCCAAGTCTTGAGCATTTGGAGTCTCTTTCTTGGAGAGGTTGGAGTGAAAATCTGTACAGGCTGGGAGAGGATTGAGACAAAGGTGGAATTGTTTTCTTCCGGGGGGGGGGGGGGGGCGGGGCTGTCTCTGCCTCCTTAGTTAGCTTGGTTGGTTGGTTGTCTTGCTGGGGGAGTCTTGCTTGTTGCAGAGGTTTTCTGTTGCTTTTCCTACCATTTGGTATTTTTTCTGAATAAGTTTTTCTTCAGGACCTCTTTGATCCAAAAAATACAAATTCCAATGGGGAACTGAAAGGGAAGCAGAGTGGGGTTTGGTCTGCTGTGTCACAGAGGAACTGGCTGATTGGAGGCTACACCTGACCCTGAGGGTAACGTCATCAAACTACTGCGCCTCAGTCACCATCTGTTGGCAGGGGAGCGTAAGCCCTTAAGACTGCACTAAGCTGGGGAGACGATATGGAAATTATCTTTGATTTGTTTTAAATGTGCTACTTCCATTCTGCCTCTCCAATAACACAAGCAGAATATCTCCTGCCGCCAGCTGTTATTACCTGTTCATTCGATAAAGCCAATAGGAAACCTTGCATTAGAGCCATATGCTAAAGCTTAGGGCATAGTTTTCTAATGCAAGCATAAAGTACAAATTTTGCTTCCCAATGCTGTAACCAAATAGCATGCAAAAAGGCTTTGCCAAACAGGAGAGCATGCACACAGGTCTGCGATAGCTGTGGCAATATTTTGCATGCAAAAGAACTGCATCCGTGCTTGTGCACATGCTCTGGAATGCTATTTTGCGCATAAACATCAATCATTGTGTTGTGTCAGCAATCTTTTTAGGGCAGATTATTGATGCTGATGTGCAATACAGCAATCCAGAACATGTGCACAAGTGCGATACAATTCTTTTGCATGCAAAATCTGGCCACTGTAAGCACAGACCTGGGTGCTCGCCTTGTTTAGTATAACTTTTTGCACACCATTCGCATTGTTATGTTATGTCAGCAATTTTCTGCACAGCATAGTATTGACATTTATGCACAAAATAACACTCTAGCACATGTGTATTACGCTTTTTTGTACACCACCTTGGCTTTCTTGAAGGGGAATGGTAAGTATTAAAAAAAGGGCAAGAGCTAACAAAAGGTTAGGGGTCCTGTAAGCTCCAGCCAAAAGCAAAGGAACAGGCATAAAATTTCTCCCTAGAACTGACCCCAGAACAAGCTAAGTCTTTTACTCCTCCTCAGACCTTCCATTAAAAATCAAGGTTATGCTTAGCCTCTTCTGCACACTTCTCTGTAGCTGTGCTGAATAGAAAGCTGCTTCATTACCATACATTTAAATTTGTTTAAATGTGCTTTATGCTGATGCCTCGTTTTTACATTGAGCAACTAATGTAGTGCAAAATATTCTGTGCTAAAGCTAAGTTAACCTATAGGCAAAGCCTAGCGCACTTTATTGTATCAGCCCCCAAGTCAGTATATCAAAACACTGTGACATTCTGGTTCTCCGCATTAGTTTGATTCATGACTGCATTCCTAATCAAAGCATTTTACCCAGTTGAAAGAAAAAGGCCACACTGAGCTTAAATCCACCTCCTCTTCAGTGTACATGCAGCCTTTGTTCCTACTCCCAGAAACCAGGTGAAAGGTCACTGGAAAACCCAACTTGGGGAGAGACAAGAATAGTAACAGAGGAGCTCTAGTGAAGATGGGAAAGGCACAGCCTTTAGACGCAGCCAATGCTCAAGGTGGTCTCGGTAGAAAGAGCAAGTCCGTGCCTAGTGGCCGATTGCATACCTTAAACAAATGGGGGAAGGGCAGTGGCTGCTGTTCACAGCCTCTCACTAGCCACCCTGAAATAAGCGTTGCGTTAGAACACTGTGCTAAGCTTCAGCGCAAGGTCCTAATGCATGCGCTAAAAATAAATGTACTCCCACAGCAGTCAACTAATAACATGCACATTACCATTGCGCTAAAAAGTGCACACAATCTGAAAAAAAAGAAAAAACCCTCACAGCATACAGCTGCAGTAATATGCAGCCATTTGCTGCAGTACAAGTAAATCTCTCTGGTCCTATCAGCATGTGAGCAGGGAACGACTCATGTGCTGATAGGAAAAGATATTACAAAAAAAAAAAAAAGGCCAGATTCCCTAGACCTACCCAAACTCACCCCACAAACATTTTCCAATAGCCCAGTAGGCCCCAAACTCATTAATTCCCACATCCCGACCCAATGCACCCTTGGGCTATCTGGTCCAGGCACTTAGAGGTAGGGAGGCCCTGGACCAGAGAACCTGTAGTGTGGTCCAGAGCCCTTGACTCCTCTCCCACACAATTCCAACCATTGAGAAGCAGAAACAACGCTCACATGTTCCTTCCTATAATGCTGCCATCTTGCAAAATGGCAGCACTGGCTTATTTGGTGGGCTGATCCCTAACAATGAGCTCTAATGCACCACTGGAGATCGTGGGCTGAAGACAGAAGAGAATGGGTGTCACTGCTGCCTCTCAATGGTTGGAGGTGAATGGGGAAGATGGGGGGCTCTTGGGGCACCAGGGTGATCTAAGGTGAAGGGCTTCTCATACTAAAAAAATCAGATTTGAACCCATAACCTAGACATGACCGGCGCTGTAGCTCTGCCGCATATTAAGCACACTGCTAAAATCAGAAGTCACAACAGCATGATTTCAAACGTGACGAAAGGGAACGGGTTTCGCTAAGCGATTGGAATTCTGCAACACACAAGAGTTCAGAGGTCCTCACTCAATGCTTGGTCATAGTGGAGATGGGGAGCGTACTCAGCAGTCTTATAAACTGCCCAAATTTCCTACTTCAGCCCTGGCCTGTGCTGCTCATGCCCCAGACACAAGGCTACTTTCTGGTTTTAGCATCATAGGGTTGGGGAGGGACTGAATTCCACTTACGTGCAATTACTGCTCCCTAACCAGGATGTGCACAGAAGCAGGATTCTGATACTTTGATGCCAGTGTTGCCTACTAAGGATAGAAAGTTTTAATAAATGAGCAATGGAAAGCACAACCCCTTTATACAGTATACCTGCACCTGAGAATCACTAAGCGTGAGATTTAAGGGTGAGATCTCAGAAGCTAATAACTCTCCTTTTCTGATAAACAATATTCATTCCCTTCCATTCATTTCCTCATAGCCAAAGCACAATGACGGATTAAACATTATAGAAGCTTTTGTTCATATCAATCTTAAGAGCCAGTGCTCGTGATCTCCTTGTGGGGGACGTTCTCTCACACTGGTCTCATGTTCTGAAGTCTCGTGAGACCAGTGCCAAAGTTCCTACACCATGCATCTTTAGATAACTGTAGCTGTGTGTGGTGCAGCAGGGGTGTGCCAGTCTGTGCATGGGATATGATGGTGGATTCCTTTGTGTGAGTGGGGTGCAGGGCTGTGGTGCAGAGTTGGGGAGCATGTGTGGTGCAGAGGCGAAGTTCCTATATGTGAATGTGTAGTGTGGAGTTGAGGTGCCTGTGTGTGGTACTTGTGTAAGTGTGTTCGTGGGGGAGGGGAATGCACTATGCATTCATACCTTTAATCTTGCATTCTTCCTTCCCCCTTCAACCCCTTCCCACTCTCTGTTCCCCTTCCCCCTAGCACTCCCCCACCCCGCCCTCCATTCCCCCATCCTTTTTCCTTTTTTTTTTTTTTTAGTTACTGGCCCTTTACATTTTAAATAGTTCACAACCCCCTCCCCCCCCCAATCTCCCATCTACCTTTTTTATTTTTTATTTTTATTTTTTTTTTTAAATTGCAGGCCCAACTGGCTCTCCTCATCTGCCCCAGGAGATGGAATTGCTGCAGGTAGCCTGTTGCCTTCCAGGAAGTGACTGCAGCCCCTCCCTCCTGTTCTGCCTGCGGGGATCGGATCTCTTTCTGCTGTCATGTTTCTATAAAGGAAAACAAGGAACTATAGTAGTTGGTATGGAAGGGCAGACTAGATAAGCCATGTGGTCTTTTTCTGCCATCATGTTTCTGTTTCTATAAAGAAGGGGAAGGCCGCGATCGCAGCCCAGATGCAAGCTGACTGCTCGCAGAGATCCCTTCTCCCACAGCCAGCCAGCCAGCTTGCATTAGTGCCACGATCACAGCCTTTCCCCTTCTGCCCGTGAAAGTTGGGATCCCTGAGGGCAGAAGCAGGTCCCTACCACGATTACGACCTGTGGCAGCACTTCTGCCTGTGGGGGATGGGATCCCTGCAGGCAGCCATGGTCTGCAGGTCCCAGCTATGATCGTTACCTCTGGAGTCTTTGTGCTGCTTCACAGGTGTTCAGAGCCCCAGGCACCAGGTCTGATATTTTAGTCACTGACGACCTGACACCTGAGGTTTGTCAAACCCTACTGTAGGTACACTGTCACACATACATGGTACAAATACACTGCTTCATATATGTACATAATTTATATATTATATATAAACAAAACAACATATGAACATACACACACACACGTGTGGATATTGTGCGTGTATATGTGTACACAGTCACACAGATAATATATACAACTTAACTGTCACACACAAATGAATTCTTTCAAAAATGGAAATCAAAGTTGTCCAAAAATGTCAAACACCCTTCCTCCCTGAGTGTAGAGTGGCCTGTGTCAGGCAGAATGTGACATCTATTTGCTCATTTAAATCTCCCCCTCCTCATCCAAAATATACACACAAGTAACATATGGTCCCATTTCATGGGTCCAACGTCTGAAACCCAGCACTGTTACTGTGAAACCAGCACATTTATCCTTTGCACTGACATCCTATGACCTGCCCAGCACACAAGATGATGGAATGTTCCTGTCTGGGCGCGTAGTGGAGCAGCTGATTCATGAAGAGCATGTGACCTCCTGCCATTGCCGGAAAATCTGGAACACCTTGCGGGATTTCTCTGGGACGCTCTGCAGCATCAATCAGGAGAAAAGACGTTTTAGTTTTACCTAATGCTGGTATCACTTCCAGCCCATCTCAAAGCTGCTTCAGCTGACCTCTCTAGAGTACAGTGGGAGACGGAAAGATGCCAGGAGCCTGAATTCACAAAGGTCTGTTCCTCCTCGTGATCTGTGCACCCCCCCCTCCCCTGCCCAATCACTACAGCGTACTGCTCCAGCTGAAAGTCATGGGCCTCCCATCTCTTCAGAACCTGCCATGAATACATCAATAAATGAGCTCATAGGCAATGCTGTAGAAAGCTGGGCTGGAAGCCTTACAATGCCCTCTCCTATCTGTAGGGAGCAGGCTTGGGTAACTGTCAAATGGGGGACACAGTATTTAATTGCTACAATGTCAAGTCGGCCAGTACTATTTTGATTTTACAGTGTCGCGTCTGATCTCAGATTCTTGAGTACAGATTTGCATGGTGTATATTAGTTATGTGTTGAAGAGGCCCCCTGGGAGACCCTCTTATTAAACTATTATTTTAGGGAAAAACAAGTGTTCCTCACCAAAAAGAATGGAAATAGCAGCAAATCACTGGTGCACAGACAGATGTAGCAGAGAACTGCTATAATGCTCCCTGAAGATTTCATTCTGCCAGATCAGGAGGGGGCAGAGGGAAGCTGAAATCCCCACCTTTCACATAAGAGGAGACAAAATCGCCACAGCTAGCAGGCAAACAGATTTAATCTGCTTATGTTATGTGTGAACAGACTTGTGTTTAAAAATGTGCTGCACGAATGCCCAATGGGGCCATTTCTGATTGGCTTCTGTCGGCGTGCCTTTGTGATGTCATTCACAGCCGTGACATCAGTCGCCTCTGACTGGTCAGAGATGAGCTGTGTCACTTTGCTCCAATCTAAGGGCAAGGCTTCTAGTGCCAAAGAAACTGCATAAACATAAGGATAGCTTCCTCGAAGTACTGTATCTCATGGCTGCTCTAGGGGACCATGGGTCAAGGGCATGTTTGTCATACATAGGACCTTGTCTAAGTAGGGGCTAGTGGCAAGGTGCCAACTGCTGTCTGAAGGAGGCTACTGCATGCACAGGGACCAGGCCTACCTATCAAATATGGGGCTCAGTACAATCACCCTACTCACCACCCCTGCTTCATATAAAGGCTTCCATCTGATGGCTACTAAGCCCAAAGAGGTTGATATACCATGGTGATGCAGACCATACCTTTCCTCCCCCACTAGGTGTAAAACTGACAGACTGCACGCATACTGGCCACATATGGTATATGCATTCTCATTCCCTGGATGTCTGCACTATATATTATATACACATATGCTGAAGAACTGGAATGACTGAATTTGTATTTATATTGTCAAATCTGCTTTCATGTATGTTAAAGATAGCACATAGCAGCCAGCAAGTATATGTCAGTTCTATGCACAAACTCTCCTGGGTCTGTGATGGCCAGTAGAAGTTAGAACAAATAGATTTTTTTTTTCACAGGAACTCGGCCCACTATGCTGATGAAGCATCTAAATTGGGATTACACCCACTAACTTGCCATCTTGCCCAATAAAACACTGCACAAATCTCTCCCACCCTCAGACACAGAGAGGGGCTGAACATACCGAGGGTAATTTTAGAACTGGGTGCCTAGTTTAAGACAGCCAAAAAGCACGTATATTAAGCATATTTTAGGAGCTTACTTTTCTTTATAAAATACTAGCTTAAGCAGCCAAAAACACACCTTAATTTAAAGTATGATCACTTATACTAGCCGTACGCCTAGTGTAAATACTCCTGTCTGGATCTGTGACAAATGTATATAAATTATTTAATAACCTGTGTGTGTACTTGGGTACGTGCTCTGTGTCCCTGTACGTGCCACTGGATCAATGCGCATGCTTATAAAGCAGCACCCAGCATGAAAAAGGCCACGTACACATGTAAATAACTAAAATACTGAGGTTTAGGCGCATTCTTGCCACTTCCACCGAGGTAGTTCTTTATACAATTATCTTCATTCTGCATGGCCAGTGTTCAGAGCATATACACATTTTGCTTCGCAGGCCCTGGCATGTACATGCATGAGAGTCAGACAAGAATCAGCTATGAATGCATCTGTGGTATGAGGGAGTTATGTAAGCATGCAGGAAGAGTGGAGTCTTATCTCACTTCAGATTCCATGTCTGAAGAGCTGTTGGGTTTACTCATGTCTAGAAGGATCTTCAGCACTGCGTTCCAACCTGGCTTTGTCCCCTGGGTTGCAGACTGGTCACCTTTGTCCAGATTCCTGCTCTGGACTTCTTTTACCACACTGACCCATGGGCACCAATCTCTGTGCTGGCCAAGTGGATGAAAGCATACTCTGGGAGAACAGGTGTCCTTGGAGGAAAAAAACATCAGAAGTTACTGCCGTTGTGTCATGTAGTTTACTACCAGCTCCAGCAAGGCCTTACTTCTTCTATCTTCTTTAGCAAATCCATAACATTTATGCTGATATATAGGCAAATTATAGATATATCCATGGCAATCCAATGGATTTTAGGGAGCAGAGGCATGGTCAAGTGGTTAAAGTAACAGAATGAATGTCAGGAAATCTAGGATTCAAACCCTGTTTCTCCCGCTAGTGACTCCTTATGACTTTGGGCAAATCATTTTGTCCTCCATTGCCTCAGGTACCAACTTAGATTGCAAATCCTCTCTAGGACAGGGACCTACCTGCAGTACTGAACTGTAACTCCTCTGGGCATGGGTTGGAAAAGATGAACAATTAAATCTAAAAGCCAAATCCACTATTCATGAGCAAGGATAAGGGTTTCCAAAACTCACGAGACAGTTACGCAAATCCCTGTCCTCTCAAGAGAACAGTGAAAGTAAGCCCTCCTCGGTTCTGTTTATGCTAAACATGAATGCCATTTGGTTGGACATTTATTTATTTATTTATTCTTCAACTTGATATACTTGATGCAGCAGTAGCCTAGTGGTTAGGGAAGCAGCCTGAACCGGAAAGACTAAGGTTCAAGTCCAACTGGTACTACTTATTTTATTTTATTTATTTAACAGTATTTCTAAACCACCTTATCTTAATAATCAAGGTGGTATCACAGCAAACAATCAGGTCAAGTGAGTGTGTTATACATGCAGTGGGGGGAAATTGAGTGTGTGTCGTGTTGTGTGTTAGATTGGTATGAGCTATTTACAGAGTGGGCTATATACAGTGGTGCAAAAACAAGTTCCATGCATACATTGGTTAGGCGGGATCATGTGCTGTTGTTCATTCTCTGAAGTTATGTGATGTGTCCATAGTGTTCTATGAACAGTATGGTTTTCAGCTGTTTTCTGAAGTCTTTTAGGTCTGTAGTGGCCCTCAAGTCGTCCGGGAGTTTGTTCGGCCTTGGCAAAGCCACTTAACCCTTCAATACCTCAACTTACGATTGTGAGCCCTCTAGGAACAGGGAATTAACTATTGTACCCGAGTGTAACTGGCCTTGAATGTCTACTGGAAAGACATGAGCTAAATACTATTCTCTCTTATTCTCATATATATTGCCACATCATCAGTTCTTTATGTGGTTTTCTTTTGGGACCTCTCAGAACTAAGTGGACATCAAGGCAACAGTCTGCCACACTACCTCTCTCTACTGATCCAGTCAAATGCTCTGTGGCATGGGTCCCCATGGAAAAGAGGCAGTGAAACACAGATTTATAGCTTAGCTGCAAGAAAGAATTTCCCTCTTTAAAGCTAGATGCACGAGGGCAAGGAAATGCTGGATCTCTGCTCCCCCACCATGTCACACAATGCTCCAACACTGCTCTGCTGTACAAGCAAGGCTAACTAGAGGAATGGGCAGGAACTCTGAGGACAAGAGGCAGCTGACAACAGTGCCAAGGAATCCAGGATATGGTAATCTCAGACTGGATGGATCTTCCCCTTGTGAATTCAGAGAATAGGAGCGCCCTTTCACCTCTGAGAATCACACTGAATGGCTGATTGAGCCAAAGTGTAAGATATATACTAAGTAGACATTTAATGATATTTTACAAAGGAGGGAAAAGTCAATCTCTGGTCCCCTACTCAGACCCTCTCTTCATCTATTTATCGTTCTTCCCTCACGTTCCCTTAACTTGCCTTTTCCATGTTACATTTCCTTTTATATCTTTCTCTCCATCTCGCTCCAGCTAATTCCTACTTCTTGATATCTAACAATTCTCTTCAGCTCTCGCTCCCCAGAGACAATTCGGATGAGCATCACTGCAGCTCCCGATCCCAGAGAGGGCCTATATAAGTGCTGCTACATCCCCCTGCCTGACAAAAGTACATTTCTTAATTTACTTTTTATTGGGTCAGCATTTTCATAATAAAAACCATAAAAAGGAAAGAAGTGTTTAAAAGTTGAAATTACCAGTATAGCCCCCCCTCCCTCTCTCTCCCCCCCCCCCCCCCCAATATTCTCAAAACTTCCCTAGTTCCCCATCTCAGATCCCCTTTCTTCACCCTCGGGAATCTAAAAAAAAAATTATGAAGTACTTACAGAGCTGCTGGAGGAACAGAGTCTGGCCCGCTTGGGTCTCCTATGTGGGCTGGATGGCACCTCACTTCCTAGAGCAGCATCTCCTTGCCCCATGCTGCGGGTCACTGGCCGACTCCTCACTGCCTCTGCTTCAGAGTGCTCCATCGCGCTGGAGAACTCACCACTTCGTGTTCTGATGAGCACGGGGGACTGGCACAGCTCATGCTGCTCACATTGGAAAGAAAAGGTCACAATTATAAAACTTCAAGGCAAGGAGAGACTAGGAAGGTGAGCAAGTGCTACAAGGACTCCTGGAACACTGCAGTTACAGCCAAAAAGGTGACATTTTACTTACCAGTAAACGTCCTTTCCTTGAGTCCTGCTAGACCAATCCAGACAAGTGATTTGTGTTCCCTTACCAGCAGATTGGTGGAGACATAGAACCAATGAAAAGCCCAGCTCTCTTCATGTTCTCTCTCCCTCTCACATTTCTCACTCTCATAACATCACTCCCCTGCCTCTATTCGCCTCTGCCACTAGAGGTCATAGTAACATAGTAAATGACGGCAGATAAAGACCAGCGTGGTCCATGTAGTCTGCCAGCAATATGGCAGGAGTAAGCACACCCCTTCCCATGTCTTTGCTTAGTGGTGCACCCACCAGGAGCAGGTGAACCCACCGCTCCTCCCCCCCATTGCTCCATGTAGGACACCCCTATTTGTTGAGAAATTAGATGGTTCAGTTTATTTTGATTTAATCTTGTTGCTGTAAAGTGATCCACTGTGTCTGTCCCAGGCCACTTTGAAGTCCGTCACTGTGTTTGCCCCCACCACCTCCATCAGGAGGGCATTCCAAGCGTCCACCACCATTTCAGTAAAAAAGTATTTCCTGACATTGCCTTTCAATTTACTACCTTGCAGCTTCAGGGCATGCCCTCTAGTTTTACAGCTTCCCCGTCTCTGGAAGAGGTTTGTTTGTTCATTATTTCTCTTTAAGTATTGAAAGGTCTGAATCATATCTCCCCTATCCCTCCTCTCCTCCAAAGTGTACATATTTAGTTCTTCAAGTCTCTCCTCATAAGGCTTCTGATGCAGGCTCCAAATCATTTTAGTCGCCTTCCTCTGAACAGCTTCCATTCTTTTTACATCCTTTGCAAGATACGGTCTCCAAAACCAAACACAGTATTCCAAGTAAGGCCTCACCAGATACTTATACAGTGGCACTAGTACCCCTTCCTTTCTGCTGGTAATTCCTCTTTGAATGCAGCCCACCATCCTCCTAGCTTTTGCCACCGCCTTGTCGCACTGTTTTGCCACCTTGAGATCTACAGAAATAATCACACCGAGGTCTTTCTCCTGCTCTGTGCACACCAACCTCTCGCCCCCTATCGTGTACATTTCCTTTGGATTTCTGCTACCCAAGTGCGTGACACTGCACTTCTTCACATTAAATCTCAATTGCCAAGCATCAGACCATTCCTCCATCTTTTGCAGATCCCTCCTCATGTTCAGTACTCCCTCGGGGGAGTCGACTCTGTTGCAAATTTTCGTTTCATCTGCAAAAAGAAAGGCTTTTCCATTCAGTCCTTCAGCAATATCACTCACAAATACATTGAGCAGTGCCGGGCCCAGGACCAAACCCTGCGGCATCCCGCTAATCACCTTCCTTTCATCCAAGAACTCCATTTACCACCACCTTCTGTCTTCTGTCAGTCAACCAATTTCTGATCCAGTTTACCACTTGGAACCCATCCCCAAACTACTGAGTTTATTGATAAGCCTCCTATGAGGGATAGTATCAAAGGCTTTGCTGAAATCCAGGTAGATGACATCCATCGCGTGCCCTTGATCCAGTTCTCTGGTCACCCAGTCAAAAGAACTCAATCAGATTTGTCTGGCAAGGTCGCCCCTCGGTAAAACCATGTTGCCTCGGATCCTGTAACCCTCTGGTTTTGAGAAAGTTACTATTCACTCTTTCAGGAGCGTCTCCATTACCTTTCCCGCCACCGAGGTAAGGCTCACGGGCCTGTAGTTTGACACTTCTTCCCTGTCACCACCACTTTTGTGTAGAGGAGGTCTGACAAGCTGTCATACATGTGGATCTGGTGCCTCTTTGAGCAATAGTGCGGCGCTCAGCAGTTGGCTCCTAAGGCAGCCAAGCTGCTATTTCTGTTGGCCTTTCTACAGGATGGCCTGGAAAATGGCCTTTCCCTTAGCTCCCTGAAAGTTCATGTAACAGCTTTCAATATTCATCCCAAAGCATATGGGAGAAACATGCCCACGATTCAGGTTGTGTGAGGCTTGCCAACTATGAGTGATCCACTAGAGAACTATGTACAGAACAGCCTAAACATAAGGCTGTCAGTAGACGATGAACCTGCAGAGCCAAGTATAAAAATCAGAGCGGACCTAAAGGTATTGCAGCAGAATAATAGAGCATTACAGTTCCAGGGGCGGGCCCTGGACTGGTCTAGCAGGACTAAAGGAAAGGACATTAACTGGATGTAAAATGTCACCTTCCATATCATCCTGCTAGACAAGTCCAGACAAGCTACAACTCCACTGGGCAGGAAGACACAGCAGCTCACAAAACCCTTGAACCAAAGACCATGTCTGCCCTCATGTGGGCATCCAAGCAGTAATGCTTGACAAAGTGGAAAGTGATGTCCACATTTCTGCCTGACAAATGTCTGCAGGAGCTACCAAACCCCGCTCCACCCAAGAGAACGCCTGTGCTCAGGTAGAATGGGCTCGTAAACCATCCGGAACTAGCCGGTTCTGTAACAGATATGCCAAGGTAAAGGCCTCCTTAATCCAGTGCCCCAAAATCAACTTAATCACCACAACACCCTTATGCGGGTCAGCAAACAGTACAAAAAGATGGTCGAACTTATCCTTCCCCCGACACTAATCCTTAGAAGAAGGCAGGCATACCACCTGGTTCATGTGAAAGGGAGAAAGCCCCTTAGGCAAGAAGGAAATGGCCGCCTCTGAAAAAGACAGATAAGGATCTCGGCAAGACAGAGCCTGCAGCTTGGAAATCAAGGAAGTCTTGAGCATCAAATCCTTTAACGTAGGGCATTTCAAATGACTCAAAGGGCATCACCATCAGGGCCCTGAGCACTAGACACAGATCCCAGGTAAGGATCAGAGACCAGAGGGGGAAGGATGCAGATGCCGAACCCCCTGGAATAAAGATGTCCGGGTGCAAGGCGAGAGAGAGAGACAGAGACAGGCCTAACAGCCACTGGACCTCGGAAACAGGCGAAAGCTGTTACATGACCTTTCAGGGAGTTAAGGGAAAGGCCATTTTCCAGGCCATCCTGTAGAAAGGCCAACAGAAATAGCAGCTTGGCTGGAGGAGGGAGTGGTGGTCTAGTGGTTAGGACAAGGTACTTCAGGCCGGAGGTTTAAGCCCCACCTGGGGACAGCAATCTCAGGCTGGAGGGACTGGGATTTCTAGTCCTATAGGCACTCCTTGTGGTCTTGGGCAAGCCACTTAACCCTCCATTGCCCATGTTCCCTGTAAGTATTAGCGTATGTGTCTCATATCCCCTCGTGTTAAATGTATCCCCCAATTGACCGCTTTGACCCGGTGAAGAGCGGGATATAAATACAGCTAAATAAAAAAATAAATAAATGTACAACAGCTTGGCAGACCTCCTCAGGGCTCCAAGCAGAGTGGAGACCACTACTGGAGAGTAACCCTTACATGCTAGCTGTCTCCTTTCAAGAGCCAAGCAAGAAGGGAACTGGTCCTCCAGGATAATCAGTTCCCATTGCAATAGGCCCCGAGACAGAGGTAACCAAAAAGGAGGCACCTGCAGGAGCAGCATCAGGTCTCCAAACCAAGCTCTGCTCAGCAAATCCGGCACCACCAGAACAATCCTATACACCAAATCACATGCCCCACAAGGGGCCACAAAGGAAACACGTATAGCCGGTACTGACTTGGCCAAGGCCAGGCCAGAGTGTCAGCGCTTTCAAACCCCATCTGTGTGTGACGAATGAAGAAGCAGCAGACCTCTGCATTGGAGCGGGATGCCATCAGATCCATTTCAGGACGACCCCAGCCATGCAGAATCAACTGAAAACATCTCCTGACAACTCCCACTCTCCAGGATGTGCCAGCTGAGGAAGTCCACTTCCACAGTGTCCACCCCGGGAATATGCTGAGCAGACAAGGCTAGGAGTTCTCTGCCCAGGCAAACAGGAGAGACAGAGACATCGCAAGAGCTACCCTGGCACACCTCATGCTGCCTTGCCGATTGACAGAAGCCACCACCGTGGTGTTGTCTGAAAAAAAAAAAAACACTCAAACCGCCCGACCCTTGACCAGCCGCTGGAAACGCAGAACAGCCAACCTGATGGCCTTCTCCTCGAGACTGCTGATGGACCACACTGCTTCCCTGCAGTTCCAATGGCCCTGGACTGTACAGTCCTGGCAGTGGGCTCCCCAGCCTAAAAGAGACTGGCATCCATTGTCAGGAGGACCTTGGAGAAATCATCCAGTGGCACGCCCTTCCTTAGATGATTGGGCTGTTGCCACCACTGCAAGCTAGACCTCACCAGCATCGGGAGCAGGAGCCTGGGCTTGAACTCCTGAGAACTCGAAGACTACCAAGCCAGCAAGAAACACTGGAGTCATCGCACATGAGCACACGCCCATGGCAATATCTCTATGGTCAATGTCATCATCCAAGCAGTTGAAGATAATCCCAGACTAGGGGGGCCTGCTGTGCATAGAACAGCACCAGACACACAATCTAACAGTCTTTTGACTTTCCCCTCTGGCAGGAAAACTCTGCCCACTCGAGTGTCAAAACATGCTCCCAGGGACTGGAAAGGCAACAGCTGGTGCTTTCCCCGATTGATCACCCAGTCAAGGCTTTACAAAAAGGACACCACTCGGGTCACCACCCGAGATGCATCTCAAAGGGAATGGGCCCAGATGAGCCAGTCGTCTAGATATGGAATGGACACATATCTTGGGGCAGCAGCCGCCGCCACCACCACGAACTTGGAGACTATCCTCAGGGCAGTGGATAGCCTGGAAGGGAGAGTAGCAAACTGATAATGAGTGCCAAGCACAGCAAAACACAGATACTTTTGCTGAACAACCCGGATTGGGATATGAAAGAACTTCTCTAGATCTAGCAGAGATGTAAAGAACTCCCCTCGACATACAGTTTGAAATACAGAGTGCAAGGTTTTCATCTGGAAATGCAGAATAAGCAAGTGCTCATTGACCCCCTTGAGATCCAGAATGGGCTGGAAAAAACACATCCTTTTTTGACACAACAAAATAGATGGAGTATCTGCCCTTGCCCCGCTCGTCCAGGGGAGCGGGCACTACTGCCCTTAGGAGCAGCAACTTGTGCAGGGTGGACCACACCACAGTACTTTTGATTGCAGACCCACAAGGGGAAATGGTGAAGGCATCCAGAATTGGCTCCTTGCATTCGAGGACATAGCTGAACTGAATGGTGCCTAGCACCCAGCAATCCTTAGTGACACAGACCCATTCATGAAAGAAAAGGCAAAGCTTGCCTCCAACTGGAGGAACCGGGGAATGGGCCCCCAAACCTTCACTGCACAGTCCAAAAGGGTCCTCCTCTGGAGGAGTCCTGGGCCCATGGGCCCCACAAAAGGATTGAGAGAGTGAGCTCAAAGTCTGGAAGCAGAGGAGAAGAACGGTTTTCCAGGTCGGTAATGACAAAAATCTTGAGATCCCCGGGAGTCCTGCCAGTGTACCCATGGTAGACGGGCAGCGACTGATGAGAAAGGGGCTCCTGCCCACAGGCCCCTGGACCCATCTTCCGGAAGGCAGTAAGATTTTGTCTTATCCACGTCTTTCACCAGCTTCTCCAAATCGGCTCCAAAACAAAGCTTCCCCTAAAAAGCCAGGTAGGCCACCTGAGCTTTGGAAGATGTTGTTATCTGCTGTTTAGTGCCGGAGCCAAATCCAACACAGTGACACCATCATCAAGGCATCATCCCTGACAGCCAGGTTATGTATGCCATCAGAAAGGAAGGCCGCAGCAGACTCCAAAGGAGGGGTAGAAACATCTAGCGGAAAAGACTGAATCCACTGAAGCAAGGCTCAAACCGTCAGGCCTGCACATACTGCAGCTGAAGAATAGCAGCTGCCGCAGCAAACTGGTTTTTCAACAGGAATCCACCTTTTGGTCCAGAGTATCCTTTAAGGCCAATCCATCCTTCCACAGGAATGGTGGTCCGTCTGGTAATCGCCGTGACCCAAGTATCCATCTTGGCAATAATCAGCCACTCAACACACTCCCTCTCAAGGAGAGGGTGTTTACCTTCTTATACACACCCTTAAGTGGGGAGTTGGGAATAGTCCCATTTTGGCCAAGCAGGCCCTTAAGCACTTCCGGGAAGACAGTAGTGGATTTCCGAACCCCTTGCAGGAGTAGATGCCTCTTTAGTTCCTGCTCCATGACTGGAGCCTCTGCCATTTTCCAAATGGATAAGACTCTAGGATCAACACCTCCAGTTCCTATTACTGAAACAGACAAATAATCTTAACTTCCTCACAGTCCTCTGAAGGTGAGAGTACTTCTTCATCCACATCTCAATCCAAGCCACAACTGACCTAATCCCCAGGGGAGGAGGGGCACCCTTGCTGGAGATGTTTTGCCATTAAATCAAAGACTTCCACTCTCAACCTGCCCCATGAGACTGCGTGCAGGGGAAACAAAAGGCCGTAGGATCTACACCGGAATGACCAGCCTACTGCAAAGGGAAAGAATTCCAGGGAGAAGAATCTGGACTCTGGAAGCACTCCTCATGGAAATGATTCCCTATACTCAGGGACATAGTTGCCGTTGATCCTCCAGAGCATGAGCAGAGGCCCAAAGCACAGATGCCAGATCCTCCGGCCAGCTGAATGCTCTTACCCATAGCGCCATCTACTATTTCTTGCCCTGAGGCAGGCAAGGTCGGGCTAACAGCATCGCCTAGCTGAGAAAGGTGGAGTACACCCTTCCAAGAAGCACTCAAAAGCAAAAATCCGCAAGACAGAGATGAAGCACCTCACTTGCTACAGAGCAACAACGTCATCTGGAAGAAGACATAAAAGAGTTAAGCAAGTGTCACGATAGCTTGTGCTAAGCCGTGGCAGCCCTAAGGGCATGCTTTGACTGTGCTTTTGCTACAGCATGTTTCAGGCGCTAGGGTAGGAATGTGCTTTGGAGCTGCTTTGGCGGAATGTGTGCATGGACCGTACGACTGCTAGGCGCACAATAGAGAAAGTGCTATTAACACGTGCAGAGAATGGCAGGAAACCCTTACTCAGCACCAACTGCCATCAGCAGTCTACCCTGAATTGCATCCCTCAGAGATGGAATTGGGAGCCCCCAACAATAATGACGAGGTCAAGCCTTGGTACTCACTCCCGAGAGCCCCAGGCAGAGAATCCGTGCCGGGCTCAGCTCTGTTCCCCTGGAACTATTTAGCTGGTTTTTTGCAGCACTGCGTGCAAGGTGGCTGGCAGGCAGATCCCTCAGAGAGCCTTCTGCAATCTTCGGGGGGGGGGGGAGGGGGAGCAGGACAGAGGAGGAGGGAGGGGGCATTGAGGTTGTGCGAGGCAGTTGTACTTTTCCAGATTCTTCCAATTTCTGGCTGCTCAATAGGCTCTAATCCATGGTAAGAGAGAGTGGAGCTGAACCAATTTTCCCTCCTCCTATGGCTATCTAAAAGACCGCAGTCTAGTGGAGTCTCCCACGTCGTGCTCTAATGACAGATCAACCTTCAGGCTGTTGTTCATTAGCGTTTTAAATCAATCTTTCCCTCTCAAATCCTCAGAATTTTCTTCAGAGAGGAGAAAATCCATCCACCATCTGCTGGAGACAAAGAAATATTGTAGGGACCTCTGGTGGCTGAGGCAAATAGGCACGGGAGTGATGTCATTGAAACCTGAGTTTTTCATTGTTTTTTGTCCCCCCAATCTGCTGGTAGGGCAACACAACCATCTTGTCTGGACTGGTCCAGCAGGATGGTCCGGAAGTGTAACATTCTGTGTTTTTCAGACTTTCCACAGTTTTCCTGCACTTTGCTGGTGTCTGAAACATTTCTGGGGAAAGGTCGCTGCTTTGCCAGCTTCTCTGCCTCTTTCCAGGAGCTGCACAGCTGAGCCCCAGAGGCAAGAAAGACAAGGAACAGCAAGTCTAGGCCTGAAACATAGAAAGTTCAACTCCCTTTCAGGGGGATGGTTGTTAAGAGGTTTAGGTTGGAGATTACTGTATTAGTTTGAGCTATTCAGTTGCATTGTCTACTGTATATGTACACGTGTGATGCTGAGGAGTAAGATTTGTTTGACTATGAAAACCTAATAAATTAAAATTACAAAAAGAAAGTCCAACTTCCAGCTAAAAATGAACCTAATCCCTCAGACACTAGTACCCACCAATCTGCTAATTCTCTAAAAACCTTGGCCACTTTATTTATTCTCTACCATACTCACTGTCTCCAGACTTCTGTGACTTTTTCCTTAAACAAGTTTGGGTTTCTAAAAATGTGACTTATTAGATGCATTTCACTGAGCTGTAGGACCTATTGTCAAGGGTTGCAGAGAAATTTTATGTAAGTACTCAACTTGTGGTCTTGGGCAAGTCACTGCCTCAGATACAACCTTAGATTGCAAGCCCTCCGAGGACAGAAAATACCTACAGTACCTGATTATAACTCGCCTTAATCTACTACAGGAAATACTACTAAATAAATGTATGTGAGCCTACTCCACGGTTCAGACTTCCCTCTCGGCCGTCTAAATGGTGGAGCTGCATGGTGCAGGGAATCTGGCCTGATCTCACAGTCTGAAAAGAGAAATTAGACTTACCTGCTAATTGTTCCTTGAGGAACTCCAGGTCAGTCCTCCACCTCTGGGTAGCGTACCTCCTCCTGCAGCTTGGAGACTGGGCATGTCAAAACTGTGACATCACTGGATGTACCCTGCTGGTCTCTCCCATCAGCCCCAGTGAACTACTGACAAAGCAGACTCAAAGGAGCAACAAATAAGTAGCTATAATATTAATTTCAATTTTACACTTAACATTAACTGTCAACTAACTTTTAACTAACACCCCTTCAAATAAGAAGAAAACTTCTTCTTGCACTTTTCCTTCCCCCCACCTGAGCCGAGTAAGAGACAGTCAGAGATAAAGAATCACAGCGATCCCGAGAATATTAAGGTTTTTCCACACTTAGTGACTGGTACTCCCCCCAAACCAAAAACCAACCTCTGAATTGATCATCCCCGAGCGGGATTGAGGACTAAAGTGGAGTTCCTCAAGGAACAGCAATTTGCAGGTTCTCTTTCCTTATCATTCCTCCACCTCTGGGAAGTAACAGAGCAGTGATCATTGGGAGAGACCTTTCCACCCGAATCGCAACACCGCCGACCCAAAACAGGCATCGTTCACTGAGAGAACATCCAGGCAGTAGTGTTTACTGAAGGTATGAAGAGATGACCAAGTGGCCGCTCTGCAAATCTCCACTGGCAGATCCAAACTGTGCTCCGAACATGATGTCGCTTGCGCTCTAGTAGAGTGAGCCCATAACCCTGCTGGCACCTGACAACCTTGCGAAATATATGCTGACGCAATTGTTTCTCGGACCCATCTGGAAATGGAAGCTTTAGCAGCCGCCTCCCCTTTACGGGGACCTCCAAACAGAACGAATAGGCATTCAGACTTGTGAAAAGACTCTGAAACCTTTAAGTATTGCTGCAACACTCTCTTTATGTCCAAGCAGCGTAGACTACGGTCCGAGACGCTCCCCTCTGCAGATCCTAATACTGGCAAAGAGACTGATTGAAACTACCTTTGGCAAAAATGACGGAACTGATCGTAACACCACCTTTTCCCTAGAAAGAGACAAAAACGGCTCTTGACAGGACAACGCCTGCAGCTCTGAGACTCGCCGAGCTGAGCAGATGGCCACCAAAAACACTGTTTTTAAAGTTAAATCCTTAACTGAAGCCTGGTGCAAGGGCTCAAAGGGTTCCTTAGCTAATGCCCCTAAAACCAAATTGAGATCCCACGGCGGCACCATTATTCTGCGAAAGGGCTGAAGCCTAGAGACCGCTTTAAGAAAATGCACCACATCGATGTGAGAGCCCAAGGCCACTCCCTGGACTTTACTTCTATAGCAAGACAGAGCTGCTAGCTGGACCCTTAAAGAGCTGGCTGTCAGGCCCTTATGAAATCCATCTTGTAGGAAGCTTAACACCATAGGAACCGATACTGTAGCAGCGCAAACCTGTCGCCATGAACACCAGTCCTCAAAAATACACCATATGCACACATATGCTAGGGATGTGGACTCCTTTCTGGCTCAAAGTAAAGTCGCGATGACTGCTCCAGAATATCCTTTTCTCCTTAACCTTGCCCTTTCAATGGCCAAGCCGTAAGCGAGAACCGATCCACCTGAGGCATTCGAAGCGGACCCTGAAGCAACAGATTCTCCGTTATCGGTAATCTCCAAGCATCCTCGTCGACCAGCTGAACTAGATCAGCATACCACGGGCATCTCAGCCAATCTGGAGCCATCAACAGCACTCTTCCTCGATGAGCCTCGATGCGCTGAACCACTCGCCCACAGGGGGGAAGACAGAGGAGACCTGATTATGGCCAATGTTGTATCAGGGCGTCAATCCCTTCCGACATCCTCTCTCATCGCCTGCTGTAGAAGCGACTCGTCTTTGCTGACCATTTGAGCAAACACTTCCGGATGGAGCTCCCATTCCCCGGAATCCACCTGGACCCTGCTGAGAAAATCTGCCATCACATTGTCCTTTCCTGCAATATGTGCTGCCGAGATCGCTTGTAGTCAAGGTTCTACCCAAGCAAACAACGCCCCTGCTTCCTCTTCCATGGCCACACTTCCCGTTCTGCCTTGCCAACTGATGTAGGCCACTGTCGCAGAATTGTTTGAAAGCACTCGCACCGCCCAGTCTTTCACCGTGGCTTCGAACGTCTGTAGCACTAAAAAACACTGCTCACAGCTCGAGATGGTTGATCGACCACTGACCCTCCAGGTCGGTCCAAGTACCTTGCACGAAGAGATCCCTGCAATGTGCTCCCTATCCCGCGTGACTCGCATCTGTCAACAATGGAAGCCACTGCGGCTGTTCCAGGGGAAGGCCCGCCTCCAGATTTCCTGGACAAAACCACCACTGAAGGGACCGCCTGATCCGGAGAGGGCAGGGAAGATGTTTGTTCAGTGAAATGTTCTGGTGTGACCATCAGTGAAGCAGTGCCCTCTGCAACGGCAGCATGTGAGCTCTGGCCCACGGGACTACCTCCAGGGTCGCCACCATCGTCCCTAGCATGCGAAGATAGCTCCACGCTGATGGCACCGGAGTTGACATGAACTTGCATACTAGCTGTCAAAGGACTTGAGCCCGTCGATCCGGCAAAACCACAGCTCCTCTCCGTGTGTCGAAGCGTACCCCCAGGTATTCTAGAACCTGGGATGGGACCAATCGACTCTTGGCCGAAGGCTCTGCAGAAACTTCACCACTTTGTCCAGAACCTGCACGCTCTCGGCCTTGGACTTTGCCCGAATCAACCAATCGTCGAGATAAGTGTGAACTAAAATGCCTTCCTTTCGCAATGCCGCCACCACCACCATGATCTTGGTGAAGGTGTGCGGAGCCGTTGCCAGACCGAAGGGCAATGCTTGGAACTTGTAACGTCCCCAAGGGAGAGCGAACCTCAGGAACCTTTGAGCTGCTCTGATTGGGATGTGTAAATACACCTCCATGAGACTGAGGGAGGTCAAGAACTCTCCTTGGCGTACCGCCACAATGACCGAACGCAATGTTTCCATCCGGAAATGAGGAACTCAAAAGACAGCAATTCACCCCTTTTAGATCCAGGATAGGCCGGAGGGACCTGTCTTTCTTTGGCACCACGAAATAAATGGAGAAATGACCTACGCCGTAGTCTGCTGTCAGAACCGGCACTACTGCTCCCATTTGCAAGAGCCGATCCAACGTTTGCCGTACCGCTAGCATTTTCTGCCAACCTTTGCAGGGCGAAAGCACAAACGAATCCAGGACCGGACGCGCCAATTCTAGAGCATAACCTTCGCGAATTATCTCCAACACCCATTGGTCGGATGTTATTTGGGCCCAGGCAAGAAAAGACTCACGAAGCTGCCCTCCAAATAGTTGACATCCTACTTGGGCCCGCCTCGCTTCATTGTAGTTTCCGACTTGACGCTGCGGAGGCAGCTGCGAAACCTCTACCTGCTCCACGAAACCCCTGGGCTCTAGAAGCAAATCTTCCTCTTTGGAAACCTCCTAACCGAGACATACGAAATATCCTGAAATCTCTAAACTGGCCCCGAGAGGCCGGCATGGGCTTCCCCTGCTTAGGCTTGTCTTCCGGGTGCCTTCCCCCTTTGGACTCTCCCAAATTCTTAATCAATTTCTCTAGATCTTCCCCAAACAACAGCTTGCCTTTAAAAGGGAGCTTACTGAGACGTGACTTGGAAGAACCATCAGCCGCCCAATTCCTTAACCACAGGTAACACCGAGTGGCTACCAAAGACAACATACTATTAGCTAATGCTCTGATCAAATCGTAGTGGACATCAGCCAAATATGCCGATCCAGATTCCAGCCGTGTCACCTCCATTTGCTCCAGTTGAGAAGATTGCTGTAAACATTGTGACCATCTAAGACATGCTCTCGCCACCCAAGCCCCGCAGATAGAAGCTTGCAATGAAAGAGCATTCGCCTCAAAGGCCTGTTTCAACAATCCGTCTACTTTCCTATCTTGCGCATTCTTCAAAGCTGCCTTCTACCGGAATAGCCGTCTTCTTTGTGACTGCTGACACTGCCGCATCTATTCGTGGGGAACGGAACCTTTTATTTATTTATTTATTTATTTAACAATTCTTTTATACCGCGCTATTATAATCAGTGCGGTGTACATAGAACAAGAACATACTACAATGCATACAAGTAACATTGAGTTTTACATTGAACAGTTTTACATTGTTGTCTGCTAAGGGATAGAGCCTGTTCATGGTCCTGACACCCCTCAGCCCCGCTTCTGGCAGGTCCCATTCATCTTGGATCATCCTATCAACTACCCGGTGAACTGGAAACACCTGAGATTCCTGCACCGCTTGAATGAGAGGGTCTTCCAAACCCTCCTCCTCCGCAGGCTGTACCGTAGCTAGATTGAGCGCCGTAGGCACGTCCTTCCTGAAAACCCAAATGATTCTCGCCCAATCCTCAGGTTCCAGAATTTCTCTTTCAAGTTCCTCCATTCTAGATTCAAATTCGAACTCGGCATCCTCCGTTTCCGGCCACTCTGTATCCGAGGATGGTTGATCTAGAGGCCGTGCCCTCTTATGGGGCCTCGCCACATTGTTACTGCCCTCTTCTGTCTTGGACTGCTTCACCGGAGTCACAAGTGGCTTTGGCTCAGGCAGCTTCCCCTGCTGTCGCAAGCAATACGCTTGATGCATTATTAAACACAAAGCCTAGGGAGAAATCTCCCAGAGGAGGTCCCGTGACTGTCAAAGGCAGTGCATTAGCCGGTCCTGCGGTCACCTCCGGCAAGGGCAACGACTGACTATCCAACAGCAATTCCCCCTCGGCTCTTACCATCGAGCTGTGTGACTCCTGAGCAACCTTGTTCATCTGCTGTTCCAAAGTGGTTGAAGTTGCCGCGCAGCCCCAGCAGATTCCAGCATCCGACCGAGACTGTGCCTCTGCGTGTGCCACACACCAGGCATTGGGGACGTGAAGGCATTAGTTAGCCACGCTAACACACTCTTGGAGTAGGTCAGAGAAAACAAAGTAATGACCTAATACTGCTCCTTTACTTCTAATTACACCTTTTGTTTTTAAGCTAAGGCAGAAGAAAAATCCGGCTTACAGTGCAAACCCCTTCAAATCATACCTACTAAAAGAAAGTAAATCAAATAAACTAAATAAACTAATTAAACTACATAAACTAAATACACTAAATAAGGAATCTCAGTTATAGTTGTACTTGCTGCCGCCTAAAACTGAACTGCCTTCACCGCCGTCACGAGCCGCTCCGCGGAGACCCACCACATGGCTTGAGCGTGCGGGAAAATGGCCGTGCTGAAGTCGGGCCCTGTCTTGGCGCCAAACAACACGATGCCGCTAAGAAAGTTGCCCCGGCCTGTGGCGCAGCCATGGAGCAGTCCCCCTGCTCCGAAAAACAAACCCAATCAAATTAAAAGTTTTTCCTTACCGGCGCGATGCTCAGCTCTAGCCCCTGCGGCGTCGCTCAGCACAGGAGTGAGCAGACATCCGCAGAGCGAGCTTGTCTCTCTGATGAGCCCACCCCGAAGTCTCACAGCAATCTGGAGCCGGAGGATAGTCGGGTTTACGATCTGCAGGGCTCACCTCCGTACAGCCCAGGAGGAGAGAGCTGCTAAGGGAGACTGGCCCAGTGAAGGAAGAAAGGAGGAAAGAACAGGCTGAGGACCGGCTCAAACCCTGAAATATCCCCTTTTTTTTTTTTTTTTAAACAAATAGCTACAATGAAAAAAATGAATTAAATTATAGGGACCAAATAAAATTCTAAAGACTACTCTAACTGCTCCTGGGGCTGATGGGAGAGACCAGCAGGGTACATCCAGTGATTGTCACAGTTTTGACATGCCCAGTCTCCAAGCTGCAGGAGGAGGTGGAGAACTGAACTGGAGATTAGCCTGAACTTCCTGCCCCATGCAGCTTCACCATTCAGAGAGCCAATCACAGTGGAGGAAGTCTGCACCATGGCGTTTCTGAGGTGCTTCAGCCAGGGACAAGAATGGGCGAGTAATAGAGGGAGTGGATGAATGGATATGGAAGAATGAGTGAAGCCTCTGGATGGGGCTAAGAGACACACAGACACATTGGGTGAAGCTTTGTGGGGGCCATAAGAGAGAAGAGGGAGAGAGAGAGAGACTGGAGGAAGCCTGGGAAGGAGATCATGAGAGACACACACGCACACTCAGCCCCCAAACACTCCCCGTAACACACACACGCACACCACACCCATTGGCACTTGCTATGAGACACATGAAATTCCTACATGTCCGATTCAGAAAACTGGGGAAACATGCCATTGTGTCACACTGCTGGTGTACCCTTTTCAGACAGACACTTATATTTATGCTCGACATCCACCAACAGCCTGTATATGAGCAATTTTACCCAAACTAGATAGAGGCATAAATGGGGATGAAGTTGGGGAGGCGTTGGCATCTATTCAGATACTTAGAAGTCAACTTAGTAAATTTGTGTGTGCCAAAGGACACGTGTAATGTAAGCACAAATTGCATGGAATAATTTTCAAAACAGACGGTGAAATTTTCAGAACTATACACTTTTCAGTACCTACACAGGAAAAAGTATGTGTGCTCAATTATAAAATACCCCCTTAAGCCACAAAAATATTCAGCATTATTATAATACTAGCAAATATGTTTATATAGAGTCACCTTCAGCATGTGTGGAAAGGTGGCAAATAGAAACATGACAGAAAAAGATTATATGGCCTAACCAGTCTGCCCTTCCATACCAACTACTATAGTCCCTTTTTTTCTTTAGAGATCTGTGTTGGTCCCATGCTTTCTTGGATTCAGATACAGTCCTGGTCTCTACTATCTCCATTGGGAGACTATTCCATGCATCTACCACTGTTTCTGTAAAGAAATATTTCCGCATATTACTCCTGAATCTCTCCCCTTTCGCCTTCATCCTATGGCCCCACATTGCAGAGCTTTCTTTCATTCAAAAGCAGCTCTCCTCCCGTGTCATGGAGCTATTTAAACGTCTCTATCATCTCTCCTCTCTCCCGCCTTGCCTCAAATGTATACATATTGAGATCTTTAACCTCTTAACTGGGCAAAAGGCATAACACCTAGCCAGCCATTGCCTGGGGAATTAACTCTCCGACTGCAGAGTTTGTTCCCCACAATGATCGCCGATCAAGCACTGCTCCCGCTGATTACCGATCTCCCTGACTCTCTCTGCACAGTCTGTCAGTCACCGTGACAGACTATGCAGAGAGAAGCAGGAGGATCGGTGATCATCTGGAGCAGCGCTGATCACTGTGGGGAATGAGTTAACTCATTGTTTCCATTTGCTAGGGTAACGCGAGTTAACTCAGCTTCTCCAGTTAAGGGTTAAGTCTGTCCCCATATGCCTTACGATGAAGCCCACTGACCATTTTCATAGCCACCCTCTGCACAGACTCCATTCTGTTTGTATCCTTTTGAAAGTGTGGTCTCCAGAATTGCACACTATACTCCAAATGAGGTCGCACCAAAGACTTATACAGAGACACTCTCTCTCTTGCTACTCATTCCTCTCCCTATGCACCCAAGAATTTCTAGCCTTTGCCGTCGCCTTTTCTACCTGTTTAGCCAGCTTAAGATTCTCAGAAACAATCACGCCCAGATCCCCTCTTCTTTTGTGGATAGAAGTACTTCGCCCCCTATACTGTACCACTCCCTTGGATTTTTGCAGCCCAAATGCATGACCCTGCATTTTTTAGTGTTAAATCTCAGCTGCCAAATTCTTGACCATTCTTCAAGCTTAGCGAGATCCCTCCTCATGCTATCTACTCCTTCCTGGGTGTCCACTCTATTGCAGATTTTGTATCTGCACAGAGGCAAACCTTACCCAATAACCTTTCTGCAATATCACTAACAAAACAAAATATTAAAAAGAATCAGACCAAGAACAGATCCCTGCGGTACACCACTGGTTACATCCTTCTCCTCAGACTGAGCTCCATTTACCTGTACCCTTTGTTGTCTCCCACTCAACCAATTTCTAACCCAGTCAGTCATTTTAGGGTCTATTCCTAGGATGCTCAGTTTATTTATAAGACGTCTGTGTGGAACAGTGTCAAAGGCTTTACTGAAGTCTAAGTACACCACATCTAGGGCTCTCCCTCAGTCCAACTCTATAGTCGCTTAGTCAAAGAAATTGACTAGATTTGTCTACCCCTAGTAAAAAAAAAAAACATGCTGCCTCGGATCCTGCAATCCACTGGATTTCAGCGTTTCCATTAATTTACTCACCACAGAGATCAGATTAACTGGTCTGTAGTTCTCAACCTCATCCTTGTTTCTGCTTTTGTGTAAAGGGACCACATGCACCTTTCTCCAGTCTTCTGGGACCACTCTCAACTCTAAAGAAGCACTGAAAAGGTCGGACAATAGAGCCTCTAGAACATCCCCGAGTTCCTTCAAAACTCTGGGATGTATCCCATCCAGCCCCATTGCTGTGTACTTTCAGTTTAGCTAATTCCTTACAAACACAGTCTTCTGAAAATCATTAAGATCCCCTTCACTACTGCTTTTATTTGTGGGTGTTTTCTGAGGTCCTGCCCCTGACCCTTCATCTTTAAATAGAGAACAAAAATATTTGTTAAGCAATTCTGCTTTATCCCCATCAGTTTCTGTGTATTTCTCTCCTTCACCTTTGAGTCTGACATTACCACTTTTGCACTTCTTCCTCTCACTAACACATCTGAAAAATGCCATCCCCCCATTTTACTGACTTGGCTATTTTTTCTCTCATTTGTATCTTTGCTTTCCTGATAAGCTGAAATACATACAAGAAAGTACATCTCATAGAGGTGGGTGGTGCCCCATCGTCACACACAGAACCTCTTATTGGTGATCATAATTATTTGAATACTACAAAATTTTCTGCAATGGTGGCTCCATACGAACTCCTAAAATGTACCCCACGAGTCTGATTTTAACACCATGCCACCGAAACTCACTCACCTCCTCCTTGTTCTGCTATTGAATGTTTCACTCGTGCTTATGTTACTTGTCATCTGCTGTTCTCAGATTTCCTACCCCATGTAGAGCTTATAATTCAGCTGTCTGTCTCCGTTTCAGGCATCTCCTCTTCCTGAGTCTCACTGCCACCCAAGCACTGGCTGCCTCAACTTTTTTTGCTCCTCTAATGTAGAGTTCACTTGTGTTTGCCTTCTCCAAGTATCTTCAATAAACCCCTTCCCCTTTACCTCCACTCATTAGCTTTGCTGCTGTGAATTTCATTTAGTGTGCCACTAGAGGCTGGTGTGCTAAATCTGTAAAGCATTTGCTGAATCATTTGCAATAATGATCACTCACCTACCACAGCCTAAGACAGACTAGGACTGTTCTTTATGGTAAAAAGACTAAAGGGAATACAATAGCACTGCGCCTGTATATCATATAAGAGAAATTTAGAGATGTAGCTACCTCCTTGTGCAACCTGTCACAACAGGACACAGGGAGGTTCTCATACACACTCCAAAACCTTATGCCTCTAAAATGCTGAGCTCTACCTTTTCCCAAAGGTATTGCTGGAGAAACAATATTCTGAACACTGAAGCTCCTTCTCTTGCCTGCTTCTAGACCCCACCCTTCTGGGACAATGGCACCAGATCCTTACCTGCTCAGTACTCTGTGGCAGGCCCATATCACGACTGCGGGTGGTCATCCTGTATGGGGACAGGGGCAATGGAGTACTTCGCTCATTTGTCACAGAGGTGACAGGCATCCCAAGGATTATGTCTGTATCCCCAGTTCCAGTACATTCAATTTGCTGGAAGCCCCAGAGGCCCACTTTCCTCATGCAGTAGGAGCAGGTAATGATGGAGAGATGCAGAGAACCCAGGGAAGGGCTGAATGTGTCCATCCGGAAAGAGAAAGAAAGAAATGGAGAATGAGTGTACCGTCAGACCCCCTTGAATGCTTGCCCTGGTACAATAGGGCCCTATAGTATCATTCTGCCAGATAGCCAAAGATTTTGCTTGTCTGCTCACCTTAATAAAGTATCCCCTATATCAGGGGTTCTCAATCCAGTCCTCTGGAAACATTCAGCCAGTCAGATTTTCAGGATGATTACAATGAATATGCATGAAAGAAATTTGCATGCACTGCCTCCACTGCATTCAAATCTATATCATGCATATTCATTGTGGTTATCCTGAAAACCTGACTGGCTAGGTGTATCCCGAGGAATGGCTTAAGAACTCCTGCTCTATTTGCAAGTGAATACCTTCACATGCCTATCACATCAGACCCCTCTTGTGCTCCTCACCACTCTCCTTTTGCACACTCACTACTGGGAAATACCTTTCGTGTGCTGACTCCAGATGGGTATCTTCCCAGGGGCCTATTTCAGAAAAAACGTCTCGTATTCTCACCTGCCAGTCCAACCACAAAGGGCCAGAACACAGGATGCTATGTGCACTTGGAGATTATCGGAGCCAAATTTAAGGGAAGCTTTCCCTTCTCCGTCTCTCTGCTGCAGTTCATCTTCAATCAGATGTAAGAGAAGACCAAGTGTGTCTTCTGACAGTGCCTGAGAAAACAAAAACATGCAACCTCTCTCATTCAACTCAGTTTATCGTTCCTTGCAAATCATGGAGAGTCGAGCGTAGGACAATTTCTAGTCTTGCCAACAAGCAGATGCAAATTTTGTACCAAGGCAAAAAGCAGCTCCTTGAGGCCAAGGCACTGAGCACTTGATACTAAAATCTTAAATCTTTGCCTCCCTCCCTTTTCCCCCCACCTCTAACTGCATCCCAGCTCAGGAACATTAGAGCAAAATGCTCACCATACTTTTCAGGTCATCTGGTTTTAGAGAAGGCAGCTGAAGCTCCAGCTGACACAAGTTTTGGAATCGTGCCAAAAAGTCACCAAGAAGTGCAGAAGGTTCATTCACAAGCAAAAGCCAAAAACGATCTGTGAACAAAAACAGCTCAGCTTTTAATTTTACTTTATTTTGACTGAATCCCGACAACAGATTTTTCCATAGTTATTCTCCTTCTTAAATTTTCCTACCACCTGGATCCTGTTACCCATAGAACAACAAAAATGATATAAAAGATTAAAGGTCCCCATCAGCTTGGAAAAGAGATATGATTGAGAAGGGATATAATTGAGGCTTACAAAATTATGAATAGGCTGGAAAAAGTAATTATGGAATGGTTATTTATGCCTTCCAACTGCACCAGGTCTAGGGGGATACTTCATAAAATGAACAGGATGCAGATAAAAAAAATGGACAAGATAGCACTTGGAATGATATTGTTCTTTCCTGGGTGGGAACTGCAAGAAATGGATCTATTTTCATGGATTTAATTGAATACTTCCTAGTAACCTGGACAGGCAACTGGCAAGAGACAAGATACTGGGCTTGATGCACCTTTACTCTAAGCATGACGTGTCTTATAATTATTTTTTTAATGTAACAGGTGTGACAGTAATCTGTATCACTGTGAAGCGTGAAGGAAGTAGCAGATTCTCAGGTAAGTAGATAAACACAGATAAGGATCAAGCCACCATCTTACTTGGGAAGCATTAATGTGCCGTGGCTTACCTGGACAAGGGCTGTCTGGCCAGAAGCAGAAATTTTCATGTGCTGTCCTCAAATTTCTCAGCAGCTCTGCACACCTCTCCTTATCTGAAACCCCCAAGCACAAAAACCTTCACATCTGCACTGGAAGGGGGCCACCACAGATCACATAACAGAAAGCTCACACTGCATCAGTAAGAAGTTTGGCTTTAACATGGACAGATTTTGAGTTGCAGTTGGACTTATTATCACTGTTGTCAGAATGACAATTATGAGCCCAACAACTCCCTCCTCCTCCTCCACCCAAGTTCATCAAAAACATTTACTCATCTGAAACTGTCTTCCAATTGGGAATTATGATTATGACTATTTAAAAATAGCATTTTTCAGCTTCGGGTTGACTAACCAAGAAGAACTTTGTATGATTTATAGATCTTATATGCTTCCTTTTCTAGTTACAGATCCTTTGTCATAATCATTTACTACATAGAATAAATGTTTTCGGGTCCAGTGTGATTTTTGAGATGACACCATCCTCCCACCGCCTGTCGTCACAACTCCTGCAAGAACCACACTCCACTCTGCCTGCAACTGCAATGTTTTTATTCACCAAAATGCTAAATTCTAATCTATCTTTTACACACTTAGAGCTGCTGTGAAACTTTCAGACACTTTTCAAATGTGCTTCTAAACACAAGAAATATCCACCCTGTTCTTCCCTAGGATTGCCTGTAATTACAAGGATGTACTGTCTCCAATGTTTGGGGCAGAAGGAGTGAATGTCTTCTGTAACTTACTGATTTCTGCAAGTGGAAAATCTAAGCAGGTTCTCAACTATACAAACTGCACTACAACCTGCCAAGGTGTCTAGAACACTTTGAATGTGGCAATGGCTCAACTCTGACCCCAAGAGAAAAAGAGTGTCCCTTATTTCGCAATCAACATTACTTCTTGCATTAAGATCTCACTCTATTTAACCTTTTCAGATCTTCAAGCAAGGAATGATGTACACTTAGCCAGCCAGGTAGGTGTTTAGAGTTTTTATTGTAAGAACATAAGATATGCCAAACTGGGTTAGATCAAGGTCCACCAAGCCCAGTATCCTGTTTCCAACAGTGGCCAATCTAGGTCATACATACCTAGCAGTTTCCCCAAAAGACACAGGTTCCACAATGCTTGTACTGGGTCAAGCATTGATATCCTGGGTCCCTTCTTAATAATGGTTTATGGGCCTTTCCTCCAGGAACTTGTCCAATCCTTTTTTAAACCCAGCTACACTGACAGCCTTTACTACATCCTCTGATAACAAATTCCAGAGTTTGATTACACGTTGAGTGAAAAAAATATTTTCTTTTATTAGTCTTAGTTTACCCTGTAGCTTCATTTCACGTCCCCTAGTCTTTCTATATTCCAAAAACGTAAACAATCGATCTACATTTACCTATTCCACTCCATTCATTAATTTATAGACTTCTATCATATCTCCACTCAGCCATCTATTTTCCAGGTTAAAGAGCCCTAACCTTTTTAGCCTTTCTTCATAGGAGTATCCTTCCATCCCCTTCACCATTTTGGTGGCTCTTCTCTGAACTTGTGATTTTTGTTTAAATTTTATGTTGCTTGTATATTATGTGATGTTATTTTAATGCTTGATATTAAATTATATTAAATATAGCCCCATTCCTTCCCAAACGTCGAAGCCCTCTGTACGTCTGTCTAAACCAGACGTACAGAGTGCATCGTGATTCTGATCCCATGGGGCACATCTAGCCCCGCGGGATCAGAATCGTGAACAGTCCTGTGCGTGCAGGCCGGGACTGCGGCCAGCACATACAGAACATGTCCGACTAACTTAGTGAGGGCTTTAAAAAGGAGCTGCGGCGCCATGGCACTGCGGCTCCATTTAAAAGTTGTGATCCCGGCCGCCAGCTCCTGCAGCTGATTCCCTGCAGCCCAACCCCCAATCCGGCCACTTTGAGCCACGGTCGGGCGGTGGGGAATGTCCTCGTCCACCCCCCCTCCCCCCCCGCCCTATCCATACCCCAGGCCCATCGATGCACCATGTCCAGGGAAGTTATTCCACCTCGGAGGGGGAATAACTTCCCCCGTACAAGTCGCCAGACCTGAATGTACAGGGCCAACATTAGAATCTGCCCTGTATGTCCAGGGCCAGCAACCACCCATTGCCCACTTTAACTCTGCCCCCTCCCTGCCCCTATCTAACTTCCCCATACAACCTGGTGGGGGACAGAATAACCCCCATAGTCTCTAAATTAATTTAACTGCCAGGGATTAACTTCTTGATGAAATAGCATTGCAGAGTTATTGTTATATTTAACTTATACAAACACTTGGTCTTCTTCAGAACGATAAGCTATGTGAAAGTTGAAATGAAGTCGTTCACAATTAACCCAAAATGGCAAAACAATCAATCTCAAATAGTCTTTACTTATCTTACTCAATTAAGCTCTGTTATGAAACAACAGAGCTTAATTGAGTAAGATAAGTAAAGACTATTTGAGATTGATTGTTTTGCCATTTTGGGTTAATTGTGAACGACTTTATTTCAACTTTTACATATTTAACTTATAGACAGGACCAGTGTTCTACATGCTGGAGGCCAGGGCAGATATTTGAGAAAAAGCCTTAAAGCTGACTGGCAGGTTGTGCCTTCTTTAGCTTTGAGAAAGCTTGGAGCCCCCTTGTGGCTTGAGTGCCCAGGGCAACTGCCTTTTTTGCACTCCCTAACACTAGCCCTGCTTACAGAATGATACAACAATTAAAAACAAAAATCACCTGCTTTGGCAGTTTTGTATAAAGATTAGGATTTGTCATTTATCACAGCAAAAATGACATGCAATATAGGCACATTCTGTGATCAGCCATTTCTAGGGCCACAGGAGCTGCAGAAGTCACCAGTGACTTTACCCCAAGGGAATGTGTCCCTTCGTGCAAATCTGGTTTCCACAACACCAGCTGCTTGCCCTTATCTGCTGAAAGGCTGGAAGGTGTAAACTGAGAAAAGGCTCAGGAAAAACAGTTTCCTGGTCAATGCCAGCCCAACTTGAAAGCATGCTTACATCATGCAACACAAAAAAAATAAATAAATTTAAAAATCCCATGGTTATAAAATCAAAATGATTACATAAAGCAATTTTTTCATAAAACCTTTTTAAATTATTTCCAGAGATAATGTTTGTTTTTTCTTTCTATCCTGTCCTACAACTTTTCTCCACCTTAAGCTCTGCTGTCTTTCTCTACTGATCTCTCTTCACATGATGTATCCAAAGCATGAAAGTCAGTGTCTTGTCATCTGAGCTTCTAAAGGCGGCTTAGGTTTGATCGCATCTAGCATTGACTGGTTTGTTCTTCGGGCGGTCCATGGTATACGCAGTATTCTTTATCAGCACCATAATTCAAAGGCATCAGTTTTCTTTCAGACCAGAAGCTGCTTTAAGTCGACACCGACCCAATGGCACTTACCAACAAAAACCTCTGTAGTACACTGCTTCCAGGACTTCTCAATCAAGGCTGAGAAGGGAATGCAGTTCTTTGCCCACCAGGTGTCACTATAAGACCTGCATTTGTCTTCTTTAGTGGAGTATTACTTCAACAGGACTTTCAAGCTCCTGCTAGGTCAGGGGAGCCTGAGCTCTAATCTAGTCTTCCTGACTGGCAGTATACACAGCTCTGACTGCAAAGTAACGAAACTTTCCCCTTCCATGAGGAAAAGCAGGTGCTTTGTCATTTCAACACTACTTTCCTAAAGTCAATGTTTGACTTACCTCCATCATAGATCAGGGTTTTAAATTTTGACAACTAGATTGCCTCAATTTATTCAAATTGGCAGAAAAGTAATTAAGAACAGAACTCACTGATTCATCTATAACTGAAAGCATTTACAAGAAGGAACAGATCCCGCAAGGTATACATACACTTTTGAAAATTTAAGGCAGGTTGCAGTGTGGCACAGAGGAAGGCCTGGCAGCTGGAGCACTTCAGCAAGTCACATTCTATATTGTTCCAGCCGTACTGTGCACAAACCAGAGGGGACAACTCAGGGGGCTTCCCGGCCCATTTCAGCGAGTTCTAATGTCAAGGACAACACATCACCCAGCAAAATGCTGCACCCTCAGCCCTTCAACCTCCAGGGCAAGGCTGTATATTTTCTAACTGAATAAACAATAAGAGTTGGTTCTATCACTACCACAAAGACCTGCATGAACATTTCAATCAAATAATCTTATCTGATATTTAGAAGGGAAAACTGGTGTAATAACAACTTCAAACTTGCACCTGTGAGCGACACAGGACAGCTACTATGACTTTATCAGCTATAGTGTAGAAAATGTACACAGTGCAGGGTGAATCTTCTAACCTTTTCCAGTCCACTTCTAATATAAAATCCAATCAAAAAATCCTCACTCCAGGCACCAAACCAACCACTCCATATTTGTGTACTGATTCTTGTTGTTTTTAGAGTGCTGAGGTAAAAGAGGTGAACACTGAAAAAAACATTTGAGTCAAAGGAAATAAAGTTCATAGAACAGAGTCGAGCATCTTTCTTGTATGAAAAGTGACTGGAATTGGATCATCATTTACACAGTTCATAATTGAAACTAGTGCTGTCAGTGATGTATCACATATCCCACTTCAATCTTAAACTTTTCAGTCCTCTTACAGATGCAAGGAAGTAATGCAATTATATCCCAGACACACGCTGGTCTGAGGAGCATCAAAGAAATAGATAAGAATGGGAGGACAGAGGAAGGGAAAGGGTGATGGAAAGCATTAGGAAAAAAAGATCATACAAAGAGATGGAATCACCCCACACCTCTATATTTCTGAGGAGGTTATGTCAAAGTGTCAAATCTGGGTTCCGAATGAAACACCAAGGGCATGTTTACTAAACATTAGTGTGCACTATCTGCTGTAGCACTCACGTTATTCCTGCAGGCATGGTGGCAGATCACACACATTAACGTTTAGTAAACATGACCATAAGTATAACAAGGCAAGCATAAGCTGCGACAACAAAGGATATAGTAAACGTCTCCACCCTGTTAAAGAATGCTTCTCTGCTGACAGTCTCACAGGAAAGCACATCTCCTTCCAGTGATCCATTTGTAGGTCCTGGGGAGCCAGCCAAGTCCTTGCTGAAATACACGTAATGCAGAGGAACTAAGTGACATATTTTGAAGCATACACTAATCAAAACAACATTCCAGCCATGCACAGTGCTCACTGCATAGAGCAGCATTTCCCAAACATGCGTAGGGACCCTACAGCCAGTCTGGTTTTCAGGAGCCTTATGGTGAATATTGATGAGATATCCTGAAAATCTGATTGTCTGTGGCATCTCCAGGACACATCTGAGAAGCTCTAGTGTAGAGCCTGCTTTCTATGGTGCTGGGAGTCAAGGTTTTAATCTTATGATAAAAGTTTATTTACAGGCACCAAAATATTGAAAAGAAATAAATAAAAAGTTATTTTGGCCTGCAAAATGAACAAATCTGTGCTGAGAATCATAAAATAGTTGCAGACTGAGCATCTAAGAGGCATGTTTATTAAGCTGGCCTAACAGCATGGGCTATTTGTAACTAGATTCCATTGAATAACATGGGGCTTAATAACAAATAGTTCAGACTAACCGTTAGCCCAGTTTAATAAATATGCCTTTAAGTGCCTCTGTCTTATAAAGTGGCTTTGTGCGTGTGGTAAAGGCACAGGTTCTTTGTTGACTAAACCATTCTACAAAATGCTGGCAGCCAAGGGTCTATGCTGATGGTTTAATGTGTCAATTTACCTTTGTGAAGGAAGAACTCCCACTTTGGTTTGGTTTGATTCTGATCTTATTGCTTGCTTCTCTCAAATAAACTTCCCACTGTTCTGTTTTCTCCTATCTAAAATGTTCCATTGTCAGCCTCCTGCAAATTTTTAGTAATGCCTTAAATCTGAGCAGACAGTGGCAATATTATTGCAATGGGCAAATTAGATGGATTTTGACTTCTTTGATGACACAAATAGCAATCATCCACTATTTCTAAACTAGCAGGTACTGTTATGAACTTTCATATGTACAGTACATGGAGAAGTATCCTAATGGTTAAAGTAGTGAGGCTGACAACCAGGGAAGCCAAGTTCCAATCCCACTACTGTTCCTTGTGATCTTGGGCACTTAACCCTCCATTGCCTCAGGTACAAATTTAGATTGCAAGTCCTTTGAGGATAAGAATATACCTATGGAACCCAAATTTAACACGTTTTGAACTTCTGAGAAAGGCAAATTCCCCTAAAAGCACTTAAACACAAGATTTTGCAAACAAAAAAATAAAAAAGACGAGGGAGGTGACTTTGCTCCCCATTGAATCCAGATGAGCCAGGGAACTTCTGATGGGGAGAGAGGGGAAACACTAAATAAATGGGGGGGGGGGGAGGAGGGGGATAGTACTTGCCATCCCTGTGATCGTAATATCAAAATCTGAGTACTATATATTGTACATAGTTCTTAACTTAGTCCTCACCTAGAGGACTAAGTTAAGAACTATGGTGCAATTTCTGTTCAATGCTAAAAGTTTATAGCTCAATTGTTTTATGTAATTGATTCTGTACTGTTTGTTGTGATTTGCATTAAACAACTTTTGATATGTACATTTGATCTATTGGAAAAAGCAGTATAGAAATTCTAATAAATAAATAAAAATAAATAGTCAAAAGCACTTACATGGTTTTCAGACCTGCAAACCATGTAAATGCCACTCTGCATAACACAGTGGCATAACACAGTTAGTGATGAATATCCCCGGGTGCTGCTGCTACATGCCCTGATGAATATCCCCGGGTGCTGCTGCTACATGCCCTGGTGCTAACTGGTTAGCACCAGGGCATGCCGGGGTGGCACTCGTCACTAACGAGGCAGCAACAATATTAAGCCAAACGTCAGGCACAAAAAACCCTGGACCCTGAATATCACTGCTTTGTGGCAATGCAGCCAACCTGGATATTGAAAGCCACAACACTGAATATCTGGGTTTAAAGTTCAGCGCCAGCGACTAGCTGCTGGCGCAGAATATCAGGCCCATACTTACTAATTAAAAGTGGTCTCATAGAAACAAAGGGCCCAATATTTAAAATGGTTTATGCAGTTAGCAGGACCTGCTGGGCCCAATATTCAGAGGAACTGGCTGGCCAATGCTGCTGAATATCCCCACTGACCACTTTGGCAAAATCCAGATAGTGCCAAAGCAGCCAATGTCAGGGCCGGGACGGTCCCAGCGCCTAACGAGTCAGCAATGATTTTCAGACCACTAATCAGTTAAGTAACTGTATAAAAGTTAGGACAGGTCAATCGTTGTCCTAACTTTACGTGATTTTGCAATCCAGTTAGCGGCTGAATATCACTGCTGACCAGATAGCAAATGATGTCTGTGGTGAAACCAGATATTCAGCACTTGCACTGAATATCAGCTTGAATTTTTTGGCCAGGTACTTCACAAGCACTGACCAAAGCAGGCCGAATATTGGCCCAAAGAAATTGAAAGCAGATAAAGATGCCAAAACCCATTTAAGTCTACACATTTCTCCAAACTACTACAAATATCCCAACTCCTCCCATTAAGAATATTTTGTGACTGTCACATGCTGTGTCTCCATCTAATACAGAAAGAACAGCTTTGTTCAGATGATGGCCTCAAGGAATCTCCTGAATAAACTCCATCCCTCTAATATTTCACTACTAGATTCTCCCAATTTCTCTCTATAGGAGTCTCCACAAACAGGGATTTGAGGTAATTCCAGAGGCAGAGAATTTGTTAACCTTTGTGGCGATGTGAAATAAGAAACATAGATACACAGAGGGGTGTGTCTACTAAGCCGGGCTAACAGCAATTAGATCCCATTGAATAGCAGGTTTACCAGATAGCTGAGCTGCAGGTCTTCGGGGACAGAGTAAGGCAATACTAGCTCTACCCCCATTGAATAGAATAGGAGCAAAAACCTGACCTGGCCTACTTCGGTTACAAAATACTATCTCGGGCAGGAGCGTAAGGCACGTGGACTGGGGCTACGTTGCTTAAGAGAAATTCGAGGCCCGGCGTTCGGGCCCTTCCGTAGTGAAGAGACGTTTGGCCAAAACAACAACAAATCCCGCAGGCCTCTTACCCCTCTGTCCTCCCCACGATCCCCTCGTTTATCAGCTCCCGGATCTTCTGCGGAGTCCCGACCGGCGATTTTATCCTGGCAACGGAATCCTCCCCCTCCGCCGCACCACCGCTGGGCGCCGCCATCACGGTCCTTCAGTGAATCAAGCCCCCGCCGGGCGGCCGGAAACAAAAACCTCTTCACTTCCGTTCCGGATTCCTTTCACCCTGCGGGGAAGAACACACAAGCGCGTGCGTAGAACGGAAGCGCGATCCTGTAGCACAACTAATACGGTTAAAAGAGAAATACTTGCACTGAAAGAGGCGTGAGAAAAGGGGGAGGGGGGGGGGGGTCCACTCTCCAGCTAAGGAAGCCCCTCCGTGAGGTTCTGGTCTAGGAGAAACAAAGTGGGACGCAGCTTCATTTTATGACAGCTCTTCACCCGATATTTAGAGCGAACATCTGCAGCATCATTCCTGACACCACTTCACTTGCAGGGCTGCCAATACCCGAATGCACTGAAACGTGAGCTAACAAGAGTAAGGTTACAGATGTCCTCGACTTTCGGGGATTGTCCTTAACTCCCACCTGTTTGGCAGCCTCATGTTCCCATCGCCAGCATTTAGGGGCAGAGGAGGTAGAAAACCAATGTATTTTCAACTTAGTGATTTTAATTTGCTAGTTTCCAGAACTTACATCTATGATCTTTGTATTTTGCACAGTATGGAAGAAATGCATCACTGTCTACTTCTCTGTTCGTTTGCCTGCTGGGAAGTGATATCGTTGCTGTCATGGAATCGATGGGGGTGGAATGATGGCTCCTCTTCTCTCTTCCCTCCTCCATACATTCTTGCTCTCCCTTCCCCTCTCACACTTTTGATAAGTGTCCCAGATTTGCCTGCAAAAGCTCTGCTGATCTTAAACAAAAATAACCAACAGACCTAGAAGATAAGCATCATACTCTGGATAGTTACTCTGACAGACAGTTGTTGTTAAGTGCTGTCAAGTTTGTGTCAACTCGTGGCGACCGCCTGGATAGTTGTCCTAAACTGCATTCGGTCTTCAGTCAGGTGGCTCATTGTTGACAGAGTGGCACCCATAGCTACTGTTATTGTATCAATCCATCTCAATGCCGGTCTTCCTCTTTTGCGTTGATCTTCTACTTTCCCCAAGCATGATGTCTTTCTCTAATGATCTCTCTCTTTGCATGATGTGTCCAAAATATGAAAGTTGAAGTCTTGTCATCTGAGCTTCTAAAGAAACCTTAGTTTTGATCTCCTCTACTACTGATTGATTTGTTTTTCAGGCAGTCCATGGTATATGCAGTATTCGTCACCAGCACCATAATTCAAAGGCATCAATTTGCTTCCTGTCTTTCACTGTCCAACTTTTGCATCCATATGATGTTATTGAAAATACCAGGGTTTGAACAAGTTGAATCTTTGTATGGAGAGAAACATCTCTGCTCTTGAGAATCTTGCCTAGGTCCTTCATAGCCATTCTGCCAAGAGCAATGCGTCATCGGATTTCTGGACTGCTTGTCATTTCTTTATTGATAACTGATCCAAGTAGGTTAAAGTTGTCCACTATTTCAATTTCTTCTCCATCAACGATGAACTTTGATTTTTGCCAGTTGTCGGAATCTTTGCCTTTACGTTGAGGTGCAGGCCCATTTTAAGACTGTTCCTTGATCTTGAGAAGCAAATGTTTCAGATCATCTTCACTTTCAGCCTGTAATGTGATATCATCAGCATAGCAAAGGTTGTTGATGAGTCTTCCACCAATCTTCACATCTCGGCTGTCTTCATACAGTCCTGCTTCTCTGATGATTTGTTCTGCATATAAATTAAACAGGTAGGGGGGAAGTATAAGCCTTGTCATACACCTTGCTGATTTTAAACTTTTCTGTTTCTCCTTGTTCTGTTCAAACTGTTGTTTCTTGATCAATGTAAATGTTGTGCAAGAGAACAATCAGGTGCTCAGGTATACCCATGCTTTTTAATTGTGCTCAGAGTTTCTCACGGTTTACATAATCAAAAGCATTGCTGTAGTCGATAAAACACTTATAGATATCCTTATGGTATTCTTTTGCCTTTTCAAGGATCCATCTCACATCCACGTTGATGTCTCTTGTTCCTCGCCGTTTCCTGAATCACGCTTGCACTTCAGGCAGTTTATTTTTATTTAACAGATTTTATATACCGCTTTTTCATTTAATCAAGGCGGTTTACATTAATTTCAACTTTTACAAAGAACATTCAATTATAAACAAAAGTTTTTACAAAGAACTTTCAATTGTAACAGTAACATCACATATCAAAACTTAAACAGATTCTTGTAACTTCATGATTCATGATATAAATAATCTCAAAAGATTTTTATGTAAACGAAGGGTAGGGTTAATGGGGAGTAAACTATATACATCGTAGTATGAGTAATAGGAGGGGGAGTGGTGCAGATAGCTTGGCTTGTGTAAATCGGCTTATGTGGTGGAATAGACAAGGTTACTGAGATTGGGTATTGTAAGCCTATTGGCTATCTGTGTCTCCCTAGGCAGCTGCCTAGATGAGGACCCAGTTTGAGTTGTGGAATAATAAGAGTCGTGTCCAAAGTGAATTAAGGATGGGTTTTATTCCCTGTCCCGTATGGATGACTTTCAGATAAGGACAACACAAAATAAGCTGTTACATCACAGGCAAAAGAACAAAAAACAAGCTTCTTCTTTGCTTTCTCAAAACCACACAAAAAGGTATTATCTTCCTTTAAAGAAATCAAAACACTTCTTTTTCTTTTCTTTAACACAGAGATTCTAACGTGTCTGTTACACCCAGACTACAATCCATGGGCTCCTGTATGTTCCCTGGGATAGTGCTTTCCCACTGCATCCCCTCTTGGGCTTCGCCTATGTGGGATCTCTGAGCTTTTGCCAATCTGTGCTCAGACCACTGCTCTGGGGCAAACTCTGTCTTTGGGAGGTATAGTTGCAGCTGCTGGGGTTCAGAGGTAACAGGAGCTGAGTTGGGGAATTCTTTCCAGTCCCTAAGCCATTGAGGGAATTCTTGTTTCCTGTATGCTTTTCCTTTCTTCCCCGAATCTACTCCACTCCCTTTATAATATAGAGCAGGGGTCTCAAACACGCGGCCCGCGGGCCGCATGCGGCCCGCGAGAGACCCTTGTGCGGCCCGCGATGCATAGGGGGAAAAAAAAACAAACCGGCTTCTGCTGCTGCTGCTGCCGCTGCCGTGGCCGGCAATAGCAGCAATATCGCAAGTCCCGCGGGCTCCCCCCCACCCGGCAGATCCCTTCCTGCTTGCCTGCCAATGCTGCCAGTTCTCCGCTTCGGCTTTCAGAGCCGCGAAGGGAGAACTTCTCCCTCGCGACTCTGTTAAGCTCGCCGGGGCAGATGGGAAATTTCCCATCTGCCCCAGCGGGCTTAACAGAGTCACGAGGGAGAAGCTCTCCCTTCGCGGCTCTGAAAGCCGAAGCGGAGAACTGGCAGGCAAGCAGGAAGGGATCTGCCGGGTGGGGGGGAGCCCGCAGGACTTGCGATATTGCTGCTATTGCCGGCCACGGCAGCGGCAGCAGCAGCAGCAGAAGCCGGTTTTTTTTTTAAAGTTTAATTTTCCCGGGGGGGGGGGGAGGGAGCAGGACTTGTTGGGGGGGGGGAGCAGGACTTGAAGTGAGCCTGGGGGGGGAGCATGACTAGATGTGGGGGGAGCAGGACTTGATGTGGGGGGGGACCAGGACAGGATGGGGGGGCGCAGGACTTGATGTGGTGGGGGGGAGCAGGACTTGTGGGGGGGGGAGCAGGACTTGATGTAGGGGGGGGAGCAGGACTTGGTGGGGGGGAGCAGGACTTGATGTGGGCTGGGGGGGGGTAGTACTGAAAATGGGGTGATGGGGGTTAGGACTGGTAATGGACAGATGGGGGTTAGGACTGGAGGTGGTCTGACTGGGGGCCTAAGACTGAAAATGGGGTTATGGGGGGGCTAAGAATGAAGATGGGGCGATGGAAGGGTTAGGCCTGGAAGTGGGCTGTTGGGGGCTTAGGACCGATAATGGGCTAGGGGGGGGGGCTAGAACTGGTAATGGACTGGGGGGGGGTGCTATGACTGGAAATGGGCCGAGTAGAAGGGGGAGCTTGAACTGCAAATAGCTGATGGGGACAGGGTCTTGGAATGGTAATGGGCTGAGTGGAAGGGGGCTTGGAATGGAAATGGGCTGATGGGGAGGGGGGCTTGGAAAGGAAATGGGCTGTGAGGGGAGGGAGCTAGGACTGGAAATGGGCTGATGATGCGGGGACTAGAAGGGAGCGGATGCTGGGTTGGGCAGGAGCTAGAAGGGAGTTGATGTTGGGGGACGATTAGAATGGGATGGGGCTGGGAGAGTGAAATGGAGAGGGGAAATATATTTTGTGTGGGAGGGAAGAAAAATCTACAATTGGCCGGGTATTGGGAGAGTAAGTGGGGATTGAGGATGGAGGGGTAAAATTTGAGTGGATGAAATAGGAATGAGGAAAGAGCAAAAGGAGAATGATTAGTATGTTAAAGCAGATGTAGAGAGAATGGAAAAAAACTGGGAAAGAAGAAAGGACAAATGGACAGCAGACGATGGAGAGTTAGCAGAAGACACAAAGAAACCAGAAGAAAGTGGCTGGAACAATTGCAACTGAAAAAAAAATGCACAAAAGGTAGAAAAATATCTCTTTATTTTGAATTTATTAACTGAAATATGTCAGCTCTTGGAAATGTGCATCTTTAACGTCTGCAGTTTATTTAATACAAGAGGAAATCAATGTATAGTTTTATTTCTACAGTGTTGTACATTCTAAGTTTGGCTTTTGGGGTTCCCAGTTTAATTGTCTTCCTGTTTCTAAATTGTGATTCCTTGTTTGGTGATGGTGTATGTTCTGCATGTGTAACTGAGCTGAGGTATTCTGTTTATGTAATTCCTATTTGACATTGCCACTTGTTCTCTTTCCCGAGTAGGTCATGTATTGTTATTCTCTGAAATGTGTTGATTTAATATTTGCAGTGTTGCCTTTTGATAGTTAGGGTATGGTGCTTTGTGAGTCCTGGTAGTGCTGTTAGGACATGGCAGGTTTGCTATGGGTTCTAAATGAGTAGTGTTTCTAGTAGTTCCTAATGTGCCTGGCGGTTGGCACTGGTTTATAGTAATGTAGAAATCTTTTAGTCTTTCTTTATCCATACACTCATTAAGAGGCATGTTTACTCAAAGTTAGTGTATGGTAACATTATGCAAATATTTATGCAAATGATGCCCTTATGCAAATGATGCCCTTATGCAAATGAGGCCTGCGTCTTGTGCGGCCCCCGGGTTACTCTACAAGTCCTCATTTGGCCCTCAAAGCAATTTGAGTTTGAGACCCCTGATATAGAGGGTACTTATCTTTGCCACTAGAGAATATGGCTTCTAGTCCTTCTTCCTCTAGCCAGGGTTTTCTCTCAGACCTGCAGACTGCTTTGCTCCGGTAGTGTCTGTTGCCGGGTCTAACAGGGTAGTACTTGCTTCCTGCTTCCTGTGAGACTCTCTGAGTGTGACCTTTGCTCTTTGGAGATCTGGCTGCTTGCCTGGGAGCGAGGACCCCTCTGGTTGGGAAGACCTTAGCTCTATCTCCCCTGATCCACTCGGGTTCGTCAGACTGCTTCTGTTCAAACCTGGCTCTCCAAGGTAGTGGGTCTCTTACTGTTTGGTCTGGAGTTTTCAAATCAGCTTCTCTGCTTGTGAATTCATCCTCCCTGCTTGGGAATTCCTCCTCTCTGCATGTGAATTCATCCTCTCCTCCCTCTCCCCTCTCACTTGCTTTTCTCCTGGTTTTATTGGGCTGCCTATTGAACGTGGAACGTGACTGTTCCCACAGGTGAGCCTGATTAGAGCTCTGAATTCTCTCTGCGTCACTGCAACCCCGAGGAATGTTTGTTTCTTCACTCCCTGCCCCGTTGCACAGTGAATGTCTCCACTGACCCTGTGACTGTGAGGTAAGCTCTTCATTTCTAAATGCTTTTAATACTTCAGATTTTATGCTATCTCCCTCATAAGAAATAAGCTCTCCTTTTAGAGCCTCTCTGGTTATTTCAAGCTGTGTACTGTCTATCTCATGACCAGTAAGCCCTTCCTTTGTCTTCCCTTTTAAAGTTTTAGACTCTGTGCTGTCCACCTCATGACAGTATCTTCATTGAAATGTTCAATGAATAGGGTGGTTTTAAGTAACTTCCGGAAATCTTTTAGATCATTTGTGGATCTTAGCTTTTCTGGAAGTTCATTACAAATAGCAGGGGCAGCAAGAGAGAAAGCTGTCATGGATTTGGATTTATTGGTTCTTGTGAATAGACTAGGAGTTGGTATGGTGTTTTTAGTGCTGTTTCTGTCTGGTATTTTGTTTGTTTTGGTTCCAATGAGTTCTTGTAGTATGCCTGCTGACGTTATTTTTCATCTTGAAGATTGTGAGCACTGATTTATATTTTGCTCATGAAGAGATTGGCAGCCAGTGCAGATCATGTAGTATGGGAGTTATATGGTCTTGTTTTGATGCGCCAGCTATAATATGGGCAGCAGTGTTTTGGACTATTTGAAGGGGTCGAGTGGATCGTTTGGGTAGACCTTGGAAGAGGAGATTACAGTAGTCCAGCACTGGTGTGATGATGGTCTGACATACTTTACGGAAGTGTTCTTTATTGAGAAGAGGTTTTAGTCTTCAGAGCATTGCTAGTTTAAAGAAAGCTGTTTTAGACATCTTGTTGCTGTACGCTTGGAGGGTAAGTTGTTTGTCTAGTATCACTCCAAGATACCGAACTTCTTCTTTTATAGCGATTGGTATATTTGAGATGTTGATAGTAGTAGGAGGAGTGAATGTGGATTCCCTTGTGGTGATGATTGCTTCTGACTTTTTTTATGTTGATTTTTAAGTTGTTGTTAGTAAGCCAGGTTGTTATTTCATGAATGCAGATCGATATGGCGGTATAGTCTGGAGCATCCAAATGGATAGTTGTATATGCCATGATATCGTTGGCATATATGGCATATTGTATCTTGTATTTGTTAAATATTTTGCATATAGATTGAATATAGATATTGAAGAGGAGTGCAGATAGTGATGAGCCTTGGGGAACTCCTTGAGTTGTACGGAAGGGTGCTAAGGTGAGGTTACCGGATGTTACTTTTTGTTGTCTGTCTTCAAGGTATGATTGAAACCATTTTATGGTAGTGTCTTGGAGACCAATCTCCATTAGGCGCTTTAGTAAGATGTGATGAGAGACTGTCTCAAAGGCGTCTGATATGTCAATAAAGATTAGTAAGAGGCCCTTCTTTATCTTGTCTATTCCTTTGATTATGTTATCGAAAAGATGTATGAGAAGTGTTTCAACACCGTGGTTTGGGCGGAATCCGTGCTGGTGAGGGTCTAGTGGGGCATGTTCATTGATATGTTCTTGTTCTCTGAACAAATATTTTGGTTATTTTTGCTAGGAATGGAAGGCTTGATATTGGGTGGTAGGTTGAGGGGTCGGTACTATTAGCTGATATGGTTTTACGAATAGGGCGTATAGTAGATTGTTTGAGTGCTTTGGGCATGTAACCCTGAGTGAGAGAAGTGCTTACTATCTTTTGGATGTATGTGCTTAGGTCTTCTTTGGTGGATTTAATCCATGTCACCGGGCAGGGATCCGATGGAAAAGTGGTGGTGTTTAGAGCGGTGATGGTTTGAGCTATTTGTTTCGTTGATGGAATGCTGAAGTTCTTCCATTGATTGGTGGTCATGCAGTTAGCATCTGTAGTTGGTGTGTCCATAAGAGGGATGCTTGTATGGGGTGTGTTGTGATTGGGATTGTTCTTGGAAATTAGAAAATCAGCAAAGGTTTGAGGGTGAATCTTCAGTCTTTCTCATTCCAGGTATGATTGTAGTCTCTACTGAATAATCTTCAATAGAATCTTGCTGGCATGTGGAATCAGAGCGATTTTGCGATAATTTCCACAGTCTGTTGGATCACCTTTCTTTAGTATTGGTATAAACACAGATCTTTTCCACTCAGTTGGCATGATGTTGTCTTCCAAATTTCCTGGCAGAGCCTTGTAAGTATGGTAACAGCTGCATCAGACTGCTGTAAGACTTCAATGGGAATGCCATCAGTGCCTGGTGCTTTGTTCTTTGATAATCATCAAAAGTAAGCCTAAAAGTGTATCCCACAATTGTATCACACCTAACTAAAGAGACCACTCAATAGAGAGAGAATTTTTTGTCGGAACTACTGCCATGAAAACTTGCGTCCTCTCGAAGCAGACTGTTCCTTTTAATCAAGAAATTGAAAAGGGATAGCAACCCCCAAAGTACCCAAAAGGATATCATAAACCCATGGGGTACAAGCTAAACACAAGCTCGAAACACAACGTTGGGTCAACATACTGTTTGGAACATACTGTTTGATTACAGATTTCTGACGATTGTGGATGATTCCCCTCTTTTGTGGCGACACTCCTGCTGCTTTGAAATTTTTATCGAGCCCTGGGAGCCTGGACTTGAGCTAAGTACCCTTGGTTATTCTTTGCAGCTGAATTGGGGAGTGAAAGAAAAAGCTTCTTTTTAAATGAAACACAGAACTCACTTACACGTTTAGCTTGTACCCCATGGGTTTATGATATCCTTTTGGGTACTTTGGGGGTTGCTATCCCTTTTCAATTTCTTGATTAAAAGGAACAGTCTGCAGTAGTTCCGACAAAAAATTCTCTCTCTATTGAGTGGTCTCTTTAGTTAGGTGTGTGTTGTTCTTTGATAAGGCTTTCAATGCTGCTTCGATTTCTTCTTTCATCACCAGTAGTTCCTGATCATAAGGTACAGGTTGAAACAGCTGTTGTCCACTTGATCTTTATGGTATAATGACTCTGTATATTCTTTCCACCTTTTCTTGATCTTCTCAGCATCATTGAACATGGATCCTTGAGCATCTTGTAACATTCCAATTCGAGGCTGGAATTTTTTCTTTAACTCTCATAGCTTTAGGAAAGCCGATCTTGTTCTTCCTCTAATACTTTCTGCTTCAATTTCCTTGCATGTGTTGTTGTAATACTTCTCCTTGTCTTGTCACACTGCATGTTGGAAATCTCTGTTGAGTTCTGTCATTGCCTCTCTTTCTCCTCTGGCTTTAGCTTCTCTGCATTTCTGGGCAATTTTCAGTTTTTCGGTCATCTGTTTTGGCCATTTTGGCTTTTTCACCTTTTGTAGAGACTTCTCACTTTCTTCCAACCTTCTTGATGTCATCCCATAACTCTTCTTGAGCTCTGCATTTGTATGTAAAGCAGCAAATCGATTTTGTAGGCAGTCTTTAAATTCCGGTGGTATATTCTCAAGGTCATATTTTGCTACATTCATGAGTTGCTTGCTCTTTTTCAACTTTAGCTTGAGTTTGCATATTAGTAGTTGGTGATCTGTACCACAGTCAGCTCCAGGTTTTGTCTTTGTTGATCTTATAGAGCTTTTCTATCGTTGACTTCCACAGATGTAGTCAATTTGATTTTTGTATGATCCACTGGGTAATCCAGTCATCGCTTGTGTTGCTGGAAGAAGGTGTTTGAGATGAATAGACTGTTGGTCTTGTAGAAGTCTATCAGTCTTTCTCCAAATTTATTTCTGTTGCCAAATCCATATTTTCCAACCCTTTGCCTTCTTCTTTCTTACCAACTTTTGGTGCCAAAAACAGTAGTTTAAATAGAGGCTCTCACACGATGGCATCCAAATTTAGACACTGATATGAGCGGATGCTTTCACAAAGACTAGGGAGTATGTTTACTAAGGAGTGTTAAGGTAGCAAAGGTGCCATCAACAGGCGTTATTGGCACCTGTAAGCGGCTAAAGCTGCGGAAAGCGTCGCTAATACTGGAATAATGTCTGTTAGTTGGTCCCCTGGCATTAAGGTGAAAAGGGGTGGAGAGTGGACAGGGGTAGGGTGTGCTCCCCGTTACTAGGCGTTAGAGGTGCAGCTGGCAGGAACCCCAATGCCAGTTCAGAGCTCACATTAGGGCTGTGTCTGAAGGGAGCGAGCCGTTTATGTCACACAAGCAGCACACAGGGAGCCTTTTTATTCCCAGCGTAGCCCTAGAATTAGTGATAGTAGTGCTCCATTGGCTGTAACAGCATGGTGTCCTAGAAATAAAGTGAGCTATGTTATTGGTGCCAGATTGCCACAGGAGGTGGCACAGGAGCTATGCAGTGGGTCAGGTTGGTCCTCTAGGCTAACCAGTGTGATCCCTTCCCTTTCCAGTACCCGTAGGTAGGGGTTAAGGAGTTTAAGTTCCTTCTTTAAACCAATGTTCTGCTACTTCCTGGAGCAGGGCTCGTAGGGAAATGTAGTTTACCACCAGTTCAAATGAAGAGTAGTGTGACTCAGAATGTTTGCAAGCGAAAAGGGATTTATTTCCCCTCCCGGGGTTGGACTTCACAAGGATAAAAAGGTAACACAAATTATCTGCTCTCTGGCAGCAAAAAGGACAAAATAAGAATAGCTTTCTTCAGCATGAAATAAACATTTTTCTTTCCAGCAGGTTGAAATTCAGCACATGGTTTCATACAGCTCTGTTTCCCTCACAGCCAGCTTGTATTTTCTTCACCATATCTTTCTAACATAAAGATATTCTCTGTTCAGCCCAAGTAATCATACAGTTCATTTCCTTCCTATGAACGTTTAACCAGGCTGGCTCTGTTCCTACACGTTCCCCCACTGAAGCAGAGATTGTTTGCCTGGCTCTCTCTGGGGCCGCGCCCTTTTCTCCCACCTTGGGTTTAATGCAGAGCTCTTGGGTTTGACGTAGCTCTAAACATTCATTTTCTCCCTGGTACTCTCCACCGTAGCCCCAACCTTCTGGGTCAATAAACCCCCAATATTTCTGGCAACTCCAGCCCTTAGGCTTACCTGGGGACCTGGCTGTGGAAGATTTTCTCTTGGGTTTAAAAATACCGGTTGGTTCCCTGCTGAACCTGTGTGAGGCAGTTTCCAAATGCCTTCCTGGCTGCTTGTAATCCTTAGTATGCTTCAGCTGGTCTGGTCTGCTCCTCCGATAGCTCTCAGCCGGAGCCTCTGACCTCCCTTCAGCTGGAAACTCTGCCCACCTCCTGAATGGGCGTCTGCTTTCCTCTCTCTCTTCTCCCTCTCTGCCTGCTGGGGCCTCCTTATGAGACAGCCTTCCTGGGTAGGGCCTGGCTCCACCCCCTAGCAGGTGTTCAGACTTTCCCCGTGACTCTTTGCTAAACTGATAGCAGGGGCGTGTTTCCTTCTCTCGTGCCTTGTTTCCCTGACAACTGGTAGCCATGTGCCTTTGTTTATCTTGCAGCCCTGCACTTTCTACCTGGTTTTCAAGCATTTCTACCGGGCCAGAAGGACTTGCCATGTCACACCAGGCACCCACCTAGGGTGTACATCTGTGATGTCTGTTGTGACTCTGCTGTAATAGCTGTGGCCCACATATATGCTTCTGCTGTCTGAAATGAGTTGGCCCACTGTGTGTGAGTGGGGGTGGCGGTCGCAGTCGCTTCTGCCTGCTGCTGAAGAAAGCCTAATCGTGGTCCTGCATATCAGGTGCAATGCTGCTGTGTCTACTGTCATGGGCTCGCCAAGCCTGTCACTGGCAGGTAAAGTGGAGGCCATGGTGAAATCTCCCATATTTGCATTGGCAATGTTCAAGGCAGCAGGTTATGTGTCCATAGCCCCTGCTGGGGGGGCTGGAGCGGCACGCTGTGACTAGCTGCATGTGTGCCACTGCCTCAAGGTCTTCTGTAGCACTGAATTATTGCTTATGCCATGACTGTAGGGAGTGAGGGATCATCTGGCATGACATCCCCCCATATTGGTGGACCCAGGTACCTGCCTAGGTTGCGCACTGGATGGCCCATCTCTGGGTACTGTGCCATGAGCAGCTGAGTTAGGACTGGCCGTGCATTTCCTAAGGAGAGACAATGTTGTGTGACTCTTAACCTGGGCAGGTTACCTTTGTCCACCCAGGACTCTCACATCTTGCAGTAATTAGCAGTATGACAGTACCTTTAGGGGAAGGGTTACATCAGGATGCCCCTGACATGCACAGATTGGGTGGATATGTTCATGTTGGTGGAAAAATATGCCACGAGGCAGGCACGCTATGCAATACGATAACAGCACATGTCAGAGGACAAAGAAGCACCCTGCTCTCTCAGCTGCAAAATGATGGCCACAATGTGTGCATGAACCTGTGACCCCTCCAAGGTGGAGCCTAATGGTGGAGCACTGGCTTGGGAACAAAGAGACCAAGGTTCGATTCCCACTGGCATTCACTTAACTCTCCATTGCCTCAGGAAATTCCAAATCATCAATACCCCTGTTTAATGTACATTACCGAGTTTAAGTTACAGTGTAAACTGCTTTGGTTGAAATGATAAAGCAGTATAAAAATCCTGTTAAGTAAATAAATAAGCCCTCAGGCAACCACATCCAGCTGAGCCACATATGATGCTAGTCTCCCTCCTGTGCTCTGCCAAATATGAGATTATTCCCAGACTGGGCCACATGCACATATGCAGAAATGGGTACATTGGTCACTCTGCTAGGCTAACCATGGTATGGAATGTGTGTGTGCATGTATCATGGCCTTCCTGTCTGACAGGACAGATCTCATTTGTAGGTCATGAATGTCAATTGAACCAGCAACATATGAATGCAGTGCTGTATACAGACCAAACCAGATGTCTCTCTCCCACACCTGGCTAACATATCTTGTCAGACAAGTATGGACCAAAGCCTTATGACAGCTACGCAGACATAGGCATACCCCAACTCATGTTGTCAGTCTCCTGACAGTGCACACATATATACACATGAATTGATGGATCCATGCTACCAGATGGCTTCTCTGTGGCTCCAAACAAATGGCCAGTGTGTGGGCACGAGAGAAGGGTCAGGGGTTCAAGACCAGCCTGTGGATCAGGAATAATATGTCCAGGTGGGTTAACTTTATCCTACATTTCCAAAGCTGTATCAGCATGTGCAACCATCCTCATCTCGTTCATCATGAATCTTCACACTGAGAAGCTACACCAAGAACTGCTGGATGGCAGAGCGCGCTAACACTGCCTGTACATTGACCATGTCAGAGCATGCTAACAGTACCTGCACACTGAGAGACAATGGCTCAGCATTAAAGGAGACTTGCAAGTAACAATTTTTTGGACATTGGGGTCATGTGTGTGTGTGTCGAGAGGACTGTCAGCTGCAGTAGTGCACTTTGTGCATACAACATGCTGCTGGTCAACTATATAACAAATCCACACACTGTTCGAGACACCATTTACGAGCTCAAGGTGAGTTCTCAGTAAGAAGATGCAACCTGTGGGAGTCACTGGATGACCATCTCTGCATGTACACATGTTGTCTCCATAGCTGTGACACTGTAATGCATTCCTAGTCATATCATCGTCCAGCCCCATCCCCTCAGCATTCACCTACACTTACCTCACAACCTGACACTGCTCTACAACTCCCATATCACCTGCTGGTTTGACTGCAGTAAGCTGGGGAGACAGATGTGTGTATGTGGCAACCATCATCATCGACTGAGCCTCCAGGGCTCACAACACACCTCTTTGCCCAGGTGAGAGGCCTGATTACTGCCAACTGCCAAAATAGCTATATTCGTGACAACACTGTCAGGCCTCTTGGTGCAGCTGCAGCATATAGGGATTTAGGTTCTAGTGGAGTATTAGCCTCTGTTAATCTCCACTTCAGTCACCTAGTTGGTGACACTGCAAAGAGTCTGTGATGTACCTGCATACACGTTGCTCTTGTCCTATGCTGCAGTCATAGAATGTAATCCAGGGGACTCTTTGCTCCATGTACAGTATGCATATACAGGCAGGACCATATCAGGCAAATGTTTACACAATATACACTCTGTCCACAGTGTCTACTGATCATTGAACACAGCAGTCACATCACCTATTATTCCAGAACCACAGCATGCCTTATGTTTCTAGAGACAAAATGCACATGTCTGCTTGATTGTGACACTGGGGCACTGACCTCCTGAATGGCTCGTGCCCAATACCAGCAGGCAATATGTGCCACAGAATGTCATGTGTGTCTGTTCATTGCTACTACTATTTAGACTTATAAAGCGCCACGCACGCAGCGCTGCACAGCTAGCCTACAAGAGGTGGCTGACATACAAGAGACAGTCCCTGCCCGTCAGAGTCATGCTCATCGGAGCTTACAATCTAGTTAGAACAATACAGAGCATTAGTCAGTTCTGCGGAAAGTATGGTGTGGTACAGTTTGGTACAGCTTGGTCTATAGTTTGGCCATAAATGTTAATGGGGGTAGGCTGGATGAGGATGGAAGTCAGGATCTGAATGCAATGGTGAAGAGGTGGGTCTTCAACCTGGATTTGAAGAGGGCCAGGGAGGGCGCCTGGCGCACAGACGCAGGAAGGCTGTTCCAGGCGTGTGGCGCAGCAAGGTGAAAGGAGTGCAGTCGGGAGTTCGCGGTGTGGGTGAAAGGCATTGAAAGAAGCAATTTGTTAACGGAGCACAAGTTTCGAGAGGGGACATAGGGAGAGATAAGAGATATGAGGTATTGAGGGGCCATAGAGTGAATGCATTTATACTCAGCAAGAGAAGCTTGAATTGGATGCAGAATTGGACAGGGAGCCAGTGAAGTGACTTGAGGAGAGGAGTAATGTGGGCATGGCGAGGCTGGCAGAAGATTAGTCGAGCAGCGTGATTTTGTATAGATTGGAGGGGAAGGAGGTGGCTCACGGGGAGACCAGCGAGGAGTAGGTTGCAGTAATCGAAGCGAGAGGAGATTAAGGAGTGGATAAGCATTTTGGTGGTATATTCAGAGAGGAAGGGGCGGATCTTGCTGATGTAGAGGAAAAAGCGGCAGGTCTTAGCTACAAGCTGGATATGAGCGGAGAAGGAGAGAGAGGTGTCAAAGATAACCCCTAGATTGCGGGTCGAGGGAACAGGAAGGATAGTAGATCCATTCACATGGACTGAGAGAGGGGGAAGTGGGGGGGAGGAGTTGGGTGGAAAGTGTCACAAGCACAACGCCAAAACCACTAGTCTCTAGTTGTTGAGGGCGTGGTGGTTGATGTATCCTTCCTCTATCAGCTATATTTATGCTTCAAGTAGAAAGGATTGTAGTTGAGGCAAACCGAGGGAAAGGCTTATGACAGAAAAAGTTTATTTTAAACACAAGAGAACAGATCAGGTTCAAGGTTCCATTAACAGGATAAATTATAGGCTTTTGCTTAAGGTTCAGCAAACTGGTGGCAAAAACAAACAGAACTCAACAATGGCTTTTCACAGTCCTCTTAAACGTAGAAGCTTAGCCTTTTCACAAGAACAGTGTGCCACTTATCTTATAGTCCTTTGTTGATCATAGCACAAAGAAAACAAGGTTAATTCTCCTATGGCAGTCTATCTTCATTCAGCCTCAATTCTCTGGGCTGCACGTCCAGGTGAAAATGAGATAAGCATTCCAAATGTCCTCAATTAGCAGGCTTTTCATATAAAACAGGAGCAAAGCACAAACTCTTAAAGCAGCCAATTAGCTTTCTTGCTGTTGCAGAGTTCTAGCACAGCTGATAATCAGGCATTAAACACAGCTTCCTCTACAAGCTTGTTGTTGTTGTTAAGTGCCGTCGAGTCGGAGTCGACTCATGGCGACCCTCTGGATAGCTATCCTAAATTGTGTCCGGTCTTCAGTCAGGCGGCTCATTGTTGACAGACTGGTACCCGTAGCTGCTGTTATTGTATCAATCCATCTCATTGCTGGCCTTCCTCTTTTGCGTTGACCTTCTATCTTGCCAAGCATGATGTCTTTCTCTAATGATCTCTCTCTCCGCATGATGTGTCCAAAGTATGAAAGTCGAAGTCTTGTCATCTGAGCTTCTAAAGAAAGCTTAGGTTTGATCTCCTCTAGTACAGACTGGTTTGCTCTTCGGGCAGTCCATGGTATATACAGTATTCGCCGCCAGCACCTATGTGGCAGTAAATTCCCTTTCCAAAACACACAGTAATTTACCTTCTTACTGATAATGCTTTAAGGTTACCTTTGCAAAAGGAACAATCCCTTCAAGACTGGCTCTTCTTCAACACTTCAATTCTAAAGCTTAGCAGGCTTTTCATATAATATAGGAGCAAAGCACAAACTCTTGAAGTAGCCAATTATCTTTCTTGCTGTTGCAGAGTTCTAACACAGCTGATAATCAGGCATTAAACACAGCTTCCTTTACAAGCTTATGTGGCAGTAAATTCCCTTTCCAAAACACACAGGAATTTACCTCCTTACTGATAATGCCTTAAGATTACCTTTGCAAGAGGAACAATTCTTTCAAGGCTGGCTTTTCTTCAACACTTCAATTCTAAAGCTTGACATAAAGAACAATCCATAAACATATCTTCTTCCCCCACCTCTGGCTCTGGTTCTCCCAATTGCATGGGCTCTGACTCACTCACTTGATCAGACTGCTCAGCTGACACTCTCTCTGGTGGTCTGAAAGCTTCTCCGCTTCCTGGCTTCCTCCCCTGTTGCCAACCTGATTCAGGGAAAACACCTCTCTCAGCTCTGGGTAGTTCAGTCCTTCTCCAGGAGTTAGCACCTGCTCTGGCTTCTCCAGCATTCCATCGTCCTTGATGCTCTGGACTCTGTTCCTCTCCCCATCTGCTGCATCTGCTGCTTCTCTTGCTTCCTCTGCTGCTTCTCCCGCTGCTCTTCCTCTGCTCCTCCAGCTCTCCATAATCTAACCAGGGTTTATACTCACTGGGATCCAACCCCACCTCTTTCTCTCCCAGGTGTTTATAATCTCCCTGCCTTCTGAACTTAGAATAATCAGTGCACTTGTTAGAGTAAGGGCTTTGGTCCTCGTGCTTGCAATCTCCCCCTCTTACTCTATCAAGCATTTCCTGAAACCTATTCCAGCTGGGGCTTTTCTGCTTTTGAAACATGGCTCTGGCCTTCTGACCCTGCACACCTAACAAAGGCCCCCTGATTAAGGTGAATTCCTTATGCTTTTCACCTCCCCCATGCTCTGGATGGCTAACCTTGCCACAAAAGACAAGGAGTTCAGTCATGGCCATGTTCAGTTTCAATCGGCGATGAGACATCCAGGCGGTGATGTCCGAAAGACAAGCAGAGATCTTGGACTGGGTTGCCGGAGAAATATTAGGTGTAGAGAGGTAGATTTGGGAGTCATCAGCATAGAGATGGTATTGAAAGCCATGGGAAGAGATAAGCACGCCAAAGCCTTGGGTATATAGAGAGAGAAGAGGAGGGGGCCCAAGACAGATCCCTGGGGTACACCTACATGGAGCGAGGTAGGGGAGGAGGAGAAGCCGCCAGAGCATACACTAAATGAGCGATGGGAGAGGTAGGAGGAGAACCAGGATAGTACAGAGTCCTTGAAGCCAAGCGAGGAGAGGGTGGTGAGGAGAAGGTCGTGGTCAACGGTGTCAAAGGCAGCAGAAAGGTCAAGAAGGATGAGGATAGAATAGAGGCCCTTAGATTTAGCCAGGAACAGGTCATTGGTGACTTTTGTGAGTGCCAGTTCAGTGGAGTGTAGGGGACGGAAGCCTGATTGTAGTGGGTCCAGGAGGGCCTGGGAGGTGAGGAAGTCGAGGCAGCGACGGTGGACTGCTCGTTCTAATAGTTTGGATATGAAGGGAAGGAGGGAGATGGATCGATAGTTAGAAGGGCATGTGGGATCAAGTGAGGGTTTCTTGAGGAGGGATGTGACAACAGCATGTTTGAAGTCAGCGGGGACAGTTGCAGTGGAGAGTGAAAGGTTGAGTATATGAGTGATGGAGGGGACAATGGTGAGGGGGATGGAGCGTAGGAGATGGGTGGGGATAGGGTCTGATGAACAAGTGGTGGGTTTGGAGGAGGAAAGAAGAATTGTGGTTTCCTCTTCAGAGATCGGGGGAAGGAGGAGAGGGTAGCAGGGGGAGTATGGATGGGGGAGGAGAAATGGGTGGGAGGGGTAGGTAGATGAGGGGGTAGGGAATTGGAGGGTAATTTTGAGGGTAACTTTGAGGATTTTGTCATGGAAGTAGTCGGCTAGGGTTTGTGCAGAGAGGGAGGGCGGGATCGGGGACGGGGGGACCTTGAGGAGAGAATTGAGGGTGTTAAAGAGACGGCGATGGTCAGAGGCAAGGGTATTAGTCAGATGGATGTAGTAATCTTATTTGGCAAGTGCTAAGGCTGACTGGAAGGAGCCAAACATGAATTTGAAGTGTAGAAGGTCTTCCAGGGAGTGGGATTTGGACCAGGCTCGTTCGGCAGAACGGGCACAGATGCGTAGGTAACGGATTGTGGGTGAAAGGCAGGGTTGGGGAGTAGATCGTTTTACAAGACGTGAGGTGGGAGGGGGAAGAGTGTCAAGGGCTGAGGATAGTGTGGCATTGTATGAGGATAATGCTTCGTTGACGGACTCGGAGTATAAAATGGAGGAAAGAGATGGAGAAATGGTGGAGGAGAGAGTCAGGGGATTAATATTATGAAGGTTTCTAAGTAGGTCGGAGGAGACAGGACCAGGTTGGGATGGCGGGAGCTGAAGAGTAAATGTTAGTAGGTGATGGTCAGATGAGGGAAGGGTTGATTTGCGGAGGTTTGAGGGAGAGGAATTGGAGAAGAGTATTAGGTCAAGGCAGTGACCGTGTAGGTGTGTGGGGGCAGTAGAGCAGAGTTGGAGGCTGAACGAGGAGGTAAGAGCGAGGAACCTTGAGGCATGGGGGTCGGAGGGGTTGTCGACGTGAATGTTGAAATCGCCAATCTATAAGAGTGGGTGAGGAGGGATCCATAAAGGCAGAAAGCCAGGAATCGAAGTCGGTGAGGAATGTTGATTTGGAGTTGTCGGGTGGGCGATAAATAACAGCTAGACAGAAGGGAAGTGGTGTGAGGAGGCGAATGCCCACCACAATATGGAAAGGCAGTGCCTGGAAGTGAATGTTGGGGTAGGGGTGGAGGTGGGAGGTACAGTGCCATACCTCTTTTTTCCATGTGCCCTTTGAAGGTAGCATTGCTGCCCAAAGCACAGAGCCTATGAGAGCCCACTCAGTGTCTACATGTTTCACATCAGTAGCCATGCATGACAGCCTCATCTGCTCTCTGTGGGCACTGAGTGTGACAGCCACAAAGATTTCCTTACAGTAGCAAAAGGCAGGGAATGGTGGCATATGTGTAGCCAGCAACTGCACCAACATCTAACCCCATATCCAACTGATCATGCTTCCACATGGACTTCGGGAGGGGGGGCCAACTGAGTCTGCCCATTTTTGCAGTGTCCGTGGCTAAAGACATGACATTATATGGAAGTCTAAGCATGGCACTATGTTCAATTCTCAATGTCCAACGCAGTGTAGGGGGAAACAGTATTTGGGGATATGACAGATGTAGGCCACCATGGGCCCACATGCACTCACAGTTTGTCTCTGGGGTTCTTACCAGTGCACCTTGCATTGCAGAAGCTGTCCCCGTTTTTAACATAAAAGGTACACAAATGAAGAGCAAAGGATTCTGGGAACTGTGGTTTGCACAGGATGTATATGAGTGGCTGAGCCATCTTAACGGGGGTCTGCCATGAGCCTGGCCAGGGTGCACACATCAGTTCATGCTGAGAGGCCTCTCTCACTCTGACCAAGCTGTGACCATATCATGGCTATGTATCCACATAGTGCTATATAGGGTCAAGCTGTAGTGATATGGGTGCTGTGTCTTTATTGTAGTCTAGGCTGCTGGATGTCCATGCTGTTTGTACAAAGACAATGTCTTCCTGGTGGCTATGTATTGTCGCGAGCACCGCCCTGGCGTATAAGCAGCGCTCGGACATAAAAATTATGGGGAGAAGATTGGCCAGTAATCCTGCGGCCTACTTCACTTTTGGCCTTATTTGTTTCCTGGTCCTAATCTTCAAAGAAACATATGCACAAGTGGTGGGAAAATAAAGGCGTTTATTTCCCTTTACGCTAGGATCCAAAGGATTGGTTAATAACAAATGCAAAAGTCCTTCATTCAGGTAAGAAAAGTGAAACAAAAAGCTTAAAGACACACTGTTATCTTCACATTAGCGCTGGGCTTCATTCAAACAATATCCTAGGCCAGTGATGGCTAACCTTTTTGAGCCCGAGTGCCCAAACTGCCGCACAAAACCAAAGAATTTCCTCAAAGTGCCAGCACGTCAATTTGCATAAATATTTGCATAATGCTAGCATACACTAACTTTTAGTAAACATGTCTCTTAATGAGTGTATGGATAAAGACAGACTAAAAGATTTCTACATTACTATAATCCAGTGCCAACCGCCAGGCACATTAGGAACTACTACAAACACTGCCCATTTAGAACCAATAGCAAACCCGCCGTATCCTAACAGCACTACCAGGAGTCACAAAGCACCATACCATACCTATCAAAAGGCAACACTGCAAATATTAAACCAATACATTTCAGAGAACAACAATACATGACCTACTGGGGAAAGAGAACAAGTGGCAATGTCAAAAAGGAATTACATAAACAGAATACCTCAGCTCAGTTACACAGTTGCAATTGCTCCAGCCACTTTCTTCTGGTTTCTTCATGTTTTCTGCTAACTCTCCATCATCTGCTGTCCATTTGTCCTTTCTTCTCTCTTCTAGTTTTTTTTTCCATTCTCTCTCTCTACATCCGCTTTAACATACTAATCTTTCTCCTTTTGCTCTTTCCTCATTCCTATTTCATCCACTCAAATTTTACCCCTCCATCCTCAATCCCCACTTACTCTCCCAATACCCGGCCAATTGTACATTTTTCTTCCCTCACACACAAAATATTTTTCCCCTCTCCATTTCATTCTCCCAGCCCCATCCCCTTCTAATCTCCCCCAACATCAGCTCCCTTTTAGTTCCAGCCCCACCCAGTATCCGCTCCCTTCTAGTCCCCTCATCAGTCCATTTCCAGTCCTAGCTCCCCCATCCATTTCCAGTCCTATCCGAGTCCCTTCATCAGTTCATTTCCAATACCAGCCTCCCATCAGCCCATTTCTAGTCCTTTCCTAGCCCCACCATCAGCCCATGTTAAATCCTAGCTCCCCTCCACTCAGCCCATTTCTAATCCAAGCCCCCCATGAGCCTACCTCCAGTTCTAGCCCCTCCATGAGTCCATTTCAATCCAAGCCCCCACCACAGCCCATTTCCAATCTTAGCTCCCCCAACACCCAATTCTCAGTTCTATCCTAGCCCATCCATCAGCCCAGTTCCTGTCCTAGCTCCCTCCCCTAAGAGCCCATTCCAAGCCCCCCTTCCCATCAGTTATTTGCAGTTCAAGCCCCCTTCCACTCAGCCCATTTCCATTCCAAGTCCCCCTCCCCATTAGCTATTTGCAGTTCAAGCCCCCCACTTCCCCTCAGCCCATTTCCATTCCAAGCCCCGTCCCCATCAGCTATTTGCAGTTCAAGCCCCCCACTTCCCCTCAGCCCATTTCCATTCCAAGCCCCATCCCCAACAGCTATTTGCAGTTCAAGCCCCCTTCCACTCAGCCCATTTCCAGTCCTAGCAACCCCAACCCATTACCAGTCCTAGCCCCCCATAGCCCACTTCCAGTCCTAATCCCACCAGCCCATTTCCAGTCCTAATCCCCCATCACCCAATTTTCAGTTTAAGCCCCCCCCATAGCCCATTACCAGTCCTAACCCCCCATCAACCCACTTCCAGTCCTAATCCCACCAGCCCATTTCCAGTCCTAATCCCCCATCACCCAATTTTTAGTTTAAGCCCCCCCAGCGCCCATCACCACTCCTAACCCCCCCAGCCCAGCGCCATCACCACTCCTAACCCCCCACCAGCCCAGGCCCATCACCACTCCTAACCCCCCCAGCCAGCCCAGTGCCCATCACCACTCCTAACCCCCCCCAGCCAGCCCAGCGACCATCCCCACTCCTACCCCCCCAGCCCAGTGCCCATCACCACTCCTAAATCCCCCCACCCCAGCACTACTCCTAACACCCCCCCGCCCCGCCCATCACTACTCCTAACCCCCCCCCAGCCCAGACCATCACCACTCCTAACCCCCCCCAGCCCAGCCCAGCCCATCACCACTCCTAACCCCCCCTCCAGCCCATCACCACTCCTAACCCCCCCCAGCCCAGCCCAGCCCAGCCCATCACATCACCACTCCTAACCCCCCCCAGCCCCGGGAAAATTAAAAAAAAAGAAAACCTGTCTGTTGCCGCTGTCGGGGCCGCCGTGGCAGAATCGAGCGTGCCGCGGGGCCCCCCTGTATCCGGCAGAGCCTGCCCTCCCCGTAGCAGCTCTCTCTTTGGAGCTGCAGTCAGACGCGCCGGCTTGCAGAGCGCGAGGGAAGAGTTTCTCCCTCGCTGCTCTGTTAAACCCGCGGGGGCTGATGGGAAGTTCCCATCAGCCCCCGCGGGCTTAACAGAGTCGCGAAAGGGAAACTCTTCCCTTCGCGCTCTGCAAGCCGGCGCGTCTGACTGCAGCTCCAAAGAGAGAGCTGCTACGGGGAGGGCAGGCTCTGCCGGATACAGGGGGGCCCCGCGGCACGCTCGATTTTGCCGCGGCGGCCCCGACAGCGGCAGCAGACAAGTAAAATTGAAAAAAAAAAAACCCCTAATTGCGGACCTTCCCGCGTGCCAGCTGCAAGGCCTTCGCGTGCCACAGCTGGCACGCGTGCCATAGGTTCGCCATCGCTGTCCTAGGCAATAACTCATGCAGCATACAAGTCTGACACAGACTCCAGGCTTCCGCTAGTACAATATGTGCAATCCATTTCGTTATCCGAAGCCTCACTGGCCAGGTCCACTTGCATTTGCTCGTAGGTGGACACCTCGGACTCTGAGTCCCTGGGTTCAGGTATCCTATACTCAGGCTCTCTGTATAGCTTTTCCAGCACAGCCCAATGTTCTGGATTATTCTTAGGGCGTAGGCTTCGTGCTATTCTACATGGAGAAAAGTTCTCTCTCCTTGGAGCTTTTGTGACAGTCTTATACAAACATCTATTATCCAAGCCTTTCTTATCATACAAGCTTTTTCTATATCTTGCTTCAATAAAAGCTTTACCTTGGGAGCTTGGCCTCTTGGACTCCAGCGAAGGTTGAGGCCTATACCAGTCTCTCCTTTGGCTGGCCTGTTTAGCACGTCTTAGGGCTTCCTGCTGTGACCCTGTGGATTCTGGACAACAACTGCAGTAATGCCTTGACCACTCTGGACAAACAGCTTTTACCTCTCTAGGAGCTGAAACCTCCTCCGGTTCCTCCTTAGCTCTCAGACCATCACCTTTCCCTTTAGGTGATCTTTTGGCAAGGGAATATTCAGGTTTGCATTCCAACCTTCCCTCTGTCTTGCCTTGCTTCCAGCTGTACACAGTCCTGCTGCATTTACTCTTGCTGTTTCCTCTCCAGCCGTCACTCCAACTGTCTTCACAGCTGCCTTTCCATCTGCTGCCACTTCTGCTCCCTCTGCTCCCCTTCCTGTCTTCCAGAGCCTCCTTAAGAAGTTCCTCTGTGCACCTGGATTGGAAGCTGGCTGGCATTACATCATGCTCAGTGGGGCGTGGTTCTGTAGTGGCTCTGGAGTCTCTCTGGCTCCCTCTACCTGGTTCCTCCAGATATTGCGGCTTATATGTACTTTTTCCTTCATTTAAAACACTTTCCCTTCTCTCAACCAGGTCTGCTGGGTGACGGTATACATGTAGTGGATAATGACTAGCAGATCGGGCACAGATGGTTTGTGAGTGGCTGACAGTCCAATGTTGCCCAACATATGCAAGCTGCCTGTGATTGATCTAGCTGATTAAAGTTCTCAGAAAGAGAGGCTAGCATCTCTTCTTGGGCTGAGGGTAAGTCACTGATGACTCTGGTCTTGGCAGACCCTGCTGGTTGGTGTCAGCACTCCCCCCCCTTCCTGCCTAGACAACACTCACTCCATTCAGGTTCCTTGGAAACAGCTGCTGCAACCTTAGGGAATGACAGGAGAGTCCTTGGCCAACAAGTGCAGGACACAAGGGCCAGGTAAGACATACCCCTCTTTTTTTAAGTGCCTTCCAGTCAATGCTGACTCCTGGCAACCCAGCAACTCCTGGGTTTTCTTGGTAAGGTATGACTGGAAGTAGATTGCCAGGCCTTTTCTTCTTCTTCCAATGCAATGGAGAGTAGAGTGACTTGCCCAAGGTCACAAGGATTGCCAATGAGATTCAAACCCTGATCTCTTGGGTGTTAGGCTGTTGCTCTAACCACTAGGCCACTCCAATGCCCCTCTTACATGCTGCAATTGTACAGAATACCAAATGACTACTATCAAACACTGCAGGTAATACCTACAGCACTCTAGCAGTGCAATGGATCTGCTCCAGGACCTGGAACGTCCATTTATTGCAGTGCTTGCTCTGGGGACCAGGTAATGTGTGTCTTCCTCACATTTAGGGTGACTGCTGAAAAAGGTCACTTGCACATGTGGCGGCTGTTATGTGCAGAAGCAGACAATGTCCCTGCATAATACAGAGCTGATGTGATGGATCGCTGCATTCTCCATATGGGCAAAGTGTGTGCAACAGTAGTTCATGTGTGCCTCTTAGGGGGAGAGAATAAAGTTCCCTCCTCAAGTCTTGCTGAATACTTTCACGTAGTGACCTTGTTGTATAACATCTATACCAAATTTCAGTAAGGTAACACTACAATTGAAGTATAGTAGGAACGAAGAAGAGAAATACATACTGGTCACACGTTGCCCAGGATAAAAAGGTGCCCACCTATAGTTTATGCATTAGGGCTAATGATGGTGGTTGCGATAGTGCAAGTGCTGCAGAAGCAGATAACATCCCTGCCACGGATAAAGGCTACGGTGAGCCTGTTCACTGTGGCAGTAGATAAACCACAGAAAATGAAAACGTTAAGAGGATTAACTACGGTTAAGTGGAATTCTGCAGATAAAGAGGAGATAATGTACTGCTATTTTTATGCTACAAACCCTATATTTAAATCCAAGAGGGTATACAAAGAGAGTCCGCCAAAAGCTGGAAGAAAGAGGAAAATTTACATTAGAAAAACTGCAAAAAGTAACAGATGCAAATTTAAGAGCTTTAATTTTAAAGATCAAAGAAAAAAGGTATGTGAATGATAACATCTTAAAGCAACTAAGGGATTCTGTGGACAAAGAAATACAGGGAGGAGGGGACCTAGGTGAGTACCAGAAGAAAGGAAGATGCAGAAAAGGAAAGTGAGGTTGAGTGGGAGATGGAGTTGAGAGATTTGGAACTGCAGGAGAGTGAGCTGAATAAAGGAAGGGCCAACAAATGAACAGAATTGGAGGAAGCAAAGGAGAAAGAAGAAAGGGAAGAGAAAGACCCAGAGGTGGAGGAATTCAAGATAGAACTCCTAGTCCATATGGAAAGATGAATATGCTGGGTTCCAAGCAAGGGAAAGATTACCCAAGCTAAATTTAACACCTAAGGCTAGAAATATGATAATTAAGATGAACAAGGCCATATCCAGTATAACGGGACCATTTATTGACCTCACCGGAATTAATCAAATACAATAGCCCATGTTCCCTGTAAAATAGTTATCTCCAAGTTATAATGCCCTGTTCAATGTAATTTCAGTTTGTTCAATGTAAACCGCACTGATGCAGAATAGCGCAGTATATAAGAGAATGTAAATAAATAAATAAAATATTCAGCCAAGAATACTACCAACTAGAGCACAAGGCCAGAAGAAAAAAAGAACAATAACAGTTCCTCCCTGGAAAAAGTGCATCAAAGGAAAATACAGTCATTGTGTGCAGAGGTATCCCTAATAGATGGGTATTTAAAAGTTTTAAAATCATCAAAGATATTAAGGAAGATCCAAGATATCAAGCCGAAGCATGCTGCATTAACAGAAGAAGACCTGAAATTTATATGTTCCAATAATAAACTGAAAAAAGCAGCAGAAGCACAAAAACTTTGAAGATATGAAGAAAACAGGAAAAAAAGATATCGGAATAAACTGTTTAGACAGAACCCAAAACAATTCTACAGGGAACTGGAGACGAGCATTAATATGGTAAAAAATACCTCCAACAAAGCTGAAACCAAAACCTTCTGGAGAAAGCATATGAGGACCCTATATAGCACAATCACAAAGCAGAATGGTTACCCAGCATACAGAAGCATTTAGAAAAACAAACATCAAACCTATGGAATGGCCTGTAGTAACAAAGGAAGAGCTTGAAAGCAGGTTAAAAAGAGCTCAAAATTGGAAGAGCCCTGGCCCAGATGGAGTAACCAACTTTTGGCTCAAACAGTTAACATCACTCCACCAAGACCTGGTGAATTGCACAAATCAATTGTTTGAGCAACTGGACTTAACACTGCAATGGCTTACTATAGGAAGAACGTTTCTTCTTCTGAAGGAAGACCTGAGTAACATTCCTAAAAATTATAGACCAATAACCTATTTACCTGCAATCTATAAGCAGTTTACTGCGATAGATGCAGACAGAATATAGGATCACATCAAGCTCAATAACATCATGGGAATAGAGCAAAAGGGCAATAAGAGAGGAGCATATGGAACCAAAGACCACTTAATGCTGAATAAGGCCATTATGGCCAGTGCTAAGAAAGGCAGAAATCTCAGTATTGCATGGATTGATTATAAGAAAGTTTTTGACAGCATCCCACACTCTTGGATAATACATTGTCTTGAAATGTATAAAATAAATTCTGGTTTGATAGAGTACATTAAGTTCATTATAATAATGTGGCAATCCACACTTTTTTTGAGATATGAAGATGGTCAGTACATCATTCCTAACATTAAGATCCAACAACTTTTGTCAATCAAGAACAGACACATGAATGGTTGAGGAGAGGTACTGAAACTGAAGGATGAAAGATTGATAGTTGCAGCACAGGACGACGGATTACAGATGAGATGACTTACGGTGAGTATTGAAAAAACTGGCACAACAGACATATGCCGGTTCTGTAAGAATAAGCTGGAAACAGTGACTCACCTAATAGCAGGCTGTGAAGTTCTGATGGCGGAAAATTTCTATACAGAAAGGCACAACAAAGTAGCATGCCTTCTTCACTGAAAACTCTGTAAACACTATAACATCACTGTCCCTGAAAAGCACTAGGATCATGACCCTAAGAGAATAAAAGAGAATGAAGAGGTTATGATCATCTGGTACATTCCCATTTCAATGGATAAGAAACTGGATGCCAGGAAACCTGACATATGGTGAAGGAGAAGAATACCAGAATGGCATTGATAATGGAAGTGTTGGTACCGAGTGATTATTCTGTGAATTGCATGGAGAGGCAGAAGATCCTTCAAGTACCAAGAAATGCAGGCAGAGACCAAGAAAATGTGGCAAAAAGATACAGAAATATTTCCCATTGTACTGGGAGCCACAGGTTTAATAAAGAAGAATTTTGAAGCACATCTTGATAAACTACCCATACATGTTATAGCTTATGAACTCTAGCAGGAGGCTCTCTTTGGCATGATGCAAGTATTACACTGAGCATTAGCAGTAACTTTGAGAGACTAAGATCATACTCTACCTACCATGGCTTAGAAGTAAGGTTTATGACTGCCATAGTATGTGTAAAACTAACCCATTTGAAGAAACTACTCCAAGCAAAAGTTGCATATAGCTGCTCAGATTGTGAGATGCATCATGGGTAATGGAGGGGCTGACCAGTACCGGCACACAGAGTCCCAGTTGCAGCCATAGTAGCAACTGTAATCATTGGAGCATTGCCCAGTGCCTGCATGTCTTCTATGATGGTGGAAAAAGTGTGCATGGCCCCCAAAGAGGGCAGGATGGTCTGCCATTGACCTCATGGGTCATGAATGAGGTCTGAACTAGGTATATGTACAAACGTACCTATCTTGCATTGGAACCAAAAAAAGCAACAAACGTATCTGTAGAATCTACAGGGACAAGAGAACAGATACCAAGACTGGCAGATTTTCAGGTTTAATCAAACCTCTTTTATTGACCCCTATGCGTTTCGGCCACCGGCCTTCTTCAGGGGGATATTAAAATGAGGAAACAAACCTCGAAAAAACAAATACAAGATTAAAACCAAATACATTAAAAACATAATAAAACAGCCTTCAAAGGAAAAGACAAATAAATAAATAAATAAGTAATATGTAATATGTCAATTATAGATATGTATATTGTTATACATTAAAAATAATGTAACAACAACTAAAAATACATATAAACATGTACAATCAATTAATATAACATAAAACATATGTATGATAATGCATTTCCTGTGTATATGCAATGAACCATCTTATAAAGAACTTGTTGTATTATAAAAAATGAAAACATTGAAAGGAGGGAAAAGAGATGAGGAGGATATAATATGCCGGATAAAGTACAATGATAATGCCATAAAACCAACAAATTATTATAAAATTGTATAAATACCAATACCTTCCAACAAAATCTTTCATATAAATAAAGACACTAACCACTGAAAAAGATAAAAAAGATAAAATATTGTAACAAATATCTTAATGAACTAAAATAATAACACATAGAAAATAAAAAATAAAAGCTTATATCTCAGTTATATTATTGACAGATCACACATACAATATGGTCTCAATGAAACAGAACAGAAGAAATTCTATATCCTAAAGTTAGGCAAAGGAGGAGCTCATAAAAATGTCAAGTCAAATGACAATAGGCAAGAGGAGTGAGTAAAATAATGTAAATGTCTCTTTTCCCTCCTTTCAATTTTTTCATTTTTTATAATACAACAAGTTCTTTATAAGATGGTTCATTGCATATACACAGGAAATGCATTATGTGACAAGGCAGAGGTTGCAGAACCTAAAAATAGGGGTTTAAAACACTTTTTGTCCTCAGAAGCTGTCAGTAAACCAGGTCAGGAAAGGGTTAAGGATTCAGCCCTGAAAGCAACTGTTAGTCAGATAGGACTGGCAGGAGAACTGGCAGGGGAACGAGAGGGAGAACAAGAACTCGAACAAGGAAGAGAGAGAGAACATTACTGGAGTTTCATGAGCAGCAAGGAGAAAGAGAGCAGTTCCAGGAAGGTCCAGGAGAGTCAGATCCAGGGAGAGATCTGGGGACCAGGAGAAGCAAAGCCAAGAGCAACCGATACCCGGTTGGCACAAGGTGCTTGGGGAGTTGCTGGCCAGACTGCAGAGAGACGGCCAGGTCTCAGGAGGGCCGTCTGAAAAAGCTTCCAGGAAGGAACTACCGTGAGCTGCACAGCAAACAAAAACAGGTCAGAGACTATTTTAAACCTCAGGGGAAAAGGTCAGATACCTTGCCTGGAAGGGATAGGAGTAGTTCTCTGGAATCTTCTTTCAAAGCCAGAATTATAAAGGAGAGATTGGGAAGAGAGAAAGTCCCATTCAAAAGACTGCAAAAGTTTTCATACTACAGAGAACGTGACAGGAGCTCTAGCTCTGAGTATAGCCCAGGTGCCTTTCAGCAAGTTACTAATTGCAGGCAGCACAGACACGGGCAAGAGTTAGACTCTGAAGAGCACGCTGTGTTAAAAGAACTAGTGAAGCAGTATCAAGGGAAATGTTTGCCTCTCAACCAGAAAGCACATACTAGGCAGACCAGAAGGAAGGTGAGCCCTTTTTGTGATGTTTTAAAAGGTGCTGGTGATTTGGAATCCTTACAAGTGCCTAGGTATTTTAGAGATAACAAACGGAAGCAGCTTAAAGCACTAATTAAGCAGTGGCAGTCTGTAGACTCCCTTAACCCAGGTCTTAAGGACATATCAGACCCAGAGCTGGAGGATATGCAAATTGATGCACCATTAAGTGATAGCAGTGGATCAACTATGGACTGTGGGGTTTGTTATAAGGACTGAAAGCCATATAAGTGTATCCTGTAAAAGGGGTGAAAGCTGTACAAAGATATCCTATAGAAGTGCTGAGAAAGCCTATTTGCTATAACCTGAGTTTCCACGGAGAAAGGCAGCGTTCTGCCTGTGGGAAACTCCAGCCTAATTAATTCAGCTGTGAAGAGAAGTACAAGGCTGTGAAAGTTTTCCTGTGTTTAAAGCATATATATGAAAGCAATGCCAGTGGAGAGAAACAGCTGTTGTATTTGAAGCTGAAGGAAGTTTGAAAGCTGAATGTTTTGCTTTGAGTTTGTACCTGAGAAGCATCAGGGGATTCTTGGACTTTTATTTGACACAATTGCGTAGCACCATCTTTTGTCTGTGTTTGGGGAAGTAGTTCACCAAACTCCTGTGCGGCAATAAAGTTATTGTTAAACCCACGGAGGCCTTTGCTGTGTTTACTTGGACCACAACTACAACGGATACCAGGCTGCAGCACTTAGAAGGTTTATAAATAAGTATTCCCCTATGCATCACATGCCAACCCCTCCTAGGCAACCGCCTATATATACCAGAGGGTGCTGAAGTGTGACAATTATCATACATATGTTTTATGTTATATTAATTGATTGTACATTTTTATATGTATTTTTAGTTGTTACATTATTTTTAATGTATAACAATATACATATCTATAATTGACATATTACATATTATTTATTTATTTGTCTTTTCCTTCGAAGGCATTTTTTATTATGTTTTTAATGTATTTGGTTTTAATCTTGTATTTGTTTTTTCGAGGTTTGTTTCCTCATTTTGATATCCCCCTGAAGAAGGCCGGTGGCCAAAACGCGTAGGGGTCAATAAAAGAGGTTTGATTAAACCTGAAAATCTGCCTATCTTGGTATCTGTTCTCTTGTACAGCAGGTCACAAGGGAATGCACGTCCTGCACATGTGCTGCCTCAGGGGTTATTGCCACATTGCAGCCCAGCGGACCTCTGCGTGCGACTTTGTTTGGCGTTGGAGGCACAGTGGAGGGATGGGCATCTTGCCCTCATATGTGGCTTGGCCTTTTGACAAGAGATTTATTCTGTAGCTACGTGTCTGTCATGCAGATGCAGTACTGAGTGTCCAGTGCAGTCCGTACTGCATGTGTGCCGTTGCAGGCAGACCCTAGGTGTTGTTTACCACTGTCTCAGAATGTGCCAGCAACATTGTTTAATGTCTTGGGTTTAAGCCATTGCAGTCAGGGGGACCTGCAGTCTCTTTGATTACAGACATTGCTATGGAGAAGAGTGTGAAGGTGTAGCCTAATGGTTAGAGCACTAGCTTAGTAAGTAACAGACTAGGGTTTGAATCCCACTTGTTCTCTTTGTAGTTGTGGGAGACTCACTTCAGTATACTGCCAGAAGCAATCTAGAGTCTGCATTGGGTTGAGGACATACGTTATTATTCTTTTTTATGCGTTACGATAGCACATTGGATCTGCAAACATGCACACTGCAGTCATGCCCATCTGACAGCATGACTTTATTGGTTCTGCTGTGGCATATTGCAATAGGTTGGACATGTTCACCCTTCAGATGTCTGACACATGACTTGTACATGATTGGACTATTTCATCATAACTGTGACTGAACATCTTTGGCTCCGTCACATGTCTGCAATACATGCAGGCACGTCCCGCTCCTGGGATGACCACCTGCAAAGATCATTACATGTCCTTACTTGCTCCATATGGCCAGTATGAGAGACACTTGTCCAACTGTTATATGCACATGTGTCAGGAAGATTGTATGATGGTTAGAAAAGCTGTGACAGCTGCTACAACGAAACTGCTGGTATTGGAACTTCCCCGTGGCACAGCTAATATTTTCCCACACACACTACAACTGCATTTGCGCGGTCACATCGGGGCAGCAAGGCCATACCACAGTCTCATCTACTGCCATCGATCCTTCAGCCCATCGATCAGCATGTGCCCATCATGTACAGTCATGTATTTCCCTGCCAGCTGCTACGCCATGGCCCACACAGGAACATTTTAATCATTAGGACGTATCACTCGCACTTCTGCTGTGACTGATCTGCACATCACCATTCCTACCCAGTCATCCTTTTGATAGTCACACTGTGGCCATGCTGGCTCCTTCAGGGCACCCTTCTTCCCAATCCTCTGCCACACAATGACATTACAGCAGATTAAACGAGCACCTCTCACTGATACAGTACAAATGCCTCCCATATTGTCACCCCACTTACTGTCTAACAAGTAGGATCCATATGGCTATGACATGTCCATCAGCTCTTACGCTTCTTTCTTTCTATCACCTGAAATGTGACTTTCACAAGGGCTCTCTTATCCTGCGATAAGGTGGCTGCCATTTTCAGATGTTAAGGTGCATGCTTGGCACCTTACCGTCCGGTGTCATGTTAGTGCCTGATAAGTGGAGCCAAGCGTCCTTACCACCGGCATGCCTATTCCCTGCCCTGGCCTTTACCACATGATAACACCCATACCGCTGCCGTTAACGCTTGCTAACTGGTGTGTCCTTAATGCTCTTTAGTAAACATACCCCAGCTGAGTTTCTCTCCCCCTGCAATTGTTTCTCTGGCATTGTAAGTGTCTGGAATTTGTATACATTCCTAATGGATAAATCTCTTGTTTATGGGTCTAATTTGATTGACATTAGATTTTTGACTAATGCTATGAGCCTTGGATAGGTCTTTCCAAGCTCAGCAGGTATGGATTACTGTTCAAATTTTTTCTTTTTTATTATTAAACCGTACCACGAGTAGGTCCCTTAGAGATTAAAATATCTACACCAGGATATCTCTTCTTTACCGATTTATATATTTTAGTTCTCTGATGTTTGCTATCTCTTTTTGGAGACCCTTGCATTCAGTTATGTCCCTCATTCGGGTCAGTTTTTAGTTACATTTTTATTGCAGTGACTCTCTGGTCTGTCTTACAATAATCTGACAGTACCATGGTGCTGTCCTCTCCATTTTCTCAATACAGCTGAGTAAGTTTCCCCCCCCCCCCCACCCCGGTCTTCATGAGTTCACTGCTGTACTGTTGTTCCTGCCTGAACACTTTTACCCGACTGGAGTCATAATGTAATAGAATATACATCTAAGTTCTGCATTAGCCACTGCAAGCCCAACTTTCGAAGGCAGTTACATGGCTAATAGACTGTGTTACTCGCGTAAATGCCTTAACTGGGATTTTCCAAAGGCACCTACATGGGCATTGCCTTTGTAAAATCCCAGTTAAGTCCCTAACGCGCCTAGATGCTGTCCGTTTAGCATCGGGGCGTGTTGGCGGCGTTCCGGGACAGAGCAGGGGCGGAGGCAAGTGCTAACCGGGTAGCAGCAATTTTTTGATGCTACCCAGCTAGCTTCTGCTAGTCATTTTTTATTCTACCTGGCTAGCTCCTGCAGCTTCTGGGTTGTGCGGCGATAACCACATTTTCAATGCCAGGGCAGCATATGTCCCCTGTCATTGAAAATCCGGGTTAGACACGACACATAGCTCCGCCCAACTGAATATCGGGCCCTACATGGTCAATTTGTATGCCTGCGTTTTTAGTGTGTTTGTCCTCATGACTTCTCATTTCTCACCAATACAAATGTTTTTTACTGCCCTTGCCCATTAAAATGTTTTTAATTGGCCTCCTGTAATCTGCCTTGTTTCCATTATGTATACATTATTTTATTGTTTATTTATTTGGTTAGTTCCATTGTTGCTCACCCTGGTACTCCTTTGATGGTTAATGTGATCATCTTGATGTTCTTTATTTATATGGCTGTCCTATTTATTATGATTTTATTAGAGGTTATAATATGCATTGCGTATTGTATTGTATGTCTTTTTATCAGTGTCTTTTATTTCCTCTTCCCTCATACTGGTACCCCCATGTTTCTCTGTTAGAATGTCTTGTTACTTTTTATTGTTGTCCACAACAGGGCAAACGCACTTGCAGAGCAGTACAGCAAACAGGAGCAGGCAAAGAAAGGACGCCACCCTCAATAATCGAAGTACAGCTTTATTTAAATCCGATCCCTACACTGGCAGTGTTTCGGCAATACTGCCTTCTTCAGGGGGCTAAAACCTCCAACAGATTAAAAACATAAAACACAACATTAAAATCATAAGGCATAAATATGGGACATGAATATAACTTGAGAGGTTAAAAATATATAATTATGGCAATGCCAAGTAATAAAAATAATGTAGGAAAGATAAAAATATTTAGTTGTGGCGTCTGGTCCGCTGGTTTTCTTGTTTTCTACTACTGTACTTTGGATACACACTGTTCCGCTCTTTATTATTAGAGTCCCCGTTTCCTTGATTGTACTGTAATACCATATTACTTACTCTCAGTCCTTTCAAAATCAATTATTTGTACTATACCCTACCCCTGTTCCCGATGCATGTCCCTCAGATACAAGTTTTTATATGTCTTTGGTAAGCATAATGTGAGACTCTGCTGGGTTAACCAATATCCATGTTCCCATCTTTATAATTGCTCTCAGTTTGTATGTCCCTATTACGGACACCCTGCATCAACCACTGATGGTCTTTTATGGTACCATCAACTAAGTTTGCTTTTCAGTATACACATGTTTATTAATGACTTTTGTCAGTTATATTACTTTTATTAGCCATATGAGGTTTCTTTTTTTATGCATACTATTTTCTATTGCATATCTGTTGATATTTGCTTTTCATGTTTTAATTTATTATTTATTATCTATAAAGACGGGGAAGCTGTAAAACTAGAGGGCATAACATGAAGCTGCAAGGTGGTAAACTGAAAGGCAATGTCAGGAAATACTTTTTCACTGAAAGGGTTGTGGATGCTTGGAATGCCCTCCCGATGGAAGTGGTGGGGGCAAATACAGTGACAGAATTCAAAATGGCAAGGGACAGACACAGTGGATCCCTTTATAGCAACAGGATAAAATCAAAATAAACATAACTATCTCTTATATCTCAACAAATAGAGGTGACCTTCACGGATCGGTGGATACACCCTTAAACAAAGACATGGGGAGGGGTGACCTGCACGGAGCGCAGGTGCACCTACTCTTGCCGCCTTGCTGGGCAGACTAGATGGACCATGCTGGTCTTTATCTGCCATCATATACTATGTTACTATATTTGTGAGTTGTGCCCTCACATAGGCTCAGCATTATTCATAGTATTGTTCATAACTTTTATCTTTACTACATTATTTTTATTACTTGGTATTGTCATAATACGCATTTCATACTGCATTGTACCTATTTTATATCAATGTCTTTAACTACCTCTTACATCATACTAGTATTCCCATGTTTGTGTTAGAATGTTTTGTTACCTTTTATTTTCTTTTTTTATTATAGCTTACATATCTGTATTTGATTTTAGATTTTAATGTATGTTTTTATCTTTGAATTATATTCTATCTGAGATTCCTACACCCCTGGCTAAGGCTTCTGTTTAAAACACGGTCGTGTAGGATGGGACTGATTGATGCTTCAATAAAGAGTCACCATTGTGCTTCCATCTTGTGTGTTGTGTCACCTCACTGGTTGTACGATTTCTGGATGATTGCAAGTGTGTGTGCTTTGTTTGGATGGTATTGCTTAAATGTTTTTTTCATGCGAAGTGGCGTCAGTTGCCAGTATTACTCCACAGCTCTGCTTTGATACAATTGACATGGTGCATTTGGTGGTAGATATGTGTTAAGCTGTGACATTTAGCAGAGCAATCAATATGCTTATCTATTCAGGGGAATGCTGATTTTACTCCAGGAATGTCATCTGCTAAATTTAAGGTGTGCAAGGATAGGATTTTAACTCAAGTAGATCAGGTTGTTCTCCTACTATCAATTGTGTAGTTATGTTCGGAAGCTAGGGAATGATAATTTGTTGAGGGATTTTTGTACTGAATTAGAGGATTCATGTTGGAATCATCTAATAAGATTGCGTTTTCTAGGGTGCAAAGCTCCTTGGCGGATGCTTTTTCCTGAACTACATTTAAGGTTTTAGTTGACAAATGGATTGCAGAACTGAACACTATATTAATGTGAAGAACTGGTAAAAATCATTGCTAAGAATCCAAAGTCCACTGGGTGGGTATTTTTGTGAGATATGCAATATAAAATTGTGCGTTGAGCATATATTGTGTCAGTGTGAGCTTGCAGGATGGAGTGTGCAGTGTCAATGGGATGGCAAATGCTTCACTGGGCCTCATGTTGTGGGACTGTCCTATCATTCAACAATTTTGGAAAGAGGTTCAGGCCTTTGGAGAGAAGGTTTAGTATTGTTGTTGGAGCTTGGCAGCTCAAGAGGTGTTTCATGTTTTGGAAAATGCGGCAATGATGGAATTTAGAAGGCGGTGTTGGTTCAAGCTAGTCTGGCTGTTAGCAAAAAAGACCATCCTGCCGATTTAGTGATAGTGGAACTGCCAAAGTTTTGGCATTGAAATAATGTAGTGCACCAGCATATGCAATTAGATAGGGTGTGGGCAAAGGGGGGGGGGGGACCAAGTCGCTTATCAAACATGTAGCTGTATGGGAGGATTACATCCACCTGCTGTTCCTGAGGGGTCGCAGTCTAGTTAATTTGTGAGGGGCTCATGGTCAGACCACAGAGCTACAGGGGGGGGGGGGAGATAGATGGGAGGTTGAAGGAGCAATAGTTAAGTAGTGCTGTTCTAGATAATTGAGAACGAGAGTTGATGTGGCTGGTTAGGCTAAGTGTGATTTGGCAAAGGGGGTTGTATGAGCTCTCTGAGGTACATATGTGATGTGACCTGGGATGGTGCATGGGAAAGGTAGACCTGTTAATTGGGTGGGGGTGACGGGTAGGAAAGGTCTGGATGAGGCTGGGGGAGAAGGGAGGGTAATGTATAATTGGGGGTGGGGGAAAGAAGATAATTTTTCTTTATTCTTGGAGTGCATAAGAAACTCTGCACTCCAACTTGTGATGTTTATTTTTTTGGTTTTCTTTTTTTTAAATAAAAAGAATTTAACATAAGGGCATTGTTGGTATCTCTTCTTGCTTTGAGGTACTGAAAGAAGACCCCATGTGGTGACCTCTTTGTGGCACACCTGTTCGGGTCGAAAGGCACACTCATTTGGGAAACACTGAATTAGCTCCTCTGATCATACCTTAGGCAACCAGCCAGAAAATAGAATGCAGTTAAACAGTTTTGCTAGTGTTTTCTGAATTTGCATATTGTTGTATAAGCATTTGATTTAGTATTCTATCCTGGTCACATACTTTCCTAGACCTAAGTGTCTGAAAACATTCTTTGATTTCCTGTATTGTTAAAGAAATGGCTAGTGGTATTTGATATCTTTACATTACTCTTTCCAGCAACTTGAATTTCTCTTAGGTATAGTTTGGATCTTGTGTGAGATTTTCAGAATTGATCTCTTTGTAGAAGTGCTGAAAACATTATCTCTGGTTTTGTTTTGAGTTGAAGTCAAACCTGTCTTGGAAGAATCAGTGGTTGTCTTAATTTCAGACAATTTATTAATGTATTCAGATATTATTTTTTCCATTTCACAGTTGTCCTGTAACGTCTAAGATTTTGGAGATTGGTGATATGTAAACCTTCTGCTGAGTGTCTTGTGTTTCAAGTTGGAGAGTTGTATTATCTTTTGTCTTACATTTTTATATTCCTTGTCAAACAGGATGTTCTAGATGTGTTTCGTTTAATGTAGTTTTCTTTTTAAATTCTGGTTGGTAGCTGACATTTCTCACTAAGGGGCCAATGCAGAAAGCTGGTATTAGAGCTGTGCGTACAGTTTTGTAGCATGAGCTCTGCAAAGGTTGTCTGCTGGTGTGCCATAAGCAAAAAGTATACAAATGAGATCTGTACAAAATTCTGTGCTAAATGTGTGGAGGATGCCAGATGCATGCGCAGAAAGCTTATGTGTTAGTGGCGACATATCTGTAGTAAAATTTAAGATACCAATTTTCAGTATAGTGTAACTGTTTACTCACATGACAGTGGGGAAAGTTGTGCGCTTATCTTTAGTGCCCGAAACGGTGCTTTGTGGACGGCACCTATATACATTTTGTAAGAAATCAACCCCATCTGATCACAAAGTCACCAGTGGGTAAATCACACCAAAAAACATTTCTATTCTCCTACACACCAATCTGTTTTATCCTGTTTCACACACTGAAGTTTCCTTACCTACATACGCTGACGTTTACTCCTCCTTTCTGGCTGCTACTACCGAACTCTGCACTTGGTTTTTGGTCTTCTGCTTACTTCTTTGCATGTAGGTGGAATAGCCAATGACCTCATTACCATATCATCTGCATATGCACAACTCATAATATAATTTAAACAGGCCCTGTGCAGATAATAGCACAGAAATGGCTGCCATTTCTGTGCAGGTAATGTTCATGCCAATCCCCTTCTCTGCATTGTGGCTTGGTGGTAAATACACGCAGATGTTGTGCAAATGCAGGCTGATGCAGAAAGCTGGTCCTAGACCAGCGCTGAAGCGATTTTATTTTACGTTCCAGACAACGCACACATTTTAACGTGCGATGCAGGAAGGATAGGGTATCCAAATGATCCCCGTGATAAAAGTGAGCATGTAAATGAGCCATTACAGTGTTAAACTGGGAGAGCAAGCTGAACGCATGTGCACAAGAAGCTTGTGCTAGTTTGGCTTGTTCCCTGGGCACCGTGTGGCTAATTTGCATATTAGCCCTGACAGTATTTTGTTGGCATCGTGGATGATCATGGCATTGGGAAAAGCCCTTGATGCCCTCAAAATACTGTTGTGGGCCGGTGCCCTGACAATAAAAGAATCCCTTATGGTCTGGTGGCCCCTGTACCCCCCCATTAAATTAAAAAAAAAAAACTGCTAGTCTAGCGGCCCCTGTACCCTCCACCCCCCATTAAATAAAAAAAAGTAACCTGGTGGTCTAGCGGCCCTTGTATCCCCCACCATTACATAAAAAAAATAACCTGGTGGTCTAGCGGCCCCTGTTCCCCCAATGAAATAAAAAAATAGTAACCTGGTGGTCTAGCAACCCCTGTACCCCCGCACCCCCATTTAAATACAAAAACAATAACCTAATGGTCTAGTTGGCCCTAAATTCAGCCCCTTCTATCCGATATTTTAAAATGTGGGAGCGCTGCCTACAAGCTCCTACTCTGTGTCCGCCATCTTGAAAAATGGCACTGTCTGGCCCCCACGCAGTGCATCCTGGGAGTCTGACCCACCTGGTGCATCCCAGGATGCACCGCGTGGGGCCAGATGCTACTGTTTTTCAAAATGACGTACACAGAGAGGGAGCGCATAGGCAGCGCTCCTGCTTATTTTAAGGCACTGGGTGTGAGGGGCTGAATTTAGTGGCTGCTAGACCACCAGGTTATTTTTTTTGTATTTAATGGGGGTGGTGGGGGAGGGTACAGGGGCTGCTAAACCACCAGGTTACTTTATTTATTTAATGGGGGGGGGGGGACAGAAGCCACTAGACCACTAGGATTCTTTTTTTGTGGGGCATGGCCCCCGACAGTATGTTGATGGCATCAGGGGCTTTGCCTGATGCCTGATCATCTGAGGAGAAGATCTAGGCATTGGGGAAAGCACCCAGTGCCATCAAAATTCTGTGGGGGCACGTGTTAGAGTTTGTTACCTCGGACCCTGAAGTAAAAATGTTGGCGCTATGGTTGATTGCAAAATCATCTATGCCTGTCTCTGCATCAGGCATATCATGATTTGCATACCATGCAGCTGATTAAAATACATTTAAATGCATTTAAATATGTGTGGCATTAATTGGGTGTTAGTTTTTCCATGGGGGTTTGCATCTGTTTTCTGCATTCAAAAAGTTGTAAAGTGTGCTTAAATGTGGCATGATGTGCAGATCCAGCCCACCCATTGAGCGAGAATGTTGTTCACACAGGGCCCTGTGGGGTTTGCAGGGCCAGCTTTAGAGGGAGCCAGGGACGTCAGCAGCCCTGGCTCGCCTCTGCACAGCGCTGGAGAGAAGAGCAGCCTGCTCTTTCACTTGCACTGTGTTCACGTGAAGCCCACTGAGTGCTGGGAAACAAGAAATGACCTTTAACCTTTCACCTTTCCTGGCACTCAGCAGGCTTCATGTGAACACAGCGCAAGTGAGAGCATGCTGCTCTTCACTCCAGCACTGTGCAGAGGCGAGGTGGAGCCTCTGGTGTCCCCAGCTCACTCGTAAGCCACTCGGAAAGGCGCAGGGTTCTTTGGGGTGCAGCTGGGGGCTAAGACAGGACTGGAAATGGCTGATGGCGGGACTAGGAATGGAAATGGCTTAATGGGGGGCTAAGATAGGACTGGAAATAGCTGATGGGAGGCTAAGAATGAAAATGGGCTGATGGGGGGCTGGGATAGAACTGGAAATGGGCTGATGGGGGGCTAGGATAGGACTGGAAATAGCTGATGGAGGGGCTAAGATTGGAAATTAGCTGATGGGGGGGGGGGGGTCAGGATAGGACTGGAAATGTGCCGAATTGGGGCTTGGACTGCAAATGGGATGATGGGGAACTTGGATAGGACTGGAAATGGCTGATGGGGGGCTAGGAATGGAAATGGCTGATAGGGGAGCTAAGAATGGAAATGAGCTAATGGGGGACTGGGACAGGACTGGAAAAATGGCTGATGGAGGGGCTAGGATAGGAAATGGACTGATGGAGGGGGCCAGGATAGGATAGGAATGGAAATGGGCCAATGTGGGACTTGGACAGGAAATGGGCTGATGGGGAGCTGAGATAGGACTGGAATTGGCTGATGGGGGGGCTAGGAATGGAAATGGACTGATGGGGGTGGGGGCTTGGACTGGAAATGGCTGATGGGGGGCTGGGAGAGGACTGGGAATGGCTGATAGGGGGCTAGGACTGGAAATGGGCTAATGCAGGGGGATGGGAAAATGGGACTAGAAGGGAGCGGATGTTGGGTGGGGCTGGAACTAGAAGGGAGCTGATGCTGGGGGAGGACTAGAAGGGGAGTGAGGATGGAGAGGAGAAAACATATTTTGTGAGGGAGGGAAGAAAAATCTATGATTGACCAGGTACTGGGAGAGTAAGTGGGAATTGAAGATGGAAGAGTGAAATTTGAGTGGATGATAAAGAAATAAAGAAATGGAGGAAAGAGCAAAAGGGGAAGATCAGTATGTTAAAGCAATGTAGAGAGAGAATGAAAAAAAAGTAGAAGAGAGAAGAACAAGTGGACAGCAGACAATGGAGAGATAGCAGAAAAAATGAAGAAACCAGAAGAAAGTGACTGGAGCAATTGCAACTGAAAAATAAAATGCCCAAACAACAAAAGGTAGAAAAGTACTTTATTTTGAATGTATTAACTGGAATATGTCAGCTCTGGGAAATGTGCATTGCTAATGTCTTTGCGTTTTTGTTTAGCACAAGAGGAAATTAATTTGTAGTTTTATTTCTCCAGTGTTGTTGTACATTCCAAGTTTGGCTTTTGGGGTTCCCAGTTTAATTATTGTCTTTCTATTTCTAAATTGTGATCCCTTGTTCTTTGTTTAGTGGCAGTCTATGTTCTACATGTGTAATTGAACAGAGGTATTCTGTTCATCTAGCGTCTATTTTGACAGTGCCACTTGTTCTCTTTCCCCCAGTGAGATGTATTGATTTAATATGTGCAGCTTGCCTTTTGATAGGTAGGGTTTGGTGCTTTGTGAGTCCTGGTAGTGCTGTTATGATATGGTGGGTTTGCTATGGTTTCAAAATGGCAGTGTTTGTACTTCCTAATGTGCCTGGCGGTTGGCACTGGAGTTTGGTAATGTAGAAATCTGGTAGTCTTTCTTTATCCAGACACTCATTAAGAGGCATGTTCTACTAAAAGTTAGTGCATGTTAACATTTATGCAAATGAGGCCCCGCAATGAGTTTCTGCAAATGGCCCGCACCCCCCTCGGGCCGTCCCTGGTTATGTGTGTTTAAAGGCTGCGCTAGCTTTCTGCATCTGCCGATGGTGTGCTGTGGTTTCTGCATTAACCCCCTAACTATGCGATCACAAACTCACTCACAGCCCACCCACTTAACAAAATGCAACTTTAAGCAATGCTAAACGCAGGCGCTTTTCAACTTATTTTCAAGTCAGAAAATTACAAGAAGTTTAACAGCAGCTTCGATCTTAATATATTATATTATTCCCACCATTCCTGCACTCTGATCACTAAAACAAACAGAATACTGTATGAAGTTACAAAGTGAGCTCTCATCTCCCTACATTGTAGTCCTAACTCAAGCCTCACTGAGATTCCCGATGTAATGCAACTACCCTTACATTCATGACAACCTCGATGAGAAACTGCGCAACCATTTGCATCAAAATTTCAGTGCCATACACACTCTCCAGGCAGTGTGCCTATTGCGCATTCGGCAATCCATTATTGTTGCCTGACCCCACAGCAAAGGCTCGATCCCTGCCATTGGGGACCGATTGCTTTCCTCCTTTCTATTTTCCTACACGTTTGCGCTTTCTTTCTTATTCCTTCATCACAAACGCCCCCTTCCCAGCCTTCTCGTCGCCTGTTGGTACGCCTATTCTGATTGGCTGAAGGTTTGAGAGGCCGCGGCTGGTTGGTCCGCCCGTTTCTTTTCTTGTCTTTCGGAGCTGCTAGCTACTGCGCAGGTGCGCAGTGTTTCTGGCTCGATGGGCGGCTTGGCTCCTCTTCGGACGATACGCAGCTTCGGGGAAGGGGGGATGAATGGGCTCTGAAGCGCTGCTTTCTCCGCTCTGGAAACGTAGCATGTCGGCGGAGGATAGCTGGGGCGAGTGCCGGCGAGGCGGCAGCGGGGACGGGCCGGCAGCTGAGGGCTGGCTTGTGCGCTTTGTCAAATTGTCGGGGAGGCCCCACCTGGGCCCCGCAGGTCAGTGCTGGATTTTCGCTTCCCCTCCCCCAGCGGGTGGGAGCACGCGCGAAGTGCTGAGTGGGCGTAAAGTGTGGGGGCTTGGGACAGAGGGGGGGTATTAACGCTGTTGTGCGCCGCGAAAAGGGAAAGGGGCTCTAACGGGTCCCTTGTCTTCATACAGCTTAAATAATGGTGGTAGGCAAAATGTGAGTTATTATCTTTCCCACCTTTCCGCTGTGGGGCTGTCCGAGTCCCTTTGATGAACACATTATCGTATTGAAGAATGTCTGTCTGTCTCTGCTCGGAATACTGCGGTACCGAGGGGAAAGACCACCTAGGGTAGGATGCATCGTTTTATAATTTGGCTCATTATAGAACTGTGCAAAGATTATTTTTGTACACGTATTCTCACTAACACATATCCCAGATAATTTTGACACGTTATTCCATGTTACCAGGCCTTCAAAACAGAATATCCGTTGACCTATTAAGAACGGGTGCAATGAGGCAGACTTTCTGGAATGCTGGTACTACTGATAACAGATTGGCTATTTTATTTAAAATGTGCGTAATTTTTTATTTTCTCTTTTTTTGTGTTTTTTTTTTTTTTTAAATCAAAACCGAGTTTTTTTTTTAGATGTTCTTCTAGCTAAGTCCTATGATGATGATCAGTGTTCAAATTTTCTTCCTTTTTTTTTTTTTTTGTGCTGAGACTGCAATTTTTGCATGAGGCTAATACTGAGAAGATTATTTCCCATAGTGGGATGTTGCTAGAATCATTGGACCAGAAACAGTGAATCGTCATCCTCTGTGTATGTGTGCCTGAGTATGTATAGACAGAAACATAGAAATATGATGACAGAAAAAGACCACATGGCCTATCTAGTCTGTCCTTCCATATCAATTATGACAGTTCCCTTTTTTTCCTTTAAAGATCCTCTGTGTTTGCCCCATGCTTTTTTGAATTCAGATACTGCCCTCATCTCTACCACCTCCACTGGGAGACTATTCCATAGATCCACCACTCTTTTTCCATAAAGAAATATTTCCGCATATCACTCCTGAATCTATCCCCCTTCACCCTCATCCCATGTCCCCTCATAGCAGAACTTGCTTTCAATCGAAAGAGGCTCTCCTCTCCCCCTGTGCATTTATGCCACAGAGGTATTTAAACATCTCAATCGTATCATCTCTATCCTGTCTTTCCTCTAAGGTGTACATATTAAGATCCTTCAGTCTGTCCTCATATGCTTTATAATGAAGCCCACTAATCATTTTAGTAGCCACCCTCTGCACCGACTCCATCCTGTTCACATCCTTTTGAAGGTGCGGTCTCCAGAATTGCACACTATACTCCAAATGAGGTCGCACCAAAGACTTATACAGAGGCACTATCACCTCATTTTTTCTGCTAGCCAATCCTCTCCGTATGCACCCAAGCATCCTTCTAGCTTTTGCTGTCTCCTTTTCTACCTGTTTAGCTACTTTAAGATCATCAGACACAACCACGCCTAGGTCCTGCTCTTCTTTAGTGGACAAAAGTACTTCACCCCCTATACTATATTGCTCCCTTGGAATGCTGTAGTCCAAATGCATGACCTTTACATTTTTTAACATTAAATCCCAGCTGCCAAATTCTAGACCATTCTCCAAGCTTAGCTAGATCCCTCATGTTATCTACACCTTCCTGGGTGTCTAATCTATTGCCGATCTTGGTATCATCCGCAAAGAGGCAAACCTTACCCGACAGCCCTTCCGCTATATCATTAACAAAGATGTTAAAAAGAATTGGACCTGGTGCACACCATTAGTAACATCCTTCTCCTCAGTGAGCTCCATTTTACCTGTACTCTGTCACCTCCCATCCAACCAATTTCTAACCCAAGCAGTAACTTTAGGGTCCATCCCTAGGGTGCTCAATTTGTTTATAAGTCGCCTGTGAGGAACAGTGTCAAAGGCTTTACTGAAATCTAAATACACCACATCTAGGGCTCTCCCTCGGTCCATCTCCCTGGTCACCCAGTCAAAGAAACCAAGTCAGATATGTCTGACAAGACCTGCCTCTGGTGAATCCATGCTGCCTCGGATCCTGTAGTTCGCTGGACTCCAGAAACCTCACTATTTTCTCTTACAGCAGCGTTTCCAATAATTTACTCACCACCGAAGTTAAACTAACCGGCTTGTAGTTTTCAACTACATCTTTACTTCTGCTTTTTTGTAAAGGCACCACTTGAGCCTCTCTCCATTCCTTTGGCACCACTCCCGGCTCCGAGGCATTGAAAAGGTCAGTCAGTGGAGCTGCTAGAATGTCCCCAAGTTCCCTCAGTATTATAGGGTTTTTCCCATCTGTTCCCATCGCTTTGTCTACTTTTAAGTTGAGCTAGTTTCTCAAGAACACAGTCCTTTGAAAATTGTTCGATGTCCCTTGCTTCTGTTCTTGTTTATTGGGTGTTTTTCTGAGGTCCTGCTCCTGGTTCTTCATCTATGAACACAACAGAAATATTTCTTAAGCAATTCCACTTTATCCTCATCAGCTTCTACATATTTCTCCCCTTGAGTCTGACAATACCACCTTTGCCCTTCCTCTTCTCACTAACATATCTGAAAAATGTCTTATCCCCCATTTTATTGCACTGGCTATTTCCTCCTCTTTTTGAATCTTTGCTTTCCTGACTACTCTGCTAGCTTCGCTAAGTTTTTTTTTTTTCCCAAATATAGATGCCTTTCTTCCTCTCTCTGTGATCTCTTGTATTTCATGAAGGCCTCCCTCTTTTTCTTCACCTTTTCAGCTACTTCTTTCGAAAGCCGTAGCGGTCTCCTTTTTCCTTTTACCTTTTTATTTACCATTTTAACAAAAAGGTTGGTTGCCCTTAAAATATCCCCTTTCAGTTTTGCCCACTGGTTTTTTTTTCTACATTCCCCAACTGTTCCCATCCTGCTAACGACTCCGAGTTATTGGCCCATCACCGCCTTTCATGATATCAAGGCGGTTTACATTGAACAAACTGAAATTACATTGAACAGGGCATTATAACTTGTAGATAACTATTTTACAGGGAACATGGGCTATGGAGGGTTAAGTGGCTTGCCCAAGACCACAAGGAGCACCTGTGGGACTAGAAACCCCAGTCCTTCCGGTCCAAGGTTGCTGTCCTCTAGTGGGATTTGAACCCCCGACCCTCTGGCCGGAAGTACCTTGCCCCAACCACTAGGCCACTCCTCCACTCCTAGTCTTCCAAAAGTCTAACAGCCCTAGTCATCTGGTGATCACTGGATGCAAAATGATCTCCCACTATAACAATAACATCAGAAACACTTTCACCATTGGTAAGCACCAAGTCCAGTATGGCCCCTTCATGTGTGGGGTCTGTTACCAATTGCCTGACTAGCTCTCCCTGTAGAGAATCCAGGATCTCTTTACTTCTAGATGATACTGCAGCAGGAATGTGCCAATCAACATCTGGCATATTAAAATCCCCTATCATTAGTACTTCCCCTTTCCTAGCAATGCTGCGTATGTCTTCAATTAACTCTGTCCACCTCTTCCTCTTGTGAGGGAGGTCTGTATATCACGCCAATGCAAATAGATTTCTCTTTCCCTCTTTCTAGTTTAACCCACAATGCCTCCTCTCTCCCTTTTAAGCTCTGTAATTCCAACGCTTTAATAGTATTTTTTTTACATATAGTGTCAGTCCTCCCCCCCTTCTTCTACCCTGTCCTTTCTGAATAAAGTATAGCCAGGTATAGTTACATCCCCGTCATGGTTTTCTGTGAACCACTTTTCTGTAACTGCCACTAAATTCAAGTCGGCCTCTCCCACCAAAGCTTCAACATCGGGGATCTTATTTCCCATGCTATGGGCATTTATACACACTGCTTTCCATATGTTACCCCTGTTAACCATTTCCATAAAGGTATTTAATGTATCACTTACCTGGGGGGCTTTCTTCACCCATCCCCAACAAATCTGGGAGGCCAGCCCTAATTCTAATCATTGTTATAAACATGCTTAAAGATACAGGGGGAACTTTTTTTTTCTTCTTAAGGAATTTTACTATATATTTTGTTTCTTTGTGTAAAGTTAAGTGTTCTCTGTGGACAGTAGAAATAAGCCTTCATGTTTGAATGCTCTCCAGCTGGAAGCTTTTGGGAGGCTGCACCGTGCCTGCCTTCCTGCTTGCTGCCTTGGTGCTATCTTCTCCAGGCTGATGATAAAGCTGGAGCAGAATACAATTCCTTGAGGAGGTGGGAGAGTTGTGAGGACTTGTTCCTGCTATCCACGGAGAACACCTGCTACAGTTGAGTAACTACTTTTTCTGCATTGACATGCAGGAAGTAAGTTCTCACGTATGGAATGCTACAAGCTGCTGAAAACCGAGGAGACTGCCGAGAAGCCCAATAAGGGCAAATTGAACTAAGAACTGGAGAATCAACGATGTGCAGAAGTTGTAGTTCACAAAAGGAACTCCTCTGATTCAGCTGCTTCACTGCTTTTTTTTTTTTTCTTGGTAGCCTGGACAGACAGTAGGGCCTTGGGAGGGGATGGAGTTGTATTGTAATCCCCAAACAGATGCCGGAGTACTGATTGGCCGAAGTTGCTGTCACATTGGGAATCCCCATCCAGACAGTGAGATGTGAATGTGTGGACAGAAGACCGCCTTTGTAGATGTCTTCCATGGAGACCAAACATAAGTTGGCCACTGACGCAGATATGGCTCAGATGTTGTGAGCTGTAATATGACCATCAAGGCTCAGGCTAGCTTAGGCATAAGCAAAAGATGCAATCTGCCAGCCATATTGAAAGAGTGTGTTTGAAAATGGCAGGCCTGAGCTTGCTGGAGTCAAAAGAAACAAACAGCTGTATGCCCATTTGGTGGACCTTTGTCTGCTGTAAGTAGAAGGTTAAGGCTAATTTGTAGTCCAGCATGTGCAGCGCTGCATCCCCTCCATGGGTGCGAGGCCTCGGGGGGGGGGGGGGGGGAAGTCCGCAGAATGACTGTCTGATTAAGATGGAAAGTGGATACCACCTTTTTGGAAGGAATCGAGGATGAGTTTGCCGGACCACTCTGTTATGATGGAACCTGGTTTCTTGAGTTCACTTATCCAGTGTGTTGACTTAACTGCCATCAGAAACAAGACTTTCCAGATCAAGAGCTTGATAGAGCAGGAATCGAGTGGCTCAAAGGGAGTTAATATAAGTTGTGACAGAACCACATTGAGGTCTCGAGCCACTGCTAGCGGCTTGAAGGGAGACTTTGAGAGAAGCAAACCCTGCATGAAGTGAGCCACTAAGGGTTGAGCCAAGATGAACCTTCCTTCTGTTCTGCGATGGTATGCTGTAGCGGTGCTGAGGTAAAACCTGACAGTTGGATTTGAGACCCAACTCTGAGAGGTATAGGAGGTACTTGAGTAGTCTGTCAGTGGAGCAATTAAAAGGATCTAGTGCCTGTTCTAAGCACCAGCTTGCAAACCTCTCCCATTTGAATGCATAAGACCTTGTCAAGGCCCTCCTAGAGGCCAACAGAACACTTGTTACTGTCAAGCAGGTTAAGCTCAGAGAGGATTAGCCTCTCAACCTCCATGCAGTTTGGGCCAAGGACTGAACGCTGGCATATAGCATCCTCCCCATCTTCCTGTGATACAAAGTCTGGGGCAGAGCCCAGCTGTAGAGGTTCCCACTGGGAGAGTTGAGGCAGAAGGGGGAACCACAGCTGTCTGGGCCAGTACAGCATAATGAGTATCATCATACTCCTGTCTGGAGTTTCAGCAGGGTCTTTGGTATGGGAGGATATGAGTATAGTAGGCCCTTCCCCCATTGCAGGAGGAAAGCATCTGGTGCCAGCCTGCTGCACGAAGCGACTCTGAAGCAGAACTGATCCACTTGGATGTTTTATGGAGTGGCAAACAGGTCTATCGGGGGGTACCCCACTTCTGAAAGATGTGGGCTGCCATGCCCCTGTCCAGTGTCCATTCATGTGGCTGGAAGGCGCGACTCACTTGGTCCACCAGGGTTTATGCTCCTCTGGCAGATATGTGGCCCTGAGCTCCATCCCATAGGTAATGGTGAGCCTCCATAATGGGACTGTTTCCCAGCACAGGAGATATGAACCTGTGCCCCCTGCTTGTTTATGCAGTACATTGTCAGTCTGAATCAGGACAATCAGGTCTCAGTCTGGTTGGCTAGTTCTTGGAAAGCTCTGAAGACATTCACTATGGCTCTCAATTCTGGTGCAGGCTTTCCTGTTCGGGCCAGATGCCTTGAGTGTGCAGGCTATCCAGATGTGTTCCGCAACCTATTTTGGATGCATTTGTTGTCAGTGTTTTCTGAGGTGATGCCTTTCTGAAAGGGGAGACCCCTGAGCAGGTTTTGCTGATCCAAATACCAGTGCAGGATTGGACGAGAAGGCTGGTGACAGCCACCTGATCCCAAAGATGGCCTGTGGCCTGGTTCCACGGAATTCTCAGTGTCCATTTGAGCCTGTCTCATTGAAAAATGAGCCATGGGTGTGATGTGTACAGTAGAGGCCATGTGGCCAAGCACAGTCAGCATCCCATAAGCCATTGTCAGACGACTCTACTGGGTATCTGACCAAGGCCATCAATCTCTGGAGTTGGTCCAGTACCAGGTAGGCCTTCACTTGAGTTGTTTTGAGGGAGGCCTCTATGAACTCCATTTGTTGGGTGGGCTGAAGGTGGAACTTTGGGTAATTGACTGACTGATTATAAACACCTACAGGTCTAGCACCTGAATGGCAACTGTGTTGATTGTTGGACTCTGTTTGCAGTAGTGCTTTTTATGAGCCACTCATCCAGATAAGAGAAGACAGACTCCTAGCGTCCTGAGAGAGGCCGCTACCACTGGGAGGCATTTTAGGACTGGCCTTGACACCCTGGGTCTTAAAGGTAGTACCTGATACTGAAAGTGCTTTTCTGCCAGAATGAATCTGAAATGCCACCTGTGAGCAGGATGAATCAGTATGTGGGTATAGGTGTCCTTTAGATCTAGGCAGCATAGCCAGTCATCTTTCTGAGGATAAGGGAGCAGGGTACCTAGAGATACCATCTTGAACTTTTCTTGCACCAGAAAGGTGATGAGGTTTCTGAGATCCAGGATGGGCCAGAACCCCTCTGTCCTTTTTGGAGACCAGAAAGTACCTGGAGTAAGATCCCCCTGCTCCTGTGGCACAGGTTCAATGGCAAGATCAATCAGAAGGGCAGAGATTTCTCCCCAAAGTAGGTCTAGATGCAGAGGGGTGAGAGGATGCACTTTGCCATGCTGCTGCCACATTGCCCCCCCCTCGAGGGCGTAACATGTAGCTGCTCTGGACTATCTGTAGCACCCACGAGTCCAAAGTTATAAAAGGCCATCTGTGGCAAAAAGAGTGAGCCTTCTCACCACCAGAGGGCTCTGCTCTGTGGACACTGGTGGTTTTTGGCTATGCTCCAGAGAAACCAGTCAGAACCCTGCACATGGTTTTGGTTACAGGGCAGTCTGGGCCTTTTGAGGCTTTTCTCAACACTGTGGGCAAGGAGCCTGCATGTTTGGCTCTGAGGTTTGAGAAGCAGGGAAATACCTTCACTGATACAGGTAGTAAGTCTTCTTTTGGCCTCCACTTTGATACTTCCTGCGGTTGGCAGCTGGTTCGGACTTGGGTCTCGAATGCCTGATGAGGTTGACATGCTGCTTTTCTATGATGTCTGCCGCCTTCTCCACCTGCTCTCCGAAGCTGTTCTCTCCCCATTAGGGCATGTCCGCAAGCTTATTTGGTACCGATTATTTAGATCGGAAGACTGAAGCCAGGTGAGCCTGTAGGCTCCAATTCCCATTGCTGCCATGGCCTACCAGGACACGATAGTGCTCTAATTTCTCCAAAAGGAGGAAATGGCACAAGTCAGCAAGATCACGCATGATGTCCTTCAGGAACATGCTCATGTAGAGTTGGTAAGTGGATTTGAGCTGCGAGCATGGTTCTTTGGAAGTACCTCCTTCCAAAGGAACCCAGCATTCGAGCCTCCCTACCAGAGGCTGTTAAGGAATGAGCCTTGGTTCTCTTAAGGGCAGACTCTACCATTAAGGAGTGGTTTGGAAGCTGAGGCTTCTCAAATCCAGGAGCTTTTTGAACTCTGTATATCGAGTCCAGTCTCTTACTGACTGGTGGCCCAGTGAGGGGGTTCTCCCACATCCTCATTTGTAGCCACTATAGGATGTGGTGCACTGACAGTCACTGCTTCCTTAGGGATGAGGAGTATTGGAGGATCTGAAATTTTTCCGCCCTGGGTTCATCCTGCATCTCCAGTAAAAAAAAAAAGGTATGGCCTTTGCCATATCTCTCACAAAATCCTTGAAGGACATGTCCTCTGGAGGAGACGTCTGCTGTTTGTGTGGAGGGCGGGGCCTGATGGGAGCTCAGGAGACCTGCCCTCTGACAAGTTCTCAGGTTTCCACACCAATCCATCCAACCATTAGAGTCAAAGTCCGAAAGGAAGTCTTAAGTACCTCTGAGACTCTGCCCGGAGCTCCTTCCTGCCTCGAGGGAAGTGGGAGCTTCTGCATGATCGATGATGCATCAAGGGGTTCTGAAGTTTCATCAGGGTATCGGAACCCGAGATGCTCGAGAGAGAGATGAGATCTGATGCCGGTTCCTGGCAGTGCCTATCGATGCCTCTGTAGGCAGAGCGTGGCTGTATGCTGCTTGATGACGATACTGTGAGCACCGAGGCACCAGCCAGCTGTCTGTTCAGCAATGATGTGATCTAGATTTTGAGTACCTGAAGGAGATTCCTTGGGGCTGAGCAGCTTTGACCAATGTTTCTGGCATCAATGCAGGGGTATTGGCATGGTCTTGGTTGTCAGGAGGCAACCGGTGCCCATCCAAAACACTGGAGGTTAAGGGGTCTTTTCTCCAGGGTACTTCGATGGGGCCACTTACACCCATCATTCTTGACATCTCATTTGGAAGGGCTCTGATGCCAATGCACCCAGGCCTTCACCCAGTGCTTGGATGGATTCCCCCATCGATGGAGACAAGGCTGAATCTGTTCTCGATTTCCATGCAGGGACCAACCAATAACTGGGGCTCTGGGGCACTAAGGGGTACTTTGAGGAGTTCTTTGGCTCAATCGGAGCAATGTTGTTGCACCATCGACTGATTCCTGGGAAGCCATCAAGACTGATGGTAGTAAAGTAGATGTTGAATCAGACCTCTCTGCTTCTCTTGTCCTATTAGACGTCTCCTTGTCATCTGCAAACACAAATTGCAGGAAGAGGGCTTGTGATTGGGACTCAGGCACTGGAGGCACCAGTTATGCCTGTCAGCGACAGATGATTGAACCCTCTGGCCAGTTTCTGGGACATGTCTGGGAAGATGGTTGTGACTAAATTAAACGATTCCATGATCATGTGCTCTGTCGGGCCATGGGAAAAACAACAAGGAAATGAAACTTTTTATCAAAAAGCACTGGAACAGATGAAGGAACCGGAACCTTTGTGATAGCAGGCATTAAGATGAAAATGTCCCTCCCCTCCCCCTTTCGGGGTCAGTGTTTGCTGGTGGAGAGCCAAAACAATGTCCATGGGGCTTCATGGAAAAATGAAGACTGGAGAATATGGCGTGGTAGTGGCAGATAGGCAGGTGTTGTGCAGCCTCCAAAAAGCTTCCAATAGAAGCTGGGCAGTGTTCCTGCGCAGGGCTCCGTCTAAGATGTTACCCATATGTGAGGACTTCCTGTTTGTCTATGGAGAATGGATCTGAAAGGTCCATCAAGCCTGGTATCCTTTTCTCCAGCAGAGGCTAATTCAATGCACAAGTACCTGAGAAGATCTCAAAAAGCATACAGATTATATACTATTTATCTCTATTGATTTTTTTTTCCAGGAACTAGTCCAAACCTTTTCAAACATAGCTACTTAACTATTTGTTTTTATTTCATTCTCCAGCAGTAAGTTCCAAGGCTTTTATTGTGAGTGAACTGAATTTTTTTTCTTGGGTTTATTGTAAATTTGCTGTTTGGTAACTGCATGGCGTATTCTAGTCCTTTTCACTTTTTGACAAGAGTAAACAGCTAATGTGTGTCCAGCTCCCCTCATGATTTTATAGAACACTTATATCACTCTTTAGCCATATGTTTTTCCAAGCTGAAGAGCTGTTACCCCTTTTAGCTTTTCCTTTTTAAGAAAGCAATTGCATACATCATGATATTCTTGAGTTTTCCATTCCTTTTTATAATAATGCTTAGAATGGTTAGCTGGTCCTATGCATTGAGCGGAGGATTTTAAAGTATTGGCTACATTATGTTTAGATGACTTATTTTCTGAGAGGTGACTGCTAATGCAGAAACTAGCATAGTGTTCTATAGTAGTATTCTTCCTGGGGCATTTTCCTCCAAATAGGTTAGTTTTGCGCATTAACCAACAAAACAAAATAAACTTCTGGATCTTACTCTACATCTAAACTTTTTTATGTTTTAATAGCCTATGCTGATTTGCATTCAATATTACAGCCAATTAACTCCCACTGTACAAACTTTTATTCAAAAAATATATTCAGTCAACCTGGGGATCCGATTCCTAAGTACTCTCAAAAGACCTTACTTGCATGAAAACAATCTCAAAAGTACAATCATACGTTACTAAAGAGACCTTAGTATTTGGAGCTATTTATCCCTCTTCTCAGTGGTTTCTTGCCCAAGTAATTCTACTTTGCAAATATATCGGGTCAAAAAACCTCCCCCCCCCAATAGTTTAAACGATTGTCAACAAATAATAAAAAAGCTAAGCATAGCCCATTACCAGAGCTTTTCAACTAATTTTAATTTTCTATAATACAGCAACAAAGTTGTCTCAACTCCCTGCAGGTGACCACCAAAGGATAGCAGTGCCTAGAACAGAAATAAAAATGCTGGATGGCTAGAAGAACCTGCACTACTGAAGCACATTCAAATAACTTTTATCTTTCAAAATCAATCAGCATCCAACAAAGATCTTCATTTCTCCATAAGGCTTCATCGGGGCAAATTTACTGCTATTTGACGATAAATGTTTATATATATATTGGGAGGAGGTTTTTCTGACCGCTGATGTCTTTGTTAAGCAATTCCCCTTGGGTGGGCAACCGCTGAGTAGAGGAATAATGGCTCTGAACACTGAGGTCTCTTCTCCTTTAGTATATGTATTTTTGCACTTCTGAATTGTTTTAATGCAAGTAAGGTCTTTTGAGAATACTTTAGGAATGGACTCCCCCAGGCTTATGACTGTGTAAACCATGAGAAACTCTGGACCACATTAAGAAGCATGGGTATACCAGAACACTTGATGCTGCTGATCATTGTAAAGATTGTGCAAGAGAACTAACAGTTTGAAGGGAAGAAGGAGAAACAGAATGGTTTAAAATCAGAAGATATACAAATGCTCAAAGAAATCAAGGAAGCTAACAAAAGTTAATAATGGGTGATTTCAATTACCCCGGTATCGACTGGGTGAGTGTCACAGCAGGACATGCTAGGGAGAGAGTTCCTAGATGAAATAAATGACTGCTTCTTGGAGCAGCTGGTAAATGAACCGACCAGAGGGGAAGCCATATTGGACCTAGTCCTTAGTGGAACACCAGATCTAGTGCAAGAGATAAGGGTGTTGGGGCCACTTGGCAATAGTGATCATAGCATGATCGTGTTTGATTTAATTAGTGGAGGAGGGATAGTAAGGAAATCCACAGTACTACCTCTTCCCTTTCGAAAGGGAGACTATGATAAAATGAGGAAAATAGTTAAGAAAAAGCTAAAAGGAGCAGTTGCGAAGGTTAAAGACTTACATCAAGCTTAGTAGTTTTCAACAACACCCATCTTGGAAGCCCAGACCAGCTGCATTCCACGCTTTAAGAAAAGTGGAAGGAAGTCCAAAAAACTGCCAGCATGGTTTAAAGGTGAGGTTAGAGAGGCTGTTTTCAAAAAAGCATCTTCAGGAAATGGAAAAAAGAGCCAAACGACGAAACCTGTAAACAGCACAAGCACTGGCAAGTCAAATGCAAGGCATTGATAAGGCAGGCAAAGGGAGAATTTGAGAAGAAGCTTGCTGCAGAAGCAAAAATGCGAAATTAAATTTCAAGTACATTCGTAGCAAAAAACCTGAGAGAGTCAGTTGGTCCATTAGATAGAGGGGATAAAGGGGCACTAAGAGGCGACAAGGCAATAGAGAGACTGAATAAATTCTTTGCTTCGGTCTTTACTGAGGAAGATGTAGGGATGTTACCCATGACTGAAATGGTATTTAAAGGTGCGGAAGAATTGAAGGAAATATCAATACATCGGGAAGATGTATTACAACTATTAGATAAACTGAAGAGTAGCAAATCATCTGGGCCGGATGGTATACATCCAAGGGTGTTGAAAGAACTATGAGATTGCAGACCTGCTATTGGTAATCTGTGAATTTTCATTAAAATCATCTCTAATGCCTGAAGATTGGAGGATCGCCAATGTAACGCCAATTTTTAAAAAGGGTTCCAGGGGTGATCCGGGAAACTACAGACCGGTGAGCCTGACGTCAGTACCAGGAAAAATGGTAGAAACCATCATAAAGAACAAAATTATGTAGATAGTCCATGGCCCAATGGGAGACAGCCAACATGGCTTTAGTAAGACAAGATCTTCCTTGTCTAATCTGTTATGTTTTTTTGAAGCTGTGGACAGTCGGTTGATTATAGTGTATCTGGACTTTCAGAAAGCCTTTGACAAGAAACATAGAAACATGATGTTAGAAAAAGACCACATGGCCTATCTAGTCTGTCCTTCCATATCAACAACTAATAACAGTCCCCTTTTTCCCTTTAGAGATCCTCTGTGTTTGTCCCATGCTTTTTTGAATTCAGTTACTGTCCTCATCTCTACCACCTCCACTGGGAGACTATTCCATGGATCCACTACTCTTTCCGTAAAGAAATATTTCCGCATATCACTCCTGAATCTTATCTTCCTTCACCCTCATCCCATGTCCCCTCGTAGCAGAACTTGCTTTCAATTGAAAGAGGCTCTCTCCCTGAACATTTATGCCACGGAGGTATTTAAACATCTCAATCATATCACCTCTATCCCGGCTTTCCTCTAAGGTGTACATATTAAGATCCTTCAGTCTGTCCTCATATGCTTTATAATGAAGCATATGAGGACAGACTGAAGGACCCTCATCAGAGAATTTGGCAAAACTAAAGAGTCATGGGATAAGAGGCAGTGTACTATTGTGGATCGGGAACTGGTTAAAAGATAGAAAGCAGAGGGTAGGGCTAAATGGCCCATTTTCCCAATGGAGAAAGGTGAATAGTGGTATACCCCAGGGATCTGTGCTGGGTCCGCTGCTTTTTGACATATTCCCCTTTCCAGGTCATTTATGAATAACGAGTGAGGTTATCAAATTTGCATATGACACAAAACTATTTTAAGTTGTTAAAACCCAAGAGGATTGAGGAAAACTGCAAGAGGATCTTGATAAATTGGAAGACTGGGCATCAAAATGGCAGATTAAATTTAATGTGGACAAGTGCAGTGTTATGCACCTAGGGAAGAACAGCCCAAACTATGGTTACACGATGCATGGTTCCGCATTAGGAATCGCCACCCAAGAAAAAGATTTAGGCGTCATTGTGGATAACATGTTAAAACCCTCAGCCCAGTGTGCAGCGGCGGCCAAGAGAGCAAATAGAATGCTAGGTATCATAAGGAAAGGAATGGAAAATAAAACAAAGGATATTATGCCTCTATCACGTTCCATGGTGAGACCGCACCTTGAATATTGTGTGCAGTTCTGGTCGCCGTATCTTAAAAAGGATATAGCGTTATTAGAAAAGGTTCAGAGAAGAGCCACCAAAATGGTAAAGGGGATGGAAGGATACTCCTATGAAGAAAGGCTAAAAAGGTTAGGGCTCTTTAACCTGGAAAAGAGACGGCTGAGGGGAGATATGATAGAAGTCTATAAATTAATGGAGTGGAACGGGTAAATGTAGATCGATTGTTTACGTTATCAGAATATAGAAAGACTAGGGGACATGCAATGAAGCTACAAGGTAAACTTTTTAAGACTAATAAAAGAAAATATTTTTTTCACTCAACGTGTAATCAAACTCTTGAATTTGTTACCGGAGGATGTAGTAAAGGCTGTTAGTGTAGCTGGGTTTAAAAAAGGTTTGGACAAGTTCCTGGAGGAAAGGTCCATAAACCATTATTAAGAAGGGACCCAGGATATCAATGCTTGACCCAGTACAAGCATTGTGGAACCTGTGTTTTGGGGAAACTGCTAGGTGCGTATGACCTAGATTGGCCACTGTTGGAAACAGGATACTGGGCTTGAAGGACCTTGGTCTGACCCAGTATGGCATATTTTATTTACATTCTCTTATATACCGTGCTATTCTGCATCAGTGCGGTTTACGTTGAACAAACTGAAGTTACATTGAACAGGGCATTATAACTTGGAGATAACTATTTTACAGGGAACATGGGCTATGGAGGGTTAAGTGGCTTGCCCAAGACCACAAGGAGCACCTGTGGGACTAGAAACCCCAGTCCTTCCAGCCCAAGGTTGCTGTCCTCTAGTGGGATTTGAACTCCCGACCTTCCGGCCTGAAGTACCTTGCCCCAACCACTAGGTCACTCCTCCACTCCATATCTTATGTTCTTATATATTCTTTTTCCCTACTTGTTTAATTTTATATAAAGAACAAATCAACAGAGAAACAGGACTATATGAAGACAGCTGAGGTGTGAAGATCAGTAGAAGGCTCGACAGCCTTAACTCTGCTAATAGTTTTCACTTTCAGCCAGTAATGTGGTATCATCTGAAACATTTGCTTCTCAGCTTCAAGGAATATAGTCTTAAAATGGGCCTGCAAAGACAAAGATCCTGATAACTGGCAAAATAAGTTCATCATTGATGGAGAAGAAATTGAAATAATTGACAACTTTAACCTACTTTTGATCAACTATCAATAAAGAAAGGACAAGCAGTCAAGAAATCCGATGACGTATTGCTCTTGGCAGTCTGGATATGAAGGACCTAGACAAGGATCTCAAGAGAAGAGATGTCGCTCTCCATACAAAGACTTGTTCAAATAATGTGTTTTTAATATCATATGGATGCAAAAGTTGGACAGTGAAAAGATAGACAAACAGGAAGAAAACTGATGTCTTTGAATTATGGTGCTGGCGACAAATACTGTGTATACCAGTCAGTACTAGATGAGATCAAACCTAAGCTTTGTTTAGAAGCTCAGATGACAAGACTTCAATTTTCATACTTTGGACACATTATGCAAAGAGAGAGATCATTAGAGAAAGATGACATGCTTAGCAAGGTAGAAGGTTAACGGAAAAGATGAAGGCCAGCAATGAGATGGATCGATAAAATAACAGCAGCTATGGGTGCCACTTGTCAGACGGCTGCCTGGGTGAGAATGTTCACAGTCTTGGCAAGTGCATATATCAATATGATTTGCAAGGGATTGTAGGAAATGCAGTCCATTCACACCAGACACAGCTGCTCACAATAATTAGTTGTGCTTGAGTGTAAAGCCAATAAGATATTTATTTATGGGGTTATTTCTCCCAACACAGATATGCTTGGTAGCACATAAAACAGGATACTTGCTTTCAGTGTTAAACTTGGAAAAACAAAATCAGGAAAACAGTTGAACTTGTCAGGCAATCAAAACCAAAGAATAAAGACCTGGTTGGTAACAAACTGGTCTTTTCTGTAGGCTCTAGTTAATAATTTCTTAGCAGTGAATCAAACAAGCAAATCCCACAAAGAAGGGAAAAACTGTTCTTTTCAGGTTAACTTCTTATATCTTCCCACATAGACTCAGAAGTGATTCCCTCAGAGCTCACAAGCAATTAGGTAAGGCTCAATTGCTAGTAGTTACCCAGCTGAAACCCCTTAGCTAGCTTGCATTCTGCTGCGTGGCTCAAAATCTTATTCAGGAGCTTTTCTGAGTAGATTAAAGAACAAGTTTGTATTTCTTTGTGATGGTTGTTGCACTTTGTAACAGAAAATTACCAAAGGAGTTTAGACAGAGAGCAATCCATATATTCACAGCCTGTATCTAAGACTTCTCCCCCTTCCTCAACAATCATCGGTTCAATATCATGGATTGGCACAGAGGAATTTCTCAATGGAGCACTTTCAGGAGAATGCTTGTTTCCCTGCTGTCTTTCAAGATTATAGCTAGGGCATAGATCAGTGGTCATACCTGAGCTTCCATTGCTGTTAGAGTTCCTCTCTAAATAGCCTGGCCAGTATGTAGTCCAGTTCTTATGTCCAGCCTTCCAATCCAGATCCCTGGACACTGGATCTCTCTTCACATACCTTCTGGCACGGGTCTTAGGGTCCCTTCCACGTGGAGCCGTCTCCCTCACAGGTACCGTCTGGAGATTCCTAGCCCTGCAGCACCATTCCTCTGGCTTTCCCCAGTCCAATGGTGTATGCTGGCCTTTTGAATGTCCCCCAGTATACGTACTGCTCTGGACTCCTTTAGACCTCCCAAATGCTTTTCTCTTCTTTCTTCCAAAGGGTTTCTTGCCCTCTGTCCGTCCGATCTGGCATCTGCTTCTGATGATCCTCCAGATGATGAAGACCTCCCAAGCTGAGGATATCCAAGCTGATTCTGAGGATCTCCCAGATGAAACTGAGGATGAGGATCAAGATGAGGATAATTCTCTGTAGAATACACTCTACCTTTATTCTGCTTTGAGTGCTCCACCCTAGCACAGGGCAGCTGTGCTGAATCAGGCCCTGCCCTTTGAGATGAGTGCTTGGGGATTACCTCATAGCCCTCCTGATTGAACACACATTTCCCCACTCCAGCTCCTCTAATGGCAGTTGGAAACCTGGTGCATTCTGGGACTGGTAGTCTTTTTTATGGAAAAATTCTGTTTTCTTATTTCTACCAGAACTGACAGGTTGCTTCTTCAGAGTCACTTCACCTTTTCTATAGCTCCTTCCTGAGCTATGATAAGCTTCCTTATCACACACTCTTAACAATGAGCTGCCTGACTGAAAACCAAACAGTTTAGAACAATTATCCAGAGGGTCGCCATGAGTTGACACAGACTCAACGGCACTTAACCTAGACTGGTCTATCAAGATGTGATGTTATGCTCCCTTGTCAGCAGGAAGGAAGATTCTCACAATTTTCAATGAGTTATCACTTGATATATCCTCCTATGCAGCACTGAGAAGTCAATATTTGGTTGTCTCCAGCTGGGTGGCAAGGTGCAGCAGTGCAGATAGGCCTGGCCCAGACCACAGTCCAGTGGCTTGTGTGACAGAGACCTATTGGCCCAAAGTTCTTGAAGCTCAGGTACTCCTCTGTATCGAGTGTTACCCACATGCTCCTAGCATTTTGTGGGCCAGAGAATGGACAGGAAGAGCCCACAGGGCTCCTGAAGGGAGTGGTAAGATGGGCTCGAGCCCCTCTTCCCTCTTGCTGTCCTCCGTTCATTATACTCTGCTGCGCTGTATGCCTGGAATAGACTGCCTGAGTTGGTATATTATGCTCCTTCTCTGGTCTATTTCAAATCCAGACTAAAAACTCACTGCTTTTGGTACCTGACCTCCTTATTCTCCTGTCTAAAACGCACATGGGTGTAATCATTTTCCTTTAACATTACTCTGTTCCCCTGGGTTTTCACTTTCTTTTTTACTTTTAAGGCCTGTGTGACAAGCACTGTCTCATATGTGTTGGGGCAGGTACACAAAGCACACTACATGTCTCAGAAACCCTTGGGATAGGGATAGGGAGGCCCCTGCCACAGAGCATCAGGTGATTCATTTAAGGGGAGAACATTCTGTATAAAGTGGTGCTGGGTGCAGTTTCTCAGAGCAAAGAACTGAATTCATTTCCCCTGGGCCAGCAGGGAAAAACAGAGTGGAGTGGTATAATGTACTAAAATATTCTCAAGGCAATGAACATATGGACTACTCCTTTGTGGCTGTTTTGGGGATAAAGCCCAGTGATCATTGAACTTAAGCTTGTTGATTGCTACACTTCTGGGAGAGAGTTAAAACTTTGCACATTTGTGGTCTTACCTAATTGTTTTGTCTTCTGCTGTGAGATGAAAAACCCCCAATGAAGAGGGGTTGGGGAGAGGAAGCGGTCTCTCTGCAGAGCTGGGTTTTACTGAAGATGCTTGAACTGTGGTGTAGACTCCAGGCAGACATTGTATTCTCAGTCAAGACTAAAGAGGTTTGGGCTTGAAACAATAATACTAAGGTTATTTTTAAAGTAAGGTCTGATTGGCTGTAGTTTTTGTAAATTATTTCCCCCTGTAGAAACAAGCATGCATGCCGGCTCCCGGCATGCCTTGTGCAAAAGCAGATGCCATTTGCAGTTGTAGCATAACTTTGTACGGTTTATACTGAGACATTAAAATGTTTGACAATTGAGCGGCCCTCCAACTGTGAAATACAGTCTGTGATTTGGTTTTTGAAAGCAAGGATTGTGTCATCAGCGGACATTCATTGCCAGATATGTGAGGTGTATGGCAATGTCTGCTTTTGCACAAGGCATGCCGGGAGCCGGCATGCATACTTTGTTTCTATAGGGGGAAATAATTTACAAAGCTACAGCCAATCGGACCTTACTTTAAAAATAACCCTTGTACATGAGTGGATGAATGGACTGTGCAAGTTGGAACTGATTTATCAGGAGGTATATGGAGCGTGGACACTGTCTTGGCCAGTGTAGTGCAGCATTGAGGACTTACAGTAAAATTGGCACACACCAATGATTAAGTGTGGTGGTGTAACTAATTGTTGAACTGATAAGGCTGGAGACTGCTGGTGGGAATGGCAGCTAGCCAGCATTGTTCAGTCATGTTTCCAATGCACCTGGACCAGAGAGCGCCTCCCTTAGTGAGAATGTACAGCAGTGCGTATACTGCTTAGGGCTACTGCTTTTTATTTTTATAGTGCTGTCTGCTGATTTTATAAATATAAAACTGCTTTATTAAAAAGTAGTATAGATGGTCAAATAGCACCCAATAAGTGAAAATAGGTAAAGAAATGTGTTTTTCTTTATTTACACTTATTGGGTGGTATTTGTCTGCTACTTTTCAATAAAGCAGTTTTAAATTAAAAAAAAAAAAAAAAAAGGCAAGTCGGGTTGCCTTGTGTTTCAAGTTCTGCGTAGATAACTAGGGCAACTCTGCTCAGGTTTTCCACTATCAACCAGTCAGTTGCTGGAATTCCCTTTTCGGGTTTCCCTTTTCACTGCAGCCTGTATGGGGTTTTATTTTTCACTCTTTTTTTGCCACATGGTACCTTGCAAGCATGTCTGCTCAGTATTCTGCCAGGTGTGACTTTTGCTGGGTCAGCTCTATGGTGGTCTCCTTTTGCCCCCCCCCCCCCCATGCATTGGGGCTGTTGAGGTTTTTTGCTTGGTTGGGATCCCATATGGGGGGCCTAATGCTCATTTTAGTGCCTCCTAAGCACTCCAATCCTTTTCCCACCTGCAAGGCAGCCCTTTCGGAGGCCCACAGAGGGTCAGGGTTGAGGAGACCTCTGTCTCTGGCCATCAGACGCCTCAGGACCCCAAGGTGTGCTCTCTGTTGTTTTTGAGCAGCAGCTACTGAAATAGCTCAGACTGTTCTTGATTCTATTTTGTTGCTTGGCAATCTACTTTGCAGGGGTCCAAGGTCCAGGCCTCCTCTCTGGGGGACCCTGGGCCCTTGGGTAAGAAATGCCATACTGGGTGAGACAAAGGGCCATCAAGCCCAATATCCTGTTTTCAACAGTGGCCAGTCGAGGTTACAAGTACCTGGCAGGTTCCCAAAAAGGTATGTAAGGTTCTACAATACTTGCTCTGGGGTAAGCAGTGGATTTCCACAGTCCTCTTTAATAATAGTTTATGAACTTTTCCTCCAGGAACTTCTCCAGACCTTTTTTAAACCCAGCTACATGATCAGCTTTTACTACATCCTCCAGTAACGAATTCCAAAGCTCGATTTATGCATTGAGTGAGAAAATATTTTCTCTTATTTAGTCTTTAACGGGTTACATTGTAGCTTCATTGTGTGTCACCTAGTCTTTTTCTACTTTTTGATGGAGTAAACCACCTATTTACATTCACCCATTCTACTCCATTCATGAATTTATGGACTTCGATCATATCTCCCCTTGGCTGTCTTTTTTTTTTTTTTTTTTTTTTTACCCAGGTTGAAGAGCCCTAACCTTTTAAGCCTTTCCTCATAGGAGTGTCCTTCACCCCTTTATCATTTTGGTGGCTCTTCTCTGTACTTTCTTTCCAATTCTGCTATATCCTTTTTAAGTTACGGTGACCAGAATTGCACACAATATTCAAAGTGTGGTCGCACCATGGAATTATACAGAGGCATTATATCCTTGGTTTTATTCTCCATTCCTTTCCTTATGGTTTCTAGCATTCTGTTTGGTTTCTTGTCCGCTGCTGCACTCTGGATGGAGGATTTCAATGTATTATCCACGATTACGCTTAAATCTCTTTCCTGGCTGATGGTTCCTAATGTGAAACCTTGCATTGGTTGGTTTCTTTCCCAGATGCATAACTTTGCATTTGTCCACATTAAATTTCATCTGCCATTTGGATGTCCAGCCTTCCAATTTTTCAAGGTCCTCTTGCAATTTTTCACAAGCCTCTTGTGTTTTTAACAACTTTGAATAATTTTGTCATCTGCAAATTTGGTCACCTGTCTCGTTATTCCCATTTCCAGATCATTTATGAATGTTAAAAAGCAGCAGACCCAATACAGATCCCTGGGGTACTTCACTATTCACGTTTTTTTTTTTTTCTTCCTTTGAGAAAATTGGCCATTTAGCCCTACTTTCTATCTCTTAACCAGTTCCTGATCCACAATAGTATATTGCTTCCTATCCCATAACTCTTTAATTTTGCCAAGAGTTTCTCGTGAGGGACCTTGTCAAAGGTTTTCTGAAAATCCAGATATATCAACTGCCTCTTTTGCTTACCTGTTCATTCACACCTTCAAAAAATATAACAGATTAGTAAGACACAACTCTCTCCTTGGCTAAATCCATGTTGGCTTTCTCCCATTAAACCATGACTATATGTTCAGTAATTGTATTCTTTATAATGGTTTCTACCATTTTTTCCTGCTGTCGACATCAGGCTCACCAGTCTAGTTTCCAGGATCACCCCTGAAACCCTTTTTTAGAAATTGGCATTACATTAGCCTTCTCCAATATTCATGTACTACAGATAATTTTTATGGTAGTTCACAGATTACTAATAGTAGGTCTGCAGTATTTCAGTTTTTCAACACCCCTCCAGGTGATTTGCTACTCTTTATCAAATAATCTGCAAGATACAGAAGTAGATTGCCGCAGCAGCTACAGGTACCAGTCTGTCGTCAATGAGCCGCCTGACTGAAGACTGAACACAATTTAGGACAACTATCCAGAGGGTCGCCATGAGTCGACACCGACTCGACGACACTTAACAACATCATCATCAAATAATAAACCTGGAAGATGTATTATAACTATTTCTTTCAGTTCTTCTGATACACATGCCTGAAATGGTATTTAAAGGTGATGTATCTTCCCTGCATTGTCTTCAGTAAAGACCAAAGCAAAGAATTCATTCAATCTTTCTGCTATGGCCTTGTTCTCCCTTAGTGCCCCTTTTACCTTTCTATAATCTAATGGTCCAACTGACTCTAACAAGATTTTGTTGCTATGAATGTACTTGAAAGTTTTTATTATGTGTGCTTCCATGGCAAACTGTGTTTCAAATTTTCTCTTTCCCTGCCTTATCAGTGCCTTGCATCTAGCTTACCATTGCTTATGTTTCCTGTTTTTTGTCATTTGGCTCCTTTTTTCCATTTCCTGAAAGATGCTTTTTGACTAAAACAGTCTCTCTGACTTCACCTTTTAAACTATGCTGGTGGTTTTTGGGCCTTCCTTCCACTTAAAGCATGGAATACATCTGGTCTAGGCTTCCAAGATAGTATTTTTAAACATTGCCCATGCTTGATGCAAACATTAACCTTTGCAGCGACTCCTTTTAGTTTTTTCTTAACTATTTTCCTCATTTTATCATAGTCTCCCCTTTTGGAAGTTAAAAGGTAGTACTGTGAATTTCTTTGCCATCCTTCTTCCATTTATTAAATCAAATGCCATCATGCTATGATCACTGTTGCCAAGTGGCCCCAACACTCTTATCTCTTGCACCAGATCCTGTTTTCCACTAAGGACTAGGTCCAAAATAACTTACCCCTCTTGTTGGTAGTTTTGGTGGCATTCACCCATACTTGGATGACTGACTTTGATCATACTCCCTGGAGGAGAGGGAACAGTTCTGATTCAGTGGCTAGAATAGAAATGTAGGCCTTATAGCCGTGCCAACCAAAAACATCTCCAGACACCAGTTCCTGGTCCCGCCTACCCTGGAAGTAATGTGACCGTGCCAACCAAAAGGTGACCCTGGCACCCTATATAAAAGACCTCTCAGCGGTGTTCAGCGCCACAGTGGCATGCACCCAACGAACAGGATGTGCTCCTTGGGGCGACACTGCAATGCTTAGTGTTGCCCAGTGTACATCTAACACCTGCAGTGCTCTGCTGCCTCTGCTCTGCAGTCTCCCGATGAGCATCCTTGTGCAATCCAACCCTGTTCATTGGACCTGGCACCCATCAGCTCCAGCTCTGTGTATTCCGCATGGCTCCACTCACGTCGTGGGAAATTTCTTCCCCTTCCCCTGTCCCTTTATTTCCCCCCTGCCCTTTTCTACTAATTGATCTCTGTTTCACAGCTACGTGTTGTGCTCCTAAACTACCATTTTCTCTCTCCAGTCTAAAACCCTCCTTATTCAGGATCTCCTGACCATATACTTGCTCGACCTCCTGTTTTCTGACCTAGATGTAGTTGAAGGAGGGTGAGGAGCCCCTCCTCTGATGCCCTCCCCAGGTTATGTAGTACTTTCCACCACAAGGCTTGCCTGCTCCAGTGGAGGGATGGCTGTGATCTCTTGCTCCTCCCTCTACGCCTCTATTCCCACAGCCCCCTCTTTTTCTTACCCCGAGTCCCTAGTCTTTCGCATTGGCAGATGCCTACCCCTACATTTTCTTTTAAAATATGCTGCTCAATTTCTCCATCGTCCACTATGGGACACCCTCCTTCACAGTCTCTCTGAAGCCTGCCTTTTTTTCTCAAATTTTCTGACTCTCGAAGACTTCAGCATCCACCTTTCTCGTCCCCTGAGATCTCGTGACAAATTGCTATCTCAACTCTTCTCTGACCTTTTTGCTTTTGGAGTTAGTTCCCTTCGCATCCCATGCAGCTAGCTACACCCTTGATTTCATCCTTATCTTCTCCCCTCACCTCCCCTTTGCTCTCTCCACCTTTTTTCCCCTCTTCCATGGTCTGATCATTTTTGTATTTTCTTTACTGTCCACTTTCCCCTGACTACAGTTTCTTTTGCACCTGGCTGCTCCCCCCGCCCCCCTCCCAAGTTCTTAGTCATGACCTCTCTTCTCACTCATTAGAGAAATTCCCACCATCCTCCTCTGTTTTTTCCTTCTGACTTCAACACACTACCCATTGATTCCCAGGCTAATGCATGGTTTTCAACCCTGCACTCTGCCCTTGATTCTGTAGCTCCCCTCCAACCCCATCCCTCCTGCCCCAGATGCTCCTGCCCTTGCAACTGGTGGAGCACCTGTGATGGAAGCATCCCTCGCCTGCCTCTCTTCAGCTATTCAAAGATCAAGATCCCGAGTATCGTTCTATGATCCATAACACCAAGAGAAACTACTACACTAATCGTATTTGTTCCTCCACTATTCCCGACGCTTTATTCTGTTCTGGCATCACTCTTGACACTGTCCACTTGAACCCTTCCCCATCTGCTTGCCGACTATTTCTCCAATACGGTCAGCACTCTCTGCTCCACTTTCCCTAACTGTCTTCCCCCCCCCCCCCCCCACCTTTCCCTGGATCCTCCTGTCTCAAATCCCTTCCCCCACTTTCCCTCCATGTTCTGATATTCCAATTCCTATCTCTTCCACAGCCTTTCCTTCTGACCAATTTTTCCTGGACTCACCACTGGTCCTCTTTCTTTGCCGTTTTTGCTCTGGAACTTCTCAAGATCGCTAAAATGTCACATAAAACAACCTGCTCTTCAGATCTTATCCTGTCATTGTGGCTCTGTTACCATTAGTCCTTTCCATTTTTAACAGTCTCTTGTTCTTTCCCTCTCTGTTGGAAGCATGCGATCATTTGTCCAATATTGAGTCCCTCTCTCTACCCTTCTGCTCTAGCCAGTTACTGCCCAATCTCCACCCTTCCCTTGTCCAAACCTTTGGAAAAACTTGTGTTTTCTCAGTTCTCTGGTTTCTTAAACTGTTAGTGCACTCCATCCACGTCAGTCTAGTTTCTTTCCTCGGCACAGCACTGAGACTATCCTTCTTTGTCTCCTGAATGACCTGCACTAAACTCAAGACCGGGGTGATATCTCGGAAGTTTCTCTTGACCTATCCTTGTCTTTTGACCTGGTGGATCACGCCACTCTCCTTTCCTGGCTCTATGACTTTGGTCTTTGTGATACAGTGTTCAGCTAGTTCCATTCGTTCTTGTCACTCCAGCCCTTTTCTCTTTCTATTGGTACTTCCTCTCGCTTGCTTTTCCATAGTGTTTCTCCAGTGTTTGATCCTGGCCCCACTTTTATGTAACATCTTTCTCGCTCCTCTCCCTCTTCTGGTCCAACAGTACACTATCACCAATCACTACTACGCTGATGACCTATTTCTCTTTCATCACACTAACCCCAATTCCCTTATCTCTCCCCTCTCTTTCATTTCACGCTTGCCTGTCTTATCTAGTTCATCGATCCTTCTATAAACTGTGTCAAATTTGTGCTGTTTCTCTTCCTTGCTCCTCCTTTTCTTGCTGCTCCTACTGCTTTCCCTTGTTTCTCGACTCAGCTCCTGTAATATCATCTAAGTCGACTTCTACTTATCCAAAACACTGCCGTCCGTATCCTTGCACATGCATTCCATTAATGACCACATTTTTCCATTTCTGCTTCATTATCACTGGCTCCCCATAGAATAGAATATCATCTACAATACAAACTCCTAACGCTGGTTCACCAGGCATGACATAGCGGTTTTCCCTGCTGTCTCTCTTATCGTCACTATCCACACCGCTCCATTGTAGTATCCATGCCAACCGTCTTCATCTCCCTGCAGTAACCCAGGCTCACTTTTAAAACTACGTGCTCTGCTGCTTTCTACTTTCTCACACCTGCCTCCTGGAATGCACTTCCCCCTACCCTCTGCCTAGAACAATCACACCTCATAATCAAATCCCTATTAAAAAACCCCTCTCTTTAATATAGCCCACAGCCTTTCATCTACATAGCTTAAAGCCTTACCTAATCTCTTTCCTTGCTGTCCTCTTCACTGCCTTCTCTCCTAAGTGTGTTTTGATTTTTAAATTGTCCCCCCCCCCCTTCATATTTTATCGGAGTTCCTTTTATTATAATTTGTGTTTAGCCTTTGTACACTCTTCTGTTGCTCCCTTGAAATATATTTAGTCTTCTTCCATATCAACTACTATAGTCCCTTTGTCTCATGCTTTCTTTAATTCACGTACTATCCTGATTTCTACTATCTCCACTAGGAGACTATTCCATGCATCTACCACTGTAACTGTAAAGAAATATTTCCGCATATTTACTTCCGAGTCTGTCCCCTCATTGCAGAGTTTACTTTCAAGTGAAAGAAGGTTTCCACCTGTACTTTTATGCCACAGAGGTTTTTAAATGTCTCTCTCATATCTCCTCTATCCCGCCTTTCCTCTAAAGATGCATATTGAGATTATTAAGTCTATCCCCGTGTGGCTTAGAATGAAGACCACTGATCATTTTTGTAGCCACCCTCTGCACTGACTCCATCCTGTCTATATCCTTTTGAAGGTGTGGTCTCCAGAATTGCACACAATACTCCAAATGAGGTCTCGCCAAAAACTTTTTTATACAATGGCACTATCGCCTCCTTTATTTTCTACTGGCCATTCTCCTCCCTATGCACCCAAGATGTTTGACTTTTGCCATTGCCTTTTCTCTCTGTTTAGCCACTTTAAGGTCATCGGAAACTATCATTCCCAGGTCCCTCTCCTTTTGTGGACAGAAGTATTTCACCCCTTTATACTATACCACTCCCTTGGAATTTTGACACCCAAATGCATGACTGCATTTTTTTAGCATTAAATCTCAGCTACCAAATTTTCGATCATTCATAAAGCTTAGCTAGATCCTCCTTCCTGTTTTCTACTCCTTCCTGGTTGTCTAGTCTATTGCAGATTTTGGGGGAGGAGGTGTTTATAGCAGTCGCAGGTCACTGGAGCAACAGGCTGTGGGCAGGACAGTCCCGATGCCATTGGGGGCCGCCTTGCTCCATATTTAACCTCACCTGCCTTTTTTACGTGGATGGTGCACATCTAAGAGATGTGATACAGGGGGCCTATCTGGCCCCTTGGAAGCAGTGGACATGGACTTTTATCCATGGAGAAATGGAAGAAGAATGTGGCATCACTGACATCTGTAGTGAGTGGACCTATGGATAGGCATGTCCTGCCTGTTTCTGGGGACATCCTTCATTCAGCTTCGGGCTTCCCTTCAGGGAACTCTGAAGGGGCTTCCTTGAGCTCATTAGACCATATTCATCCCACCCCTCCTTTGGGATCTACCCTAGCTGATTCTACTCGTGGTTTTCTTTTGGAACAGAGTATGCCTGTGACTTTAGTAAGATCTCTTAAGCTTGTGTCATGGATTCCACTTTTAGCTGAGGCCATGGAGATTCCAGATTCTTGGGTTTCCCTGGCAGATGTTTGGATGGTGGTGATGCGAACTTAGCATACTTTAGTATCTACTGTGACCCAACTCTGCTCTTTCACGCAAGATGTGGCAGGGCTGGCTCAGGTAGAGCAGGTGGATTTGCTTAGTACTCAGTTACCTAAATATGGGACTCTGTTAGTCCTTGCAGGCAGGTGAGACAGCTATAATGAAGGATAACTTGTTGCTTCACTGTAAATTGGAGATGTCTTTCTGCAATCCTTTGGAACCACTCCTGACTCTAAAAGAAGCATTGATAAGGTTAGTGGAGCTGCTGAAACTTCCCCAAGTTCCTTCAATACTCTCGGATGTATCCCATCTGACCATGGTGCTTTTGTCTGCTTTTAGTTTAGCTGAACAGTCTTCTGAAAATTGTTCACGATCCCCCTTCACTTCTCTTCCTAATTGTGGGCTGAGATTGGTGATCAATTTATCCCAAGAGCAGCCTGAATCCTTCTCAGGATTTGAGATCTGTTATTGAACACTTTTTTGTGGGTTGGGTCTTCCTTGCATAAAGGCCACTCAAGCTGTGGAACCAACTCGGGCGTTTTTGTCGCAGCCTACTTCTTGGGCCTGGGCCTGGGCCTACTTTCAATTCCTAGAATCCATGGTATCAATCCTGGAGCTGATTCCTTGGGCCAGGGTACACATGTATCTGCCACAGAGAGATCTGCTGTCTCTGGTTTCCCTGCTTGTAGTTGTTTAGACTCTTCTTTTCAACTGAGAGATCAAAGATCAGTTAGTGTGTGGTTTCAATCTTGCCATCTGAGTGAGATGCCTCTGGCAGTACTAGATTGGGCAGGAGTTACCATGGATGCCAGCCTGAAGGTGTAGGGGAGGTCCTGCCCAGGATAGATGGTCCAGTGCTTTTGGTCCGATCAAAAGGCCTCCTGGCCAATCAGCTGGTAGGAGGCTGGAGTGATTTTCCTAGCTCTGAGGTTTCTATTCTTTGTTAGCAGGCAAGAGAGTCTGCATGTTATCTGATAATAGTGGTGGCTTATGTCAACAAGGTGGGATTTGAAGCTCCAGGGTAGCTCTCAAGGTGGTAGAACAGTGCCATTGGGCAGAAAAACATCTGATTTGCTCTGACTGCCCACATAGCTGGCATTTTGAAGGTGCTGAGTCCATTCATAGTCTCCCTTAAGGATTTGACTCTTATGGTGGTTGTGGTGGCTATTGTGTCTGCCAAGTGAGTGTTGGAGCTGCAGGCCTTGTCTCATCGTTTTTGATCATGTCAGTGGCTTCCATTTTCTTGTGGACTGTCCCCTTTCATCTCAGACTGTATAGTCTGCTCTCATCAGAAAAAGATATTCAAATAGACCCCTATATGTGTCTGCTGGACATGAGGTGTTGCTTAGATGCCTTGTGATCACTAACTCTTTTCACCCGTCGGACTTTTCTCTTCAGTGGTCCAAGGAAAGGACAGGCACCAACAGAGTCCTCAGTTATCTGCTGGATTGAGAGAGCCATAAGTTCAGCATACTTTCTGACTGGAAACAGGTGCCTAAAGGAGTCAGAACTGGGTAGTGTATTTTGGTGTATCTGGAGACCATCTAAGGTAGCTTCCTGGTAGTCTCTGAGCTCCTTTGTGTAGCACTACAGGTTATATGTGGAAGTTGGAGCAGATGGTGCTTTTTGTTACATCAATTCTGTCGGAGCCTGGTCATCCTCCCATCCTGAGTCCTGACGGATAGGGTATATTCCACTCATCTGTACTGGTCTAGCAGGATAAAGATGGGGACTGTTTATATATGCCGGATAAATTTTCTTTCCTGTAATCCTGCTAGGCCAATTGAGGACTTGTACTGGAAGACTTCTCCTACTGCAGCTGTGTGCAGGTCACCCCCCCCCCCCCAGTGTTTAAAAGATATTTAAGATATTTTTTTAAAAATTTTATCCTCTTTCTATAAAGGGATCCACTGTGTCTGCCCCATGCCATTTTGAATTCTGTCACTATTTGCTCCCACCACCTCAGTTGGGAGGACATTCCAAGCATCCACCACTCTTTCAGTGAAAAAGTATTTCCTGATGTTGCTTTTGAGTTACCGCCTTGCAGCTTCCATCATATGCTCTCTATTTTTACAGCTTCCTAGTTGAAAAAGGTTTGCTTGTTCATTTATATCCTTTATTTAAAGGTCTGTGTCATATCCCCCCCTGTCCCTCCTCTCCTCTAGGGTATACATATTTAGGTCTTCAAGTCTCTTCTCATGTGTCTTCTGGCGCAGGCTCCAAAGCATTTTGGTTGCATTCCTCTGAACAATTTCAAGTCTTTTAATATCCTTTGTGAGATATGGTCTCCAAAACTGAACACAGTACTCTGTGAGACCTCGCCAATGACTTGTACATGGGCATTAATATTTTCTCCTTTCTGCTGGTTATTCCTCTCTGTATGCAGCCCTGCATCCTTCTGTCTTTGGCTACCACCTTGTTTCCCATTCAGTCCTTCTGCAATATAATTCACAAATACGTTACAGTATTGGTCTTAGGACCAATCCCTGAGGCACACCACTATGCACGTTCCTTTCTTCTGAGTTTATTTTATTTATTTATTTATTTATACATCTTTTCTATACCGCCACTTCCAGAGATCAGTGGCGGTTTACAGGTAACAAACATTAATAATAGAGCACTATTATTTTACATAGAACAGATTTAGAACAAAGAACTATTTTACATAGAACAGATTTAGAACAAAGAACATTCAACTATTAAGTGTAACTTAAAAATACAATGAGATAACAGGAGGGGTAGGAACATATGAACTGGGTATTAATTAGATAATGTTTCAAAACATAGTACCAACAGTACATCAACAGTAAAGTCAAATATTTACATTAAATTACAGTTATTCACATTAGCGACAAGCAAATTGCTTTCTAAGGGTAAGGTTAATCTAGGTGAGTAATGTGAATGTGTGAGAAAGGTTTATGCTTTGTCTAAGTAGGGTCAGTGAGTGATTGATGAACGGTGTTTTTTTCTGTGTTAGGATTATCTTCAATGTGGAGGTTATTGTAGTGCAGAGTAAATAGATGGGTTTTTAGATTTTTTCTAAATAATTGAAGATCTTTGATTTCTCTGATTTCAATCGGGAGGTTGTTCCATAGCGTAGGAGCGAAGTATGAGAAAGCTGTGTTACTTGTCTTCTGACTTGTTTTTCGAATAGAATCAGGAACTTGTATCGTGTGAAGGTTTATTCTTCGTCTCGATCTATTATCATGTGGGATGGTGATCAGCGTAGATAAGAAAGATGGTGCTATATTATTAAAGATCTTAAACGTATTGACTAAGGACTTGTAGATGATTCTGCATGAGACGGGTAGCCAATGGAGAGCGTAGAGGATCGGAGATATATGATCTGAAATTTTCGCTTTGTAGATAATCCTTGCGGTGACATTTTGGGCTAATTGAAGAGTGTGAATATTTTTCTTAGAGGTCCCTTGAAGAATACCATTACAGTAGTCTAAATGTGGTGTAATAAGTGTTTGTACTATGGTTCTGAAATCAGTGTTATCTATCAGTGGTCTAAGTTGTTGGATTGTCCTCAATTTGAAATATATTGTTCTTACAGATTGTTTTATATGTTTGGTGAGGCTGAGGGTTTTATCCAGAGTGACTCCCAAGTATTTGATCTCATCTTTGACTGGGAGAGAGTTTTTTCCAATCTTGATTTCAAGTGGGGGAGTGAAGCTTGTGTTTCTTGTTATAAATAGAACTTCTGTTTTTTTAAAATTAATATTCATATTCCTTGATTTCAGCCACAGTTCAGCTTCAGAGAGGCAACGACATATGTTACTATAATCCGGGTTTGACACATCAAATGGCGAGTATAACATGATGTCGTCCGCGTAGATGTGGTAGTTGATTTTGAAGCGTTTAAATATGGAACAGATGGGTTGAAGATAGAGATTAAACAAAAGTGCCGAAAGGGCAGAGCCTTGAGGGATGCCCTGTTCTTGTGGAAATGGGGATGAAGCATTTCGATCTATTTGCACATATTGGGTCCGGTTAGTAAAATAGGATGTGAACCATTCAAGGGTTTTATCTTTGATGCCTATTTGAGAGAGTCTTGAAATGAGCGTGTTATGGTTTACAGTGTCAAAGGCAGAGGAAATATCAATGAATATGAGAATAAAGGCTCGCTTGGTATTATCGATACCTCTGATGATTGTATCAAATAGTGCTGTTAGGAGTGTTTCTACACCATGATAAGGGCGAAATCCATATTGATGCTCATCTAATGGAGCTGATGAGTCCATATAATCTTGCAGTTGTGTTTGCACAATCTTTTCAATAATCTTAGCAAGAAATGGAATACTTGCAATAGGACGATATGAAGTTGGGTCATGGTCGTCTAGAGTTTTGTTTTTTAACAGCGGTCGAATTGCTGACCTTTTGAGGACATCTGCTATACGTCCTTGTTGAAGAGATTGGTTGACTATGTTTAGTAAGTCTGAGGCAAGTTCTGTTTTTGTTGATTTTATCCAAGTCACTGGACAGGGATCAAGAAGAGAGGTTGTTGTATTTAGGTTGGAGATTGTCTGAAGTAGTAGTTTGTTGGTAATAGGGTGGAAGGTTTTCCATTCCAGGTGGTTATTATCTGAAAGAGTTAGGCTAGGTGGGGTGAAATGGCTGTTTAGTTTGAGTTTATTTGCAAAATGATCAGCAAGTAATTGCGGGTTAATACAGATTTTGTGAGAATTGTTGGATGGGGATTTGGTTAACGATTTGACAATCTCAAATAGTTCTCTAGGTCGATTAATAGCTTTAGATAAAGTTTTAGAGTGATATTGTTTTTTAGCCTTATTAATCGCATCCTTGTAATCTTTGAGTAGTGAGAAGTATTGTATTCTGAGTTCGTGAGTTTTTTTCCTTCTCCAAGTAGATTCCATTTTTCTAAGACCTTTCTTCAGAATTGCAAGTTCAATAGTATACCATTTTTCATTCTTTCTCATTTTATGGTAAATCTTTGTTGAATATGGTTCTGATGCAGATCCAATAATGGTATTCCAGCTGGATATTGCGTCATCAAGGTTATAGATATGAGGATCCAATCTAGGGAGTACTGATTCAAGAAACTCTTCTCTATTGAATGGTCGAAATCTTTGACCTTGATGATGATTGACAAGGGGTGCTTTGGTGTATTGTGGGAGGTGGAAAGAGAACCTAATCAGATAGTGGTCAGACCATGGGACTTGAGATGTGGAAGGTGAGACATAATGAGCTGAGGTTGTGTAATGGATAGGAATGAATATTAGGTCGAGAGTGTTTCCTTTGGTGTGAGTTGGTTGGTTAACTGTTTGCTTGAAGCCCATTTCTTCCATCGCTTCTAAGAAAGCTGTTTCTTGATTGTTAGAGAGAGATGGCAGATTGAAATCACCTAGCATGATGAGAGGTTTCCTTATTGTAGAGTTGCAAGCCAATTCTAGTATGGAGTCAACGTTTTGATTACTTGCGGTCGGAGGTCTGTATATCAAGCAGATTGCTATGTCCTTATTTTCAATTTTGAGTATATTTGTGTCATCAGGGTTTTCACATATAGCAGAGGATAACCCGAGATTAGATTTAGCTAATATAAGAACACCTCCTCCTCTTGTATGTTTTCTATTGCAGGCGAAGATGGAGTATCCTTGAACTTTTAATTGATTTAACAAGACTGAGTCAGATTCTGTTAACCATGTCTCAGTAATGCATAGTAGGTCTGGGTTTTCTGTATTAATTAGGTCTGTAATGATAGGTGTTTTATTTCTAGCTGACCTAGCGTTGATGAGGATGAGGGATATGTGTGTGAAAGCATTGCCTGTATTTATGTGGTCGGTTTTAGAAGATGTCTTTATCTGAATCAGTCTGTGGTGATTTATCTTAGAATTTCCTAAGAATAGTTGATGAGTGTTATGTCTCTGACGATGAGGGATAACATGAATGTGAGAGAACTCTGGGAGGTTCAATGGTGGGGTGAAAGCGTTAGCAGGGAGGGGGTATAGAGAGAATAGTAGGCTGGCGATGTATAAGGTGATATTCAAGGTAAAAAGTAGCATTTTTTTATAATTCATGTTGGAATTTCCGATGACTGTAAGAAATGCAGGTTACTGACTGTAAAAATGAGAGTTACTAACAACAATAGGATTGAAGTAGTTAGGTACTGGTAACAGTAAATGGAATCAAGTAGTATTCTGTTTACCACCACCTTCTGTCATCTGTCGGTCAACCAATTTCTGATCCAGTTCATCACCTTGGGACTTATCCCCAGGTTGCTGATTTTATTGATAGTGCTCCTCATAGGAGGCTTATCAAAGGCTTTGCTGAAATCCAGGTAGTTCCTTATCACTCCAGTCCAGTCCCTTTACTTCTGGGTTGCGCAACCCTTCCAGCAGCTTGGAGGCTGAGCCCAACCTTTTTGGGGATGGAGCAGTACAAATACCACTGGGACCACCCACCAACTCCAGTATTCTGAGCCTCCAAGCAGCTGGAGGGTTCCGTAAGCCTAGGGCTTACTGGAGTCTTCCCTTTACCTAAATCCTTTAAAAGATTTTCTTTATTACTTTTATTTCCTCTTACCTTATTTAACTGTTGTTTTTTCTTACGTTTAGATTTAGTCATTCACTGTTCCTTTAATTGCTCCTGCCTGCTCTCTCCTCTCCCTCCCCCCCCCCCCCCCCCCCCCCCCCCCCCCCCCTGGCCGGGCCGGGCATCGGAGGTGGTTCTGTGCTTGCAGCCCCGAGGAGGACCCTTTTTCAGAGCTCTTCGGCTGCGAATCCGACTGACTCCCGCAGAAATTCATTGCCGGACTGCCCTGCCTCGCGCCGAAGCCCTCCTGGTGGCTGAGCGCTTGAGGCAACACCGGAAGCCTAATTCTTCCCGCCGGACCCGTCCCACAGCAGAAGGACGCGGCGGCGAACTCCGGCGGAGGAACTGATTTCAGCGGTTCCGTTTTAGGAGACGGCTCCCAGCCCCCTGCTGCAGCCGGGGAGGAGAACAGCCGGCCCAGAGGACGAACTCGTGGTCCCCCGTTCAGGCTCCACGTGGTGAGGCCTACCACGTGTAGAACCAACGGGCAGGGATCGCTGAGCCGGGCCCAGCCAGCAACGGAAGCTGTAAACCGCAAGTACATTACTAAAAGCTTAGTTCTGGATTCCTTAGGTTGCAGTTAATTTAATCTAACTTTAATTTTAATTTTAAATTTAGTTTTGTTCTTTATTTTGTAAGGAGGAGTTGTCTTATCAAGAAAAGAAGGCCTGTTAGTCTCTTTTCCGGGATATTATTAGCCCGCTGGAGGAGAGAGCACACACACACACACACACTGACACAGGTTATATAAGAGCTTTCAACCTCTGTGTCTGAGCTATACAGTTTGTTGGGGCTTAGGCCCATTGCATAAGCATCTCAGTAAGAAGGGCTTCGTTAACTGGGATCAAGAGCATGGCGGCCAAGTCTTGATGTCCTTCCTGTGGCATGCGCAGGGGCACTTCCTCGGCAGGAGTCTGCAGGAGTTGCGCTGCAGTGGCTGCCTCCGTGGAACAAGAAATTAACTTGGCCATGATCCAGCCCTCCCAGGGGCCTGGCGACCCCTTAGAAGGGGAAGGGGGGGTCTCAGTTCCCTCCCTCCACGTCCTCGGATTTACCCACTCCTCCTCCACCCCTTTCGCCCCCCCCCCTCTGGTGAAGGGGGCGCCGGGGATTTTTTCTCTCCAGACTTCATCCTTTTACTCCACAAGGCCTATTGCTTGTGTAAGCAGGGCTTAGGGACAGGAGAGGCTGTCCCGTCGGCGGAAGTCAAGTCCAAGAGGGCAAGCAACCCAGGCTCCGGCATTCCACCTAAACGCCCCCGTCTGGGTGGTGAGGAACCTCTCGCGTCCCTCTCCCAGGGCACCCCGGAGGAGGATGGCTCTGACAAAGACTGGGACGAGGAAGAGGAGGAGCTTGAAGGGGAGATCCCTGAAGAAGATCATTCCCGAATAATTAGTCTTTCGTCGGGAGGAGCTCCCAGCATTAATTAATGAGTCCCTGAAAGTCCTCAATGTGTCCTCAGACACGCCAGCAGAGGAGGAGGCGTTGGAGGACCCATTAATCCAGCCATTAGGAGATCCCAGAAAGTTTTCCCTGTCCACAGAGTAGTACGTCAGATGATCCAGGAAGAATGGGATCAACCTGAGTCTAGTTTAAGGGGAGTCCGGTCCATGTCTCGCCTATACCCACTTCCAGAGGCAGACAAAGAGCTGCTGAAGTCTCCCAGGGTGGATGCAGCGGTATCAGCAGTTACTAAGAAAACTACTATCCCAGTTGAGGGCAGCACGGCCTTAAGAGATTCTCAAGACAGGAAGTTAGATACCCTCCTGAAACAAGCCTTCGATGTAAGTGCTCTTGCCTTGCAGGCCTCCGTTTCGGGAGCTTGGGTGGCAAGAGCCTGTTTAAGGTGGTCACAACAGCTTCAGGCAGCAGAGGGATTAACAGGCGAGGCTCAGGCCAACTCTGCTAGGCTGGAATCCGGAGCAGCCTACCTGGCGGATAGTCAGTATAACCTCATCAGAAGCCTAGCCAAGAACATGGCCTCGGTGGTGGCGGCTAGGCGTTATCTGTGGCTACGGAATTGGACGGCGGACGCCTCCTCGAAGGTACGCCTGAGCCGCCTTCCGTTTAAGGGGAAGCTATTATTTGGAGAAGTTGGTAAAGGACCTTGGCGAGTCTAAGGGGGCAGGCTACCTGAAGATAGACCGAAGCAAGGGCGACCCCTAGCCCCAGTGCGTAACCAGCCCAGGGTCGTCCGAAGGTTTTGCCCAGCCAGGTCAAACCCCTTCCCCAGGGGCTGCTTCCCCTCGAAGGGACAAGGTTTTAGGGGGTTTCGAGGAGCAGGTTGAGGTTTTGGGGCGTCCTTCTCCTCTCCGGGAGCTAGAAAACAATGAGGTGACGGGGGTCCAGGGGGAAGAACCGTCGGTGGGCGGACGCTTGAGGCGATTTCTTCCCGCCTGGTCCCGGGTCACGTCCGATCAATGGGGTCCTAGAGGTTATCAGAGAGGGCTATGCTCTCGAGTTTGCAAAACAAATACTTCCAGCCTTTGTTCAGTCTCCCTGCGGTTCTTCCGCAAAGAGGACAGCGGTAGAGACAACTCTCACATGCCTAATAGCGCTCGGGGCCGTCGTCCCGGTACCACCAGACCAGTGCGGCTCTGGTCGGTACTCGATTTACTTCGTGGTACCAAAGAAGGAAGGGTCCTTTCGCCCGATCCTAGATCTAAAGCAGTCTAAATCACTGTCTCAGGGTTCCGCATTTCCGGATGGAGACCCTACGTTCAGTCATAGCAGCCGTAAGGGGCGGGGAGTTCTTAACGTCCCTCGATCTGACAGAAGCCTACCTGCATATCCCGGTCAGGGCATCCCATCAACAGTTCCTGAGATTCGTAGTGCCAAGGGGCCACTTTCAATTCCAGGTCCTACCCTTCGGCCTAGCTACGGCTCCAAGAACGTTCACCAAAGTGATGGTGGTAGTAGCGGCCTCACTACGGAAAGAGGGAATACTAGTACACCCTTACCTGGACGATTGGCTGATCCGGGCAAAGTCGGAAGAGGAAAGCCACTCCGTGACGGCAAGAGTAATTCAGGTTCTAGAAGAGTTGGGGTGGGTCATCAATCGAGCGAAGAGCAGGATGACTGCCTCCCAGGAACTCGAGTACCTCGGAGCAAGGTTAGATACCAACAGAGGCAGGGTGTTTCTGTCCCGAACAAGATCAAGAGAACTGAGACTTTTAATCACGCAGTTTCTGGGCAGACGAAATCCCACAGCGTCGCATTATCTTCAGGTCCTGGGAACAATGGCAGCGGCGATAGAGGTAGTACCATGGGCAAGAGCCCACATGTGGCTGTTGCAACGGGCCCTATTGCGACGGTGGTCGCCCCAGCATCATCCGATGTCAATGCAGTTACCTTGTGCTCCCCGAACCAAACAGGCTCTCCGCTGGTGGCGGTGCCCAAGGAATCTGGATCGCGGGATGCCCCTTGAGCCTCATCAGTGGTTACTATTGACGACGGATGCCAGTCTGGTAGGCTGGGGAACTCACTGCGAGGACCAGTTCGTTCAGGGCAGCTGGACTCCGTTGGAAGCTCAATGGCCCATCAACAGACTAGAATTGCGGGCCGTCGGCCTAGCGCTCAGGGCTCTCGAGGCCTTAATGCAAAAGAGAGCAATTCGCGTTCTCTCTGACAATGTCACCGCGGTGGCTTACATCAACCACCAGGGCGGCACCAGCAGCCCTGCCTTGGAGAAGGAGGCGGACTCTCTGTTCCAGTGGGCGGAAATTCGGTTGGAAGCACTTTCAGCCCAGCACGTAGCAGGCACGGACAACATCATGGCAGATTACCTCAGCAGGTGCAAGATAGACCACGGAGAGTGGGAACTGGAGCAGGAGACCTTCGACCAGATAGTGGCCCGTTGGGGACTCCCGGTCATGGATCTCATGGCGAGGTTCTCATCCGCCAAAGTGGACCGATTCTTCAGTCGGCGAAAGGAAAGAATGTCCAAAGGCCTGGATGCCTTGTCCCAGAAGTGGCCCTCAGAGGGCCTGCTCTATGTATTCCCTCCCTGGGCACTGATCGGAAAGGTTCTCCAGCGCGTGGAGTCTCTCACCAGGGATTCGTAATCCTCATAGCGCCGGATTGGCCTCGCCGCCCCTGATATGCGGATCTGGTGGGGATGATAGCCGACCAACCTTGGCGGCTCCCTTGCAAGAGGGACCTTCTGAGGCAAGGCCTGGTTCGAATGCCTCACGTGGATCGATTCTTGCTTATGGCCTGGCTATTGAAAGGGCGAGGCTCCTGAAGAGAGGTTATTCAGGAGCTGTCATCACGACCCTGTTGAATGCTAAGAAGCGCTCGACCTGTCTCTCCTATGTTAGGACGTGGCGCATCTTCGAAGCGTGGTGTGCGGAGTACCGCCGGAAACCCCTTTCCGCCTCAGTCCCTGAGGTTCTGGAATTCTTACAGGCCGGATTTGACAAGGGTCTAGCGCACAGCTCCTTATGAGTGCAGCTGGCTGCAATCGCATGCTATAGAGGTAAGGTTCGCGGCAAGTCCCTAGGGGTGCACGCAGACGTCTCCAGGTTCCTAAGAGCGGTGAGACGCCTGCGTCCTCAACGGAGGTCGGACGTTCCCCCTTGGGATCTCAACCTAGTGCTGAATGCCCTGGTCAGGGAACCCTTTGAACCAGTGAAGAGGGCCTCCTTAAAGGACCTAACCCTGAAGACAGTCTTTCTGGTCGCTATCTGCTCAGCAAGGCGGGGTTTCCGAATTACAAGCGTTGTCCTCTCGGCCCCCCTTCCTATTATTCCTCAAGGACAAGGTAGTTCTGCGAACTGTCCCTTCTTTCGTGCCCAAGGTCATCTCTCCCTTTCATGTGAACCAGATAGTTAACCTCCCGGTCGTCTTGGCCGAGGGGCTTGAAGGTAGGGATAGCAAACTTCGCCTCCTAGATGTCCGGAGGACCTTGAAACGCTACCTCTCCCGCACTGCCCCCTTCCGGAAGTCTGAGCGGCTATTCGTTCAGTTCGAGGGTCCCCACAAAGGGGAGGCGGCGGCCAAGGCCTCCATCTCCAGATGGATCAGAGAGGCGATTGCTTCCGCCTACATCCTGAAAGGCAAGCAGGTGCCAGCGGGTCTCCGTGCGCACTCCACTCGGGCCCAGGCTACCTCGTGGGCAGAATTCAGTCTAGTTCCCCCGTTGGATATCTGTAGGGCAGCGACCTGGTCATCACTGCATACCTTCACCAAGCACTACAGGCTCGACATCCAGAGTTCAGCGGACGCTTGGTTTGGTCTGGCGGTCCTTCAGTCCGGTATTCCGGATCCCACCCAGGATTGAACTGCTCTTTTACATCCCAGAAGTAAAGGGACTGGACTGGAGTGACGATAAGGAAAAAGTAATTAGACCTTACCTGCTAATTAGTGTTCCTGAAGGAACGACAGTCCAGTCCCTGATCCCACCCGGTTAAGACCTGTCAGTCAGAAGGAAGCTACGGACCAAGCGTGGGGCCAGTTCTGGGTGAAGGGGTGCAGGAGAAGGTCGGATCGGGCAGCCTCAGGCACACCACCTCCGCCTGTCTCCTTTTTCTCCTCTGATACTATCTATTCCTTATTAAAAAAAATAAAATAAAAAATAAATTTTATTTATAGATAGACTGTGTTATGTTATATAGGTTGTTAATGGAAGTTCGTTAGGTCTACTTTTTCATTCGATTACTGGAGTTGGTGGGTGGTCCCAGTGGTATTTGTACCGCTCCATCCCCAAAAAGGTTGGGCTCAGCCTCCAAGCTGCTGGAAGGGTTGCGCAACCCAGAAGTAAAGGGACTGGACTGTCGTTCCTTCAGGAACACTAATTAGCAGGTAAGGTCTAATTACTTTATCGCATCTATCGCATGCCTTTGATCTAGTTCTCTGTAGGGGGACTACTAGGCCACTATCCCACACTTCACAGAGGAAGTACACAGAGACCAATTTCTCAGCAATATTCACAAAATCTTTATTATACATGATCCTTTTCTCAGCATAAATTCTTCACACACACATTCTCTAACCGGGTCCAATTCTCAAATTCAACCAGAAAGAACAAACAAATTTGTTTGACATGATCTTCTTCTGATAAAACCATGTTGCCTTGGATCATGCAATCCATTGGTTTCCAGAAAGTCCACTATTCTCTTTCAAGAGCGCCCCTGTTACTTTTCCTACCACAATGGTAAGGCTTACCGGCCTATAGATTCACCTCTTCTCTCTTACCACTTTTGTGAAGAAGTACTGCATCAGCCCGTCTCCAAGGATCTATTAAAAACATCCTTTAAAGGCCCTGCCAGAACCTTTCTGAGCTCCTTCAATATCCTGGGATGCATCTCATCCGGTCCCATGGCCTTGCCCACTTTCAGTTTTGCAAGCTGTTCAAAAACATAATCTTCTATGAATGTCTATGTTTGTTAGTCTTACATGGTCTGTCTCCAGGACTTTCTTTCGTGAATACAGAACAGAAATACTTGTTCAGCATTTTTGCTTTTTCAATGTTACATTCCACAAATTCGTCCTTGGCACTTTTGAGTTTGGCAGTTCTACCTCTGATCTTCTGAATATACTTGAAAAAGTTTTTTGTCTCCACGCTTCACATCTTGAGCCATTTTTTCTTCTGCCTTTGCTTTTGCTATCCTTATTTCTTTGTCTCTTTCTAGCTTTATCCTGTTTTCTTCCTTTTTTTTGTGGTGGTCTGAAGTTTTTGTGACAGTGGCGTTTTTTTTTTCTGTTATTTGTGCAGCTACTTTAGTGAACCATATAGGTTTCCTTTTTCCTCATGTTTTTTTATTTACTTTCTTTACATATTTCTGTTGCCCCTTTTATTGCCTCTTTAAGTTTAGCCCACTGCAATTCCACTTCCCTTAACTCCTCCCATCCTGCCAACTTCTCTGTCAGGTACTTTCCCATGTTACTGAAGTCAGTGTTTTTGAAGTCTAGGACTTTGAGTTTGCTGTGATTGGAGTCTGCCTTGGCGCTTACCTCAAACCATACTGTGTGATGATCCACTGCTGCTCAAGTGGGCTTCCACCTGGACATTTGACACGCTGTCTCCACTGGTGAGTATTAAATCCAGCATCAAACTTTCCCTGGTCATTTTATTTTATTTGTAAAACTTTTATATACCGCCAATTCCAAAGATCACTGGCGGTTTACATCTAGCAAGGCCAAACAAAGCCAAAATTACTTAGATCAAAATGTCAAACAAAGCCCCACTTGTTTACTATCACCAGTTGTTTAGTCTTGCTTACTGCTTGGGGAGTTTCATATGGACATTTTTTCAGTGCTGCACCAGAGGCTATACCAGGTGATATCACTGAAAATTATTCACGTTTGTCTCCACCTGCTGGCAAGGGAGCATAGCCTGCATTGCTGGACTGGCCTAGGAGGGTTCAAGAAAAGAAAACAAAGTATGTACATTTTCTCCATGATAAACACATTTTTATTACACTTAACAGTTAAAATGAGGAAATGGCTAAATGGCTGCCAAATGACTAGCTTCATTTCCATCATCACAGTATGAAGTTTTTTTTATCTCTTCTAAACTTTTTTGGATGGAGGTGTGTTGTGTTGTGGGTTTCTTTTTTTTTTTTTTGCCCATCCATCGGGCAAACTAAGCACACCCCTAGGGTGGCAAGTCCTTTGGGGATGGTGGGGTGAGAGCCGTGGCAAAGAGCAGGGCATTCAAAACTAAACAATTAGATTTTGACAACGGAGGGGGGGGGGTGGAGGGTTAAAAACTTAAGGTCGTCTAGGGCACCAGCGCAATGAATCAGTTCCTGGGGCCAGTCCTGGAGAAACCCTATTGGCCCAACAGGCCTTGGGACTCCCTTTTTTCCATGGCTCTGTTTTTTTTTCTCTTTTTTTTTTTCTGTCATGATTTTCTTAGCCCAATGCTGCTGTAGCCCCTAGCGGGTTTTTACCATGGCTGCAGTTTTTTTACCCCTGGTTGGGCTGCAATGTCCAGGGTACCTTTTTGTCTGGCATGCTGTGGCCTCTGCTGTTTTGTGTGTGGTTGTTTGTTTTTTTATTCCTTTATAGCTGGCGAGCTCTGCAGCCACTCTGGTGGACTGCATGGGCCCAGTGAGAGCATGGCAGGATAGCATTAGCAGAGTGACCAGATCCCCCACTTATGGGCTGGCTTGTGTTGCAGCTCACAAAGCAGCCTTTGGACCATATTTTTTTCAGTGGCTATCTGCTTTTGAGACTCCTGTGGGGGCATTTGGGGTCCAACTGTGCCCTCCAGTGACCTGGACATGGCCTCTGATTCACCCTTGCTCTCCTCCATTTCTCAGCGAGCCCAACCTTCCCTACAGGGGTTGCTGAAGGTCTTTAGGTCCATTCCAGCTGTTGAGAGGTAAGTCTGAGGAGGACATAGTGGTTGTTATCCACCCACCCCATGGGCCAGCTAGGATTCCCACAGGATCCAGCTGTCTGGCCATTCCTTATTTAGGCATTAGGGGACGTTATGGCAGCTCCATAGGTTTTGGAGATGGCTACCTGGTAAGGGTAGTAGACCAGTCTCCCTTATCCCTGGCAGACCCATGGCTCTGCAATGCTCCGACTTCTCCAGGTCCCTAAGGTGGGAAACCCCAAGCTGGGCCCCTGTGGTCCTGAGGGTCCTGTCTTGATTGGTTGTTTGGCTAGTGGTTAGCTGGACCAGCCCGTTTAGCCCCTGGGGTGGAAGGTATGTCTCTCAGCTGTGACGAGGTGCTGCAGCTGCTACTACTACTTATTTGTATAATGCTACAAGGCATATGCAGCGCTGTACGTATAGATGTAAGAGCCAGTTCCTGCTTATTAGAGCTTAAAATCAATCAGGTTCAACAGCATCACAAAACTGGGTCCTAGAGTACGGTAAGAAGCACATAAGTGCTGAACAAGAGAGTGAGGGGCATCAGCTTCCAAAAGCAGCCTTAGAGGTGAGTTTTTAACCTGTATTTGAACAGGAATAGAGAAGGAGCCTGACATTCTGGCTTTGGGCAGTTTTGTTCAAGGAATGGGGGTGACTGCATGTATGAAGTCTTGGTTTGGAAGGCTGTGGCTTATTCAGGAGGCTTTGACCGTAGCCACCTTTGACTTTTGGGCATTGCTGCAATGTTCCCTCTAATTTTCTGTAGGCTGTGTACGCATAAAATATCAGCTGTGCAACTTTTGAAGGAAGGTTAAATTTTTGTGCGCCACATAACGACACTCAGAGTTATATACTTTAAAATTTGACTACACGTCAGAATACAGTATGTATACCACATTGCACTAGAAAATATTGTAGAACTTGTGAAAACTGTAAATACACAACAACTTTTAAATTTTAAGACGTCTGTGCTGTTTTCTATCAGAATCAGAACCGTAATTTTTGTGCGCTCTGTTATAAAGTATGTGCGCTTGCTCGGCGAGGTGTGTGCGCGCGCACACAGCTTAGAGGGAACAGTGCATTGCTGTGGGTACTCCTGGAGCATAATCCTCACATAAGTGTTCCACTCTTTGCTGGTAGCCTGATGGCTCTGTCCATAAGGGCTTTGGCCCCTTGTTCCCAAGGTTGCAGGTATTCCTTGGAGCCACCTGACTTGGGTTGTGAGAATTCAACCCTCTTATGTAGGATATCTTAGTGCAAAATTTGGCTTTCCAGTACCCCATGTGCTCTCCTCTCCAGTGGATGCCTGTTGGGAAGTGGTTTCAGGCATAGGGGGATTCTGCAAATGGCAGGCTGGGAGGCCCTTGCTTTAGAATGACGGAGGGATGCTGTGTGGCTTCTTCTTTGACCCTGGGTGAGCCTCCATCTGCACAAGTTATCGGGACAGTTTGATCCTGTGTTCCTAAAGGCTCCAGACTGAACTCGTGTGCTTTTTGTGGACACTTGGACCAAGCGTTGTGGTGTTTCTCTTCCCCATCAGTTATGGGCTTACAGAAGAAGTGTGATAGGGGCTCCTGGTATGGAGTGAAGCAGTTCTGCCTGTTGAGTGTCCAGTCAGGTCTTCATGAGCAGGACCGTACCAAGCCACACAGGGTGCAAAGACTTAAAGGGCGCATTTCTGTTCCTTTCCATTTCTCCGGGCCAGTCCAGGGAAGGTTAGGTTGTCAATCCCCTTCAGCAGCTGAGGATATGAAGACATCAAGTTTTCTTGAGCCGTGAAGCCACTCCCCCTGAGGTCAACTGCCAGTCTTTCATTCCTCAGCAGCTGAAAAGGATCGTTATTAGCTCTCTCCTTTAGGTTTTTGAAGTTGGTTTTATTTATTTATGTTAATTTAATTGGCTCTGGCAGAGCTGATTTGTTTTATAGTCCTACTTTAAATTTCTTAAAGATTTTATTCAATTGTATTCTTCCTAGCAGGGAGTCTTACATTGTTTTTAATCAATGTTCTCTTCCTAGCAGGGAGACAAACATTGCTATTGATCAATGTTCTTTTCCTGACAGGGAGATAGACATTGCTGTTAATTACGGACTATGGCAGAGCCTGCCTGAAGTGTTCCGTCCTTTTTAAGAAGAGTGCAGTTAATCTGGGAGCCCCAGCTTTTCCTCTGCATTTAAAATTCATTGCTTTCTAAGTGTTCCGCTAGCAGCGGTTCAAACTTTGAAAAATCATGCAGGTTTGCAGTGTCCCCGATGGTCACAGATTTTCTGGATCATCGCGATTTTTGTAGGGGGTTCTTGTTTTGTTTTGGACTCTGCCGCGGCACACAAAAGAAACAGAATCTGAGGTGTGCAGATCGGCGGTTTTCAAATCAGCGCGGTGCTGATCTTTGCTCTGACACGGAAGATAAAGATTCAATTCTGCAGCATTTAAATCAGCGTTTTTCAGATCAGTGTGCTTTGCCTACTTTCTGATCTAGTGTGTTAAGATTTATAGTGTTAAGTTTAGTTTTTGGCAATATAAGTTGTTGCAATGGCAGAAAAGGTTGCCATGGAAACGGATAAACACTTGTTTAACGCTGAGAAAGCCGGTGTATCGGCCATTTTGAATTCTCCCGTTGTTTTACAATCTGATAAGCAACGACCTACTAAGAAAAAAGGCAAGTCTTCTAAGAGTGTTTTAAGGCAGGAGAAGACTAAGGATCCTATGCCAGAGGTAAAAGAAGATATATTATCTTTCTTTTCTCCGGATTTTATTTTAGCTATGCACAAAGCTTTTTTGGCAAGATCTGATGGTTCTGTTTCTACAGAGATGGTTAAAGGCTCTTCTTCACTTCCTGTAGATCTTCCTATTTCTGAGGACCCTGGGGAAGGTACTTCTCAGATTAAAGAGATCATTAAGGATCCTTTGGATCTTTTTGCTTCTCAGCTCCCTGTAGCTTTAGCTCAAGAGGAAACAGAAGCTCTTTCTGTTTCAGGTTTAGATGTGCCTTGTGAAGAGCTGGAAGACGGTGAAATTGCTCCTGGTGAGGACCCCAATATGTTTCGGGTTTTTCGGAAAGAGGAACTTTCAGCTCTCATTTCCCATTCTTTATCTGCATTAAACCTATTGCTTCCAGCTGAATCTCAGGATACTTTAGAGGATCCTTTATTGCAAGGGTTCAAAGCGAAACAGCGCTCCTTCCCAATGCACCGGGTCATAAGGCAAATGATTGAGTCCGAATGGGAATGTCCAGAAGCTACGCTTCGTGGTAGCCGTGCTTTATCCCGCCTGTATCCTTTACCGCAGGAAGTAAAAGGATTTATTAAAAATGCCTAAGGTGGATGCAATAGTGGCAGCGGTAACAAAGAAAACTACTATTCCAGTTGAGGGAACAGCTGCTCTTAAGGATTTGCAAGATAGAAAGTTAGAAGTCTTTCTTAAGCAATCATTTGATTCTTCTGCTTTAGCCCTACAAGCCGCTGTTTGTGGGGCATATGTGTCTAGAGCATCCATTCGGTGGCTTCAAGGAGATATATCTGGGAATCCAGAGTTGTTGCGGGGAGCAGAAATCGCTAAGTTAGAATCGGCTGCTGCTTATATGGCAGATGCCTTTTATGATCTGCTCCGGATTGCTGCTAAGTCAATGGCAGCGCTGATTGCGGCTAGACGTTTCTTGTGGCTGCGTAACTGGGCAGCAGATGTGTCTTCTAAATCGCGTCTTAGCAAATTACCATACAAAGGGAGATTGCTTTTTGGAGAAGCACTTGACAAAATTGTAAAAGATTTAAATGATTCTAAAGGGGGTCGTTTACCTGAAGATAGGCAAAGGCCCGCTCGTGGTGTAGGAGGTTCTCGAGGTGCCGGACGAGATTTTAGGAGATTTCGAGGGGCACGAGTTGTTCCTTATTCCAGAGGTCGTGCGGGATTTCGTGGTCAGTCCTTTCGTGGAGCAAGAGGCTACGGTAGATCTTACTTCCCGTCTTCTCAAAACACATCCAAAAAGCCACAATGAAGGTCTCCTGGTCCAGGCATTTGTTCCTGTAGGAGGCCGTCTACAGAGGTTTTTAAAAGCCTGGACCGAAATCACCACAGACAAATGGGTGTTGGAGATAGTTCAAAAAGGGTATGCACTAGATTTCGCTTTCCCCTTGTCTCCAGCTTTCGTCCTGTCTCCCTGTGCTCCAGGGTCAAAGGAAAAAGCGATAATGGGGACAATTTTTCATCTATTACGCCTACAGGCTATAATACCTGTGCCGCAAGACCAGTACGGTCAAGGTCGATACTCGATCTATTTCGTCGTTCCGAAGAAAGAGGATTCTTTTCGCCCAGTACTCGATCTCAGGGGCGTCAACCGTGCTTTGCGGGTGCCTCATTTTCGCATGGAGACTCTGCGCACGGTACTTCGAGCAGTGCGCCCAGGGGAATTCCTCTCGTCAATAGATCTTACGGAGGCTTATCTTCACATTCCAATAAGGCTTTCTCATCAAAAGTTTTTACGTTTTGCACTTCCAATGGGTCATTTCCAGTTTCAAGCACTACCCTTTGGCCTTGCCACGGCTCCGCGGATTTTCACAAAACTCATGGTAGTGGTAGCGGCTGCTCTGAGAAAAGAGGGCATCAGAGTCCATCCTTACCTCGACGATTGGTTAATCAGAGCAGATTCTCATTTGGCTTCGGAAGTAGCAACGGCTCGAGTTGTTCAACTTTTGGAACAACTGGGTTGGGTCATAAATCAGGCAAAGAGTCAATTGCGGCCGGTTCAGCAACTGACTTATCTAGGGGCCTTATTCGACACTGTTCGAGGAGCAGCTTTCTTGACGGAAGTCAGAATAAACAAAATATTACAGCAGGTGAAGATGTTTTTAAAAGTCCAGGCTCCATCGGCCTGGATGTACTTGCAACTTTTAGGATCCATGGCGGCAGCTTTGGATCTGGTTCCATGGGCCAGAGCGCACATGAGACCGTTGCAACAGGCTCTGCTTTCCCGTTGGTCTCCGCAGCTTCACCCGCTGTCTCAATGTCTGTGTTGCCCAGAAATAGTAAGAAAGAGTCTGGAATGGTGGTCGGACCCTGTACATCTGTCAGCAGGCATTCCTTTGCAGGAGCCCACATGGATTTTGGTCACCACCGATGCCAGTTTAACAGGCTGGGGAGCGCATTGTCAAACTCAAGTGGTTCAAGGTTTTTGGTCTCAGGAGGAGACCTTATGGTCGATCAACATGTTGGAGTTGCGTGCAGCTCGATTGGCTCTTCTGCACTTCGAACGTCTTCTCACGGGAAAGGCGGTCCGTTTGTTCTCGGACAATCTTGTCACGGTAGCATATATCAATCGGCAAGGAGGGACGAAAAGTTCTTCTCTTCTAAGCGAATGTCAGAAGTTAATGGCTTGGGCGGAGGGCCATCTTCTGGCGTTATCAGCGACTCACGTAGCGGGCAGAGAGAATATTCAGGCAGATTATCTCAGTCGCAACATTTTAGACCCAGGAGAATGGGAATTAAATGTGGCGGTTTTTCACGAGTTGACCTTAAAATGGGGTCAACCGGTTATGGATCTAATGGCAACTTTCAGCAATGCCAAAGCAAGCCGATTTTTCAGCAGACGAAGGGAACGCATGTCAGAGGGTCTCGATGCTCTAGTTCAACCTTGGCCGGAGAACGTACTTTTGTATGTTTTTCCTCCGTGGCCAATGGTGAATCGTATTCTTCAACGCATAGCGGGACACCGAGGTTCCGTGATTCTGATTGCACCAGATTGGCCTCGCCGTCCTTGGTATGCGGATCTAAAGCGGCTTCTAATAGCGCCTCCTTGGCGTCTGCCGGTCAGGATCAATCTATTATTTCAAGGACCCGTTCTCATGCCACAAGTGGATCGCTTCTTGCTTACGGCTTGGCTCTTGAGAGGGCTCGTTTAACACGTAAAGGTTATGCAAGTTCTGTGGTAGCTACATTGCTTAATTCTAGGAGGCCGAGAACATCTCTTGCTTATGTCCGAGTATGGAGGTTATTCGAACATTGGTGTAAACAACAGAATGTTCTTCCACGGGTAGCTTCTTTACCACAATTGCTCTTGTTTCTTCAAGAAGGCTTAGATAAAGGTTTAGCGGTTAATACTCTTAAGGTTCAAGTAGCCGCATTATCATGTTTTAGGGGATTGGTTCAAAATCGTAGATTATCATTTCATCCAGATGTTCAAAGATTTTTTAAGGCAGCAAAAATTCTTCGGCCTCCATTACGTAAGATTGTGCCTCCGTGGGATTTGAATATTGTTCTAGAGGCTTTATCAAGTTCATCACTGGCTGCTATTTCTTCGCAATCTCCACGAGAATGTTCATGGAAGACAGCGTTTTTAGTAGCTTTATGTTCGGCTAGGAGAATTTCGGATTTACAGGCTTTGTCTTGTCAAGAGCCTTATTTGCAATTTCTGCCTGAACGGGTGGTGCTTCGCACAGTCCCAAGTTTTTTACCGAAAGTACTTTCTGTTTTTCATATTAATCAGTCGGTGGTGTTACCTACTTTTTCGAATTTATCAAATTCTCCGATCGATCGAGCTCTCAAGAAATTAGATCTCGGTCGTGTATTAAAGAATTACCTTAAAATTTCCAAACCCTTTCGTAAGACGGATAGACTATTTGTTCAGTATGCTGGGCCCAGGAAGGGACATCCAGCTTCAAAGTCAACAATTGCTCGTTGGGTACGATGTGCTATTACAGCAGCTTACCAAGCTGTGGGAAAGTCTCCACCGGTTGGCTTAAAAGCACATTCTACTAGGGCTCAAGCAACCTCCTGGGCGGAATTTGCTTTTGTGCCTCCGGTAGATATTTGTAGAGCAGCGACGTGGTCTTCGCTGCATACGTTTTCAAAACATTACCGCTTGGATGTTCATGCCAGGGAAGATGCAAGAGTGGGCGCGTCAGCTCTTATTGCAGGGTTGGCCGGTCCCTCCCGAGTTTAGGAACTGCTCTGGTATTGCCCTAACCTTCCCTGGACTGGCCCGGAGAAATGGAAAGGAAAATGAAATTAGATCTTACCTGCTAATTATCTTTCCTTGAATATTCTCCGGGCCAGTCCAGGGCCCCACCCTTTTAGTGTGAAGAGGAAGAGGAAGAGAAAGTATCGGGGCTTCTATGCTTTTATCTTTGTATAGATAGCTAATCGTTTATTTAAAAAAAAAAAAAAAAAAAAAAAAAAATTAATTATAAATTTTATGAAACGGAAGTTTATACATTCCTCTGTTTCTGTAGGACTATAGAATATATTCAGTTTATAGGAGTTGATGTTATGTTTTATTTCAGTTTAATATTAGTATGCTGCTTTGTCATAAAGAAGACTGGCAGTTGACCTCAGGGGGAGTGGCTTCACGGCTCAAGAAAACTTGATGTCTTCATATCCTCAGCTGCTGAAGGGGATTGACAACCTAACCTTCCCTGGACTGGCCCGGAGAATATTCAAGGAAAGATAATTAGCAGGTAAGATCTAATTTCATTTTCTCTGCCGTTGCCTGCCGCCGCCACTCTTTCAGCAGCAGCAGAGAGGCGAAATGCGCCCCTTTTAAGTCTTTGTGCCGGCACACTAAGCAGGTCTGGTCTCTTTGGGAGGGACCAGACCTGCTTAGCGTGCCGGCAACTTGCACATCGGGTGCACGCCCCCCCCCCCTCCCGCACCCTCAAAGTGTCTAAATGGAGGTGTGGGGGAGGGGTGTGTGTGCCCGATGTGCAAGTCACACAGGGCGCATTTCTGTCTCGGTACAGCCCTGTTCATGAGCTCCCTTGGTAGAGGGCCCTGGAGATCCGTGGGGGATTATCCTATATGATCCATTCTTGGCATCTCTGGTGTCCATGAAAGGTTGTCTGTGCTGCTGGCCTTGTGGATGGTTTCTTTTTGCAGTGAAGCTGCCTCCATCCTCTTCTTTAAGGAGGTGTCCCCTCTTTCTGACTGGATTGTGGTCCTATGTTCGTTCATAAAGAAGGGTCTTCAAACAGACATTTTCACTGCATCTGGTGAATGGGCAGAGGGTACTTCTAGAATTCATTGCAGTTTCTCATGCCTCCCATCAATTAAATCTTCTCCATCCTTGGCAGTGGTCAGGTCCTGTATTGCTTATTCGTCTCTGGAGACTTGGGGACAGTGTGTGTCCTGCCTGGTAAGCAAGCTCAGAAGCAAGTCGTAGCTCATGCAACCCTCTTGGGTGGGGGCTGAATGGGTGTCCGCAAAAGAAAGTTATAATCTTACTCATGTTAGTTGATAACCTTTGTGATGCCTTGAGGGTGCTTGTGGAGGTTATTCAGACGACAACTCTGCCAGGATAGTCTGTCCTGTTTGTCTTTCTCCCACCCTGACTGAGTATAACCCACTCATCTGGACTGGTCTAGTAGGAATAAGGAAGTAGAGATTTTAATATATCTGATCTCTTTTCTTGAGTCCTGCTAGATCAACTCAGGGCCCGACCTGGAAGACCCTATTTGCAAGTTGGAAAGCCTGCTGTCGTTTTGGTTGCATGAGCAATGTTACTGACACGGATATTCTTTCTGCTAGTTTGGGGGGTTCCAGCTGCCATGGAAGGTCTAATCTGCCTTGTGGTCTGGCTTCTCTTTTTTTCATAGTAAGAGAGCCAAGTACTTAATCATAGTTTTAGTGACAAGGATGTTTGTTTAGTAACCTTTTATCTGAGGTGGTGGTCTGATTTCAGTTTCTTTTACTGTTTGGGAAGAGTGATACTGGCTTCTCTGTGCTGTACCAGAGGATGTACCAGGTGGTGATGTCAGTGAGAGTTGCTCAAGGCTGCCTCCCCTGTGCTGGCAGGGGGACATAACCCACTCATTTGAACTAATCTAGTAGTGCTCAAGGAAAGGAGATCTGATAAGCAAACCTTTTTACTGGAATCATCTTTTGTACCATCTGAATTACATTCAAAGTCATTTGAAGTTTTGTTGCAAGCTGCTGGCTTTGCTAATATAAAATTACAATATGTTAAAATTGAGTAGAGAATTGTTGTAGTGAAATCTGCAGTTGCTTCGGCTCAAGATCTAAATGTTGAACATATGGAGAATACCCTGACGAAAAGGAACTTCCAACTTACTAATTTTACCAGTGTCTACACTATTTCAGCAAAAGAAGTTTTTTGCTAGTTATTTGGAAGTACCAGAATCTAATTTACTACCAATATTAACAGCTTACTATTTACCTAGTATGAAACCTCAGTCTAAGACTCGGCATGCTAGTGGTGAGATTTATGAAGAGCAGTCCGAGTATTCCAGTTCTACTTTGCACATATATTCTGTGCTGATGCTCCAGAATTTGAAGTTTACAACTCTTGTGTGTTTGGTAGTTTGTGGGTGTGTGTGTGTTTGCTTTAACTGAAATTGGATGTTAAAATGTATTTGTTTCTAGGAAGGATAAAAGGATTTTAGGCCAAATACACTTATCTTGATATCTAGCCTGGGAGAGTCAAAATAAAAACAGAAATTATTTTCTCTTAAGTTGGAGGTTTTGGCTAAAACCTTCATTTTCTATGTTTTCCTGGTAAATGTATTTACCAACAAAAGTGTGTATTCTTTTTTTTTTTTTTTGAACTGAACAACTTTTAGAAATTTTTTGTATCTTCAGTTACAAGAGTCTATAATTGGAAATATTGATTTTAACTTGATTTGTATTGATACTTGTTTGCTGTGTAAATTTGTTCTAGATCTGTTGAAATGTTTTTATGGCTTTGATTTTATATGTACTGCCCGAAGAACAAACCAAGCGGTACTAGAGGAGATCAAACCTAAGCTTTCTTTAGAAGCTCAGATGACAAGACTTCGACTTTCATACTTTGGACACATCATGCAAAGAGGGAGATCATTAGAGAAAGACATCATGCTTGGCAAGATAGGTCAACGCAAAAAAGGAAGGCCAGCACTGAGATGGATCGATACAATAACAGCAGCTACGGGTGCCAGTCTGTCAACAATGAGCCGCCTGACTGAAGACAGAACACAATTTAGGATAGCTATCCAGAGGGTTGCCATGAGTCGACTCCGACTCGACGGCACACAACAACAACAACAACATCCATTGACCCTTTCAGTAAGGAAATATTTCTAATGTGACCCCTAAATCTTCCCGCTTAAGCTTCATAAAATAGCCCCCCCCCCCCCCCCCCCCCCCGAAAAATGCTTCTGGTGCATTTGAAAGTCCCTATCAAATCTCCACTCTAGGGATGTATATTCATTAGGGCATATTTAATTTGTTAGTGCACCTTAAAAATTGAGTATACTCTAATCTAGCCCTGCTCATGGCAATTTAACACATGTTAAATTCAAATGAACCAAAAAAGTCCTAAAATCAAGAAAAGAGCTCAAAATAAAACAATTATCCTGTGCACATCCTTACCATTCTCACCTATCTAGAAGAAGCATATTTAGGACCCAGAGTCCTCATGTCATAAGGCTTATTTATTTATTTAACAGTATTTTTAAACCGCCTTATCTTATTAATCAAGGTGGTATCACAGCAAACAATCGGGTAAAGTGAGTGTGTTAATCATGCAGTGAGGGTGCAATTTAGTTGAGTGTGTGTTGTATCGTGTGCTAGATTGGGGTGAGCTATGTACAAGGTGTGGTGTGTTGCGTGCTAGAATGGTTTGAGCTATGTACAGTGTGGGCTATATACAGTGGTGCTGTAAAACATTATCTGTACAGGCAGCAATATGTGCTGTTATACATTCTCTTAGGTTATGTGATGTGTCCATAGTGTTCTATGAACAGCATGGTTTTTAGCTGTTTTCTAAAGTCTTTGAGGTCTGTAGTTGTCCTCAAGTCGTCTGGTAGTTTGTTCCATATAGTTGGAGCAGCCATGGAGAGAGCTCTGTCTGTTGTGTCCTTGCGTGTGTGTTTGAATTCACCTGGGGTGCTGACTCGGTTGCGTGTTTGTTTTCTTCTAGGACGAGTGCTGTTGTCTGGTTGAATGAGGGTGTGTAGGCTGTTGGCTGATGTGTGCTGATTTATCTTAAATAGGTTTATGATAGTTTTGTATCTGATGCGTGCACCGATTGGGAGCCAGTGTAAGTCTTTTAAGGTGGGTGTGATGTGGTCCTGTCTTGCAGTACCGGATATTATTCGTGCTGCAGTGTTTTGTGCTAGCTGGAGTGGTTTGAGGGCTTGTTTCGGTAGTCCCAAGTATATCGGATTGCAGAAGTCCAGTATTGGGGTTATCAGTGCTTGGAGGACGGTACGAAAGTGTTCTGGGGCAAGGAGTGGTTTCAGTCTCCTGATGATTCGCATCTTGTAGTAGACTTTTTGTATTGTTTTGTCTATGTGTGGCTTGAGGTTTAGCTTGTTGTCCAGAGTAACTCCAAGGTATCTCACTTCTGATTTTATTGGAATAGTAGTGTTTTGTATCTTGATGTTTGGCGGGTGTATGAAGCTTTGGTTCCAAGTGATTATTAGAGCTTCAGTCTTGTTGTAGTTTATTGCAAGGTTGTTGTTTTGACACCAGCTTGTCATTTGGGTAAGGCAGTCTGTTATCTTGGAGAAATCCGGGTTGTCGATTTCTATCGGGGTGTATATCATGATGTCGTCTGCATATATTGTGTATTGAATGTTCTCTTTCATGATGTCGCATATCGGTTGGATGTAGATGTTAAATAGGAGGGCTGAAAGTGCGGATCCTTGAGGTACTCCTTGGCGGACATTTATGGGTCGGGAGGTGTTGTGTCCCACCTTGACCTGTAGCTGTCTTTCGGTTAGGTATGAGTGGAACCATTTCAAAGTGATACCGTGTATACCAGTGTTCTTTAGTCTTTCCAGGAGCGTGTTGTGGTCCACTGTGTCGAAGGCTGAGGAGATGTCGATGAAGATCATTATGATTCCCTTCCTGTTGTTGTCAATTATTCTTAGGATGCTGTCGAAGAGGTAGATCAGTAGCGTTTCGACTCCGTGGTTGGGACGAAAGCCGTGTTGGTTGTCGTCGAGTGTTTGATGTTTGTCGATGTGTTCCTGGAGTTGTAGTTGTACCGTTTTTTCGATGATTTTTGCCAGGAAGGGTATGCTGGAGATCGGTCGGTATGCTGCTGGATCCTTTTTGTCGAGTGTTTTCTTTGTTATTGGTCTTACTGAGGCAAGCTTTAGTTGCTTTGGCATGAGTCCTTGAGTGAGTGAGTTGTGTACTATTTTGTGTATGGTGTGAATGAAGTTTGATTTGGTGGCTTTGACCCATGATACTGGGCATGGGTCTGTAGGAGCAGTGCTTGTGTTGATTGTAGAGATGATGTGGGATATCTGCTCTGTTGAGGGTGAGTAGAATTTGCCCCAGGTTTTGGTGTGTATGTCTGTCCTGGTGGTCCCACTGGGTGTTGTACTCTCTGTGGAGTGGAATTTGTCTTTGATGTGGTCGGCGAATTCCTGTGGGTCCACTTGTACTTCCCCTTCTGTTGTTTGCTCTTTTGTGAGGATCTTGACTATTTCAAAGAGCTCTCTGGGCTTGTTGATGGAAGTATTTATCAAGTTTGTGTGGAATTCCCTCTTTGATTGGTTGATGCATTCATTGTATTGTTTTTGTTTTGTTAGGTAGAGATGTTGGTCGGCTGCTGTTTTGTTTTTTCTCCATCTCCGTTCAATCTTCCTGAGCTCCCTCTTTTCCTGACGTATTTTTGCTGAGTACCAAGGTTTGTTTTGTCTCCTGTTGTGTTGGTGTTTCTCGTGCCCTCCACCGGATGGTTTGGCGGCGTTAGCTAAGATGTTGTTCCATCTGGAAACTTGTTCCTCCAGGTTATCTGTAGGAATGTTCAGGTGTTGTGTTGTGTTCTGTATGAATTCGTCCCTGTCGAAATTCTTGAATCGTCTTTGTGTGTGTGAGTTGTTTGTTCTTTCGTTTGTCTGGTCAGGCTTGTGGTGCTGTGGGTGTAAGTGTACCAGATGTTTCTGATTAGGATTGTCCAGAGTTTTGAAATAATGTCCTTGACCCCATAGACTACAACCGCCTCTTGTCACCGGTTTCAGTGCAGACTGAGCCACAGAACTTTTGACAAGGAGGTGAGTGAAGTGAAACCAAGAGATAAACGGGACTGAAAGACAGAAAATAGCTGTGGTGGGGGAAGGGGCGTATTGATGACAACTGTATTACGTAAAGGGGATTGCTATGTGCATTGCTTACATAAGATGTTTTGTTTTTATTTTATTATCCTTTTGTGATAGGCTTTGTTGCAATGTCTGCAAAGTATAATAAATTATGTAGCAGGAGAGCAATGGGTGGGTGGGGGGGGGGGGGGGACGGCGGGAGGCAGAGAAGGGAGGTGGGCTAGTCCTGTTTTTCAGCTTTAGTTCTAGAGTAACCAGTTTGGTTTTTCAGGTTATCCGCAATGAATATGCATGAGATTTTGCATACAGTGAAAGCCATGCATGCAGATCTTCTTACACATATTTGTTGTGGATAATTTGAAAACTAGACTAGCTAGGAGGGTATTCCAGAGCTGGTTTGAGAGTCTGTGTTCTGCTTTCTTTCCCCTTGCTCTCCCGTTCCAAAACTGGCTTGAGAAATGCTGGACTAGAAAGTTTGGAAGTAGGCAAAATGGTAACGTAAGGAGGGGGGACACAAAAACTGGTCGAGAGAGAGGTGATGAACAGCCAGGACCTAGTTGTGGTCAATTACCCAAAGAGTAAATGCCAAAGGCCTGATATGTTGTATTGTGCCCTTGACATGTTTAAAGTCCAAGTTGCCATTTTTGCCTTCACCTCTTAGTGGCTAATAGGAACAGTCTGAGAGCCTATAATCACAGTCCAGTTAACTGCTGGAGGATCTGGTGTAGACAACACTTCTTGACACTGTGCATGGGCTGCCTGGGGGTATAGGCACAGTTAAGGTGTCAGCTGCAGTTACTGTAGGTAAGTATACCTTTTACATAATACCATGTGTGCTGTCTCTAGTCATAAATGATATTTTTAAATGTTTTGGTTTTAATCCATTTTTGCAGATTGCGCAATCGGTGCCAGTCCAGTAGAAGATTGCCGCATTAGCTGTGGGTACTAACAAAGGCTATCCATATTGCTCATCCAGTGAAGAGCCTTTCTGCCAAGAGGAATTGGTCCCATCCATATCTTTTGCTCTTCAAGATATTCTATGGGTATATAGTGAGAAGGAAGAAAAGCACTGGCTACCTCAGAATGGTTGCAAGTTTCTGAAATGTATTGTTTTAAGAGCTGTCGGTTCCGGACAGTGATGCAGTCACCAGAGAACCAGGAGTCGGTACTCCCAGTGCACCTCTAGAGCCCACTGCAATGCCTGGACTAGAAGATCTCTTTTCAGAAGGAAAAGGCAGGAAGAGTGTGTGATGCAGGAATGGCAGCCTTTAAGTACAGAGGTCTTGTCTGCCTGAATGTTCTTGCACATCTGAACTGAGAAATGCATGCAAGGCATAGGAGACTATACAAAGTGTAGCAGATGTTGCCAGCACTGGAGAGCAAACTTGTTAGAAGCACACTAAATGACACTGTTAACAAGAAGCATCTCACTCATGTTCCCACAGGAAGCAATTGGTCCATCAGCTTCTATCGACCCAAGGGGGAAGAAGATATTTTCTATACTTAGTCATTTTCATTCCTTGAATCCCTGTTAGATCAGCCCAGATGGGTGGGTTATGCTCCCCAGCCAACAGGTACAGGCAGACCAGAGCAACTTTCAATGATGTCATCACATGTATATATGGTGGTGGAGCACTGAGAAAAGCCAGTAGGATGCTTCCCAAGCAGCAAGCAAGATTGAAAAATTTTAAACTCTCTTTCCTATGTTTGTGTGTGTTTGATCAATAATCTTATCCAAAACATTTGGCTCTTACCATACTTGACCCTGCATCAGACATGGATACTGAAAATGCAGAAAAAAGGTAGCAGGGATTCCCAGCTTGCAGGAGTAGTAGTCTTCTGGCTGGTCTTAGACTAATCTAGGAAGATTCAAGGAAAGGAAAGTGTTCTCTCTTTATTCTGCTAGACCAGTCCAGAAAAGTGGGATGTACCCAAGTAGTCGGGACCCAGAGGTGGAGGGAGACAACATTCTGGACAGAACTGCTCTACTAAAGGTGCCATCTGCTCCGTCTCCCACTTGCAACCTTTAGTGCTTCACAGTGATGCTCAGAGATGACCATTTAGCTGCCTACAGATATCTTCTGGAAACATGCAGGTGGACTCAGCTGAAGAGGAGGTTTGTGCTCTAGTGGAGTGAACTCTGATCCTTCTTGGCCCTTGTTTGCCACACAGGATGTAGGCTGAACCAAAAGCCTCCTTAAGCCAGTAGACTATTTATTTATTTATATCTCCAGGAACAAGCAGGAATAAGTCCTCACATATGGGTACGTCGGTACCGACGGAGCCCGTGCGGGAAAGCTCCCCAGCTTCTTAGAATAGAAGCTTTTGGGACCTCCCACTGCACATGCGCACTGCCTTCCCGCCTTCCTGAACAGCTCTCCTCAGTTTCTCTTTTTCCGCGGAGCCAGCAGGTCGTGTTCCTGTCACCGCTGAAGAAATTGTTATTTTATTTGTTTCTTTAGACCGCGTACCTGCCTTCCCCATACCGATACCGGTATCGCCGGTCTTTTCTTTCTTTCTTTAAAAAATTATAATTCTTTTTTCTTATTTTTTAGCTTTTTGGTCACTTCAGAGAGGCCTCTCGGCCTACTCAATTTCTCCTCATGGAGAAGCCAGCCCCTGGATTTAAGAAGTGTACCAAATGTAATGCTGTTATTTCAGTCACAGACACCCATGAATGGTGTCTGAAATGTTTGGGGCCTGACCATTCCATACCGGACTGCCCATCTTGCTCCCACATGTCTAAACGTGGGCTGCAGAACCGGGCCAACAAATTCCATGTGCTGTTTGCTTCAGAGAATACAGCATCACAGTCATCCAGGTCTTCTTCTCTCCGGATGGATCTCAGGTAACCAAACCTTCTGTGGGCAAGTCCTCAAAGAGCAAATCTCCTTCAAAGCATCGAGAGGCTCTTAGCTTAGAACTTGAGGACCCTGCCCCAGCCAAACAACCCCGGCGGGAAGTCCAACTTCCAAAAACGCCAATTCAGGGGTCTCAGGTTGATATCGATGCTACGGCCTCGACAGATCACCTGTTAGCCTGCTCTGGGGTACCGGGTCACTCCGGTACCGACATCCAGGCAGCTATGGCGTCCATGGGCGATACTGTACAGTCCATGCAGCAGGCCGTCATGGCTTTCATTAAAGCTGCAACGCCATCGGTTCCGCTTTCAGCGGTTCCGGGCCCGATACCGGTATCGTCCGCCATGCCGGTATCGAGGCCGTCCACCTCTAAACGCAAGTCGGTACCGTATGGGCTTTCGCTCCATACCGGTTCCATACCCGATACGCCCGATATCGATACCGATCGGTACGCGTATCGTGCGTTAGAGGAAAGCACCGATTCCTCTGAGGATTTTCACTCCTCTGATGATTCTGCTGAGTTTTCACTCAACTTACCTGAGGAGCCCTCTTCTCCTAAAAGGAGAATGTCCCCTCCAGAGGATTTGTCCTTCCAGGACTTTGTTTTAGATATGGCTACAGCCCTTTCTATTACCACATCCTCTGAAAAGGAACCCAGATCCAAAAAACTGGATATTTTGGGATACTCAAAGGCCCCTAAGGAGGCAGTTACCCTGCCTATCCATGAAATCCTTCAAGAACAACTGATGGATTTCTGGGAAAATCCTTTGACTTTGTCTCCTTATTCCCGTAGGTTGGACACCATGTATAGGGTCCCTCCTTCTCCTGGTTTCCAAAAGACTCAATTGCCCCACCACTCTATTGTGGTGAAGTCTGCAATGAAGAAGATTAGGAGTACCAAAAGGCACTCTTCCACCCCTCCAGGACGGGAATGTAAGACTTTGGACTCTTTTGGTAGGAAAATTTTCCAGGCTAGTATGCTTATAGCCAGGATTAATTCCTACAGTCTCTATATGGGCATGTTCCTGGAGGAACTTGCCAAAAAGGTGCGGCATTTTGCCCCCTTTATCCCTGAGGATAAAAAGCAGGGATTCCTTTCCCTAGTGAAACAACTCTTAGAGGTTTCTAAGTTCTCTAATAGGGCAGCATATGATTCCTTTGAGGGAGCCAGTAGGGCTTCGGGCATTGCTATTGCAGCCCGACGTCTTGCTTGGCTCCAGGCCTCTGATCTGGAACCTTGGGTTCTAGATGGCTTACGGAATCTGCCCTGTACAGGTGAGAATTTATTTGGGGAAGAGTGGCAAATCAAAGCCACCCAGATGGATGCTGAAAATGCCACCTTGGAAAGACTTTCAAAGTCCACTTCAATTCCTACTAAGAAAAAGTCTTTTAAAAGGCCTTACTATAAGAAGGCCAGAGTTGCTTCAAATACTGGCCAGCAGTCTTCTCAACCTCGCTATACTGCTAAGCGTCAGCAATCCAAACAAGCACGAGCTAAGCCTGCAGCAGCTACTGTAGCTCAGCAGGCTCCAACCCCTCAGGGGTTTTGACTTGCTCCTAGGGAACTTGCCACTTCTGGTTCTAACACAACCAGAACCTCTCACCATACCCGGAAGGTTGGTTCACTTTGCTCCCAGATGGGAACAAATCACAACAGAACAATGGACCCTCTCTATCATTCGAGAGGGTTACAAACTTCATTTCTCCAGCCTTCCTCCCCATCATATGGTGAGACCATTCAATTCTCCCCCATCTCTCCTAACCCTGTTGGGTCAAGAGGTTTCCTCTCTTCTTGCCCAAGGGGCCATAGAAGAGGTTCCTCTTCCTCAACAAGGGTCCGGTTTCTACTCCCCTTATTTTCTCATTCCAAAGAAGACAGGGGGATTCAGACCAATCCTAGATCTGAGAGAATTGAACAAATTTCTCTTCAAGGAGAAATTCAAAATGCTGTCTCTCGGCATTCTCCTTCCTTACCTCCAGGGTCAGGACTGGCTTTGTTCTCTAGACCTACAGGATGCGTATACACATATACTCATCCATCCATCCCACAGAAAGTATCTTCGCTTTCTGTTTCAGGGAAAACATTTCCAATACAGAGTACTCCCCTTCGGTCTAGCCTCTGCTCCAAGAGTATTCACAAAATGCATGGCAGTCGTAGCCGCATTTCTAAGAGGCATGGGAATCTTTGTCTTCCCATATCTGGACGACTGGCTCATCCGAGCTCCAACTCAGTCACAGGCCCAGATTTCCCTGGACCACACAAGGAGCCTTTTGCAGTATCTGGGACTGGTAGTAAACCTTCCCAAGTCCCAACTCATCCCTACTCAATCTCTAGAATTCATAGGGGCCCAGTTGGACACCATCACTGCAAGGGCCTACCTTCCACAGGTTCGAGGCCAGCGCCTCCTGAGTTTGGCCTCCCAAGCTCAGTCCAGCACTCACTTGACAGCCAGGGAAATGCTACGCCTACTGGGTCATATGGCCTCCACAGTGCATGTGGTGCCCTATGCTCGTCTTCATATGAGAGCAGCTCAATGGACCCTGGCCACTCAGTGGACTCAGGCGTCAGGAGCGCTCTCAGACCAAATACAAACCTCCGATCGTCTGTTTTGGTCCCTCCACTGGTGGACTTCCACCAAGAATCTGTTGTTGGGGGCTCCATTTCAACCATTGCTACCCCAAGCAACCCTCACAACAGATGCCTCCCAAACAGGGTGGGGAGCCCATCTGCAAACTCTCTCCACTCAGGGCACTTGGTCTCTACAGGAGACCACCCTTCATATCAATCTTCTGGAACTGCGAGCAATTTACCTTGCCCTCAAGGTCTTCCACTCCCTCCTAGCCAACCTCACTGTCCTAGTTCAGACGGACAATCAGGTGGCCATGTTTTACATAAACAAACAAGGAGGAACGGGCTCTCTGTCGCTTTGCAACGAAGCTCTAAGACTATGGGCCTTCGCCAGAGAGCATCAGATTCACCTGCTAGCAGTGTATCTCCCAGGAGTTCAAAACTCTCGGGCAGACAGGCTCAGTCGAGTTCTGCTGCCACACGAATGGTCCCTACATTTGGACCAAATAAACCGAATCTTTCAGGAATGGGGGACCCCGGACATAGACCTCTTTGCAAGTCCGTGGAATGCCAAACTTCCCCGGTTCTGTTCCAGAACTCCGTGTCAGGGAGCTCAGGCTACGGACGCCTTTCTCCTGAATTGGAATCAGGCATTCCTATATGCCTTTCCACCCATTCCTTTGATTCCCAAGACTCTGTTCAAACTCCAGAGGGATCATGGAACTATGATCCTCATAGCTCCACGCTGGCCACGCCAAGTGTGGTTCCCTCTACTTCTACAGCTCTCCCAGGGATCCTACTTGGATCTGGGAGCTGCGCCAGACCTCCTGTCTCAGGAGGAGGGGACTTTGTGGCACCCAAACCCCAAATCCCTTCACCTCAGTGCTTGGTTACTGAAGGCTTAAGCCTTCAAGACTTTCATCTTTCCCAACCAGTGAAAGATATCCTTTCTGCCTCTAGGAAACCCTCTACCAGGCGTTCCTATGCTTTCAAATGGAAACGTTTTTCCATTTGGTGTGCTCAGCAGGGTCTTGACCCTCTGGCACTTCCTTTGAATTCTCTTCTTGATTATCTCCTGCATCTATCCAATGCAGGCCTCAAGACGAATTCGGTAAGAGTCCATTTAAGTGCTATTGCAGCATCCTTGAAACATATAAATGGACAACCTATCTCCTCTCATCCTCTTGTTGCAAGATTCATGAGAGGCCTGACTCTCACTAAACCTCCCATCAGACCACCCCCGGTCGCATGGGATTTGAATCTAGTGCTCGGTCAACTTATGAAGCCACCTTTTGAGCCAATGTTTTCCACCTCCTTGAAATTTCTTTCCTGGAAGGTCATCTTCCTCATTGCAGTCACTTCGGCTCGCCGCATCAGTGAGCTGCAGGCTTTAGTGGCTAATCCACCTTACACAAGATTTCATCATGATAAGGTGGTCCTTAGGACGAATCCCCACTTTATGCCTAAAGTGGTCTCGCCTTTTCATCTTAATCAAGAGGTATATCTACCTGTCTTTTTTCCAGCTCCTCATGCATCCAATGCAGAGAGGAACCTTCATACTCTGGATTGTAAAAGAGCTCTCGCTTTTTACCTTAATAGGACTCAGCCACATCGAAAGTCTTCTCAACTTTTTGTGGCCTTTGATCCTTCCCATTTGGGACTTCCAGTCTCCAAGCGTACACTTTCCAATTGGATTGCTCAGTGTATTTCTTTTGCTTACCAGAGCAAAAACATTTCTCTGGAAGGCCATGTCACTGCTCACAATGTGAGGGCCATGGCAACTTCTATGGCTCATCTGCACTCTGTTTCCATAGATCAGATCTGTCGAGCCGCTACCTGGGCCTCGGTTCATACCTTCACAGCCCATTACTGTTTGGACAAGGACTCCCGCCGGGATGCCTTGTTTGGCCAGGCTGTCCTCAAGCACCTGTTCCATTCCTAAACAACTCCTGCCCACCTTCCCAGAATGGATGCCTGAGATCCATACGAAGATGGCGAACCTTTACAGGGGATCCCATGCATCTAAGCTAGGGAGTCCCCATATGTGAGGACTTATTCCTGCTTGTTCCTGGAGATAGCACAGTTACTTACCTGTAACAGGTGATCTCTGGGAACAGCAGGAATTAGTCCTCACAACCCACCCACCTCCCCTAGGAGTTGTATCTTTTATCTATCTATCTTCCTGTCCTCTCTCTGTTGACTCAGCTATAAACTCGAAACTGAGGAGAGCTGTTCAGGAAGGCGGGAAGGCAGTGCGCATGTGCAGTGGGAGGTCCCAAAAGCTTCTATTCTAAGAAGCTGGGGAGCTTTCCCGCACGGGCTCCGTCGGTACCGACGTACCCATATGTGAGGACTAATTCCTGCTGTTCCCAGAGATCACCTGTTACAGGTAAGTAACTGTGCTTTATTTAACAATCATTTATATCCCGCATCTTCCAGAGTTCAGGTGCGGTTTACAATTGAACAACAGTCAACAAAGCAAGGGCTTGTTTTACATAGAACAATTTTTGGCAGTAAACAATTGAGGACTTGGCTGCCACTATCCTTGACCACTGGATAGGGCAAAGAGATGATCTGAATGACAGAAATAATTAGTAACTTTCAGATACTTTGCTTATTTCACCAATGCCCTCTTAATGCCAGCAGATGCAGCAGGGAAGGGAAGACAAGGACCATTGTCTGATTTTTAAGATGAAAGTAAGAGGGCAGCCCAGCATTGTCCTAGAGAGATGACCAGGAAAGGTTCCCTATAGGACAAGGCCTGTAACTCTGACACCCGTCAGTCAGACACTGTAGCCACAAAGAACCCCACCTTCAGGGTCAAGTCACTGAGGGAGGCCTTCCAAAGGGACTCAAAAGTGGGACTCTTAAGCACCTATACCAGAGAGACTCCACTGCATGGGCGACTGGATCTGGGTTTTTTTTTCTCCCCCTTAAAGGATTGGGAAACACAGGGATGCGCCACTAGAGGCATATTTTGAATCTGCACCCTGTAGCACATAAGGGTGATAAGAACTGCCATACTGGGTCAAACCAAGGTCCATCAAGCCCAGTATCCTGTTTCCAACAGTGGCCAATCTGGGTCACAAGTACCTATCAGGTTCCTAAAAGGGTTCACAGGTTCCACTCATATCACCTGCTCCCTGGACCAGCTTGGATCAATTATACTTTACCTGATCCAGGGAGGCATCCAGCAGCATCTATATCCCTACCACCACTATGTTGGAAAATGGTGGAGCCCTGATCCTTAGCAGTTGGAATGCACTGCTAGGGGTCCGTCTGCAAATAAGCAAATGCTTGGCAAACTGACCCCTAGCTGTGCCTACCCTTGTATTGCTAGAGGTCAAGGAATTATCATTTTCCAAGATGATGGTAGGGGGATGGGATCAGGCACTGGATGCCTTCTGAGACCAGCTAATTGGGGGAAGGGGCAGGGTTCTATGAGCATTAGAGACTTTTTGGGCTGGAGGGGGAGTAGTCAAAGTCCAGGGCCTGCTAGCCCGTTAGCATTTTTGTGGGGTAGGGGTCAGAGTCCAGCAGGCCTGTTTTGTTAATGTCTTATTCCTGTTGATGCCTGAGCCAGTTTTGAAGCACTGACAGAAAAGACCTTTTTATTTGTGATACAGCAGAAGTATGCATGTTACTGCTTAGCGTGTTCTCTTCTGATAGTGCACCCTTAATGCTGCTATAATTTTCATGTTTTACTGCATTAACACTTTTATCAGCCATGTGCATTAGAATGCTGTGCACTGAAGCTTAGCACAGCATTCTAGTGCACTGCTTTCTGCATGGAGCCCTCTCTCTCTCTGCATACAGTGGCTGTTGCAGCTTCCTCCCTCTGCTCACACTGGCTACCATTGCTGCCTCCTTGTCCCTACTCCAAATTCTGCACAGCAAATGCAGAAAGGAAGGGGAGTTCTGCACAAATTATGTATTACACAGTTGCACATAATTCCCTCAGGAATAGAAGGTGGATAGCTGGATGCAAGATATGTGCCCAGTTCTCCTCTAGATCTATCTGCTAAACCCCTTCTTAGTAAGGAGACAAATAAAACAAGTTATAAAAATACCTTTTAGAAGCATTTGTTTTTTGCTGGCATGTGTAAAACTGAAATGCGATTTAAGATGGAGCTGAAATAAGATTTGTGCAGAAATTGAGACAGCTGAATAAAGTCATTGTACTCACCTAGGCTGCAATAACTATTTATAAACCAGCTGTTCCTGTTTTTTTAAATCCGCATGTTGTCTTCACGTGGACACACTCAGTTGGTCATGTCTAGCAGCTTTTGTTTGACCTAAGTCTGTAAAAGATCATTAGTTGGATGGATGAGACTGGTAAAGTCACTGGGCTGTAAATCAGCGTTAAAAACCTCTAGGAGTAACTTTTTGCTGATCTTTAAATATTCCTGTTTTCATCCTTTTTTGGAGTTTCGATTTGAACAAGCAGGGTGAGTTTGTAAAATTCACATTTCTCCTAAGAAAAAGATAAAATGTAAGATTTTCGTTTTTGTACTTAGATGCATAGCCAAGTTCATGTTTAAATGAGGAAAGCCATGTACCAATCCTTGGAGTACAGATGGCATCTGTCTGTTGTACTAAAAGCATGGACTGCTAATAAGAGGATTTCTAAACTAAGGAAGAGCCATAGGTGTATGCCATGGTAATTTTCCACTACTTTGTTATACAAAATACTTTTGGGCAAATCATAAAAATGAAACAAAAAATGTGCTGGTGCGTGGCACTTACTGAAAGTTTCAGAAAGTAAGAAGGGGCAAGATGCTGTTAAACAACTTTCAAATTAAATGCCATGTCAAAACTTTTTCCACATTTTACAGCATGAAAATAGAAAGGAATACAGAAAAGATTTCCATAACTTATCACAAAAACAAAATCCAATTAATCACATCAGTTAAGTCACCTTCTTTTTCATCTGTCACCCAATTTCTGATCCAGTTCACCACCTTGGGACCCATCCCCTAGCTGTTGAGTTTGATAAGCCTCCTATGAGGAACAGTCTCAAAGGCTTTGCTGAAATCTAGGTAGATCACATACATCGCATGCCCTTGATCTAGTTCTCTGGTCACCCAGTCAAAGAACTAAATCAGATTTGTTTGGCAAGATTGTCCTTTGGTAAAACCATGTTTCAGATCATGCAATCTGTTGGTTTTGAGGAAGTCCACTATTCTGTCTTTCAGGAGCGCCTCCATTACTTTTCCCGCCACCGAGGTAAGGCTTACTGACCTGTAGTTTGTCACTTCTTCCCTACTGCCACTTTTGTGAAGAGGTACCACATCAGCTCTTCTCCAGTCCTGTGGAACTTCTCTTGTCTCCAAGGATCTATTAAAACATTTTTTAACGGCCCTGGAAGAACCTCTTTGAACTCTTTTAGTATCCTGAGATGTATACCATCTGGTCCCATGGCCTTGGCCACTTTTAGTTTTGCAAACTGCTCTAACACATCATTTTCTGTGAATGGGGTATCTACTCCATTCCCATTTGTATATTTCAGTCACAGAGCAAAAGTATTTGTTTAGCATTTTCACTTTTTCAATGTCACTTTCCACAAATACGTTCCTAGCACTTTAGAGTCCTGCAGTTCTACCTCTGATTTTCCTCCTCTCCAGAATATACCTGAAAAAAATTGTCGTCTCCCCACTTCACATCTTTAGCCATGCCTTTTGATTTTGCTATCTTTATTTCTCTTTTTGTCTGTATTCTTTTCTGTGTTCATCTGTTAGCGAACGTTTTGAAATTTGCAAAAGCTGATTTTTGCCTTTATTTGTGCAGCCACTTCTTTGGAGAACCAAATAGGTTTCCTTTTCCTCTTGTGTTTATTTACTTTCCTTACATACATATCTATTGCCCCTTTTATTGCCTCCTTTAGTTTAGTCCATTGTAATTCCACTTCCCTTATCCCCCTCCTTCAGGTACTGGGCCATTTTACCGAAGTCAGTGTGTTTGAAGTCTAGGACTTTGAGCTTGCTGTGATTGGATTGTACCTTGGCTTTTATCTCAAACCACACCATGTGGTGATCGCTGCTGCTCACATGGGCACCCACTCGGATATTTGACACGCTATCTCTGTTGATGAGCGCTAAATCCAGCACTGAGCACTACCTGGTTTTAAGTAATGCATCTTGGAAGGCATCCACATTATTTATTTATTTTTTTTATTTTTACTAATTTATTATTTATTTACATTCTCTTATATACCACGCTATTCTGCATCAGTGCGGTTTACATTGAACAAACTGAAATTACATTGAACAGGGCATTATAACTTGGAGAGAACTATTTTACAGGGAACATGGGCTATGGAGGGTTAAGTGGCTTGCCCAAGGCCACAAGGAGCACCTGTGGGACTAGAAACCCCAGTCCTTCCGGCCCAAGGTTGCTGTCCTCTAGTGGAATTTGAACCCCCGACCTTCTGGCCTGAAGTACCTTGCTCCAACCACTAGGCCACTCCTCCACTCCAATTTAATGTCTTTTCTATACCACGCTTTTTGGGATCAGTGCAGTTTACATTCAACAATAATTGTACAGTGCAGGTGGGCCTACACTGAACTTACAATGAACAGGGAGTGATAACTTGGACCAAATGAGTGTAACTATGTACAGTATATATACACTGGGTATCTATTACAGGTATCATCTTTACAGTATTACATCAATATTTCGATATACTGAATACTCGTATATAGTGATTACTGTAAATATCAGGTATGTCGTTGAGCTAGGGGGTGGGGCTAGACAAGTGGCGTTGGTGCGCTGGGGGTGGGGTCCTTGTGGTTGAGTGTGTCTGATTGCGATATGTCGCTCGTATGAGTGGTGCCGGAGGAAGAGATGGTGCTTCAGTGCCTTTCTAAATTGGGTAAGATCGGTGATGGCCTGGAGGGCAGGTGGTAGTGCATTTCCAGCATGTGGGTGCGTAGAGGGCAAAGGCTCTCTTCCTGGATGTTTGCGAACATTTTGTTGTTGCCTTTGGGATTATCAGAGTGTTGACAGCGAATGATCTCCTGGCTCTGTTGGAAGGGGTGGTGTGGATGGATTTCTGTGGAGGAGCACTTGTTGATGGCCTTGAAAATCATCTGTAATGTTTTGAAGGATAGTCTACAGTGGACCAGCAGCCAGTGCAGGTGCTTCAGTATTGGGGTTATGTTCCCTCCTGGATGCTCCGTGCAGTATCCTTGCGGCTGCATTCATCGCAAGCTGTAGCGGGTTGAGCGTACTTTTCGGGAGTCCTTGCAGAATTGCTTTGGCGTAATCGAAGTGAGGGATTACTAGGGCCTGGTAGATTGTGTGGAAGTCGTCGGGCTCAAGCAGATGTCGTAGGTGTCGGGGGGGTTCTTATTTTGTGATAAACTGCTTTGACCATGTTGCTTTATATGAGCTTTCTTATCAAGCTGCTGGTCTGGTGTGACTCAGAGGTAGTGTACCGTAGTCTTGCTGTGAGGAGTACGGCGTTCCGTACTTTTAGTGAAGGCGGGGTAAATACTTGGTTCCTGGAGACGAAGTGGACCTCCGTTTTTGTTGAAGCTACTTCTGAGCCTTTGTAAATGGAGCCAGTCAGTGATGGTGTCAAAACAGATTTGCAGAAGGAATACTCCAATCCACATTGGGTAGATTAAAATCACCCAATATGACCACTTCCCCCTTCGTGGCTATCTTTCCAATATTAGCAATCAATTCGCTATCCACTACTTTGGTTTGAGTTGGAGACCTGTAGACTACACCAGTATGGATGACCGTGCCATCTCCTCTTTCCAACACAATCCACAGCACTTATTCTTTTCCCCATGTCCCCTGCATTTTGGCAGCTTTAATATTGCTTTTTGACATCTCTTCTAAATAGATTATAGCCAGCTATGGCTATATCCCATTCATGCGACTTGTTAAACCATGTTTCTGTAATGGTCACAATGTCCAAGTCCATTTCCACCATTAGAGCTTTGAGATGAGGAACTTTATTGGCTAGGCTTCGTACATTTGTGCTCATTGCTTTCCAGCATTTGTTGACTGGCTTGCCTGTGTTTTGCTTGGATTTTGTTCTTCATGCCCCCTCCCACTTGCCATTGATGTGTCGTTTAAAAGTGTGACTGTTTCCAATGTCATTTTGCTTTTGCTGGGAGTGATGTCATGAACCTGTCCTACATCCATCACCCCGTTTCCCTAGTTTAAATACCTGACCACATACTGCTTGAATTTTTCACTTAGGATCCTTTTCCCTGCGATGGAGAGATGTAGTCCATCAGCACAGAATAGTCTCTTGTTGATCCATTTGTTTCCTCAGTCGCCTATGTATCTAAATCCTTCTTGTTTGCACCAGGTTTGGAGCCATGTATTAGGCTGCATTGCATAAACAACGTTTTCTGCCCCCTTACTATGAACAGGTAGAACTTCTGAGAATGTTAGTGTTAACAATGGGCTTGGGTTTCTCTTCCAGAGTCTGGAAGTCCCTTTGAACTGCAGAGGCACTGTTTCTAGCCAGGTCATTTGTACCCAAGTAGATGACAACATCAGCTTTGGCGTGTTTGCTTTCTTCACTAACTATACCAACAATTTGTTTCATATTCCTGCTGGCTGAAGAACCTGGGAGGCATTTGACCATCTTCTCTCCTTTGAACTGTGTTCCCAAGTTGGTGCCTCTGATGGAATCTCCAAGTAGTAGTATTCTGTTTTGTGATTTATTCTTCCTATTTGGTGCATTATCAGTAGATTTGGCATTGAGCCTTTCATTTAAGGGTGCACTTCAGTTTCCACGGATTGGACACCCTCATTATCCCAGGCAGAGAAGGCATTATGCAGTGACATCTTTTGATGTTTAGGGTGTCTCTGCGTTACAGGTCGCAATCTACCAAAGCCCACTGTGATCCATTTGTTTCTGGGCTGTTTGATTCTTTGTGGGAGCGGTGGTGCATTTTGTTCAGTTTGTACCCTAGAGAAAGTGTGTTTAATTGCAGCTAATTCTTCCTTTAGAAGAGTCAATTTTTTTATGCATAGCAGATAACTTGAGGTATGTAGGGCAATCTCTTAATTCCAAATGATTCTTCTCAGAATGAAAGCACCACAGTTCCGTATCGTTCCTCCAGTTCAGTCCTCTACTTCTGGGTTGTCAACCTCCTCCTGCAGCTTGGAGACTGGTATGTCAAACTCATGACATCACTGGATATAGCCTGCTGCTCTCTCTCTTCCCCTCCAGTGTTACCAGTCTCCATGCAGCAGGAGGAAATGGTGAGCCCGGGAGAGGGCTCACTGGAGTAACGGATAAGGAGAGTGTAGGATTAGTTTAGTTTGGGCTCATAGATAAAAGCATTTTTTGCTGGGGGTTAAAAAACAAACAAAAAAAAAAACAGAATAAGCAGAGGAATCTCTAGCGTTATGGCTCCCTGCCTGTCAGCCAGTTCTCAAGAAGCCTTGCAATAATGTTGCCGGTGAAGAGTTTGTTGTGCGGTGCTTGACGGATCTCTCCCCCCGGACACTACGGGGGAGAGCTCCCGTTGCCATCCCTGTGCTCTACCGGGCCGCAGTACGGGCTGATTGCAGCTCCGGAGAGCAGAAGAACTGAAGTAGCATTTGTGGAGCACAGACTGCCCCGATCCTGTGCCGACGATACCTGTCCGGATCGGGGGATATTGCAGACCTGCCCGGTAAGCTCAAAACCGGTGGCAGGCTGCTGTGGCAGGGCAGGCAGTTCAGTTCGCTCCTGGAGCGCTGGGGAAGAGGCATTTTGGCGCCTTTTTTTCTTCCCGGCTCCCCGTCGGCCATTTTAGGTCGCACAGAGGACCGCATGGCTGAGCAGCGTCGGGTTCTCTGAGCAGGTAGGAAAGCATTGGACTTCGGGGTAGAACATGTTTAGCTTAGCGGGTTATTTTTGTTTTAAATTTGTTTTACTTTTATTTTACTTTCGTTTCTCCCGCGATCATAGGATACCGTGGGGGAGGGGGGGACTGGCCCTTCTCGCTTGTGGCAAGGTTATTCCCCCGGCAGACAAAGATCTCTGGTTTTAGGGTTCCCCTGACTGGCAGAACTTTTCATTTTGAGTGAGTTCTGAGTTCCAGGGGTAAACAGAAGGAGGTTTAGGGTGGGGCGACCACAGTGTGTGGTCTGTGGCACCCGTAGAGGCACAGTTGCGGAGTCTGGAGTGTGCCGTGGCTGTGCTTCCCTGTCGTCCACGGTAGAGCAGATGATGGACGTCAGGGAGGAGTCAGTTGCCGGGGTGCCGTCAGCGGGGCTGGCGGCGTCTCCAGACCCAGGGCTGGAAGCCCCTGTGGAGGAGCAGGCTGGTCCCTCGGCTCCGTCACTGGAGCAGCAGCCGGAGGCTTCGGCGGGGTTTTGCCCGGAGTTTGTCTTAATGTTGCACAAAGCCTTTTGCTAGCGGCGCCAGGGTCACTTAGCGGAGGATGGGCCGAGTTTGCTGTCCGCTACGCAGCTGGTGGCTGCGGGCGAGGTTCTAGAGGGTCCCTCAGCCCTAAAGAAAGCTAGGGCCAGGGATTTCCTCGATGATGGAAAGTGAATGGGCGGAGCCTGACTGGGAGAATGAAGGGGCACAGGATCTAGAGGAGGGTGAGATCCTGGAACCTGAGGAGCAGTCTAAGATCATTAGGCTTTTTCGGAGAGAAGAGCTTCCGGCACTCATCACTGAGTCCCTGCAGATGCTCAATTTGACGGCCCAGGCGTCCGCGGAGGATGAGGTAGAGGATCCCGTCATTCAAGCGGTTCGGCAAACGCAGGTGTTTCCACTGCATAAAGTGGTCGATAAAATGATCCAAGAGGAATGGAACCAGCCTGAGGCAGGACTTAAAGGAGTGCGCACTATGGCTAGACTTTATCCGTTAGCGGATAAAGATAAGGAAAGGTTCAAGACGCTGCGGGTTGACACAGTGGTATCAGCGGTTACCAAAAAAGCTACCATCCCGGTAGAGGGCAGCGCAGCATTGAAAGATGTGCAGGACCGTAGGGTGGATGACCTTTTGAAGCAAACGTTCGAGGCGGACTCTCACGCTGCAGGCATCCATCTGCGGAGCCTGGGTGGCGCGGGTGTGCTTGCGCTGGGTTCAGCGGTTGCGTCGCTCACCTCATTTGGATCTCGGTGAACTCCAGGAGCTGGGGAGTCTGGAGTCAGGGGCAGCTTATTTGGCGGATGTGCATTATGATTTGGTCAGAGCCCTGGCCAATAGCACGGCTTCCGTGGTAGCCGCCCGCAGATCTGTGTGGCTGTGTAACTGGGCGACGGATGGTTTGTCTAAATCCCGGCTAGATAAGCCGCCGTTTTAAAGGGCAGTTGCTCTTCGGAGAAGACTTGGATAAGTTAGTGAAGGACCTGGGGGAATCCAAGGCGGGTAGGCTGCCTGAGGATAAGCCGAAACAGGGAAAGGTTGGTCAAAGGTTTAGAGGTCAGTTTCGTGACTTTCGAAGATTTCGGGCGTCGCAGTATGGCGCCTTTCAGGGGCAGGTTTTCTTCCCGCGGTCAAGGATTCCGGGGGTTTTGAGGGGCGACTAGGGGTTTCGCTTCGGGCTCCGTGTCAGCAGCTCGTAAGTCGCAATGAGATGAGGTGGGTCCCAGTGGCGGACACTCCCATCGGTGGAGACTTCAGGAGTTTGTCCGCTTGGACCCTCATCACCTCCGACCAGTGGGTCCTAGAGATCATTCAGCAAGGTTATGCCCTGGAGCTGGCAAGGCCCGTGCGAGATTCCTTCGTCATGGGGCAGAAGAAAACTCTAGCGGTTCGCAACACTTTGGACCGCCTACTGCGCTTAGGGGCAGTAGTGGAGGTTCCGAGGAATGAATACGGCTTGGGTCGGTACTCCATATATTTCGTAGTGCCAAAGAAAGGCGGGGCGCTGTGGCCTATCCTAGACCTCAAAGGTGTGAATCGGTGTCTGAGGGTGCCCCACTTCCGTATGGAAACGTTGCGGTCGGTTATCGTCGCGGTCCGTCGAGAGTCTCTGACGTCCTTGGATCTAACGGAGGCTTATCTGCACATTCCCATCCGGGAGGCTCATCAGAGGCTCATCAGAGGCTCTTAAGGTTCGCCTTGCCCTGGGGTCACTATCAGTTCCGGGCGTTGCCCTTCGGCCTGGCGATGGCGCCGCGCACTTTCACCAAGATTATGGTGGTGGCGGCGGCGCTGGCGCTGCGCAAGGAAGGTATTCTGGTGCATCCGTATCTCGACGATTGGTTAATTCAGGCGAAGTCAGAGGCAGAGAGCCGGCAGGTGACCAACAGGGTGGTCGAGTTTTTGCAGGGCCTTGGCTGGGTGGTCAATCCAAACAAAAGCCATCTTCAGCCGGCTCAGGTTCTCGAGTACCTAGGGGTTCAGTTCGACACCCGCAGAGCGCTGGTCTTTCTGCCGAGCAAGAGGGCGCAAGCTCTGGGCAGCCTGGTCCGCTCCTGAGCCACGCTTGCCCCGACGGCGTGGTTTTACCTGCGGGTGCTCGGCACTATGGCGGCAACCCTGGAGGCGGTGCCGTGGGCCAAAGTGCATATGCGGCCGCTGCAGAGGGCGTTGCTGAGTTGCTGGTCGCATCAGGTGGATCCCTGAGCAAGCAGTTGCCTTGTCCCCTCAAGGTCCGCCAGTCGCTTCAGTGGTGGCTGCTTCCGTCCTCGTTGGTGGCCGGAATGCCTCTGGAGCAACTGTAGTGGGTTCCAGTGATGACAGATGCCAGTCTCTCGGGCTGGGGAGCCAGTTTGCACAGGGATACTGGTCCCCTCTGGAGTCGACTTGGTCGATCAATCAGTTGGAGTTGCGAGCGGTGGCGAGAGCCTTGAGAGCGTTCGAGAAGATGGCGCTGGGGCGTTCCGTTTGAATTCTCTCAGACAATTTGGTGACAGTCACTTACATCAATCGTCAGGGAGGCACGGGAAGTGCAGCGATTGAAGAGGAGTCAGACTTGCTGTTTGCCTGGGTGGAGTGTCCGGTTGACGGCAATTTCGGCGGCGCACATTACGGGAAAAGACAACGTGATGGTGGATTTCCTCAGCAGGGTGCAAGTGGATGCAGGGGAGTGGGAACTGCATCCCGAAGTTTTTGCGCAGATAGAACGGCTTTGGGAGATGCCAATAATGGACTTGATGGCATCCTTTCAATCGGCCAAGGTTCCGCGGTTTTACCGCAGGAGAAGAGAGAGAATGTCAGAAGGCATAGATGCGCTGTTGCAGCGGTGGCCAACGTCGGGTCTTCTGTACGTTTTCCCGCCGTGGGCACTGATAGGGCGATTGGTGCAACGGATAGAGGTGTATCAGGGGAAGGTGCTTCTGGTGGCGCCCGACTGGCCAAGGTGCCCGTGGTACATGGATCTAATGAGGCTCCTAGACGGCCGACCCCTGGCGTCTCCCGGCTCGGTCGGATCTGCTGCGTCAGGGTCCGCTATTCATAGCCCAAGTGGATCGATTCTCGCTTACAGTATGGCCATTGAAAGGGCTCGGTTAAGGAAGAAAGGTTACTCGGCAGCGGTGATTTCTACACTGCTGAGGGCGCGGAAATGTTCTACTTCCTTGGCGTATGTGTGGATATGGCGTGTGTTTGAAGATTGGTGTTCGAGATGTCACATTCGGGCAGCCACGGTCGCCGTGCCTTCAGTATTGAACTTTCTACAAGATGGCTTTGATAAAGGTTTGGCAGCCAGCTCGTTGCGGGTGCAGTTGGCAGCGCTGTCCTGTTATCGCGGCAAGGTTCAGGGTTTGGCGTTGGGGGTCTTCTGGTTGCCCTTCTGTGAAATCCTTTTCTACTTCTATCTGCTGTGTGTGTGATTTTTTTTTTTCATCCTTTCCTACACTTATCTTAGAACTTCTCTTTCTCTCTTGATTTTGCTTACACGTACACATACACCCCAATGTCGTCTTCCTCACCTACACACCCTTAAAGGAATCCCCTTTATGCACACACTTGCATGCAAAGGCTGCTATCAGTACGTGCACCCAATAGCAAATGCCCCAGCCCTGGCTGAGCTACACCAACAGCAAGTGATTAGGAGAAGCACCCTAAAGCACATAGCTCCTGCTGCTGTAGTTTGTAGGAACAGTCTCTTACTACAAGATTCAACTCTGTGGACCATGGCAGCAAAATAATGTGCCCTTTTAAGTGCTTCTCTTGCCATTATTGACAGGCAGCTTTGTCATGGAGATCAGGAGTTCAGGACTCCATTTGAAGGCAGTGCTATGGCCAGCAATTTCACCTTCTGCAAAAGTTGTGAATTGGGATTACAACGATGAATGGAAGGTTCTAAAACTTAGAGAACATTGCTTCTGAAGCAAGGGAAGTGTATATGGAACTAATTATATTTAATGGGTTTCTTCCCCCCTCCCCAGTTTTTAAACACCATGTCATAAGGGAATGGGGAAGAGTCAAAGACTAAGTTTATTCTGCTCCCACACATTCAGGGAGGTAGGGGAGGCAGGGGAGTTTTCTGTGGCCTGATGGTACTGTTAGATACCCAATCTTGGTGTAAGTGAGCGGAGTAATGTTACTGTCGGTGGTACTGTTTCATGTATCTTTGTTGTTGGGAGTGGAAATGTTAGTTTATGGAAAATCATTTTTTATTGTTATCAATTTGTATAGCGCTACGAGGTATATGTAGTGCTGTACAGATAAAGTGTTCCTTTTGGCTTTAACTCACCACATGTTCAAGCAAAACCATATTTATAAGGGGTATAGTTCTTCACGTTTTTGAGATTACATGTATGACGTGCATAATACTCTTTGAACTACCTTTTTCATTAAAATTCATTTATAACTTTATTAATTGGTAATAAATTACCGAGATGACACTTATAATAACTCTGCATAGTTGTGCATTTCTGTAGGTAGAAAATAGCTTGTATTGCTTACTCCCCTTGTCCTAGAAGCTGCTTTAATGGAGTTCTTTGTTAGTTAACTGTTACTAGGTGTGAAGTGCCATCAAGTCGGTGTCGACTCATGGTGACCTTCTGGATAGTTGTCCTAAATTGTTTGATCTTCAGTCAGGCAGCTCATTGTTGACAGACTGGCACCCGTAGCTGCTGCTGTTGTATCGATCATCTCATTGCTGGCCGCCTTCTTTTGCACTGACTTTCTATCTTGCCAAGCATGATGTCTTTCTCTAATGATCTCTTTGTATGATGTGTCCAAAGTAAGAAAGTCAGTTTTGTCATCTGAGCTTCTAAAGAAAGCTTAGGTTTGTTCTTCAGGCAGTCCATGGTATACACAGTATTCATCGCCAGCACCATAATTCAAAGGCATCAATTTTCTTCCTGTCTCTCTTTTCACTGTCCAACTTTCGCATGCATATAATGCTGAAATTGTCTTGGCTTGAACAAGTCCAATCTTTGTATGGAGAGAGACATCTCTGCTCTTGAGAATTTTGTCTAGGTCCTTCATAGCCATTCTGCCAAGAGCAATGCGTCTGATTTCTTGACTGTTGCTGCTTTATTGATAGCTGATCCAAGTAGATTAAAGTTGTCCACTATTTCAATTTCTTCTCCATCAACGATGAACTTATTCATTTTGCCACTTGTCAGGATCTTTGTCGTCTTAATATTAAGGTGCAGAACCATTTTAAGATTATATTCCTTGATCTTGAGAAGCAAATGTTTCAAATCGTCTTTGCTTTCAGCCAGTAATGTGGTATCAGCATAGCGAAGGTTGTTGTCGTCCTCCAATTTTCACACCTTGGTTGTCTTCATACAGTCCTGCTTATCTGATGATTTGTTCTGCATATAAATTAAACAGATAGGGGGAAAGTATGCAGCCTTGTTGTACACCTTTGCTGATTTTAAACTATTCTGTTTTCTCCTAGTTGCGTTCTAACTGTTGCTGCTTGATCAATGTAAAGGTTGTGCAAGAGAACAGTCGGGTGTTCTGGTATACCCAGAGTCTCTCATGGTTTACACAGTCAAAAGCCTTGCTGTAGTCAACTACACAGGTACACTACCAAAAAACTGCCTCCAGTTTTGCAACTGATTCCTATAGATTTTGGGGTGCTGAATCCAGGAAAAATAGCCAAAATGTTCCATCACGTCACGTTTTCTTGCAAAATTAGATTTCTTACCCATATAAGGAATGTTCACATAATTTCTTTTAGCCGACTGCAGTTTATTTTCTTGGCCCAAAATAGAGGTTGTAATGGTTAACTAACTAGAAACACTCCCTCATGATATTTTAGAGTGTTTTGTATTCATTTTATACATTAACAGGACAATTGGGAGGCGGGGGGCTAAATCCAGTACTCGCGCTGGCGCATGTTCTTTCCTGTTCGCCTCGCCTCGTTCACTCGCTCAAACACGGTGGTTGCGACATGAACGTTCCTGTCAAATTTCAGTTTCTTGCAAGTTCATTATTACCTTTTGTTTGCTCAGTCATAATCCAGCTTTATTCCGAAGTGGTTCACTACAGTTGTAGTTTGCAGTGCTGTGTATTTGTGATGGCTCACAGAGCCAGAGGTTGCATCAACTCTCCGGACAGTTTTTGTTTTATTTGTGGGGAATATACCGTGAAAAAGCGGCAGAGGAACATTTCTGCATTTATTAAAAAAGTATATTTTGCCTATTTCGGTTTGAAGTTAGGCGATCAAGACAAACCGTGGGCTCCTCACAAAGTGTGCAAGACATGTGAGGAAGATCTACGCTTATGGATGAAAGGTAAAAAACAAGCATTTCGTTTCGGAATACCTATGATGTGGCGTGAACAAAGAGACCACAGCAGTGACTGCTATTTTTGCTCTTGCATTGTGAAGGGATACAACTTAAAAAATAAGAACGTAATAAGTTACCCCAACCTTCCCTCAGCAATTAGGCCTATGCCTCATAGCAACGAAGTACCTGTGCCTGAACCACCAAAATCTTTGGATCATATTTGTGTGGACGGTTCTGATCATGATGAGACTCATCAGATGGCTTTTCCCGATGAGTCCAGTACTTCCGAGTTTGAACTGAACCAGATCCGAAACCTGAACTTTTCTCTCAAGCTGAATTGAATGATTTAGTCCGGGATTTAGGACTCCCAAAAGATGCTGCCCAACTGCTAGGTTCTCGGCTTAAACAGAAAAATCTATTGTCACCAGGAACAACTTTTTATTGGTACCACAACCGCGAAACACAATTTTTGAAGTATTTCAGCAAAGAGGAAGATTTGGTATTTTGCAACGATATATACGGAGTGATGGAAAAGTTTAAACTCAAGTATGATCCTGCAGAATGGCGGCTGTTCATTGATTCGTCAAAAGACAGCATAAAAGGTGTTCTTCTTCATAATGGCAACACATTCGCTTCAGTTCCTATTGCTCACTCTGTTATTCTCCAAGAAAAATACGAGAATTTGGCCCTGATTCTTCAGAAGATTCGTTATGATGAGCATAAGTGGATGATATGTGGAGACTTTAAAATTCTATCCATGCTATTAGGGCAGAAATCAGGTTTCACCAAATATCCCTGCTTCCTTTGCTTGTGGGATAGCCGGGCCCGCGACCTACACTGGGGGAAAAAAAGACTGGCCAATTCGGGAGTATTTGAGACCGGTGAGAAAAATGTTCTTCATGAGAGCTTGGTACCTCGTGATAAAATTTTATTACCACCTCTCCACATTAAGTTGGGTCTCATTAAGCAATTCATCAAGTCCCTTCCAAAAGATGGTGAGTGCTTTCGGTACCTTTGCTCAAAGTTCCCCCGACTTTCTGAAGCAAAGCTAAAGGAAGGAGTGTTTGTTGGCCCTGATATAAGGAAACTCATTTCAGATGGAGCATTCGCTGAAACGATGTCTGAGAAGGAAAAAGAAGCCTGGGATTCCTTCAAGGATGTTGTTCTCAAATTCTTGGGGAACAGGCGGGATGAGAACTATAAGGATATTGTTGCCAGGATGCTCAATGCCTTCAAAGAACAAAGCTGTAACATGAGCCTGAAAGTCCATTTCTTGCACTCCATGTGAACTACTTTCCCGAAAACTTGGGGGCGTACAGTGAAGAACAAGGTGAAAGGTTTCACCAGGATATCAAGGACGCAGAGAGAAGGTACCAAGGAAGATGGAAACACCACTATGATGGCTGATTTCTGCTGGTTGCTGCTGCGGGAAACCCCAGATGAAAAATACGCCAAGCAGCGCACCAAGAGAAGCATTCGGGGGAAGAAGAAACGGGCCCACCAGGAGATTGATTGACCCAAGAATGACTTTAAAATCTAAACTGTGTTGACAAATATTGTGTTTTTACTAAACTTTGAAATAAAAATTTGCTAGTTATTACCACAGTGTCGGATCTCATTTATTAGAATTTATTTTCACACCATCGGGTGTTTGTCTTCATGTATTGCAATGGTGCGGTTTGCGTTTTCTATTCTTACATACATACCTGTACAACATTTTTTTGCACATTTCTTTGCTTTGCTTTGTGTCTAACCTCGTTCTTATATGCTCAATGTTTGTGCACATGTATGTGGCTGTTTAAGTGCAGACAATTTTGCTACCATCACAGTGTGTTTTGTTGACATTACTCTATTCTTATGTGCTACCTTGTTACAATTTTCTTTATTCTTATTTGAATAACTACTAAACAATTAGTATAAAGAATTCATCCAAGAAACTTTTATCTCGATCGCACTCAATCTGAAACGTTCACCTCAAACTGCTAACCCAATGTAGCAAAAAATCTGTACGTGATGGAGCAAATTGGTTACCAGATTTGGATTCAGCGCACCAAAAAACGTAAAAATCAATCGAAACATTAGAGGCAGTTTAAAAAAAATTTTTTTTAGTGTACCTGTGCTATTACTAGTACTTGAATTAAATGCAGAAACCGTAAAACAAATTTTAACTAATCAGCAGCCTAGGATAAGTGCAGGGTGATGCTTTCAAGTACTGTAGAACTCTGCAGCAAGGTTGACTGTTGGTTTAAGCCGATATGATCATATCTCTCTGGCTGAGCTACATTGACTTCCAATGCTGTATCGTATCCAATTTAAGACACTGCCTGATACTTCAGATGCAGTATATATACAGTTAGTTTTCTCTGCTGCATTCCATTGTTAAAATATTTTAAACAAATAACACTCAAGCAAGTTTTCTCAATAGCCAGCCCTAAAATGTGGATTAGGCTTCAAGCATTGTGAAAATCAGATCTTATTTTTCAGCAGAAATTGAAATCATTGTTTTTATAATGCTGCTTTTATTATATGTTATCTGTTGTGTATGTGTGTTTTAAATGTGCATGTCTGTTTGTGAACTGCCTAGAAGTCATAGGAAAGGCAGGCATAAAATAAAATGTAATGTTTGTAGTATGGTTGCACTAAGAAGCGGACTGAAGCTGATGCATGTTTGGACCTGACCAGCTCAGACCTGTGGCACAACTCTTCAAACAGCCACCTGCTGCATGTTTCTCATGGAAATGATCAGTTCAGAGATGCAAATAGAGGCAAAGGGTGGCAGTGGGGTAGCCACAGTCATGATAGCAAATCAAGAATGCTGCTTGTTTCATAGGTTTTCCTCTTGACACTCGACGTTTCTCTGTGTCGCAGTTCTCTATATGTGGTGGTATCTATCTGGTTTGTAGCTCCCATTGGTGTTCATACAGTATGTTAAGTATTGTTCCTGTCTTCTGTAATGAACAGATCCATATACACTATATTGGTATCTGTTAGACTACAGTTAAGCATCATGTGGTGGCTCCTGTAAGTACTGCAATGGCAGCCTTATGCATAAGAAGATCTTCATTGGAGAGGATATTCCCATTTCAATAAAAGCTTATTTACCGCATGTAGATAGCTCAACATGACTTATGATGCGTTTACTGACCTAGAAATTCTTTTTTATCAAAAAAACTGTAAAGTGCATTTTTTTTCCAGCACGTTATAACATTGGTCAGGAGGTGTGACCTAACTTTTTTTAACATTTTAGTGCTTTCTAAAATCTTTTTGCAAAAGTGTTGCGTGTACAAAACTTGTTTTATAAGTCCATCCTTAAGATACTTAAATTGCATAGTTTTTAAAGTAATCCTTCTAGTGCTTAAAGTATTACACTGAAAATAGCGGAATCTGTTCTTCCTACTTGCTTTCTAGTATCACACCTATGGTCCCTATCTCCCTCCAGTGCCCCCTGCCCCCCCCCCCCCCGAAAAAAAAAGTTTAAAATCTTTATAGTGCTCTTGGCTTATGCAGTCAGGTCAAAATGCTGCGCCTTCAGCTTCCATACATTGAAACGCGTTCTCTTTTGTTAAAACTCTAAAGTGAAATTGTGCTGAAAAGTTAATTTTACCCCTTTTTGGAAGAGAATTCTGATTTCCTTAGCCAGTGAAACTATCACAAGTACAGTTTTCACTGGTTTACCCCAAAGTAAGTCTTCAGAAATACAAATATGCATTATGTATGTGCCATAAGTAAATGACCCCTGTTACAGAATGCCAGTAAGCTTGCATTTTGCGAAGGCTCCGCATCACATTGGAATGTATTAACTATTATTGCTATTCTGTCAATCCTGGAATCTTCATAAACATGGTTTTCAGGATTTCTCCTTCCAATCTCAACTGCAGTTTTTGAAAATGTTACGTTTTGTTTCTAAAGTTCTGACTCAACTGAAAATGTTTCTACATGTTACTTTTGTATTTTAGTGTAGAATAGAATGCCTTTTTAGTTGAGCATGAATTCTACCTCATCCTGCTAGATCAGTCCAGACAAGTGGGTTATGCGCTCTTACCAGCAGGTAGAGGCAGACTTTAGCAACTTTCAGTGATGTCATCACTCAGTATGTCCTCTAATGCAGCACTGAGAAAAGCCAGTATTTTCTGCCTCAAGCAGGTGGTGGCAAGTTGTATGGATTGGTGCAGCAGTGCAGATGGGCCTGACTCTTCCAGCCCACACTACTGGTCAATGAGATTGAATCTGGGAAGGTCCAGCGTTGCTCAGAGAGTAGATACACCCATGTCTTCTGGAGCAGACAACTGTCCTGTGTCCACGCTGTTTCCCTACTACTACTAGTTTAGTTCTACTAATTTTTATAGGGCCCAAAGCATATGTAGTGCTGTAGATATACACATGGGAGAGAGTCCCTGCTCAACAGAGCTTGCAATCTGTGTAAGGCAGGCACAACAAACAGGGGGTAAGAGTTTAATACACAAGTGGATAAATGGGGGTAAAGGGTCAGGAACAAAATGCAGTCTCAGAGGTTGCCTTTTAGCCTGGATTTGAATAGGGTCAGAGAGAGATCCTGACACACTGACTCATGTAGTCCCTTTTTTATTATCCAAGTATATGGTATAACAAGATGGAATGAAGGAAGTCTTCAGTTGCTAGTGGAAGAGAAGGGCACAAATAAAAGGATTTGCATGATAAGCAGAATTCCCTAAGTGGGGGGTATAGGAAGAGAAGAGGTGAAGCTTTGTCCGTGAGGACCCCATCTCCCACGGGCAGAAGAAGATGGCTGTAATTGTGGTGGTGATCCCTTCTGTCTGCCCAATCAATTCACAAAAATGTGGTCGCCAAAGGTCACCTCCAGTAATGCTCCTTCCCATTACTTATTTTGAACAACCATACATCACACATAGTACTCTCTAAGGCTATGTGAGGGGCTCAAATTTGATTTGTCAATTTTTGTGGTAAATTTGGTAGTATTGATTTATTATCTTACCTTCTGACTGTCCACAGGAGGTTGGATTCCCATGGGCAATAGAGGAGGAGAAAGCCGCAATCGTGGTCCGCAACAACAAAAAGATTGGAAGGGGGGGATGAAGGTAGAGAAGAGAAGATGGGGAAAATTTAAAGGGGCAGTAGACTTAAAAAAAAAAATAAAGGAGGATTGGGGGAGAGAGGGCAGGGGAAGGTAATGCTTCTGGAGAATGCAGAGGGGAGTATTTGGAAGGAAAACAACTTGGGGGGCAACAGGAGAGGGGCAGGAGGGAAGTGAAATGTGTTGAAGGTTAAAGGGATGAATGCATGGGGGCAGAAGGGCACAATGTGTATTTGCTGAAAGATGCACCCCCACCTCCCCAGGACAGACACGTACATATATACTCATCCCAGCTCTGCACTAGATGCGTGTGCGCACACAAGACGCACACACTTTATTATCTTAAGCTATGACTTATCTATATATTTATCTAAGGATGCTGTGCTGGTCTCATGAGATTTGAGAACACGAAACCAGAACAAGGAGCAACGATGGTGTACATTTGAGGAGGTCACAAGCACTGGCTCTTAAAGCTGCATGCAATTTATCATTGCCTGTGCTAGGGGATCTAAATTTATTTTTGCATGCCAGCATATCTGGTTAGGCTGAAAACACTGGAGGCCTAGAGAGGTCAATCTTTTTTGTCTGACTGCATAACCATGTTCTCTATATGATGATCTATGGGGAAGATGAGCCCATTCCTCACACCATCTGTAACCAATTTTCCAATTGGAAGAAAGTTCCACCCTCGCTCTAAATTTGGTTGGCGAGACCTTTCAAGCTTAAAGTTAACATCTCTTTGCCTAGCCCCACCACTTCTAAAAATGTTCTTGTCTTGATGATGCTTAATGTGTCCTTTTTGTAAATATGTTTTAATGCCTTGTATTGTATATGTTTGACTCATTGCTGGTAATTGTGGTAACAGGCTCTAAGAAGAAAGTGCGATGGTTTCCAGTTAGGAGACTCTTCACTCAGTCCTGTCCCAGCCTAAGGATCCCTAGCAGGTTTTTAAGAGAAGGTGGGTGATAACCTGCAAAAAATCCTACTTTTTTTTTCCTCTGTGGGGTAGTAGAAATTTCCTCTACCGGTCTTTGTCCTCTTCCAAACTCAATAGTTGTGAAGTAACTTGGAATGGTTCTGTATCTGTCTTCCCTTTTTTAAATTCAGTGCTTCTGGTACTTAACTTGTTAAAAGTAGTGAGGCTCATTTAGTATAACATTTCTAGTCAACCTAATTTCATCATAATCATGGAACACTCTGTTCTGCACAATTGGACCCAGTTAACACATATCTATTCCAGGGCTGAATTTCCCATTAGGCACAGAGCGCACTTGCCTGGACAACAGTGCTATGAAGGTCACTGCTGAGATGATCCCCTTCCACCTCTAGTAGAAGAGCAACACTTTTTTTTTTTTTTTATCTGCATCTGCCACTACCTCTGCCAAATTCACTTTGAAGCCTGGGCTATGTTGGATGTTGTAATCTTGCAGGATTTGTTGGCGCTGTGTGCTCAGATTCAGATTAAAATTGGAGGAAGCAGACACAGATAAACCCTGTTCTCGTGCCAATGGAAATTGTGGGGAGCCTTTTGGTAGGGAAGGATCATACTCTGAGAGGGGCCACATGATCTGTAAATTGGCCCTGGTCTAATCATTTTAAGTACACTAGTTCCAGTCTCTGATCAGGAAGCCTTCTGAGCAACTGAAAAATGTCTAATGTAGTCCTAGCAAGCTGAAAAAGTAAGGTTAGACATTGTCTTTTTACAGTATATTGTACCACATTATGGTAATGAAGGTGGTTAGACTACACTGCAGGATAGGCCAGTCTTGCATAACTTAAGTTCTTATGATTCTTTTCCAGGCCTGTGTCTCTATTGGAAGTAAGATTTGTTTTCTTGGATGCCACATTGTGACTGATATTTACAAGTTCACTAAAAATAGAAAAAATAATTTGCCATTAAACTAATAGCAAGTAAGTTTAGCATTTTTGCGGGTCTGAATCGGGAGGGTTTTTTTTTTTTTTGTAGTAAGTACAAGTTTTTAATTTTTTTTTTCATTTTTGAAAACATAATTTGATTACACCATAAAACTGGTGCCTTTTATGAGTTATTGTAGACTGGAGTTGTGCATTGTTAAGGTGCAAAATTTTGAGAGCAAGACTGATGACCACAGAGCAGAAGAGAGACCTTGGAATATACTAAAGATAATGAAATGGTGCAACAAGGTGGTGGTCAGAGCTGGAGAAATTCTACTAGAATGCATAGAGAGTTGTAACTAATAGAAAAGAGTTTTCCATAAGTAGAGTACTCTTTCCAGTTCTTGAAGCTGTACATCTGGGTAGAGGTGGTGCAATGTAAAGGAGATAGATTTAGATTATCTTGCTAGATGTCTTTTATTTTATCATCAGCCCATATGAATGGGTTATGTTCCCAAGCCAGCAAGTGGAGGCAGACTAGAGCTAATTTCACTAATCACTATTCCTTATCGTTCCAACAGTTCAGTCCTCCACCTCTGGGTTGTGCACCTCCTCCTGCAGCTGGAGACTGGACCTGTCAAAGCGCTGACGTCACTGGATAAGGTCTGGTGCACACTCCCCTTTCCTTCAGTGTGTCCAGTCTCCATGCAGCAGGTGGATCTAATGAGCCTAGGTGCTGGGCTCACTTGAGGGAACTCATAAGGAGCCTTAGGGTAGTTAAGTGGGGATTTTGATTTTCTTTCCCACTGCCTTTCTTTCTTTGGGGTTTAGCTACTATTACTTTAAAAAAAAAAAAAAAAAAAAAGATCAAAGAGGACTCGTGAACGAGCACTGCCTTAAGTGCCGGTTCTGCCTGCCCCCTGATCTCCGGGGCTGTGGGCTCATCTTCAGGTCTCTTCCCCCTAGACTGCACGGGGGAGAGCCCTTGAGCAGGACCGAGGCAGCGTCCTTGTCGGGTCAGGGAGACGGTCTGCACTTCAGAGCAGCAGCAGCGGTTGCACGGGAGGCTCGCTAGCAGGAGACTGCTCTGCTGATAAGCAGTCCCACTGGCTGGAGCCCCGTGGAAGGCACGTAAGTTCTTTTGCGGGCATTCTTCCTTTCCGCGGGGTTGGGGGGATCGTTGCCCTGGTCCTCGGCAGTGTGGAACGCCTTCCTTGCTCGCTCTGCTCACAAGGCATGTTTTCGTGCCCTTTTCGGCCGTGCTTAGGTGCCGGCGGCCATCTTAACTCCGGGTGTGAGTTTCGGAGCGGCTCCATTCAGCGGTTTGCAGGGGGAGTTCGGCGGCGGAGGCTCTGCGCTCCGACTTGCTTCAGCTACTTAGTTCTTTTTCATTTTGGTTTTTCTTTTTTTTTTTCGGCGATTTGTCCCGGGCCGCGTTGGGGTGCAGTTTCCTTGGGCTGCCCTTGTACCGGGGAGTGGGGGTTTCCCTTCATTGGAACCTTCCTGGTGAACTTCATTTTTCAGCAGTACCAGCATAAAAAAAAAAAAAAAACAGAGCTACTGAGCCCAAGTCTGCCTTTTTAGTGCTGGGATGGCTTCCCGGCCCCAGTGTGTCCTCTGTGGTTCTCGCAGAGGTACGGTGGCAGAATCCGGGGTTTGCAGGACTTGTGCCTCGGGGTTTGCGAGCATGGAACGGCAGATGGAGGCCAAGCCGTGCCAGGATAGCCAGCCGGCGGAGGCGGTCCTGGAGGAAGACTTGGCGATGGCTTCCTCGTCGGGGGCTCCCCAGGAGGCTGGGCTTCCGGCCACGTTGACTCTGACCCTTGAGTCTCCTGCCCCGGGCGGGGGTTTCTCCCCCGACTTTGTCTTGCTCATGCATCAGGCGTACTGCAGACACCACCAGGGGTTTTTGCAGGAGCCCGTGGATAGGTTTTTGGCCGTCCTTCCGGCCTCAGGGGCTGGTGGCCCCACAGTTTCCCCCAGGCCCTCTAAGAGATCTCGGTCGGCCGACCTCTCCCCTTCCTTCATGGAGGCGATCGCTTCGGATGGGGAGGACCGCGATTTGGAGGAGGATGTCGAGGAGGGGGAGATTCCAGAGCCGGAAGATCAGGCCAAGATTATCCAGTTATTCCGCAGGGAGGAGCTCTCTGCTCTTGTAACAGAATCCCTCCAAATGTTGAACTTGGCGACGGCTTCTCCGGTGGAGGACGTGGGGGTGGAAGACCCCATTATCCAAGCAGAGCGGCAAACACAGGTGGTTTTTCCTGTCCACAAGGTGGTAGAGAAGATGATCCAGGACGAGTGGGATCAGCCTGAGGCTGCCCTCAGAGGTGTCCGGACGATGAACAGACTCTATCCTTTGGCCGATAAGGATAAAGAACGCTTTAAATCCCCCTGCATTGATGCGGCGGTCTCGGCGGTTACCAAGAAGACCACTATCCCTGTGGAGGGTAGTGCCGCCTTAAAAGATGCGCAGGATAGAAAGGTGGATGGACTGTTGAGGCAGTCCTTTGAGGCTGATGCTCTGTCCTTACAGGCTTCTATTTGTGGGGCTTGGGTGGCCAGAGCGTGCCTCCGATGGTCTCAGCGGCTTCGGCAGGCTTCTGGTTTGGACCAGGAGGGGACTGCGGAGCTGGATCGCTTGGAATCCGGTACTGCGTACCTGGCGGATGTCCATTATGATTTGATAAGGGCCCTCGCTAACAGCATGGCTTCCTTGGTAGCGGCGCGCCGCTCCCTTTGGTTGCGGAGCTGGGCAGCAGATGGTTCCTCCAAATCCCGCTTGAGTAAGCTGCCATTTAAGGGCAGGTTGCTTTTTGGGGAAGATCTGGATAAGCTAGTGAAAGATTTGGGGGAGTCTAAGGGTGGCAGGCTCCCAGAGGACAAACCCAGGTCAAGTAGGGCTACGCCATCCTTTCGGGGTCAGTCCAGGGATTTTCGACGCTTTCGGACGTCTCGGCTGGGTGGCGCCCAGAGAGGTAGATTTCCGTCCAAGGGCCAGAATTTTCGTGGCTTTCGGGGAGCAAGCAGGGGGTTCGCTGGATCCTCCTCCTCCTCCCCGGCTGGGTGGAAGCCCCAATGAAGGTTTGTGGGTCCCGGTGGAAAGCGCCGGTGGGAGGAAGGCTGAGGGAGTTTTTCTGCTTGGACCCAGATCACCACAGACCAGTGGGTGTTGGAAATCATCCGCGACGGTTATGCTCTGGAGTTCGCCCATCCTTTCCGTGATTCCTTTGTGATGTCTCCCTTCAGGAATCAGGTCAAGGCCCTGGCGATTCGTCAAACTCTCGATCGCCTGTTGCACTTGCAGGTCATCCGGTCTGTACCGTTGGAAGATTACGGCTTGAGTCGGTACTTAATCTATTTCGTGGTGCCCAAAAAGGATGGGTCCCTTCGCCCCATTCTGGATTTGAAGGGCGTAAATCGTTCTCTACGGGTGCCCCATTTCAGAATGGAAACTTTGCGTTCCGTTTATTGTCGCAGTGCGCAAGGGGGAGTTCTTGACCTCTCTAGACCTCACGGAGGCATATCTTCATATTCCGATCAGGGAAAGTCATCAACTGTTTCTGCGGTTTGCTCTCCCCTGGGGGCACTTTCAATTCCAAGCGTTGCCCTTCGGCCTGGCTACGGCTCTGCGTACTTTCACCAAGATTATGGTGGTGGCGGCGGTGTTGCGAAAGGAGGGCATTTTGGTGCACCCCTATCTCGACGACTGGTTAATTTGGGCGAAATCCGCAGAGTGATCAACAGGGTGGTGCAGTTCTTGCAGCATCTCGGTTGGGTGGTCAACCCGGTCAAGAGTCATCTTGTGCCGACCCAAGAGCTCGAGTATCTGGGGGTGCGGTTCGACACCCGCTCGGGGTCGGTGTTTCTGCCCCATCGCCGGGCCCTGGGCCTGCGGCGTCTTGTCAGCCGGTTTCGTGCAGCCCCGGCTCCCTCGGCATGGGAGTACCTGCGCCTGCTCGGGACGATGGCTGCGACTCTCGAGGTGGTGCCCTGGGCTCAGGGTCACATGCGGCCCTTGCAGAGGGCGCTTCTCCGTCGCTGGTCCCACCAGTCAGACTCAATTGAGCAAGCGTCTTCCCTGCCCTCCGCGGGTCAGACAGGCGTTGCGGTGGTGGCTCGTGCCGGCTTCACTTCAGGCGGGAATGCCCCTGGAACAGCCCGTCTGGGTTCCGCTGATGACGGATGCGAGTCTCGCAGGCTGGGGAGCCCACTGCTGCGATCAGTTCGCGCAGGGGCGGTGGTCCTCCCAGCACGGCGGTTGGTCCATCAATCGTCTGGAACTGAGGGCGGTCTTGCTGGCGCTCCAGGCCTTCGAGTCCTCCGTGATCGGCCGGGCGGTCAGAGTGCTGTCCGACAACTCCGCGACGGTGGCCTACATCAATCGTCAGGGGGGGACCAGCAGCGTGGCCATGGAAGAGGAAGCGGAGTTGCTGTTCTCCTGGGTGGAACAGCGTCTTCCGGCGCTTTCCGCGGCGCACATTGCGGGGAAGGACAATGTGACGGCGGATTTTCTCAGCAGGGTCCAGGTGGACGCGGGGGAATGGGAGCTCAATCCCCAGGTGTTCGCTCAGATAGTCCGTTGCTCTGGACCCCCGGTTATGGATCTCATGGCTACCTTCCAGTCAGCGAAGGCGAGCCGATTCTTCAGCAGACGGAGGGAACGGATGTCGGAAGGGATCGACGCCCTAATGCAGCGATGGCCGAGTCACGGCCTCCTCTACGTTTTTCCGCCTTGGGCTCTGATAGGACGCGTGCTGCAACGGATCGAGGCTCACCCCGGGAGGGTGTTGCTGGTGGCTCCGGACTGGCCGCACCGTCCGTGGTACACGGACCTCGTCCGTCTGCTGGACGGTGAGCCATGGAGGCTGCCTGCTTCGGAAGACCTCCTGCTCCAAGGTCCTCTTCGCATGACTCACGTGAATCGATTCTCGCTTACGGTTTGGCCATTGAAAGGGCAAAGTTGAGGAGGAAAGGATACTCCCGTTAGGTGGTGGCGACGCTGCTGCGCGCCAGGAAGAGGTCAACGTCCCTGGCCTATATTCGGATTTGGCGCGTTTTTGAGGATTGGTGTTCGCGGCGGCAGGTTCGCGCGGCTACGGCCTCCGTGCCTGTGGTCTTGAGCTTTCTGCAGGACGGTTTCGATAAGGGCCTGGCGGCTAGTTCCTTGAAGGTCCAATTGGCGGCGTTGGCCTGCTATAGAGGCAAGGTACAGGATGTCCCGTTGGGAGCGCACCCGGATGTGTTGCGTTTCCTGAAGGCGGTGTCGAGTATGCGTTCCTGCCGCCGGGTTATGGTCCTTCCTTGGGACCTCAACCTGGTCTTGCGAGTGCTAGTTCGGGAACCCTTTGAGCCTTTGGGTTCGGCGACGGTGAAGGATTTAACCTTGAAGACGGTGTTCTTGGTGGCCATCTGTTCCGCGTGGCGCATTTCGGAGTTACAGGCGCTTTCTTGCAGGGAACCACTTCTGGTTTTTTCGAAGGAGAAAGTGGTCCTGCCTCCCGTACCCTCTTTTGCCTAAGGTCATCTCTCCGTTTCATCTTAATAGTGCTTTCTTCGGGAGGGGATTCGTCTTCGGCGGACCTGTTACGTCGGTTGGATCTCAAGAGGGTGTTGTGGCGTTATTTGCAGGTGTCCGCGTCGTTTCGTAAATCGGATCGTCTGTTCGTGCTGTTCGGCGGGCCTCACAAAGGTGAGGCGGCAGCTAAAGCTTCCATTTCTAGATGGATTAGGGAGACCATCGCATCTGCGTATCTTCTTCAGGGGCGCGTGGTGCCCTCGGGCCTACGGGCGCACTCTACTAGAGCGCAGGTGGCCTCTTGGGCGGAGTTCGCTTCCGTCCCTCCGGTGGATATTTGCAAGGCAGCGACATGGTCTTCTCTGCACACATTCAGTAAGCATTATCGCCTCGATGTCCTCGCGGCGGGGGATGCCGTTTTCGGTTCCATGGTCTTGCGTGCCGCGATGGACGTCCCCTCCTGTTGAACACTGCTCTGTTACATCCCAGAGGTGGAGGACTGAACTGTCGGAATGATAAGGAAATGATAATTACACTTACCTGGTAATTTATTTTATTTATTTATTTACATTCTCTTATATACCGCGCTATTCTGCATCAGTGCGGTTTACATTGAACAAACTGAAATTACATTGAACAGGGCATTATAACTTGGAGATAACTATTTTACAGGGAACATGGGCTATGGAGGGTTAAGTGGCTTGCCCAAGACCACAAGGAGCACCTATAGGACTAGAAACCCCAGTCCTTCCGGCCCAAGGCTGCTGTCCTCTAGTGGGATTTGAACCACCGACCTTCCGGCCTGAAGTACCTTGCCCCAACCACTAGGCTACTCCTCCACTCCACTCTAATTGTAGTTCCTTGAGTGAGGACAGTTCAGTCCTTATTCCTGCACAGGTATATTGAAGGGGATGTGTTTTCTCTTGGATCGCCTGATTTAGTCACAGGTAGGTCTGTCTGTCTTCTTTCTGTCCTGTTTCTGTCTGTCTCTCTCTATTCTTGCTCCGAGGAGGTTTGCAGGAACCGGTACTGTGCAACGTTTGTTCCCTATTGGGGTTACGTTTTTAGATAGTTATGATATTATTCATTTTTGGCTACTTATTGGTTGCTCCTTTGAGTGTGCTTTGTCAATAGTTCACTGGAGGAAAGGGTAGTGTGCACCAGACCTTATCCAGTGACGTCAGCGCTTTGACAGGTCCAGTCTCCAGCTGCAGGAGGAGGTGCACAACCCAGAGGTGGAGGACTGAACTGTCCTCACTCAAGGAACTACAATTACCAGGTAAGTGTAATTATCATTTACTAGTATATTCAGTGGTGCAGCACTGAGAGAAGCCAATATTTGTCTGTCTGCCTTCAGCAGATGGCAAAGTATTTGGACTGGTGCCGCAAGGCTTGTCTCCCTGGGCCCAGATCAGTCCTGTGGCCCAATGTTTGCTGTGAGCTCAGGTATTGCCTCTAACTCCTCGAGCCAGCAAGTGCCTTGTGTCCAATGCTGTTACTTATTGTTTTCAGCACTAGTGTGCCAGAGAATGGACAGAAGGGACTTGGGGGGGGGGGGGGGGGTTGGTGGGGGGTGGGGTCAGGGCGTCCCTGAGGGCAATTAGTAAGTTCAAGCCCATGTGGAATTACCTGCAACCAATGTAGCCTGCAAAACCAGATTCCCTCCCCGCCAGTCCAGCTCTGTTCCTACTTCCCCCTCCCTCCCCATCCTGTGAACAGTGTTGATTGATAGATCTGTGGCACCAGCAATAGTCCACAGTCTGGATTCTGCTCCCCCTACCTTTCAGCAACCACCCGGACAGCTCCCAATCCCTTTAGGGAACTGTTTGGGGTGGGGGGACTTAATTTGGGCACCCCCAGCACATGAATCTGACCCAGTTAGCCAGCTGACCCCATTCCCTATTCAATACCTACAACTCAACTGTAACCAGGTTCTATGAGAATGTAGTCTGGATGCCAATGGACATTAGAATCCTTTTGTAAATACTCCTGATAAGCTATTCCACATCACAATCAAGTACAAATAAAATTATTAGTTTAAGTGCCATCAAGTCGATGCTGACTCTGGTGACCCAACAGCCCCCTGGGTTTTCTTGGCAAGGTGTGAATGGAAGTAGATTTACACTCCATTGCCAGGCCTTTTCTTCCGAGGCAAGTGACTTGTCCAAGGAAACAAGGAGTGCCAGTGGGCATCGAACCCAGATCTCTTGGGTACTAGACTGCTGCTCTAGCCATTAGGTGGCTCTCCAATTACTAAACTACTGTAAATCTAGACATCCTTTACAATTATATCAATTTTAACTCCTCTTCTTCCACATACTAAAATGTAAGATAGTCAGCTGAAGTTGACCACATCTTTTTAATGGACCCCTCTTCATCTCTAGTGTTCCTAAGTTTTAATTTACCAGAAACTTTTAGTGATCTTTCCTTTAATTTGAGAGATAATTAGAATGTGTTGTAATGAATGAATGTTTGTGAAGTGCGACCTTAAATTTTATGCAGTAGTTTACCCACACCACTTTTCAGCTATGGTATTATAGTGGTGTCCTACGAATACAAATAAGGGACGTTCTCTGAGAGATTTCTCTGAAATTGCCCTTGTTGTTTACTTGTATGATGATATCCTTTTGCCTCAGGTAACTGTAAGAGCAATGCTTTTGATAAAAGGAAATAATCTAGACACCAGAAATACTTACGTAACCTCCAATTCCATAGCATCCTGCCAGTCAAGTCCAGACTACCAGGTTATCTCCAGGAACAAGCAGGAATGTAGTCTTCACATATGGGTATTGTCGGTACCGACGGAGCCTGCGCGGGAACGCTCCACAGCATCCAATAGGAAAGCTTTTGGGAGCATTCCACAGCGCCTTTGTGCTGCCTTCCCGCCTTTCCCAACTGTTCCTCTCCAGTTCTTTGTTTTCCGCGGAGCCGACAGGTTGCACATCCTGTCACTGCAGAAAAAAAATCCCTTCTATTCTTTTTTTGTGGTCGTGTCTGCCTTCCCTCGATGTTACACCGGTACTGCCGGTGGTTCTTTCTTTTCTTCTAAAAAACCCCCCCAAAAACCTTTCTTCTGGAGTCTTTCCAGTAATTTTCTCTTCAGGTGCTACATGCCATTTTGGGCACTAGGCCCAACTTTTCCTTCAAAATGGAAAAACCCGCTTCAGGTTTTAAAAAGTGTTCTAAGTGTGGCAGTACCATCTCCGTCACCGACACCCATGAGTGGTGCCTCAAATGTTTAGGTCCGGACCACTCTATTTCAGAGTGTGTGGTCTGTGGGATGATGTCGAAAAGGGGCCGGCAGAACCCAGCTGCTAAACGTAGCACTCTTTCCCTCCGATGCAGCCTCCATGGCATCGACGTCTTCCAGCGCTTCGTCTTCCTCCCATGGATCTCAGGTAACTAAACATAAATCTAGCCTGTCCTCAAAGGGTAGATCTCCTTCTAGACAGCGAGATACCTCTGGTGTTGCCCTTGAGGGACTTTCACCAGCAAAATTGCCCCGGCGGGAGGCTTCAGCTTCCAAAGCACTAACAGGGCTCCAGGATGTTCTCGAGGAGTCAACCTCGGCAGAACTACTGGTGCCATGCTCTGGGGTGCCGGCCACTTCATCCGGTACTGATACCCAAGCATCGGCAGCGTCGATAGACCAGAAATTCTTGGCTATTGAACGCAGTTTGGCAGCTCTTCTTACGGCCTCGATGCCCCTGAAACTGCTTCAGACAATTCAAACAGTACCAGCACCGACTGCATCGACATTGGCAGGTATTCTACCGGGACCGAGTCATGCATGTCTATCGGTACCGGTACCATGCCATGCACAATCACCCAGACCGGAGATACTTCGAATCCTCGGATGAGTCTGAAGACTTCCCGCTCGTGCCCACCACAGCAGATACCACATCAGTGGCAACGGTTGGTGCAGTACACACAGCCAGTGTTCTGGGGCAGAAGGTCACAGGTTCAAGTCACAGCTGTGGCCCCTGCAGACCATGTCCCTATATTGCTGCAGCTTCACGATGCTCCTTGCCAGGGCCCTTGAATGCCCAAGAAAAAATCTCAACAAGCAGTCATAAAGGGGATGCTCCCTGAACCCGTGATTCAACAGCCCGCCAAGGAATAGAGAATTAACCTACTGAAGCGAGGCTATAGACATGGTCAAGGCCAAAGGCGGCAGCTCACTGCCATCAGCCAACACCAAGTCAGTCCCCACATATTTGTGTCATCACTTCAGGCCTTGGCCAAGCCATGGTGCGGGCGAGGCCGGAGGGAAGTGAGGTCTGCTTCCAACTCATGATACACTGCATGGATAGCTGCCCTGTGGCTCCTTCCAAGGTCCCTATAGACTAGCCTAAGTGGAGGAGTAGCCTAATGGTTAAGAACACTGGCTTGGGAATGCAGAGACCAGGGTTCAATTCCCACTAGACAGGAGTGGAAGAGTAGCCTAGTGGTTAGTGCAACTACCTAGTATCCAGAAGATCAAGGGTTCAACTCCCACTGGAGCTCCTTGTGACCTTGGGCGTCATTAACCCTCCTTTTAGTATCGGGGAAGGCGGGGTTCAGGTTTCTCCTTGTACCCCTTGACTGTCTCCCCATGAGGACATGGTGGCAAGATGCTTGTCCTGTATCTCCAAGGTCACAGATTGAGACCAGCTCCGACTGAGAAATGAAGCCAGTAAAGGTTTTCTCCTTACTACAGTACAGCCTGCAACTGCCTGACGCTTGGCACCTCTGAGCTTCCGCGCCACTTCCTGCTACCGCATACAGTTCCCCACTGAACCGGCCAGCCCCGAGGAAGTGCCCTGGCACAAAGCAATCACCGGAGGACCCTACATCACAGCATGTCAGTAGTTCTCCAGTGCCTCCCTCAGGTTACACATTCACCTGAGGGTTCTTCATCCAGTCACAGGTGTGGATCTCCACACACTAACACAAAGTGGACCGCAGCCTCGACGATCAAAGGCCACGGTACCCCAGTTCAGACCCCATATAGGTGATATTGTACACATAATGTCAGAGCCTGCGTGGAAGATCACAATCCAGAAAAGACGGGAGGCTTCACATCAGTAGCAAGAATGCACAGGCCACTCTGTCCAAAGACACTTGGGTGAACTGCACCCCTTGTAGCCTCTACACAATGGACTACAATGGAAGACCGGGCAATCAACCAGACGTGGATGAGATGCTCTCCTTGGGGCCCCAAAGGAAGCCCTGACAAGCCAACACCGGTTGCAGTGGCAACAGTGTGGTGAAGTATAACTAGTCAATGTGCCCTCAAACAGAAGGTCACAAGTTCAAATCCCAGCTGTGGATCCTGCAGTGCATGTCCCTACTTTCAGCCAGGGAGATTAAGAACCCTGCATCTGGGAGTGCGAAGGATGCCATTCACAAGAGGATACCTCATGGCCTACTGTTACCACAGGGACATCCAGAGGAGGAACCCCATCACCCATCGTTCAGTGCACAACCTTAAGAATCAGTAAACAGCTGCTGCTAAAGGACTGGCTGCCTGACATCTGCCCGGCTGATTTCATTTGCTTTAAGCAGCTCCCTTTCTAAGCTTCCTGCTCCAATCAGGGCTGTGGGAGGAACCTCTTGTGCCATTAAACAGCTGCTGTCGTCAGGCGGGCCCGCGCTAGAGGGCCCTTTGGTGCAGCCCTTAGGTGAGGCACAGAACCTGGCTTGTCAACAACCGCTGCACTTTCTACCATCCGGGTATAGGTCAGTAACCCCCAATATGTTTCATAACCCTAATTTCCTCTCTGCAGTCTATACTATCTTTTATAGATTTCTTCCCTTTTACACAAGCATTTATTCCCAGTATACATTTTCCTCTCTCTGGTTTACATCTTATGCAACCTATTTGGTCCGCTAGGTTGCCCCACTATGATGGTTGTCAGCAATCTAAGCACAAGGCACATAATGCCACATGTTTTATGCCTTATCATTCTATAACTTCTACACATATTAACCCAATCAATAAAGCTAATATCAAATATGCTCTTTTGAATGCTAGATCAGTCAGAAATTAAATATGATCCGTGATATATTACTAAATAAACAATTAGACATTATTTGCATTACAGAGACTTGGTTGGATGACTCTGATCAAGTCATTTTAAATCGGTTAACTCCACCTGGCTTCTCAGCATTTAATTGCATTAGAACACAGAAGAAAGGGGGAGGTGTACTCATATTAACCAGAAACGAATATAGATTTAAACTGATTTCTTCCAGTAACTCCTTTGAATCTAGTACAATTACTATTGCAAATTTCTTAGCATTTCTCTAACCTATAGACCACCAGGAGCCACAACTGAATACTTATCCTCTGTCCTCGAAACTGTATGTGCCAACACCTCCATGCATAAGCCCCTCATTGTTTTAGGTGATTACAATCTACCATCTACGTCCTCTAAAGAAGCAGCAGCATTTTTAAAAGCTATGACTTCATTAAAGTATCGCCAAATTACTTCTCCTACACATCAACATGGCTCTACTCCAGATTTGGTCTTCATTCCAAAGCAACTAATGAGGCACAATAAGACTGTAACAGCTATCGCTCCAGTCCCTTGGTCAGATCATCACTTAATTGAGTTTTCCTTGACATTTAAATAATTCCTTTCAACAATTAAACTATGAGGGCACAACCAGACGCTTCAAGGCCTTTGATAGAGATACATTTATAAATGAAGTCATTCCACAATTAGAGCAAAACTTTGATACCCTTGGTTCAGGTATAGACAATTGGAATTGCACTTTATCATACCAATATAATTATGAAATCTATCAATAGACTGAGGGAGCTTTTTAGCATTGTTCTAAAGCTCACAAAAGACTATGCAGCATCGTGCCCACTACATAGACCCATAGGTCTGCAGATTACCTAAGATCTAAAAATATCACTACTCTTACATGCCCCCCTTCTACACTGACAAATGGCTATAGTTTCAACGATTCTCAACACATTTGGGAGAACTTCACTATTCCTTCATCCCAGCAAATTGAAGACATAATACAGGGACTTAATACAGCAACATCACCTTCAGATCCTTGTCTAGTGTCTTGGATCAAAGCAACAAAACATCAGCTTTCACCTTACATTCATAAGATTAAGAACTCCCTTCAACAAGGATACTTACCACAGTCATTAAAACAAGCCATGATTGAGCCAGTCCTTAAGAATAACACACTAGGCCCTTCTGATCCGAAATCTTACCGCCCAATTTCTAGCTTACCTTTTCTTACCAAAGTCATTGAAAAGTCAATACAAAACCAACTTCAGGATCACTTGGACTTACATGCACCACTGGACATTCACCAGCATGGCTTTAAACCACAACACAATGTTGAAACCTTGCTCTCCTCTCTTTCTGATAATCTTTTAAGAGGTATCGATAACATTAAGAATGGATTCCTATTAGTATTCATGGATGTTTCAGCTGCATTTGACACAATATCTCACTCTTAAGCTACTGCACCGTTGGCATCATATAGGTTTACGAAATAATACTTTTAACTGGTTTAGCTCTTATTTGGAAGGTCATATGCAACAAGTCAAATGTGACCAGAAAAAATCTTTGCAATTCCCAGTCGTTCAAGGAGTGCCTTAGGGTTCAGCTTTATCTTCTATTCTGTTCAATATTTATATCCAACCTTTATGCAATATTAAACTACACAAATTCCATTATCACCTTTATGCTGATGACATAATGGTATATACCCCAATTGTTTTACAATCTCTTGACTTTTCAGCAATTTCTAGATGTCTCCAAGACATGAATACCTGGCTTTCAAATAATAACTTTACACTTAATTATGACAAAACCGAGTTAATGTTTGTTACTAGGAACCCTAACTTCATTCCTCCAAATACTATTGATTTATTAGGTAGGCCCATCATAGTTAAAAACAAAATCAAATACCTTGGCATAATTTTGGATAAGGCATTGAACCTTAAATCTCACATTGCTAAAATCGCTAACAAGGCCTATCATCGTCTAAAGATTGTGAGAAAACTAAAGCCATTACTCCAAGACCATTTCCGTACCGTTTGTCAGGCTCTCATCACCCCCCTCCTAGACTACGGAAACCTGCTTTATCAAGGCCTCCCTCGGCTAACTCTACACCCTCTCCAGATGGTTCAGAATACTGCTGCACGTATTATTACTGGTACAGCAAAAACAGATCATATCTCCCCTGTCCTATAACAGTTGCACTGGCTTCCAGTAAGTGTCAGGTCAAAATTCAAGACACTTTTTAAATTATCTTTAGGATTTACAATCACCTGTTAGCGGATGCTTTACAAAATATTATAACTAGAGACATTATCAATAGACCAAGAAGAAGCAGCACCAATAATGACAACATATTTTAGTACCCCTGCTGAATACTGTAGGACTAAACAAGCAACTTCAAAAAGAGCTCCTTCATTACTGGCTTTCAAAGCTTTGGAACTCTCTCCCGATGGACCTCAGAATTATGACTGATATCAAAGATTTTCGCAAGGCCTTGAAGACCCTGCTATTTGCTGAAACTTATAATTTGATATATAATTAATAGTTTATACCAATAGGCCCATTTTATTACATTAATTCATCTTAGTTGTATCTGTTAATGTCTTATCTACCCTATGCTATTTGTAACCTTCCACTTGTATTGTGACCACTTTGAAGGATAAGGTGGGATACAAATCTGTCTAAATAAATAGCGTCAACTTGATCTGACAGCCCTGGAATGCCTGCTTGATGCATATTGTAGATCCTGCATCTAAGGTGTCGCCTAATGGTTAGGGCACGGTCCATACGCAAGGGACATGGGCCATGCATGGGTCTCTGGGCACTCCCAACCAACCAAAAAAAAAAGAGGGCTTTTAGGTAAGCTACCCCACTATCATGTTGTTCTATCCCTCCACTTCTCGGCAACAGCGCTGCCATTCTTGCCAAGGAACAGCCTTGGCTCAGGCATGCAACCACATACCCCTCCCATCATACCTTACTAACCAGCAGGGGAAAACCCATCTTCCAGACTCCATATGGGCGGATGGGCTCACTGTGCCCTCAAAAACCTTATGGTGGCAGCTAACTTCTGTGGAAAGGGCATTGGGCTTCTCACACCTTGTCAACGAGCCGCTACTGCCCACCTCTGCCTTCCCATCTCTGTAGCCACATGCTGTGATCCAGCAAACCATGCCTACCTGTTATCCTTGAGCTGTCTTGTTGAACCTCCTCAAGACCCAGGCAGTCCCTCCGTAACTGCCATCATCATCTCCATGGCATGGGTCACCTTCTCCTTCATGCAGAGAGCACCCTGCTCCAGTAAGCTTTGTGGCACCAAACCTTATGCATGAAGGCAGGCTCATAGCCAGCCCGGGATCCCCAGTCTGGATCTACCTTATGATCAGCTCAAGGGTTGCACTCTGACTCAGCATGCACAAGGGCAGGTGTTCCTGCCAGCTGGTTACAGGTTCAAGACCTAACTGAGGACAATATCGGGAAAAATGTAACGCATCACCACGGTGCAGCAATGCTTGTGGCTATACACGCCAGGCCCTGGATAGTAGGGGAACTGATGCTCCAGGCAGTCCTTCCCCTTGGAATCATGTTGGAGCTCAACCCTCAGGCATCCTCCATCAGTGGGGACTGACCACAAATAGATCTGCTCACCACGTGGAGAACAGGAAGTGTGACTATTAAAATGGACAATGCCCCTCATCATCCCTGCAGTCTTCTACCTACCAGTGCACCATGACTGAACGGCTGCTGTGGCCCCCTCCGGCACGCAGCCCCCAATGCTGAATGGGAGCCCCCTCGAGGCTGTTGATCTCTGATCTTAAATATATCTGCAGGGAAATTATTTCACTTGATGCTCTGGAAAGCTTCACGGCCCTGCGCAACTGTATGCCCAGGACATACACTGAACAGTGCGCAAGCCTGGCCGCTCAGTCCCTGGAGACTACACCCCTAGGGACTCCGCCTGCATCTCCATCTGCCCGGATACTGTCAGACGGCTGCCTAGGGTGAGAACTTACACAATCTTGACGATGCATATATTCATATGATTCTTGCAAGGTATTGTGGGTATTGTAGTTCATTCACTCCCAAACACAGCTGATGACAATAATTTGAGTTGTGAAACCAAGTGGTAAGATCAATAAAATACTTCTTTTATTGATGGGGTTTAATTCACCCAGCACATGTATGCTTGATAGCACTATAAATGAGGTTACTTGCTTGCAGTGTTTAAAATGGATAACAAAAAGTCACAAAGTAAACCAGAAAACAACCTTCAGCTTGTCAGGCAATTAGCTAATGTTTTCTTAGCAAGTAATTACCAAATACAAAGGCACAAAGTAAAGAATAAACTTTGCTGGTTAGGTTAACTTCTGCTTATTTTCCACGCCGATCTCAGCAGTGATTCTCCCTTGCTCACACACACAATCAGGTGCAGCCCTAATTACTATCAATGGACCAGCTGAAAGCCTTTAGCTGGCTGGCTGCTACTGTGTGAGCCCAAATCCTGCTTTAAGAGCTGTTTGCAGTGGAAATAAAGAACAAAGTTAGGTTTCTTTGTGATGGCTGATGTGTTTGCTCAGAGAAAGCTAGTAATAGCATTTAGATAGAGAACAGTCCATATAAACTGTACTTTCATCTGCTGTATCAATCAGCATAGGGTCATTATCATACATTGGCACAGACGAGTCTTTCATTAAGGCACTATCATGAGAATGCTTATTCCCTTGCTGCCATTCTCTATTATAGATAGGGTCTGGATCAGTGTTCATACCTGAGCCTCTCCTGCTATCATTATTCCTCTCTGTAAAGCCTGGCCAATATGTAATCCAATTCTGATGTCCAGCCTTCCAATCTTGATCCCTGGACACTGGATCTCCTCTCACATACCTTCTGGCCTTGGTCTGAAAGTCCCTTCCACATGCAGTCTTCTCTCTTCCAGGTAGCCACTGGTGATTCCTATCTCTGCCAATCCATTCCTCTGGCTGAATCCAGTCCAATGGACTCTGCTGGCATTTGGAATACCTCCCAGTATGGGTACTGCCTTGGAATCTCCCAGACCTTCCAATGGGCTTTCTTCTCTTCCTTCCAGAGAGTTTCCTTCTTTCTCTATCCCCTTGGCTTGGCTTCTGTTTCTCCAGGTGATACTGGTGCTTGAGCTTGTAGCCGTTGCTGTCTCTGTATCTCTTTCTGAAGCTGTTCTTGTAGCTCTCCCTGAAGCTGTTATCTGAAGAATAATCTCTATTCTTATTCTTTCCTAATGTGTGCTGCTCCCTAACACAGTGCAGCTGTCTTGAATCAGGCCCTGCCCTTTGAGATGAGTGCTTAGGGATTACCTCATAGCTCTCTTGATTGCACACACATTTTCTCACTTCAGCCCCTCTCATGGCTGCTGGAAACCTGGTGCATTCTGGGACTGGTAGTCTTTTATGTGAAAACTCTGTTTTCTCACTTCTACCAGAACTGACAGGTTGCTTGTTCAGAGTCACATCATCTTTTCTATAGCTCCTACCTGAGCTATGATAAGCTTCCTTATCACAATACAAGCGAGGATGCAAGCCATGCCAGGGGTGCGCACACGATTCACACATCCCCAGAGGTGTCCCCCCCCCCCCCCCCCCTTGCGTCCCGCTCATGTAGCAGGGACTATCACATCACCCGGGCACCGGTACAAACTGTTCCAAGAACACCAGCGGTAATGTGTGCACCTCACGCAGTAGCCGGAATGAGAAGTATAAGGTCGTGAGTTCTTGTCGTCCAGGCAGCCCCAATAAGCTGGACTGCCACCTCCGCATGATGCCCAGGCCCGTCAAGGCTACCACATCCGCATGCCGCCCGGGCCCGGAACTAACTTATGGACACTGCGGACTTAAGGATCGACCTCATGCCACTCTTGTAGCACAGCTGATGCTGCCTTGCTATCCTGACGCTGATAACATAGACTGCAAGATATGCCATACTCGGTCAGAACGAGATCCATCAAGTCCAGTATTCTGTTTCCAACAGTGGCCAATCTAGGTCATGTCTCCCGAAAGACACATGTTCCCCAATGCTTGTAATGGGCCAAGCAATGATTCCCGGTCTCAGTTGTCCTGTTACGCTAACAGTTTTACAACATCATCCGGTAATATGTTCCAGAGTTGAGTACACGTTTAAAAAAAAAAAAAAAAGCGAAAAAGAGAAGCCTCTCTTATTAGTGATGTATTAATGCTCCAACTTGCCACCACTCTCGTGGTCAGCGATATTGATGCCGTGACTACTTCATTGCGGTGACTCCCGCACTGTTCGATGTGCCTTCATCTCTGTGCCTGCATCTCTGTTATCGCACAGTAAGCCTTGCAACTCTGCTCGATGTGCCTACGTCTCTCTGCCTACATCTGTTACCACACAGGTGTGCCTTGCAACAAAACCCTCTGCACATTCGTGCACCGCGACTAGGTGTGCCTTGCAACTACACCCTCTGCACATCCGTGCATCGCGACTATCTGTCGTAAGGCGCCTGGTAACTGCACCCCCTCACAACGCTGCACATGCGTGTATCGCCACGACAGATCTTCATGTTCTCGCTGCAGCATGCTACCCCTGAAGAAGTGTCTCGGCCTTCCCCCATCCACCACAGCACATGGCAGCTTGGGAGGCACCAAGTGTGGCTGACTCATCCTGCTTGTCCTAGGAGAAAACGGAGTTACTTACCTGTAACAGGAGTTCTCCGTGGACAGCAGGATAAGTCAGCCACACATACATGCCCACCTCCCCTGGGATGGGGTCAGCCTCCATCCTGGTGACCGCCTCCTAGCGGCAAAAGGCTCAGCTAGTGACGTACTGGCTAGCTAGGGGTGGGCAGGGGGGTGCGGCCAGTCGGCTCATGCTTAGAAGGGCGAAAAGCCCTTCTGAGCTATGGAGAGTACTTCCATCTCGGTGCCGTCGGATGACATCACCAAGTGTGGCTGACTTATCCTGCTGTCCACGGAGAACTCCTGTTACAGGTAAGTAACTCCGTTTTCTCCGCCTTCCAGCAGATGGAGACTGAATTCCAGGCTTTTGGTGGTGATGCTCCATTAAAGATCCCGAACTCCACCCACCAAGCCAGTATCCTCATTACCAGTTGGATGTGCAGGCGAGATCGGATGCTTTTTTTCAGTGCTCGTATCCTGGAAGCCAGTCTTGCAGGTCCTGCCTGCTTTTGAGTACTATTCTGGTACATCCTGGTGGTCCTGGACTGGATTGGAGGGATGCTATGGAAAGTGAAATTAGACCTTAGCTGCTAATTTTCTTTCCTCTTAGTCCCTCTAGTCCAGAACCTACCCATTGTTCAGTTTCGTAGACCGCGCAAGCCCAGTTCAGGTGGCCAGCATAAGGGTTTGTGTAGGATGGTTTGCCTTAGGAGGATTCTGCTCCCACATTGTGGCTTCCTGGGGGGGGTGCCCAGAGTGCTCTCCGGCCCAGGGTGCTCTCAGAATTCAGGTCCTCTGCTCTGAAATTTAATGGTGAGGTGGATATTTGTGTATATATAGTTGTTTGGGTATATTCCTGGGGCGGTTTTTGCGGGTGTTCATTGCATCTGCTTTGTCATTAGCATACTGGTTTGGTGAGTGGAGTTCAGGTTCCTTTTATGGAGTGACATCACCAAAAGCCTGGAATTCTCAGTCTCCATCTGCTGGAAGGGGAGAAAACCCAGTAGGCTGGACTGGATTGGAGGGGCTAAAGAAAAGGAAAATTATCAAGTAAGGTCTAATTTCACTTTTGTCATCCATCAATGTGGGTTGAACCAGTGGATACTGTGATGTAAAATACCTGACCTGAAAGACTTTTGTGTCAACTTTCAGAAGGATTTATATAGGTGCTGGCGGCCAGTATCTGTATAAATCCACACTCTAGATATTCAGCCCATATACAGATAGTGGGCTGAGAGTGGAAGAGTAGCAAGGTGATTTAGGGTAGCAGCCTGGGACCAGCAAGACCATTGTTCAAATCCCACTAGCACTCCTTATGGCCTTGGGCAAGTCACTTGACCCTTCATTGCCTCTGTTACAAACTTAAGGGCCAATGCAGAAAGCCGGTGCTAGATCCTTGCTGGATCGATTTTTAACATTCCTGACGCACATTTTAACGCGCAATGCAGGAAGGTTAGGGTATGCAAATGCCCGCCATGGTAACAGTGTGCATGCAAATCAGCCACCGCAGTGTTAAATTGGAAGAGCAAGCCAAACGCAGGCGCACAAGAAGTCTGTGTTAGGTTGGCTTGCTCTCAAGGCACCGCAGCATATCAGCCCCGACAGTATTTTGATGGCACTGGGGACAATCGCAGCATCATGAAAAGTCCCTGATGCCTTCAAAGCACTGCTGGTGGCCGGTGCCCTGACAAAAAGTAATTACCTGGGAGTCTAGCGGCCCCTGAAACCCTCCATCCCAAAACCCAAGTAAGAGAAAATCACCCCCAAGAAAAATGGCAGGATGCAATGCGTGGGGCCAGGTGTACCGTTTTACAAGATGGCAGACCAGAGCGGGAGCGCATAGGCAGCGCTCCCACCTATTTGGTACAGGGGGACTTGGATTTAGGGGCCACTAGACCACTAGGCAATTTTTTATTTTATTTTTGCTTGGGGGTGATTTTCTCTTGTTTTGGGGTGGGGGGTTTCAGGGGTCGCTAGACCACCAGGTAATTACTTTTTGTCAGCACCGGCCCCTGCAACTATTTTGATGGCGCAGAGGGCTTTTCCCAATGCCTGATCATCTAAGGAGATGATCAAGGCTTCGGGAAAAGCACCCGGTGCCATCAAAATACTGGCAGGGGTACGCATTAGAGGTTTGCTTCTACTCAGACCCTGAAATTTTATTTTATTTTATTTACATTCTCTTATATACCGCGCAATTCTGCATCAGTGCGGTTTACATTGAACAAACTGAAATTACATTGAACAGGGCATTATAACTTGGAGATAACTATTTTACAGGGAACATGGGCTATGGAGGGTTAAGTGGCTTGCCCAAGACCACAAGGAGCACCTGTGGGACTAGAAACCCCAGTCCTTCCGGCCCAAGGTTGCTGTCCTCTAGTGGGATTTGAACCCCCGACCTTCCGGCCTGAAGTACCTTGCCCCAACCACTAGGCCACTCCTCCACTCCAAATTTTTGGCGCTATGGCTGGTTGCAAAGTCCTCTATGCCTGTCTCTGCTCGGGCATCATAACCATTATTTGCATACCAGCCCAGCTGATTAAAATACATTTAAATATTAGGATTCATTTAAATAGATTTAAATATACATGGAATTAATTGGACACTAATTTTTCCATTGGCGTTTATGTCTATTTCGTCCATTTTAAAGGATCGTAAAGTGTGCTTAAACATGGCGTTATGGGCTCGCAAAGCCCACGCTAGCTTTCTGCATCCACCCCTTGGATTATAAACCCTCTAGGGACAGGGAAATACTTATTGCACCTGATTCCAGTAATAGTTCAAGGAAAATTACAAAGGTGTGAGCTAAATATAACTACTGCTATGCCATTATCCATATAGGACTAGGGCAGAGCAAGAACAGGAATATCCTAATGGTTAGAGCACTGGCTTGGGAACCAAGATAGATCAGCATTAGATTCCCACTAGCACTCCCTGTGGCCTTGGGTGAGTCATTTAACCCTCCATTGCCTCTGAAAAATCCAAGTTATCAATGTCCCTGTTTTAATGTACATTACCAAGTTTAAGTTACAATTTAAACTGCTTTGACGGAAATGATAAAGCAGTATTAAAAACCTGTTAAATCTGCTGTATAGCTGTGATATTTAGCTGCTACATGGATAGGATATGAGTCTTAGTTTAGGCTTGTTTTTGCCAACGTGTGTGCTACTGGACCTGATCAGATGTCTATCGCAGAAGTGTCACTACTCCCTGATTCTTGAGTTCAGAGCAGAACTTGGGATCTGCTCTTGACACTTCACAGCAACCAGACATCAGCAGTGGCTCTATGCAGATGGCCTTTCTGAGCACTTGGGTAGTCATTCATATGCTTCTTTTTGCTAGATGACACTGCAGTGCCTTGCAGTCCAGTGATTCTTCAGGTTTTTTTATGGAATAATACCCAATTCTACTACCCCAGAATCAATTTTTTTTTTTTTTTTTAGTGTTGCTTGAGTGATCAAATTTTTACATTCTTTTTTTTTTTTCTTGTGTTAATGCCGATATCTCTGTTTTTCACTATGGTGGCCATCTGACATATGAGCTTTAAATTCCTAATCTCTCTATGAATGACAGTAGTAAGGATTTAGAAATTAATCTCTCTCCAAAGAGAACATTTTAAGGAACAAGACAGCATCTGAATAATCATGACACCTATTCCTGTATCTTTCTTGAGTTTGCCTTTTAGAAAATGTATTCCCAGCAGTGCTTAGAGGTTGGTGAAATCATGAGTAGTGTGGAACAAGTAGAGAGATTGATTTTACCTTTTCAGATCATAGTAATACTAGCACTAGGCATAGCTATCCTTATATACAGTATGTGTGGGGGGAGGGGGGTGTTACTGTCCTGGTCATAACTTTGAAAGGCCCTGCATGACTGTGGTGACTTAATCTGTTATTTCAGCATTAGTGTAGGGTTGTACACTGCCTTTGGATGCTTTAATGAGACCAGGGAAGCAATATATACCTTCTTAGTAAACATTTGTTTTCCGGGAACAACCAGGAAGTCTGTCCTCAAATATGGGTGACATTGGCACCAACGAAGCCCGTGTGGACGCATCTCCCCAGTTTTCAAAAAAAGCCTTTGGGAGATGCACCACATATGCGTGGTCCCCTTTCCTGCCCAAAGGTGCCATCTTGCCTCAGTCTCCTTTTTTCTGTGGAGACCTTTAGATGTCTGTCCAGTTCCCCCGGAAAGTGCCTTGTTTTATCTGGTATGGGTACCGGTTCCTTTCGTGCTCCCAAACCAGCTCGTCTCAGCATTGCTCCTCGGATTCGTCCTTTTTTTGTTTTCTCAACTGGTGCGCTTCACCCTTTTTTGGCCACTGGCCTTGGACCCGTGGCAGGGCCCCTTTTGTTTTCCCTATGGCCTCCAGTGGTTTCAAAAAATGTGATCGGTGCAGTAAGGTGATGTCCCTCACTGATCCACATGACTGCTGCCTCCACTGCCTTGGGCTAGACCACAAAAACTCGGACTGAACTTTACAAGTTGATGACCACAAAGGCCATCAAGAGCCGTCAGTTGCAGCAGGAAAAGATCTTTCACAAATCTGTCTGCACTGGAGACACTGGCAGCACCACTCTCCAGAGCTCCGCTCCGGTACCTCAGTGCCCTTGCCGCCTCGGAATCCCACGGTCATGTACCCTCAGAGGAGAAAATCCCCAGAGGTGGAATGCAAGAAGTCAAAACCCTCAGACTGCCCTGGAGGACAGGTCTGGGAAAGCAGAAAAATCCCATTCCAGGCCCCACAATCCCAGACATGAGTCTGAGGGGTTGGAGCAGGAGCGGCCTCACAAGCTGCCCTTGAAGTTGACAGCAGGTGACCAGTCTAGGACACCTGAAGTAGTCATTGTCGACTCCCCCCTCGACAGAGCTGGCGCTGAGCCCGAAGCTCTCTGTGCGCCCACGGTTGAAGACTGCGGAGCCAACTGGCATAGAGACCAGGATGGCAACCTTGGAGCACAGTATCTCTGCCTTCATGTCTGGTTCCTCTGGTTCATCCACCCCGATATTGAATCCTTGCCATTGAGGGCACCCCAGAAGACAATCTGATCCTCACACGCCACTGGCATCAAGAGACCCATTGGTAGAGGACGAGATCCATGGCGCAGACATTGGGTCTTCTGGAGGTGGTGGGTCCAGGGCTCAACCGCAGGCATCACTCTTCCTTGGTCTTCGAGTCAGATTCATAGACAAGAGGACAAGCAGCCCCCCGATACTCGACAACACAGAGATGTGCCCTTGGACCCATCTCCCCCGGTGTCCCAACACCGTTCTATGCCTGAGGACGTCACCTTCCTTGACTTTGTGCGGGATATGGCTAAGGTGCTCACTGTTGAGACCAAAGCAGAGGAGGACCCCTGCACAGAGGAACTGGAGATTTTCCAGTAGGAGGCCCTCAGTGCCCGTTCCTCCAATCCTCAAACACCACCTCCTCTGTATGAGGGAGACAAGTGTCAGTGCCCATAGTAAGCAGACTACTTGAATCCATGTACTGAGTCAACTGAAGCCCTGGGTTCCAGAAAACTCAACTCCCCCACAACTTGATGGTCAATGAGTCTGTCATGTGCAGACTCGACAGTCAAAAGACCCATTCGTCAGTGCCCCCCAGTAGGGAGGCCTAGACCCTTGATACCCTCAGCCGAAAGGCCTTTCGGGGCTCTTGATGCTTGTGTGCCATCCAATCCTACCAATTATATATCAGCATGTATCTTAAGGAGCTGGCAAGGGAGCTCACTGGATTCTCGGCAGGCCTCGACGGGGAACCTCTCCAGCGGTTCAAGTCACTGGCCTCAGCAGTAAAGGAGTGCTTGAAGTTCTTATCTCAAGCAGCATACAACGGCTTCAAGTCCTCAGCCAAGGTAGCTGCCATGGGCATCGGGGTCTGAAGCCAGGCCTGGCTGCAACCATCTGACCTTGAGCAATGGGTTCAGGACAAGCTCATAGATGTTTCCTGTATAGAAACATAGAAATATGATGATAGAAAGACCACATGGCCTATCTAGTCTGTCCTTCCATAACTACAACAGTCCCCTTTTTACTTTTAGAGATCCTCTGTGTTGGTCCCATGCTTTTTTAAATTCATTTACTGTCCTCATCTCTACCACCTCCACTGGGAGACTATTCCACGGATCCACTACTCTTTCCGTAAAGAAATATTTCCGCATATCACTCCTGAATCTATCTCCCTTCACCCTCATCCCTTGTCCCCTCATAGCAGAACTTGCTTTCAATTGAAAGAGGCGCTCTCCCTGAACATTTATGCCACGAAGGTATTTAAACATCTCAATAAAACCTGTGAGAGTCAGTTGGCCCATTAGATGATAAAAAGGTTAAAGGAGCACTAAGAGGCAACAAGGCGATAGAGAGACTGAATGAATTCTTTGCTTCGGTCTTTACTGAGGAAGATATAGGGATGTTACCCATGACTGAAGTGGTATTTAAAGGTGCGGAAGAATTGAAGGAAATATCGATACATCGGGAAGATGTCTTACAACTATTAGATAAACTGAAGAGTAGCAAATCACCTGGGCCTGATGGTATACATCCAAGGGTGTTGAAAGAACTGAAATATGAGATTGCAGACCTGCTATCAGTAATCTGTGAACTATCATTAAAATCATCTCTAATACCTGAAGATTGGAGGATCACCAATGTAACACCAATTTTTAAAAAGGGTTCCGGGGTGATCCGGGAAACTACAGACCGGTGAGCCTGACGTCGGTACCAGGAAAAATGGTAGAAACCATCATAAAGAATAAAATTACTCAGCATGTAGATAGTCAGTCACAACCTAATGGGAGACAGCCAACATAGCTTTAGACAAGGAAGATCTTGTCTTACTAATCTGTTATGTTTTTTTGAAGGAGTGAATAAACAGGTGGACAAAGGTGAGTCGGTTGATATTGTGTATCTGGACTTTCAGAAAGCCTTTGACAAGGTCCCTCATCAGAGGCTTTTGGCAAAACTAAAGAGTCATGGGATAGGAGGCAGTGTACTATTGTGGATCAGGAACTGGTTAAAAGATAGAAAGCAGAGGGTAGGGCTAAATGGCCAATTTTCCCAATGGAGAAAGGTGAATAGTGGTGTACCCCAGGGATCTGTGCTGGGTTCGCTGCTTTTTGACATATTCATAAATGACCTGGAAAGTGGAATAACGAGTGAGGTTATCAAATTTGCAGATGACACAAAACTATTTAAAGTTGTTAAAACCCCAGAGGATTGTGGTAAATTGCAAGAGAGAATTTGAGAAGAAGCTTGCTGCGGAAGCAAAAACGCGAAATAAAGACCTTTTCAAGTACATTCGTAGCAAAAAACCCGTGAGAGAGTCAGTTGGTCCATTAGATGATAAAGGGGTTAAAGGAGCACTAAGAGGCGACAAGGCGATAGCGGAGAGACTGAATGAATTCTTTGCTTCGGTCTTTACTGAGGAAGATGTAGGGATGTTACCCACGACTGAAGTGGTATTTAAAGGTGTGGAAGAATTGAAGGAAATATCGATACATCGGGAAGATGTCTTACAACTATTAGATAAACTGAAGAGTAGCAAATCACCTGGGCCGGATGGTATACATCCAAGGGTGTTGAAAGAACTGAAATTTGAGATTGCAGACCTGCTATCAGTAATCTGTGAACTATCATTAAAATCATCTCTAATACCTGAGGATTGGAGGATCGCCAATGTAACACCAATTTTTAAAAAGGGTTCGAGGGGTGATCCGGGAAACTACAGACCGGTGAGCCTGACGTCAGTACCGGGAAAAATGGTAGAAACCATCATAAAGAATAAAATTACTCAGCATATAGATAGTCATGACCTAATGGGAGACAGCCAACATGGCTTTAGACAAGGAAGATCTTGTCTTACTAATCTGTTATGTTTTTTTGAAGGAGTGAATAAACAGGTGGACAAAGGTGAGTCGGTTGATATTGTGTATCTGGACTTTCAGAAAGCCTTTGACAAGGTCCCTCATGAGAGACTTTTGGCAAAACTAAAGAGTCATGGGATAAGAGGCAGTGTACTACTGTGGATCAGGAACTGGTTAAAAGATAGAAAGCAGAGGGTAGGGCTAAATGGCCAATTTTCCCAATGGAGAAAGGTGAATAGTGGTGTACCCCAGGGATCTGTGCTGGGTCCGCTGCTTTTTGACATATTCATAAATGACCTGGAAAGTGGAATAACGAGTGAGGTTATCAAATTTGCTGATGACACAAAACTATTTAAAGTTGTTAAAACCCAGGAGGATTGTGGAAAATTGCAAGAGGATCTTGATAAATTGGAAGACTGGGCATCAAAATGGCAGATGAAATTTAATGTGGACAAGTGCAAGGTTATGCACCTAGGGAAGAACAACCCAAACTATGGTTACACGATGCAAGGCTCCACATTAGGAACCACCACCCAGGAAAAAGATTTAGGCGTCATTGTGGATACCATGTTAAAACCCTCGGCCCAGTGTGCAGCGGCGGCTAAGAGAGCAAATAGAATGCTAGGTATGATAAGGAAAGGAATGGAAAATAAAACAAAAGATGATATAATGCCTCTATATCGTTCCATGGTGAGACCGCACCTTGAATATTGTGTGCAATTCTGGTTGCCGTATCTTAAAAAGGATATAGCAATTTTAGAAAAGGTTCAGAGAAGAGCCACCAAAATGGTAAAGGGGATGGAAGGATACTCCTATGAAGAAAGGCTAAAAAGGTTAGGGCTCTTTAACCTGGAAAAGAGACGGCTGAGGGGAGATATGATAGAAGTCTATAAATTAATGAACGCAGTGGAACGGGTAAACGTAGATCGATTGTTTACCTTATCAGAATATAGAAAGACTAGGGGACATGCAATGAAGCTACAGGGTAAACTATTTAAGACTAATAAAAGAAAATATTTTTTCACTCAACGTGTAATCAAACTCTGGAATTTGTTACCGGAGGATGTAGTAAAGGCTGTTAGTGTAGCTGGGTTTAAAAAAGGTTTGGACAAGTTCTTGGAGGAAAGGTCCATAAACCATTATTAAGAAGTGGCCAAAGTTATCAATGCTTGACCCAGTACAAGCATTGTGGAACTTGTCTCTTGGGGAAACTGCTAGGTACATATGACCTAGATTGGCCACTGTTGGAAACAGAATACTGGGCTTGATGGACCTTGGTCTGACCCAGTATGGCATATCTTATGTTCTTATGTTCAATCATATCACCTCTATCCCGCCTTTCCTCTAAGGTGTACATATTAAGATCCTTCAGTCTGTCCTCATATGCTTTATAATGAAGACCACCAATCATTTTAGTAGCCACCCTCTGCACCGACTCCATCCTGTTCACATCCTTTTGAAGGTGCGGTCTCCAAAATTGCACACTATACTTCAAATGAGGTCGCACCAAAGACTTACACAGAGGCATTATCACCTCCTTTTTTTCTTCTAGCTATTCCTCTCCATATGCTCCCAAACATCCTTTTAGCTTTTTCCGTTGCCTTTTCTACCTGTTTAGCTACTTTAAGATCATCAGACACAACCACGCCTAGGTCCCGCTCTTCTTTAGTGGACAAAAGTACTTCACCCCCTATACTATATTGCTCCCTTGGATTGCTGCAGCCCAAATGCATGACCTTACTTTTTTTGACATAAAATCCCAGCTGCCAAATTCTAGACCATTCTTCAAGCTTAGCTAGATCCCTCCTTGTGTTATCTACACCTTCCTGGGTGTCTACTCTATTGCAGATTTTGGTATCATCCGCAAAGAGGCAAACCTTACCCGACAGCCCTTCCGCTATATCATTAACAAAGATGTTAAAAAGAATCGGACCAAGGACAGATCCCTGGGGCACACCACTGGTAACATCCTCCTCAGAGTGAGCTCCATTTACCTGTACTCTCTCGCCTCCCACCCAACCAATTTCTAACCCAAGCAGTAACTTTAGGGTCCATCCCTAGGGTGCTCAGTTTGTTTAAGTCGCCTGTGAGGAACAGTGTCAAAGGCTTTACTGAAATCTAAATACACCACATCTAGGGCTCTCTCTCAGTCCAACTCCCTGGTCACCCAGTCAAAGAAATCAGAGTCTTACAAGACCTGCCTCTGGTGAATCCATGGTGCCTCGGATCCTGTAATCCGCTGGACTCCAGAAACCTCACTATTTTCTCTTTCACCAGTGTTTCCAATAATTTACTCACCACCGAAGTTGAACTAACCGGCCTGTAGTTTTCAACCACATCCTTACTTCCACTTTTGTGTAAAGGCACCACATGAGCCTCTCTCTCCAGTCCTTTGGCACCACTCCCGACTCCGAGGCATTGAAAAGGTCAAATGGAGCTGCTATAACCTCCCCAAGTTCCCTCAGTATTCTAGGGTGTCCCCCATCTGGTCCCATCGCTTTGTCTACTTTAAGTTGATACTAGCGCTGATACTACCACATTTCGACTTCGCCAACTCCATTCTACAAGGACTCCCACAATCCACCGTAAGCTCCTTACAGCTTGCCATGAACACCGCTGCCAGGGTTCTTCTAGGAGCGGCCAAAAATGAACACATCACACTTATCCTCAAACAGCTCCATTGGCTCCCTATACACGGAAGACTTACATTCAAAATCCTCATTCTCACATTTAAGGCCATAAATGGTTTATCGTCCACATCACTTTCTAAACTCATCCAATCCGTCCCATCAAACACAAATAGACAGGCAGCATTAAACTCACTAACAACCCCAAAGGCTATAACAACTTGCAGTCTATCAACATCAAACAGAGCTTTCATGTTTAGCGCACCAAAATGCTTGAATTCTCTCCCACCTGATCTCCGCGCCATAACTGACCTAACCCAGTTCAGAAAGGTCCTTAAACTGCACCTTTTCCTCAAATACTACCCCACATGAACCGTAACATAACAGCCCCACCCTAATACAATCCACAATATCTCTCTTGTTCCAAGCATTCCTGCTAATTTTATGTAAATAGTTCGAGCATGTTATCTAGCTAATAGATTATATACTCCATGTAAATAGTTTTCCCATGTTATCCAAGTTGATACTCCTGTTATATGTAATACCAAACAGCCTGTTCTGGTTTCTTCATGTTATTTGTAAACCGCGCTTATGTCAAAGAGTGCGGTATATAAGCAGTTGAAATAAATAAATAAATAAGTTGAGCTAGTTTCTCACGAACAGTCTGAAAATTGTTCAAGATGTCCCTCGCTTCTGTTCCTATTTGTGGGTGTTTTCTGAGGTCCTGCTCCTGGTTCTTCTGTGAACACAGAACAGAAATATCTGTTAAGCAATTCCGCTTTATCCTTATCAGCTTATACATATTCCTCCCCTGCACCCTTGAGTCTGACAATACCACTTTTGCCCTTTCTCTTCTCACTAATATATCTGAAATGTCTTATCCCCACCATTTTATTGCATTGGCTATTTCCTCCTCCTTTTGAATCTTTGCCGCCTTGACTACTTTGCTAGCTTCTCTAAGTTTTTCCAAATACAGATGCCTGTCTTCCTCTCTCTGTGATCTCTTGTATTTCATGAAGGCCTCCCTCTTTTTCTTCACTTTTTCAGCTACTTCTTCGAAAACCATAGTGGTCTCCTTTTTCCTTTTACCTTTATTTACCATTTTAACAAAAAGGTTGGTTTTTATTTATTTATTTATTTAACAATTCTTTTATACCGCGCTATTATAATCAGTGCGGTGTACATAGAACAAGAACATACTACAATGCATACAAGTAACATTGAGTTTTACATTGAACAGGGAACTTCAACAATAGGACAACCGGGGGAACTATGTACAGATTAACTTAATGGTATATACAGTATATCAAACTCGATTGGATGTTACAATGTAGTTCACTAATAAGACTAGAGAGAAAGGTTGACCAGCTAGCCCTTTTCAGGTTGTATTGAGGTGGTAGTTTTGTTAGTGACTAGGTTGACTTCTGGGTAGCATTTTGTGAACAGGTGGTATTTCAAAGCTTTTCTGAATAGGATTAGGTTTTTGATAGCACGGATTTCGTGAGGTAGTGCATTCCAGTTTAGAGGAGCAAATAAGGAGAAGGCCCTGTTGGAGGTGGCCTTAGTACACTTCGTTATTATCTTCGGGACAATTAAGGTGTTCATTGATGTGGTTCTCCTTTTTCTGTTTTCCAGGGTGCCATGGATGAGCTTGCTGATTGGCGTAGGGGGGTAGTTATTTAGTGCCTTGAAAGTAAGGACTAAAGACTTATACTGGATTCTGGCATGTAATGGTAACCAATGCAGTTCTTTCATGATGGGTGTTATATGGTCAGATCTTGATGAGCCGGAGAGGACTCTGGCGGCTGTATTCATGGCTAGGCGGAGCGGGTTTAAAGTTGATTGTGGGAGGCCATGTAGGATGATATTGGCAAAGTCCAGGTGTGGGAGGACTAATGCTTGGAAGGTTGTTCGGAAGTCTGTGGGATCTAGTAGGGAGCGGAGGTGACGTAGCGATTTGATCTTATAATATACGTTTTTTGTGATGTTCTTGACATGAGTTGTCATATCCAAGTGCTGATCCAATGTGATGCCGAGGTAACGGATGGTAGCTTTTGATTTCAACTCTGTTGTTGACGAGTAGTGAAGGAGGCGGTATGAACTTACGGTTCCTTGTGACAAAAAGAACGTCGGTTTTGCTGTGGTTTATCCGAAGGTTTTGTGATAGCAACCATTCAGTTACAGCTTCAAAACATTTGATTATTGGGGAGAATACTGGATGTTCAATTGTGAACGGCATATATAGGAGGATGTCATCTGCGTAAGCGAGACATTGTACATTAAAGGATCTGATCAAGTCACATATCGGCTGCATGTAGATATTAAACATTAGTGCCGATAAGGACGATCCTTGAGGTACACCCTGTGATTGCAGGAATGGTTCTGAGGATGCGTGGCCTGTTTTTACTTGTTGCCACCTGTTAGGTAGGATTTACACCACTCGAGTGCTGTGCTTTGAATCCCCTTATCTTTCAAGCGTTGTAGGAGTATATCATGACTCAGAGTCGAAAGCAGCGGAGATGTCCAGGAAGATGAGGACGAAACCCTGTTGTATGTTTATTCCTGTTACTAGAACATTAAATAGTGTTGTAAGGACTGTGTCAACTCCATGTGCTTCCCTGAAGCCATGTTGCGATGGATCTAGTGGTGCTTCAGTGTCAATATGATGTTGGATTTGTTGTTGGGCGGCCTTCTCAATGATTTTTGCAAGCTGAGGGATGCTCGAGATAGGTCTGAAGGAATCAACCTTGGATGGGTCCAGTCTATTATTCTTCAGTAGGGGCTTGATGGAAGTGTGTTTTAGGCTCTGCGGGAATGAACCTGATGAGAAAGACTGGTTCAGTATTTTGCTCAATATTTGACTGAGGTCATGTCGCATGTCCTTGATCCAGCTGGCTGGACACGGGTCATTAGGAGCTGTACTGGGGTTGATTGAGGCAATAATGTTCACAACCTCGCTATTTGATACAGTGGAGAAGTTGTGAAGTGGCATAGCATGGGATGTCTTAGGTGAAGCGGGGGCGTTATTGACATTTATGTCTGTGTTGGTTTTTATCATCTTTGACTGCAGGTAGTTTGCGTAGTCCTGCGGCTGCGGCATAGGGGGTTGAGCTGAGACCGGTTCACCTGTTATGGACTTTACTATGCTGAACAAAGCATGTGGTTTGTTGATGGAGCGTTTTATTAATCCTGAGTGGTAAGTTTTCCTGCTCTGTGATATCTTTGCTCGGTGGGTAGTTAGGTATGAGCTGTATGCTACCAGCGCCTCGGGGGAGTGAGTTCGTCGCCACTGTCGCTCGAGTTTGCGTAAATGGTGGAGGGATGAACGAAGGTCTGTGGAGAACCATGGAGTATGTTCACGTTTTCGAATTTTCTTTTCGGTGAGTGATGGGCAGGAGGCAGCTCTCAGGTTTTCATCCCATTTGGATATGAGATCATCTAAGTCCATGGTTGTGTTGGCCATGAGAGGTCTGAGATTCTCTAGGACTATGCTCTGGTTGAGTGGTCTAAAGCGGGTTGAGTGGGATCCAGATGTGTTAGGGGACTTTCGGCTTTTGTGGATTGCACTAATGGGTATATTGAAACTGAGAAGACTGTGGTCCGACCAGGGTACTGGTATTACCGATAATGCGAGAGTTAGGGGTATTGAGTCGTTGGAGAGAGGTGCGAAAATGAGGTCTAGTTTACCACCCTTAGTGTGGGTGGGTGAATCGACATGCTGTTTGTAACCTAGGTCCTCCAGGGCGTCAAGGAATGCTGCTGAGTGGCTGTCTTGAAGAGATTGGAGATTAAAGTCACCGATTAGCCAACTTGGTGAGTGTGAGGTGGATGCGGAGCATGCCTGCTCAATTATAGTTGGAAGATCATCTGGTGAGGGGGAGGGTGCCCGATAGAAAAGATGGATTGTGCAGAACTCATTAGTTATAGTAAGGGAGTCAAGGTACGTTGAGCTAGAGGAGTTGCACATCTTGAAGTGTAAATCAGCTTTGGCCAGGATGAGGGTTCCACCTCCTTTTTGACTGGATCTGTGAGATGTGTATATCACAAAACCTGGTGGCAGCATCTGATTCAGTAGTACGTTGTTAGTCGGATAGCCAAGTCTCCGTAATCATCAAGATGTCGAGATTATATTGGGGTATCAGGTCGATGGCTGCGGGCCATTTAGATCGTACTGATCTGGCATTTATCAGTGCACATTTTAGCAGGCGTTGGTGATGTTGCTTCTCTTCTTGTATCCTTTTGATGGTTTGGAGAGGAATGTTGAGTAGATGGGAGTGGGATGTGAAGTTATTTTTTGCCGTAGTGTGGTGGGGGAATTCGGACCATCTCCTTCCGTATGTGCGTAGGATTGGTATGTGGTATGTATCATGGTTGAGAGCATTTGATGAGTAAGGGAGACCAAGGGTAAGGAAGGTCATAAATAAGAGCAGAACTTTGTACATTCTCTTGGGTGTTAGTAATGAGAAAGATAATTGTGGAAATGTTGGCTACAGTACAGTGCGATGCAGTGTTTGCACTCAGGAAAGATTAATTGCAATAGAATTGTGAATGCAGGTGATAGTAGCAATAGAGGCGATAGTACATAAGGCAACTGTTGTGCACTGGCAACTGTAATAAGAGTAGATACTGGCAACAGTAAATACAGGCAACAGTAAATACAGTAAATGAGAGTAGATACTGGCAACAGTAAATACAGGCAACAATGGATGCAGTGAATGAGAGAAAATATTGGCGGCAGTAAGTGATGGTAACAGTAAATACAGTAAAATGAAAGTATATACTGGCAACAGTAAATAATGGCAATAGGTAGCGTTTTGGGATATGAAGTATTACAGAGGCTAATATTGTTCAAATAGTGTTGGTAATACTTGCAGTTCCTGATGTCGTCAAGGTCAGTTCCTGATGTAGGTGTGACTATGATTGTGGGTGGTGTAAACCTCGTTTGGAGCTCAATCCTTCATGGGAGAGCTAGGGTCACAATTACTTGAAAACAAAACTGGACTCAGCTGGTGGCTGAGAGAGCAGGAGCGAGTATCTTGGAGTCCGGGTGGATTATAGGATTGTTTAGACTTTGTTGGGATTTGTTGGACAGGTTGTGGTCTTGTGTTTTCCGTGGATAAAGGTGAAAAGATCGATGCTGCTGTTTTCCCAGTTATCTACAGAGGCTGATGAGCAGATTACATTGCCATGTGCCTCCACCAGGCCTCAGCAAAGGATTACTCAGAGTGGAGCTTTTTAAAGACCAAGCAGGCAGTCCCGATTAGGCGATGTTGCTGACGCTGTTTCCGTGATGCCGGAGGCTCTATCCCCTGACTGGGGAGAGCTGCTGGTGATGGTAGGGGTTCGCTTTTTCAGGTGCCCCGTCTTTCGGCCGCCGCCTAAGGGCCACGCCAAAGGGCCCTCGGTTGCCCTTAAAATATCCCCTTTCAGTTTTGACAACTGTTTTTCTGCATCCCTCAGATGTTCCCATCCCACTAACGACTCCCTGAGGTATTGGCCCATCTTTGCAAAGTTATTCTTCCTAAAGTCTAAGATCCTCACCTTTGAATGGATTCTAACAGCCCTAATCCTAATACTGAACCACACCATCTGGTGATCACTGGATGCAAAATGATCTCCCATTACAACATCAGAAACACTTTCGCCATTGGTAAGCACCAAGTCCAGTATGGCCCCTTCACGTGTGGGGTCTGTTACCAATTGCCTGAATAGTTCTCCTTACTTCTAGATGATACTGCAGCAGGAATGTGCCAATCAACATCTGGCATATTGAAATCTCCTATCAGTAGCACTTCCCCTTTCCTAGCAATGCTGCGCATGTCTTCAATTAACTCTGTCCACCTCTTCCTCTTGTAAGGGAGGTCTGTATATCACACCAATGCAAATAGATTTCTCTTTCCCTCTTTCTAGTTTAACCCACAATGCCTCTTCTCTCCCTTTTAAGCTCTGTAATTCCAAAGCTTTAACAGTAGTTTTTACATATAGTGCCACTCCTCCTCCCCTTCTTCCTACCCTGTCCTTTCTGAATAAAGTATAGCCAGGTATAGTTTACATCCCAGTCATGGTTTTCTGTGAACCATGTTTCTGTAACTGCCACTAAATCCAAGTCAGCCACTCTCACCAAAGCTTCAACATCAGGGATCTTATTTCCCATGCTACGGGCATTTATACACACTGCTCTCTATATGTTACCCCTGTTACCCATTTCCATAAAGGTATTTAATGTATCACCTACCTGGGGGCTTTCTTCACCCATCCCCAACAAATCTAGTTTAAAGCCTTCTTCAGTAGATTAGCCAGTCTATTACCGAAGACGCGTTGACCTTTCTTGGATAGATGGATGCTATCTCTGCTCTGCAACCCTTGGAACAGCATCCCATGGTCTAGGAAACCAAAACGCTCTCGATGACATCATCCACGCAGCCATGCATTCATCTCCAGGATGCGAGCCTCTCTGCCTTGGCCTTTACCCTCAACAGGGAGGATTGAAGAGAACACCACCTGTGTACCTAACTGCTTCACCCTCTATCCCAGAGCCATGAAGTCACTTTTGATACGTTCTGAGGTATACCTGGCAGTATCATTTGTTCCAACATGGATTAGCAACATTGGGTAATAGTCAGTGGGCTTGATGAGTCTCGGCAAACTCTCCGTAACATCTTGGATTTTGGCACCAGGCAGACAGCATACCTCTCTGGACATCAAGTCTGGTTGGCAGATGGACCTCCTCAATACCCCTCAGAAGACAGTCTCCAACCACCACTACCCTTCGTTTCCTTCTGGTCACTGATTCTGCAACTTTGGGGTACTTGAGCTCTGGTTCTTCCCTTTCCAGGGATGCTTTCACCTCCTCCACTTCCAGGGCTGCATAATGGTTCTTCAATTCAAGGGCTGGAGAAGTTGGATTGGTGATTTTTGCAGGCCCTGGTGACTTGTGTCCAACCATCTACATTCTGTTGGCACCTATCTTCTCTGCTGGAGAGTTTGGTTGCTGCAAGAAGCATCTCATCAATGTACTTCTCACTGTCTTGAATGCTCCTCAGCCTTGCCACTTCCTCTGAGTTTTCCACTTGTTTCCTCAGAGCTTCAGCATGCAGGCACCCTGCACATGGAACCGGTCCTTCAACTGGCATTAGGACCTCTGTCTGGACCGAGGCAGAAGCTGTAATGTGGGCACTGCTTTAGCGATACGATTTTTCCCAGCCATTGGTTCTGTTCGTGGAGCTTAGGTATTGTTGGTTGATCTGTAGAGTCCCTGTTAGGAAAGCCTCAACAGGGAAGGGCACTGGAGCCTTTTATGCAGGCCTCAGCTGCTATCAGGTAATCAGGCCCACTAACTCCTGATTAGGTATTAGCAGTTCTCAAAGCTGAGGAGGTTACTAGAGTTCAGCAACCTACTGTGCTCAAGGAAAGTTCCACTAAAGCACCAAAAAGAAAGTAACTTTGCTTTAAAAATATACAAAAAACCCTTTTAAGAGCTCTTTGGGAAGCCCATGGCAGACAAAGTGGCTGAAATAGAGATTGAGTTCCTGACAAGGACCAGACTCTCTAAAAAGACCTCTTTGCATCCCCGCAAGGATGACCCGGGGAAGAAGCCCTTCTTCCTGAGGAAAAGGGGAGCTTTGGCAATGCCCCACTGTTCCAGGCCTTCTCTGCTCCACAGCAAGGCCAGCAGCACAAGGTGCAGGGGTAAGGCCTCCGAAAAACAGAAGATCCCCAAGATCCAGGTACCAGCACTGGCCCCGGCCCAGCCTAGAGGGAATTTTTGACTCCCTGGTCATGACCTCCCTCCCCCAGGAGATCCTTTACAGTCTACAGGGGGGTGTCTGTCTGCTCACAGGTGATCCTTCATTGCCACAGATTCCTGGGTACTGCGAGTTATCAGGAAGGGTTACCAGCTCCACCTGCAAGAGATGCCACCCTCTTACTTTCCAGGAGAGCCTGTTGGGCCTCTCCTTCACTAGGCTCTGCTCCTCTGAGCTCGCAGGCCTCCTCAAGGACAGGCCAGTAGAGCCAGTGCCCAAACAGCTCTGGAGCAAAGGCTTCTACTCCAGATATTTCCTTGTTCCAAAATGAACAGGGGACCTCAGGCCCATCCTAGACCTGTGGGACCTGAACAGATTCCTGGTGAGGGAGAAGTTCAAGATGCTCTCCCTGGGAACACTGCTGCCATATCTCCAGCAGGGAAACTGGCTATGCTTCTTAGTCCTGATGGATGCTTATATACACATCCTGATCCATCTCAGTCACTGAAAATACCTCCAGTTCATGGTGGGAGGAGATCACTACCAATACAGAGTGCCACCCTTCAGACTGGCTTCATTACCAAGGGTCTTCACCAAGTCATAGCAGTGGCTGCAGCCTACCTTCATCCCCAAGGAGCTTTCATCTTTCCTTACCTGGATGACGGGCTCATAAGTGGAGGCACAGCTGCAGATGTACCCCACGCCACAGAACGCACCATACACGTTCTGCAGCACATGGAGTTCAGTGCCTAGAGTTCATCAGGGCTCAGCTGGACACCATCCTGGCCAAGGCCTTCCACCCGCCTGAAGTCAGAACATCTCAGGACGCTAGCAGCAGGGCTGCAGCACCGTCAGTTGGTGCCTGCTCGCCACCTGCTAGGCCACATGGCCTCCATAGTCTACATGATCCAATACGCTCGCCTGCAAATGAAGGAAGCTCAGTGGTACCTCTGCTCCCAGTGGGTGTAGGTGTTTTGTTCCATTTACAGTGGGTGTAGGGCATATTTTGGTATGCCTTGGAAGATGATATTGCACAAAACATGACGTCCCTACAGTCCAGTCCAGATTCCCTGTTTGTGTCCCTTTTCTAGCAGATGGAGACTGAGCATTCTAGCTTTTGGTGATTTCACACTATAAGGAGTGGGTGCTCCTCCCACCAAGCCAATATCCTAAGTCTCCAGCAGATGTAGCAGAACCCTGGGCAGCCTGAGCTATACTGTGGGTTCCTTGGCCTAGAGTTTGGGAAAAAAAGGTTGCTGCTCTTTGGGTGCCAAGGAGGGGTTTTGTTCCAGCTTTGGTAGTAGGCAGCTACTGTGGTGATTGAGTCTGCCCCAGGAGACTGATGCCATTTGGTCGGTGGTAGGGCCCTGGGAGGAGTGAGGGTCTTGCTCCTTCTACTCTCCATTTCCTTCAGATCTACTGCTCAAAGCCTTGGCACCCTTTAGTGGGTTAGAGGTGTTCAGGCTTGCTGCCACTCGATACTCACTGCACACGATGCTCAAGCAAGCTGTTTTTATTTCTCTAATGGTATGCTTTCTTGGGGGCTACAGGGATGTTAACGGCACTAGTCCGTGTTTAAAATTAATTGAAGCTGTTTGTCGTCATTCCGGTCAGCAAAGCGCTATGTGTAGGCTGCAGGAGCAAGTGGAGCCATCTTTCCGCAGTCTGTCGGGCCTATGAGGTAGAGGACCGTGAGGCAAGAACTTGGTTTAGGGAATTGCCAGCCTCGGAGGGCATGTCTCCACGGAGATCAGAGCTCACAGGGGGCTTGGTATCAGTGTTGTCAGTAGCTGTGGCTCCCGCCTCTTTGGCAGGAACCGTGGCCATAGAGCTGCAGACATTTTACCTCCTTTGGGTATCTTGGTAGTGCAGCGGCAGGCAAAGCAAAGGCCTTTTTTGGCACAGAGCCCTATGACTGGTCCTGTTCTTGCCGGACTTTGTCCTGTTGCTGCATCAGGCTTACTGTATTAGAGGGCCTGATGCAGCCACAGGAGACTGGCAGCAATCTGGCAGAGCAGCGCAGGAAGCAGCTGACCTGGGCACAAGGACCTTGTTAACGGTCCTGGCCTCCAGTGGTTTGGTGGTCACTAAGGAGGATCAGGGTTCCAAATGATCTCTGGGGTCAGAGGATCCCATGGAGCGTTCTTCAGAAGAAGGGCCAGGGGGTGTTGGGATGAAGCAGCCAGGCAAACTGTATTGTTTAATGCTGCTTCCTAAGCGTCCCTCCAGTCCCTTTCCTCTGGGTTGTGCTTTCCTTCCAGCAGCTTGGAGACTGAGTATGTCATCCTTTAGATGACACCGAAGTAAATATACCACTAGCACCACCCACCAGCTTCAGTATACGCGGTCCCCAAGCAGCGAGGGAGCAATAAGCCAGATTGTGCTTACCGGAGAGTCATTTAGGAAGACTTGATTCTTTCTGTTACTACTTTAATTTATTTAATTCCTTTATTTAATTTATTTAATGTTTACCTTGGTTTCTCTTTTAGTCAGGCAGCAGGCGTGTGGGCCATAGCGGGAGAGAGAGCCCCCCCTTTCTAAATCTCTCCAGTGAAGTAGGAGGAGGCTTTGGGGGGAGTTTCAGTGCCTGGCGGCTCCCGATGCTTGCCTGGGTGAGGAGACGTCGTTGCACAGCAAATGTTCTGCCTGGGCTTCCCAGTGGTGTGTTCCTGCATGGTGCCAAAACCGTCTCGGTGGCTGAGCATGTGGGCGGAGCATCGCTGTCAAGAGTCGGCTCTTGAGGAAATCAGAAGGGAGCGAGGCAGAGAACTGCAGCAGCGGACCGAGTGGGGAGGTGGACCACGCAGTTGCCGTCCGCGTCAGAACAAGCAGAGTTGGAGGAGGTAGGCCCACTCTGTTCGTGATTCTTTGTCACTGTTTTTTTTGCCACCGGAGGCCTGATTTGTCATGGAGATTATTAGGCATTTAGGGTGGGCTGACACGAACTCCCATTGTTAAAGGGAAAATGGACTACCAATGCTTAACTTGTTTAAAAAAAAAAAAATTATGATTTTTGGCACTGAGCTTTAGTCTTCTGCTTGTTCAGGGCAGTTCTGACACTGTCAGCGAGGCCGCAGTGTTTGGTGTGTGGTGTCCGGCGGCAGCAGTGAATGGAGGCCACGTCCTTCGAACAGGGGATCCAGGCAAGTATTGACCAGGAACCCTCATTAGCCCTCTCCCAGGCGTCGGCATGACCCAGGGACACAAGGATTGAGTCTGGGTCTCCACTGCTTTCTCTGTCAGATCTTCCTGCTCTCACTCTGCCACATTCCAGACCCGGGGGCAGCTGGGGTGGTTTTTCCCCAGAGTTTTTGTTGCTGCACAAAGCATTTTGTCTGAAGCAACAGAAATGTATTAGGGCAAGGTTCAGCGCAGGAGTGCGCAGCAAAGAGGAGCTGACCACAAGGAGTCAGAAGACCCGGTGGTGCCACTGAAACAGGCTAGGCTGGCGAATGATACGGCTCTACACCCCCCCCCCCCCTGGTCAGAGGCTCCTGAGGGGGGAGTCCTCAGACTGGGAAATGGGGGCAGACGAGGAGGAGCTCGAAGAGGGTGAGATTCCAGAGGAGGAACAGGCTAGGATCATTCTGGTGTTCCACCGAGAAGAGTTGCCAGCATTAATCGGTGAGTCCTTGAAGACCCTCAATATCTCCGCAGGCGTCCCAGCGGAGGAGGAGGCATTGGAGGACCCTTTGATTCAAGCAGTTAGGAAGTCAAAAAAGGTCTCCCCAGTTCACCGAGTGGTTCGTCAGATGATCCAGGAGGAATGGGACCAGCTGGAGTCTGGCTTAAGGGGTGTGTGGTCCATGTCGTGATTATACCCCTTGCTGGAGCAGGAGAGAGATTTACTTCAGTCCCCTAGGATGGATGTAGCTGTGTCGGCAGTAACCAAGAAGATAACCATCCTGGTCGAGGGCAGTTTGGCCCTTAAGGATGCCCAGGACAGGAAGCTAGACATGTTTATTTATTTATTTTTTATTTATTTTATATTCTCTTATATACCGCGCTATTCTGCATCAGTGCGGTTTACATTGAACAAACTGAAATTACATTGAACAGGGCATTATAACTTGGAGATAACTATTTTACAGGGAACATGTTGTTAAAGCAAGCCTTTGACATTAATGCCCTGGCTCTCCAGGCATCCATGTGCAGGGCTTGGGTGGCCAGGGCTTGCCTTCGTTGATCTCAACAGCTTCAGCTGCCGAGTGACTGCCCTGGTGGCTCTGCTAGGAAGGCAGCAAGAATTGAGTCAGGGGTAGCCTACCTTGCTCATAGCCACTTTAACCTTATCAGAAGCCTTGCAAAGAGTATGGCTTTGGTGGTGGCCCGTCAGTATCTGTGGCTCCGCAGCTGGGCGGCAGATGGTTCCTCTAAGCCCTTGCTCAGCAGGCTCCTCTTTAAGGGTTAGTTTCTGTTTGGAAAGGACCTGGACAAATTGGTTAAGGAGCTGGGGGGAATCTAAGGGAGGCAGGCTCCTTGAGGATAGGCCGAAACAGAGCCACAATCCCACGCCCAGCAAGTTTCGGTCAGCTCGGGCAATGCCCTTTCAGAGGGGACGCTTTCCCATGAGGGTTTCAGGGGGTAGGAAGGGGATTTGGTGCCGCTTCCTCCACCTCTGGTCCAAGAAAACCACAGTGAAGTGAGGGGGGCCCAGGCAGGGGTGCTGCCAGTGGGGGGGATGCCTGTGGCAGTTCTTCTTTTCCTGGGTCTGGGTCACTTCTGATCAATGGGTTCTGGAAGTGGTTTGAGAAGGGTATTCCCTCGAACTTGCAAGACCAATTCCCCCGTTCATGCAGTCACCCTGCAGAGCCCCATCCAAGGTCGTGGCAGTAAAAAAAAACATTGGCACGGCTTCTGCTCCTGAGAGCAGTCGTGCCAGTGCCCAAAAGCCAGTGTGGCTGCAGTCGGTCATCTATTTTGTGGTGCCCGAAAAGGAGGGTTCCTTCCAGCCGATTCTCGACCTCAAATGAGTCAGTCGGTGTCTCCAGGTTCCTCACTTTCGTATGGAAACCTTGAGGTCAGTAATAGTGGCAGTACAGCAGGGAGAGTTTCTAACGTCCCTCAACCTCATGGAGGTGTATCTCCACATTCCCGTCTGAGTCACACCAGCAGTTTCTGTGGTTTGCGGTACCTATGGGCAATGTTCCCTCTAATTTTCTGTAGGCTGTGTGCGCATAAAATATCAGCTGTGCAGCTTTTGAAGGAAGGTTAAATTTTTGTGCACCACATAACGACACTCGGTGTTATATACTTTAAAATTTGACTACATGTCAGAATACAGTATGTACACCACATTGATTTTAATCAAATTAAATGAAAATAGACGATTACTAAATGAAGTGGAAAATTCCTAGTAATTACAATCACAACTTTTAAATTTTAAGACATCCGTGTTTTCTATCAGAATCAGAGCCGTAATTTTTGTGCGCTCTGTTGTAAAGTATGTGCGCTCTCTCGGCGAGGTGTGTGCACGCGCACAGCTTAGAGGGAACAGTGCCTATGGGGCACTTTCAGTTTTGGGCATTACTGTTCTGTCTGGCGAGAGCACCTTGTACCTTTTACCAAGGTCATGGTCGTGGTGGCTGCGGCTCTTCACAAAGAAGGGATCCTGGTCCACCTGTACCTCGACGACTGGTTGATCCGTGCTAAATCCAAAGAGGAGAGTGTAAAGGCAACGGCCAAGGTAGTTAACCTCTTGAAGAGCCTGGGGTGGGTAATCAACCTGTCCAAGAGCAGATTGGTTCCCTCCAAGGAGATCAAATATCTTGGGGCAAGGTTCGACACCCGCTTAGGCAGGGTGTTCTTGCCAGTTCAGAGGGCAGTGGAGCTTCGGCATCTGGTGTGCCAGCTTCTAGCCATAAGAGTGCCTTCTGCTTGGCACTCTCTCCAAGTATTGGGGACCATGGCGGCAACGATCGAGCTCGTACCCTGGGCTAGGGCCCACATGAGACCTCTCCAGCGATCCCTTCTCCAATGCTGGTCTCATCAGCATCAGCTGTTGTCCACGGTCCTACCATGTCCTCCAGTGACCAGGAGAGCCCTGGATTGGTGGCTCCAGCCGTGGAAGCTGGAGCAAGGCATACCCCTCGTGTCCCCACGGTGGATTCAGTTGATGGATGCCAGTCTGACTGGTTGGGGGGGCTCACTGTGAGGGGCACTTTTCCCAGGGATGCTGGAGTGCCGTGGAAGCTTGATGCTCAATAAAACAGGCTAGAGATGCGAGCAGTGGCGCTGGCGCTCAGCCTTTGAGTGCTGGGTCCAGCAGAAGGCAGTCCAGGTGTTCTCGGACATCGTCACCACAGTGGCATATATCAACCAGCAGGGTGGCACGAGCAGTCCCCCTCTGGAGGAGGAGGCAGAACAGCTGCTCGATTGGGCCAAAACTCATCTGCAGGCTTTGTCGACGGTGCATGTAGCCAGGATAGAAAAGATCACGGGAAAAACAACCCAAACCAAGGTTTCCACATTAGCAACCACCACCCCGGAAAAGGATCTAGGTGTCACTGTGGCCTAGTATGTTGAAACACTCTGCTCAGTGTGCAGCGGCAGCTAAGAAAGCAAATAGAATGCTAGGAATCGTAATAAAAGTAATAGAGAATAAAACCAAAATACTCTGTCTCTGTATCATTCCATGGTGAAGACAGCACCTTGAATATGTGCAGTTCTGGTCACCATATCTTAAAAAGGGTTTAGCAGGTTTAGAAAAAGTACAAAGAGCCACCAAAATGGTAAAGATGATGGAAGGATACCCTTGTGAGGAAAGGCTTAAAGGGTTAGGGCCATTCAACTTGAAAAAGAGATGGCTGAGGGGGGAGATATGATAGAGATCTATAAATTAACAAATGGAGTGGAATGGGTAAACGTAGATTGGTTGTTTACTCCATTAAAAAAGTAGGAAGACTAAGACACACAATGAAACTCCAATGTAACCCATTTAAGGCTAATAAAAGAATATTTTTTTTTTCACTCTCTGCATAATCAAACTCTGGAATTAGTTACCAGAGGATGTGGTGGAAACTGTTTAGTATAGTTGGATTTAAAAAAAGTTTGGACAAGTTCCTGGAGGAAAAGTCCATAAACCATTATTAAGGAGGACCAGGGGAATCCACTGCTCGCACCAGAATAAGCATTGTGGAACCTGTGTACCTCTTTTTGGGAACCTGATATAGGTACTTGTGAGCTGGCTTAACCACCGTTGGAAACAGAATACTGGGCTTAATGGACCTTGGTCTGACCCAGTATGGCATCTCTTATGTTCTTATATTGGGTCAGATCAAGATCCATCAAGCCCAGTATCCTGTTTCCAACTGTGTCCAACTAGGTTACAAGTATTTAGTAGGTTCCCAAAATAAACACAGGTTCCACAATGATTTTCCCGGGGCAAGCAGTGGATTTCCCAGGTCCTCCTTTAATAATGGTTTATGGGCTTTTCCCCCAGGAATGTGTCCAAACCTTTTTAAAACCAGCTACACTAACAGCTTTTGCTTCATCCATCACCCTGGTGTGGCAGGATGTGATCCTATAGCTAGGACCTGTCCTCCAGGTGATGTAAAACCCCTTTGCACCAAGGCTGCTTCTCCAGGTCCATGTGCCTGAGGGGAAGGGTTAGGACAGCCATTATAGTTGGTGATTGTCATTAGGCAGGTAGATAGCTGGGTTGCTGGTGGATGTGAGGATCACCTGGTAACATGCAATGGCATTTCTTATGTTATGTACATAGCAAGAGGATAGAATCAAAAGTGAATAACTTCTTAAGTACTGGGCAAACTAGATGGACCATGCTGGTCTTTATTTGTCGTCATTCACTATGTTGTCTAGGTCCTTCACAGCCATTCTTCCAAGACCAATGCATCTGATTTCTTGACTGCTAGTCATTTCTTTATTGGTTACACTGGTTTACACCAAAAATGTTTTCTTCATCAAAAATAAAATCAGGTTTTCCTAAAGTGTTTTTTCACGGTGATTCTAAATCTGTAATTTGGTTTTCTCTAGCATGTAGGATTTTAGAGGTATCATCCATAGATTTTTCTGTAAAATGTTACATATCGTAAACATTGAAAGTCAGATGTCACACATACTAATAACTATATATGGTATGTTTGCACTTAAACACACTAAAAGTGTTTTACAGAAGACTTACTGCTGTGAAGTTTATCAGGATTGTCACGATACAACATCCAGCAGTATTCTGCCATCATGCTGTCATACTAGAGTCCATGGTAATATTTTTCCATCGCCTGAATGTCTCCGTGAAACCTCTCATCCTGTTTGTCACTCACTCCACCCAAGTTTGGTGGGGGGAAAAAAGTGAAGATGTGAGTGCATGAAGTACATTTTCAATGACATGCAGTGTCTAAGTTTAGGTTCCTTTGCGTCCCTTTAGTCCAGTCCCGGAACCATAGAGTTTACAACCTCCACCAGCAGCTTTGGAGACTGAAAGATGTCATCGCTTTGTCACTGGTATAACTTGGCTAATACCGCCCCTCTTCCACCAGTACTTTCAGTCTCCAAGCAGCTTGGAGGTTCTGAGCCCGGGACTGGGCTCAGTAGGAACAAATAAGCAGAGTTTTTCTTTCAGATTTTATTTTTAGTTGGGTTAATTGTGCCTTTTGGATTTATTCTAGGAACAGACCTGCTGCTGCTCAGAGGATTCCTGCTGGTTGTGGACAGGTTTTCTGTTTCCTCCTCTTCTCCCTCTTTTCTCTCTTTTCACTCTTTTCCTCTCTTGCTGTTGTGAGCCCCAGCGTGTAACGAGCATTCTTAGCATTGCTCAGAGCCTCCCTGCTCCTGAACCAGATTAAAGGGGTGAGGAGCAGGTAGTAGGTGGGAAGACTGTGCTGAGGCACAGCGGGGGATTGTGAGCCGGTGCCGGTTTTTCCCTGCCTGGCAGAGGGAACATCGGTCTTCCTCCATTGCCTCCCTGCTCCCGAACCCGCTTGAAAAGGGTGAGGAGCAGGTAGCAGGCAGATAGGCAGAGCAGCGGCAGTAGGGGGCTGAAGGTCAGTGCCTTTATTTCTTTTACTGAACGCTTACAGTACCGCTGCCGGGGCTGCAGCCGCGAAGGCAGTGCCCCGAGGCAGGTGGGTCTCAGTTGCGCCCCTTTTCTGCTTTCTTTAACGTCGGATTCCGGCAACAGTGAGTCTTGACCAGAGGCAGGCTGTTTTTAAGCGCCCCCCGTTTGTCGGGCGGTTGGAGCCGCCGCGTGGTTTTTAGTATGAGGTCGGCATTTTGAGCGAGAAGCCGGTGCCGGCGGCCATTTTAGGGCTGCGTTGTTTTCTGACAGGACAGCCATCGGGTGTGTTTGAGCCTAGGGAGCCTCGTTTCGTGTTTTGGCAGGGAGACTGACTTTAGATATGCTGTTTCCTCGCTTGGACATCTAAAAAAAAATTAAATAAATATATAAATAAATAAATAAGAGGAATAACACAGCGCTCATTCAGTGGGGGGCCCACGGGATAGCTGGGGTTCCTCCTGCTTCCCGCAGTGTTGTCCGCTCTGTTTTCTGGGGGGACATTCATTTAAAGAAAATTCTGCGGAAGATGCCGGCTAAACCCCGCTGTCTTGTTTGTGGGGTGCACCGTAGCGAGGTTCTGGAGTCAGGAGTGTGCAGGGGCTGTTCTTTGGAGGCAGCAGTAATGGAAAAGGCGCTCGGGGGACCGGCTGCGGAGCCGGCAGCGGTCCCTCAGGAGGTAGGTGACTCTCAGCCGCCTGCTTTGGATCTTCCGGAGCCGATGGCAGGGCCATTCTCCGGGGCGGATGCGTCTGTGCCGGCGGGAGGCCTCCAGAGCGCAGGAGTGATGGGGATTCCCCCGGATTTTTTCTTTCTTATGCAGCGGGCGTTGGCCTTGCTGCAGCCTGGCCTGGACGCGCAGTCTCCCGGACCAACGGGTCAGAAAAGGCCCGGGGGTCTTCTGGAGGAGGAGGCAGGGCCGGTGAAAAGGCGAAAAGAGGTCGTGGAGGCAGGCCCGTCTTCGGTGGTGGAAGACGAGGGACAGTTCTCGGAGGTCGAGGTGGAAGGTGTATCCGAGGGAGAACTAGAAGACGGGGAGTTGCCGGACGCGGAGGAACAGAGGAGAGTGGTCCGGGTGTTCCGTCGCGAGGAGCTGCCAGCGCTGATTGCCGAAACCCTAAAGACGCTCAATATGCCCGCTGTGGTGCCGTCAGCAGAGGAGGTGTTAGAGGATCCTCTCTTGCAAGCTGTTCAGAAGTCTCAATGCGTATTCCCGGTTCATAGAGTATTTCGGGACATGATTCAGGAAGAGTGGGACGTGCCGGAATCGGCGCCGAGGGGCACTAGAGCGTTGGCTAGGTTATATCCCCTTTCTGACCAAGATCGAGAGATGTTCAGGTCCCTGAAGGTGGATGCGGCAGTGTCTGCGGTGACGAAAGACCACGATTCCGGTGGAGGGCGCCACGGCGTTAAAGGATGTGCATGACAGGAAATTGGAGACTCTGTTGAAGCAGGTCTTTGATGTGTGTGTGCCCTTTCCTTGCAGGCCTCGATAGCGGGGGCGTGGGTCGCCAGAGGCTGCGTACGGTGGTCCCAGCGGCTGCAGGAAGGGATCCTGGAAACGCAGGTAGCTGAGTTGGCACGGCTGGAATCGGGCACGGCCTATTTGTCAGATATCCACTATGATCTTATTCGAGGTCTTGCCAGGAGTATGGCCTCGGTGGTGGCAGCTCGTCGCTATCTCTGGCTGTGCAACTGGTCGGCGGATGCGTCTTCTAAGGCGCGGCTTAGTAAGCTACCTTTTAGGGGAAAGCTTTTATTTGGTGCGGACTTGGAGAAGCTGCTTAAGGACCTGGGAGAGTCCAAGGGCGGTCGGCTCCCGGAAGATAGATTAAAGCAGGGCCGCGGGATGTCTGCTTCCAGGGGACTCTCGAGGGATTTTCGTCGGTTTCGCTCCTCGCGCTTTGGCCAACATCAGCGCGGACGTTTTCCTCAGAGGCCAGCTGTTTCGGGGATTCCGAGGGGCGGGTAGGGGTTTTTCCCCCTTCCACTCTTCGGGTGCTAAGAAATCACAATGAGATACGGCGGACCCAGGTAGCAGAAGTTCCCGTAGGAGGCAGGTTGTGGGAGTTTTACCCTGCCTGGGTCCAGATTACCACGGATCAGTGGGTGTTGGAGGTCATTCGCGAGGGGTATGCTCTGGAGCTTCATCGACCCGTCTTAGATTCCTTTGTCCTTTCCCCGTGCAGAGCTCTCCGCAAGTTGCGGGCAGTCGCGGAAACCCTTCGACGGCTCCGGCAACTCGGAGCGGTGGTGCCTGTGCCCCTGGATCAATACGGGTGCGGTCGATACTCCATCTATTTTGTCGTTCCGAAGAAGGAAGGAACCTTCCGACCGATTCTAGATTTAAAAAGGGTGAATCGTTGCCTTCGGGTTACCCATTTTCAAATGGAGACCTTGCGCTTGGTCATTGAGGCGGTCAGGAAGGGGGAGTTCTTGACGTCTTTGGACCTCACGGAGGCGTACCTGCATATTCCTGTGCGCTCAGAGCATCAAATGTTCCTGCGCTTTGCGGTGCCCATGGGGCATTTTCAGTTTCGGGCGTTGCCCTTCGGGCTGGCAACAGCGCCGCAAACGTTCACCAAGGTCATGGTGGTGGTGGCAGCGGCGCTCCGCAAGGAAGGGATTCTGGTGCATCCTTACTTGGACGATTGGCTCATTCGGGCGAAGTCCAGGGAGGAGAGTGCTACGGCCACCTCTCGGGTCGTCGAGTTCTTGCAAAGCCTCGGATGGGTGGTCAATTTTGCGAAGAGCAAGCTGGTTCCGGCTCAAACCCTAGAGTACTTAGGAGCTCGGTTCGAGACAGAGCAAGGAGTGGTGTTTCTCCCGAGCACGAGAGCTCAAGCCTTAAGGGATCTCGTGCAGAGGTTTTTGACGTACCGAGCTCCGGCGTGGCAGTATTTACAGTTGCTCGGAACGATGGCGGCCACAATCGAGGTGGTTCAGTGGGCTCGGTTCCATATTCGGCCGTTGCAGAGCGCTCTTCTCCGGCGTTGGTCTCATCAGCAGAACTCCTTGTCTCAGCGTCTTGTGTGCCCTCTACAGGTGAGGCAGGAGCTTGAGTGGTGGCTGCGGCCCGGAAGCCTGGAACAGGGCGTGGCGCTGGAAGCTCCGTCATGGAGGCTGGTGACTACGGATGCCAGTCTCGTGGGCTGGGGGACACATTGCGAAGGGAGTTTTGCCCAGGGGACATGGTCGGCTCCGGAACAGCGGTGGTCTATAAACCGGCTGGAGATGCATGCGGTGTATCTGGCGCTGCGGCAGTTTCACAGGACCTTGGGTTGCGTGGCGGTAAGAGTGCTTTCCGACAATGCGACGACGGTGGCTTATATCAATCGCCAGGGGGGCACTTGGAGTGTGTCGCTGGAAGAGGAAGCCGGTCAGCTGTTGAGTTGGGCCGAACAGCATTTAGTGGCGTTGTCGGCGCAGCACGTGGCCGGCGTGGAGAATATCGAAGTGGATTTTCTAAGCCGCCGCAGAGTGGATCCGGGGGAGTGGAGCCTTCACCCGGAGGTCTTTGCGAGGATAGTTCAGCGCTGGGGGACTCCGGTGATGGATCTCATGGCACGCTTCGAGTCGGCGAAGGTGGAAAGGTTTTTCAGCAGGCGCAGGGAGCGAATGTCGGAAGGCCTCTCTGCCTTGGCGCTGCGGTGGCCCGTGGAAGGTCTTCTTTATGTGTTTTCCCCCTTGGGCGCTCATGCATCGAGAGACACGGGGGAGTAGTCGTTCTGATAGCGCCCGATTGGCCCAGACGGCCGTGGTATGCGGATCTGGTTTGGCTGCTAATAGACCAGCCGTGGAGACTCCCGCTGCCGGGGGCCCTCTTGCTGCAAGGCCCGTTGCGCATGCCGCAGGTGGGTCGATTCTCGCTTACGGCTTGGCTCTTGAGAGGGCTAGGCTAATCTCCCGAGGTTATTCGGCAGCTGTCATTTCCACCTTGTTGAAAGCACGGAGGCGTTCCACGTCGCTTGCGTACACCCGGGTGTGGCGGGTGTTTTGAGGCGTGGTGTCAGGAGTGCAGTCTTCAGCCTTTACGGGCTTCAGTACCTCATATCCTGTCGTTTTTGCAGGCTGGTTTGGAGAAAGGTCTGCCGGCTAGTTCGTTGCGAGTGCAGTTGGCGGCGATCTCCTGTTTCCGAGGGAAGATTCAGGGACAGTTGGTTGGGGCACACAGCGATATTCGGCGATTTTTGCGAGCGGTGCTCCTTCTGCGGCCGCCGCGACGCCCGTCCATTCCTCCGTGGGATCTCAATGTGGTGCTAGAGGCGTTGATGGGAGCGCCATTCGAGCTGTTAGATGAGGCCTCTCTAAAGGACTTGACATTGAAGACAGTGTTTCTGGTGGCTATTTGCTCTGCAAGAAGAATCTCGGAGTTGCAGGCGCTGTCTTGTAGAGAACCGTTTTTGTCTTTTTTCGCTCACAAAGTGGTTCTGCGCACGGTGCCCTCCTTTTTGCCTAAGGTGGTGTTGGGGTTTCACGTTAACCAAGTGGTGTCTCTCCCGTTTTTTTTCTCTGGAACAAAAGTCTCAGTCGGGCGGTCGGTTGCATCGTTTGGACGTTCGGCGGGTACTTAAAAGGTATCTCCGTAGAACGGAGTCTTTCAGAAAGTTGGACCGGCTGTTTGTTGCTTTCGGGGGGCCGCGGAAAGGAGAAGCAGCAGCAAAGTCTTCAATTTCTCGGTGGTTGAAGGAGGCTATTGCTTCGGCCTACCTGTTGAAGGGTAAAGTGGTTCCAGTGGGTCTGCGTGCGCATTCGACCCGGGCGCAAGCGACATCTTGGGCAGAATTCAGTTTGGTGTCGGTGGAGGACATTTGTAAGGCGGCGACCTGGTCTTCGTTGCATGCTTTTGCGAGGCACTATCGGCTGGATGTTCAGGCACAAGGGGATGTGCGTTTTGGTTCCGCCGTACTTCAGGCTGGGCTTGTGGGTCCCTCCCGTTGATTTTAACTGCTCTGTTACATCCTCTATGGTTCCGGGACTGGACTAGAGGGACGCAAAGGAAATGAGAATTAGACTTACCTGCTAATTGTTTGTTCCTTGCGGAACTCTAGTCCAGTCCCGGACCCCTCCCTGGGGTTTTCACTGTACGCAGCCTGAAGTTTGGAAATGGGTACATGAAGAGACAGAGGAGAAAGTTAGTCTTTCTTTGTCAGGACGGTGCACAACCGAGTCGCAGTAAGGTCTTTCTTGAGCAGCAGGACCGGGGAGGCTCAAGGGCGCCAGGGACCAGGCGTCCGGAGCCTGTAGGTTTTTTCTATATCTTTTTCTTCCATAGTTTCTAAGTGCTGATTATGGTTATGCCCTGTTTCTGATATTGCTTTGTTTTCTAGTTCCTGCTTATTTGTTGCCCTACTTAGTCTGCTTTGTCAATAGGTAATGGTGGAAGAGGGGCGGTACTAGCCAAGTTATACCAGTGACATCAAAGCAATGACATCTTTCAGTCTCCAAAGCTGCTGGTGGAGGTTGTAAACTCTATGGTTCCGGGACTGGACTAGAGGGATGCATGGAACAACAATTAGCAGGTAAGTCTAATTCTCATTTCCTTATCGTCCCTCCAGTCCAATCCTGCACCTCTGGGTAGTGTACCTCTTCCAGCAGCTTGGAGATTGAGCATGTCGTCTTTTGATGACACCCTTCTGCTTATGCAGCTGGCACTGCCTACCAGCCCCAGTATGCTCAGTCTCCAAGCAGCTGGAGGAAGTAATGAGCCAGGGTGCCGGACTAACTGAAGAGACACCTAAGGAGCATAAGCTTAGAATAGATTCTTCATTTTTCTTTTCCTGTTATTACAAGAGCTTGCTATTTTTGTTTTCTTTCATAAGAAAAAAAGACTAATGTCCAGGAAAGGAGCAAGTAGAGGGGCTAGTACAACCTAAGGAGGAACTCCCCACCCCCCTCCCCAGATCTTTGGGGGAGCAGTTTGAGGGTACTTTGGTTCCTGGGTATATCGGCAACTCCCGAACCAGTCAACGGGTGAGGAGCTGCTGTGGCTGCAGTCCCAGCACAAAGGCAGTTTTCTGGGCAACCCCCCTCTCTGCACCGAAGCTGAGCGCGAAGGGGTGAGGAGACACGGAGGGCAGCAGTCTAGGAGGACGAGGCCCCAGACGGCAGAGAGCTGTGCTCAGGTACGATTTTGGTAATAGTCAAAAGAAGCAACTAAAAGCAGCGGGTGAATGGTGTGCATTTCTCCAGCCGGTGCAGATGCATTCTGGGTCAATGCGTGGCCTAGCACTGCGTGGCTGCTAGTTTTCAGTAGCGCAGGAAAGAGTTCACTGCCTGTCTCCCGCCAATGGCCCTGTGGTTTAGGTGGTTTTCCTGCGGCCTGTTTTGTGTTTTGCAGGGTTTCCTCAGATCAGAGGAACTTGTCGGGGTTGCACCCAAGAGGCCACCTTTTTGGAACAGGACCTTCAGGAACAATCGGGGCAGAAGAGCCCCCTCTCTGTCTCGGGAGTTCTAGGGTGCAGAGAGATCCAGGCTGGCAGCATGAGAGCCAGCCCCGGGTCCCTCGGTCATAGCCAGACCCTCTACCTCACAGGATGGGTGGGCTGGTAGGGCACCTGGGTGATTTCTCGCCATAGTTTGGCCTGCTTCTCCACAGGGCATTTTGCCTGTGCCAGTGGAGGTCAGCGGGCAGCTCCTCGGTGCCGGACCACGGCATGAAGAGGGCAGCAGATGTGGAAGAGGGCAAGATGGGGACAGCGTTGGCAAAAAGGTCTAGGTCCTCAGAGTACTGTCGGGTGCACTCTCCATTGTCTTAGGGACTGGACGAACAAGACCTGGACACGGAGTTGGGAGTTTCAAGGCAACGAACTGGAAGGAGAAATCTCTGAGCAGGAGGAGTGCTCATGGATTGTGTGAGTATTCTGCTGGGAGGAGTTGCCGGCACTCATCATGGAGTCCTTGAAGGCCCTTAATATGCCCACATTTCTCCCGGTGGAAGAAGAGACACTGGAGGACCCCGCTGCTCCAGGCAGTGTGGAAGACACAGAAGGTATTTCCGGTGCACTGGTTGGTCCGACAGATCATCCAGGAAGAGTGGGATCTGCCGTAGGCTGGTTTTAAGGGGGTGCGAGCCATGTTACGCCTGTACCTGTTATCGGATCAGGACTGAGAGCTGTTTCGGTTGCCTATAGTGGACACAGCAGTGTTGGCCGTCACTAAGAAGACAACTATCCCTGTAGAAGGCAGTGAAGCACTCAAGGATGGCCAGGATAGGATGTTAAACACCCTGTTGAAACAGGCCTTGGATGTCAATGCCCTCTCGCTGTCCTCCATCAATGGGGCCTGCGTGGCTAGAGCCTGCCTCCACTGGTCGCAGCAGGTTCAACAGGGAGAAGAGCTGGTGAAAGACTTCTCCGGGGAGGTGGCCAGATTAGAAGCAGAGGAGGCATATCTAGCTGATACCCACTACGATGTCATTAGAGGTCTCTCCAAGAGCATGGCCTTGCTGGTGGCGGCTTGCCGCTACCCGTGGCTTCGGAACTGGGTGGCGGACAGTTCCTCCAAGTCCTGCCTCAGCAGCTTCCCTTTAAGGGGATGCTGCTCTTTGGGTAGAACTGGACAAATTGGTCAAAGACTTGGGAGAATCCAAGTGGGGGGGGGGGGGGTGCCTGCCCAAGGATAAAACAAACAGGTTATCTCCATAAACAAGCAGGAATGAGTCTTCACATATGGGTACCGACGGAGCCTGCGCGGGAACGCTCCCCAGCGTCCAGAAAGAAAGCTTTTGGGAGCATCCCACAGCGCCTGCGCTCTGCCTTCCCGCCTTTCCTAACCGCCTCTCTCCAGATGTTCTTTTCCGCGGAGCCAGCAGGTCATGTTCCTGTCACCGCTGAAGAAGTTCTTTATTTTTCTTTATTTCTTTGGTCGCGTGTCTGCCTTCTTCGACGTCGGACCGGTTCCGCCGGTCTTTTCTTTCTTCTTTAAAAAAACAAAAAACAAACAAAAAAAACCTACCGTTTCCCTCTTCTGTGCAATTTTTTCCTTTTGGGCCTTAGGCCTAGAAGAATTTTCCTCGTGGAAAAGCCCGCTTCCGGGTTTAAAAAGTGCACGATGTGCGGCGGTACTCTTTCTATCACCGACACCCATGACTGGTGTCTAAAATGTTTGGGCCCTGACCACTCCATCACCGATTGTGAGTCCTGTTCCATGATGTCTAAAAGAGGTCAACAGAATCGAGCGGCAAAGCTCAGTACCCTGTTTCCCTCTGATGCAGCTTCGGTGGCATCGACATCTTCCAGGGCTGCTTCTTCCTCCCATGGATCTCAGGTAACCAAACATAAGTCCAGCCGGTCCTCGAAGGGTAGATCTCCCTCTAAGTATCGAGATGCCTCCGGGCTTGCTCTCGAGGATCCTGCACCGGCAAAATGACCCCGGCGGGAAGCTCCGGCTTCCAAAGCTTCATCTATGGGGTCACAGGTTGACATCGATGGCGTGGCCTCGACCGATCACCTGTTGCCATGTTCTGGGGTACCGGTGGTTTCCACTGGTACCGACATCCAGACATTGGTTGCGTCGATGGATCAGAATATTCTGACCATGCAGTGTGCCATCATGGCATTCATACAAGCTGTGACGCCTCCGGTACCGCAACAAACTCCGTTGACGGTTCCAGCACCGGCACCGATATCAGTTCCGGTGCCGGTACCGATTGCATCGACATCGGTTTCGGTGTCGACTGCAGCAGTACCCTGTCCTGTGATGCCCATCGGTACCGAATCGGTACCGATCACTCCCGATGTCGATACCACTCAGTACGCGTATCGGGCTCTGCAAGAGCATCCAGACAGGCGATACTTCGATACCTCCGAAGACTCTGATGAATCAGAGGCTTCTGTTGAAGCATCGGTACTCCTTCCTCAGGAGCCCTCTTCTCCAAAAAAAAAGAATGTCTCCTCCAGAAGACTTGTCTTTTCAAGACTTCATTAGGGAAGTGGCCAGGGGCCTCTCTATTTTAGTGGCCCCTGAACCAGAGCCTAGAGCCAAGAAATTAGATATTTTACAGTATCCTAAGGCTCCTAAAGAGGCAGCTACTTTACCAATTCATGAGATCCTTTATGATCACATGTTGGGCATATGGGAGACACCTCTTACTACTTCCCCTCATTCTCGCAGGTTGGACACCATGTACCGTGTTTCTCCTTGTCCTGGCTTTCATAAGACTCAGCTTCCTCACCACTCTATTGTGGTGGAGTCTGCTATGAAAAAGAGTGCAAAAAGACACTCATCTAATCCTCCAGGAAGAGAATGCAGAACCTTGGATGCTTTTGGCAGGAGAATTTTCCAGGCCAATATGCTTACTGCCAGAATCAACTCCTATAGTCTCTATATGGGGATGTTTCTAAAGGAAGTTACAGATCTGCTAACTTTATCTCCTTTTATCTCAGAAGATAAAAGGGAGGAGTTTCTCACCTGGCTTAAACATGCCCAGGATGTTTCCAAATTTTCCAACCGTGCAGCCTTTGACTCTTTTGAGTGTGCCAGCAGAGCCTCGGCTATTGCCATAGGTGCACGCAGACTTGCTTGGTTGCAAGCTTCTGATTTGGAACCCTGGGTCCAGGATGGATTAGGAAATCTTCCTTGTACAGGTGAAAACCTTTTTGGCAAGGATTGGCAAGCAAAGGCCACTCAGATGGATGCTGAAAATTCTGCCTTAGATAGACTTTCAAAGTCTACTTCTGCTCCTGCTAGAAAAAGGTTATTCAAAAAGGCTTTCTTTCCCAAAAAAGGGAAATAATATCCTGGTTATGGTCACCAGGCATCTTCTGCAGGTCGTTTTGCTGCAAAGCGTCAGCAACAACCTAAACAAGCCAAGCCTAAGGCTGCAAGGACTGCTACAGCCCAACAGCCTCAGCCTCCTCAGGGCCTTTGACTTACAACTAGAGAACTTAGCCTTTCTGGCTCTAGAAGAACCAGAGCCTCTCACCATTCCAGGAAGGTTAGCTCATTTTGCTCCCAGATGGGAAGAAATCACAGCAGAGCAATGGACCCTCTCCATCATAAGGGAGGGGTACAAGCTTCATTTCTTAAAACTTCCTCCGCACACCATAGTGAGACAGTTCAATTCTCCAACATCTCTCCTCGACCTTCTGGGTCAGGAGATTGCTACCCTTCTTGCCCAAAGGGCAATAGAAGAAGTACCCCTTCTTCAACAGGGCTCAGGGTTCTACTCCCCCTATTTTCTTATCCCAAAGAAAACAGGGGGCTACAGACCCATATTAGGTCTCAGAGAATTGAACAAGTTTCTATGCAAGGAGAAATTCAAGATTTCTCTCGGTGCTCTCCTTCCATACCTTCAGAGTCAGGATTGGCTTTTGTTCTCTAGATCTCAAGGATGCGTACACCCATGTCCTCATCCATCCAACACACAGAAGGTTCCTTCGGTTCCTTTATCAGGGAAAGCACTACCAATACAGAGTGCTTCCTTTCGGTCTGGCCTCTGCTCCAAGAGTGTTCACGAAATGCATGGCAGTAGTAGCTGCATTTCTACGCACTCTAGGAATATTTGTATTCCCATATCTGAACGACTGGCTCATCTGAGCTCCATCCCAGTCAGAGGCCCAGGCTTGCCTAGCCTGCACAAAGCGTGTTCTTCAGTATCTGGGACTTGTAATAAACATCCCAAAATCACAACTCACCCCTACTCAGTCATTGGAGTTCATAGAGGCCTTGCTGGATACCGCAACTGCAAGGGCCTATCTTCCCCAGGCCCGTTGCCTACGCTTGGTGCAGTTAGCCTCTCAAATTCAGTTAAAGTCCCATTTAACTGCTCGAGAGATGTTACAACTGTTAGGCCACATGGCATCCACCGTCCATGTGGTTCCTTACGCTCGCCTTCACATGAGTGCAGCTCAGTGGACTCTGTCCACCCAATGGACCCAGGCATCAGGTTGCCTGTCAGACAAAATAGCAACCTCCAATCGCCTCTTTTGGTCCCTCCAGTGGTGGAAGTCCACTCAAAATCTGTTGCTGGGGTCCCCCTTTCAACAGTTATTACCCCAAGCAACCCTTACAACAGATGCCTCCCCAAAGGGTTGGGGAGCTCATCTACAAGATCTCTCCACCCAGGGCATCTGGTCTCCACAGGAGACATCTCTGCATATCAACCTCTTAAAGCTCAGAGCAATTCTTCTAGCTCTGTCTTCCACACCCTGCTCAGCTACAAGACAGTCCTCATCCATACGGACAACCAAGTAGCCATGTTCTACGTGAACAAGCAGGGCGGGACTGGCTCTCTGTCGCTTTGCAACGAAGCTTTGAGATTGTGGGCCTTCGCCAGAGAGCATCAAATTCATCTCATTGAAAGTTGTAGTTGTTATTATGGAAGGACAGACTAGATGGGCCTTGTGGTCTTTTTCTGTCATCATGTTTCTATGTTTCTATGTTTCATGGGAGTGTATCTTCCAGGGGTTCAAAACTCTTGGGCACACAGACTCGGTCGAGTTCTGCTTCCACACGAATGGTCCCTCCACGGGGACCAGATAGCCAAGATCTTTCGAATTTGGGGAACCCCGGACATAGACCTCTTTGCAAGTCCGTGGAATGCCAAACTTCCCCGGTTCTGTTCCAGGATTCCGTGTCAGGGAGTTCAGGCCAGGGATCCCTTCCTCCTCCACTGGGGGCAAGACTTCCTCTATGCCTTTCCACACATTCCCCTAATTTCCAAGACACTGTTCAAGCTTCAGAGAGACAAGGGGTCTATGATCCTCATAGCTCCACGTTGGCCACGCCAAGTGTGGTACCCTCTACTTCTTCATTTCTCTCAAGCTCCCTCCCTGGACTTGGGATCTGCTCCAGACCTCCTGTCCCAGGAGGAGGGAACGTTATGGCACCCAAATCCCCAGTCTCTTCATCTCAGAGCCTGGTTGCTGAAGGCCTAGACCTTCAAGATTTGCATCTTTCTCAGCAGGTGAAGGATGATATCCTTCATGCTTCCAGAAAGCCTTCCACTAGACGTTCCTATGCTTTTTAAATGGAAAAGGTTTACCATTTGGTGTGCAGAGAAGGGTCTTAACCCTCTTGCAATACCTCTGAATTCTTTACTAGAGTATTTGCTGCATTTATCCCATGCAGGCCTTAAAACGAATTCAGTAAGAGTCCATTTGAGTGCTATTGCAGCATCCCTTAAGCCTCTCAATGGACATCCTATTTCCTCTCATCCTCTTATTGCAAGATTCATGAGAGGCCTTCTTTTAACTAAACCTCCCATTAGACCACCTCCAGTGGCATGGGATTTGAATTTGGTTCTTGGCCAGCTTATGAAGCCACCATTTGAACCCTTAGCCACTACCTCCTTGAAATTCCTTTCCTGGAAGGTTATTTTTCTCATTGCAGTCACCTCAGCTCGCCGTATCAGTGAGCTGCAAGCCTTGGTGGCTAATCCTCCTTATACAAGGTTCCATCATGACAAGGTAGTCCTCAGGACTAATCCACACTTTATGCCTAAAGTGGGTCTCATCTTTTCATCTGAACCAGGTGTATTTACCTGTCTTTTTTTCCAGGACCTCATGCATCAAGTGCAGAGAGGAATCTTCATACCCTGGATTGTAAGAGAGCACTGGCTTTTTACTTACAAAGGACACAGCAACATAGAAAGTCCGCTCAACTATTTGTTGCTTTTGATCCCTCTCATTTAGGACTTCCAGTCTCTAAGAGAACTCTGTCCAATTGGATTGCTCAGTGTATTTCCTTCGCCTACCAGAGTAAGAACCTTTCTCTGGAGGGCTATGTCACAGCTCACAATGTGAGGGCCATGGCAGCCTCTATGGCTCATCTAAACTCTGTGTCCATCGACCAAATCTGTCGAGCGGCCACCTGGGCCTCTGTTCATACCTTTACAGCCCATTACTGCTTGGACAAGGACTCCCGCCGGGATGCCTTGTTTGGTCAGGCTGTTCTCAAACACCTGTTCCATACCTAATCAACTCCTACCCCCCATCCCTGGTTGGATACCCGAGATCCATGGGTGGAGGTAGAGCCCTTCTCGGACTCACAACCTTGGAGATCTCCCTGGCATCTCTAGCTGGGGAGTCCCCATATGTGAAGACTCATTCCTGCTTGTTCCTGGAGATAGCACAGTTACTTACCTGTAACAGGTGATCTCTGGGAACAGCAGGAATACGTCTTCACAACCCACCCACCTCCCCTAGGAGTTGTATCTCTCTATCTTTCCTTTCCTCTTTCTCTTTGTCTCAGCTTAAAACTCGAACTGGAGGCAGTTAGGAAAGGCGGGAAGGCAGCGCGCAGGCGCTGTGGGATGCTCCCAAAAGCTTTTTCTGGACGCTGGGGAGCGTTCCCGCGCAGGCTCCGTCGGTACCGACGATACCCATATGTGAAGACTTATTCCTGCTGTTCCCAGAGATCACCTGTTACAGGTAAGTAACTGTGCTTTCCCTCCACCCGCGACGCGAGGACAGCCGCAAGGCTTCAGGTGTTTTTGTACGTCTCGCTTTGTCCCTTACCAGAAGGGCAGATTTCTCTCCAGGAGACGGGAGTTTGGGGGTTTCTGAGGAGCGAGCAGGGGTTTCAGTGCCACCTCAACCTCTGGCTCCAAGAAATCACACTGAAGCGAGAGGGGCCAAGTTTGGGGTGCAACCTGTGGGAGGTCGGCTGTGGGATTTCTACCCCGCTTGGGTCCAGATCACATCTGACCAATGGGTCCTGGAGGTCATCGGGGAGGGCTATGACCTCTAGTGGGCCTGACCAGTGGACTGCACCTTTGTTCAGTCTCCCTGCAAGGTGTGAGGCAAGGTGGTGGTGGCTGTGAAGGATACCTTGACACTGCTCCTGCAGTAGAGGCCATGGTGCTGGACCCCAAAGACCAATGTGGTAGGACGATACTCCATTTATTTTGTGGTACCCAAAAAGGAAGGTTCCTTTTGCCCTAGTATCAATCTCAAGGGCATAAACAGTTGTTTGCGGGTGCTGAATTTTCACATGGAGACTTTGTGGTCCATCATAGTAGTATGAAGCAGCAAGTTTTTGACGCATCTCGTTTTCACGGAGGCGTATTTGTACATTTCCATCTGGCCATAACATCAGCAGTTCCTCCACTTCGCTGTACCGATGGGGCACTTCCAGTTTTGGGCTTTACTGTTTGGTCTGGCAATGGTCTGTCGTTCCTTCACCAAGATTATGGTGGTGGTGGTAGCGGTGGTGCTCCACGAGGAAGGGGTTCTGATGCACCCATATCTGGCCGACTGGCTGATCTGGGCGGTCCAGAGATGAAAGCAAAAGAGCAACACAGCATGTGGTGCAGTTCCTTTAAAGTCTCTCATTTCAGTAGTCAACGTGGACAAGAGCCATTTGGTCCCGGCCCAGGAACTGGAATATCTGGGAGCACACTTTGACACCCGTGTAGGAAAGGGTTTTTCTGCTGGAACAGAGGGCGCGGGGACTGATAACTGGTGGACCAGATTCTGAGAATATCAGAGCCATTGGCCTGGCATTATCTGTAGGTCTTGGGGACAATGGCAGCCACTCTCGAACTGGTTCCATGGGCAAGAGCGCACATGCGTCCACTGCAGAGAGCTGTGTTCCGTCGATGGTCCCACTAGACTTTGCCTCTGTCCACATTACTCCCATGGAAGGTCCATGGAAGGCCAAGAGGGCTCTCCGATGGTGGTTTCATCTGGGGAGCCTAGCAGGGGGCATGCACTTCGAGCTGCCAATCTGGATCCTGCTGACTGCCGATGCCAGTCTGTCTGGTTGGGAAGCCCACTGTGAAGGGCACATTGCACAAGGGCAGCGGAGCCTGCAGGAGGCTCTTTGGTCAATCAATAGGCTGGAGATGTGTGTGGTGGTCCTGGTGCTCCAGAGCTTCAAGCTATGGCTGCAGGGGAAAGCAGTTTAGGTCTTCTCAGACAATGTGACCACGGTAGCCTACATCAGTCGCCAGGGAGGTACAGGCAGTGTTGCCCTAGAGGAGGAGGCCAAAAGGCTGTTCAACTTGGAGATGACTTTCTGCCTGACGTTATCGGTGGCACACATAGCGGGAGCTGACAATGTGGTGGCGGACTATTTAAGCCTGGGTGCATGTGGACCCCGGCAAGTGGAGGCTCAACCAAGAGGTTTTTGAGCAGGTAATGCACTGGTGGGGCACACCGGCCATGGATTTGATGGCAACATTTCAGTCAGCCAAGGCAAGCCATTTTTTCAGTAGGAAAAGAGTGAATGTTAGAGGACTTGGATGCCCTGTTGCAAAAGTGGCCAACGGTGGTCATGTATTGGGGGGGGGGGTGTTCCCCCCCCCCCCCTGTAGGTTCTCATAGGCCGGGTCGTGCAGCGGATAGAATCTTATCGGGGGTTAGTCATTTTGATCGCCGCTGATTGGCCAAGGCGCCCATGGTTTGCCGATCTGGTGAGAATTCTGGCAGACCTGCTGTGGCGGTTTCTGTCTCGAGAGGATCTCTTGATGAAGGGGCCAATACACATGCCGCAGGTGGATTGATTCTTGTTTACAGCATGGCTCTTGAAAGGGCTGAAGAGAGAAGGTTATTCAGGGCCAGTGATAGCAACCTTATTGAAGGCACGGAGGAGGTCTACCTCTTTAGAGTACATCTGCATGTGGCGCATCTTTGAATCGTGGTGTGGGGACAGGCGGTTTCACCCAACCACTGCTTCCGTTCCAGACATCCTGGCACTCTTGCAGGCCGATTTTGTTAAGGGCATAGCCGCTAGTTCCTTGAGGGTGCAGCTAGCGGCAATCTGCTGTTATCGAGGTAAAGTCCATGGGATGGTGCTAGGTACGCACCCAGAGGTGCTGCGATTTTTGAAGGCTGTGACCACTTGTGGCCTCCGAGGAGATTGGTGGTACCACTGTGGAATCTCAAATTTGGTGCTAGCGGCCCTTACCGGTGAGCTTTTTGAGTCGTTGGGCTGGGCTTCACTGAAAGTGATATTCCTTGTGATTTGCTCGGCATGTAGGCTTTCGAAGCTTCAAGCCCTGACTTGCCAGGAACAGTTCCTGGCATTCTCAGCAGAAAACGTGGCCCTTAGATTGGTGCCTTCATTTTTGCCCAAAGTAGTTGCGGCTTTTCATTTGAATCAATCTTTCCCTACTGGTTCTGGTGGATGCGGAAAGGAGTTCCACCAGCCCGCATTTGCGCCTCTTGGATGTCGGAAGAGCCTTGCAGCGTTATTTGTAGAGGACAATGTCTTTTCGGAAGTCTGATCATTTGTTTCTATTGTTTGGGGGACTGCATAGAGGAGAGGTGGTAGCCAAGGCCTCCATTTCCAGATGGATCAGGGAAGCAATCGCGTCTGCATACATTTTGAAGGGTAGACCAGTGCCGGTAGGGTTTGCGGAAGTGGCCTAGTGGTTGGGGCAAGTTATCTCAGGCCGTAAGGTTGGGGGTTCATATCCCACTAGAGGACAGCAACCTTGGGCTGGAAGGACTGGGGTTTCTAGTCCCATAGGTGCTCCTTATGTTCTTGGGCAAGACACTTAACCCTCCATTGCCCATGTTCCCTGTAGAATAGTTATCTCCAAGTTATAATGCCCTGTTCAATGTAATTTCAGTTTTTTCAATGTAAACCGCCTTGATATCATGAAAGGCAGTATATAAGAAATGTTAAAAAATAAATAAATACATTAAATTAAATTCCACGAGGGCTCAGATGGCCTCATGGGTGGAGTATAGTTAGTGTCGGCGGAGGAAATTTGTAGGGCAGTATCATGGTAGTCACTGCATGCCTTTGCTAGGCATTATCACCTGGATGTCCAGGCAGTGGGAGACCAGTTTGGCAGGTCCCTACCGTTAATTTGACTGCTTTTACATCCCAGAGGTGTGGGACTGGACTGGAGGGATGATAATGAAGGTTAAATTACTTACCTGCTAATTGTTCCTTGAACTCCAGTCCAGTCCTGGATCCCTCCCTGGAGTATGTCTTTTGCGGATAGGCCGCTTCTGTGCTTGCCGGCCTAAATCTGATGCCCTTGCTGGTGAATGTAGCCGGGGGTTTGGGGCAGACTTTTTGGGGCAGGCCCGAAGAGCTGTGGTTCTCTTGCCCCCATGCTGGATGCATTGCCCAGAGATTCTATAGGTAAGCGTCCTCATTCTGGGGTGGACAGGGAATTCCTTCTCGGGTGGGGGTGCGTAGAGTTGTTTAGACGTACACTTGTTTACTTACGTTAACTACTTATTTGTTGCTCCTGTGAGACTTTGTCAATAGGTTACTGGTCAATAGGTGGTGCCAGCTGCATAAGTATGAGGGTGTCATCAAAAATGACATGATCAGTCTCCAAGCTGCTAGAAGAGGTACACTTCCCAGAGGTGTGGGACTGGACTGGAGTTCTTCAAGGAACAACGATTAGTGGGTAAGTCTAATTTCACCATATGCGTCAAGTAACATCTGTAATTCATCAACGTAGTCTGGCGATTTATGATTACCCAGGAAGTTTTCACAGATGTACTTAAAGAATTACCACGCTTCAAATTCCAAAGTATCCAGGCATTTTTCAAATTCTTCCTTCTCCATCACCTTTCTTATTTGTGGCCCCACAAAAATGGCACCTTTCCGTTTTGCAGCATGATCTTTGGAAATTTAGATGCAAGATACCGAAATCCTTTTGTATTTGTTTGCGCCATTCTGTCCACTAAATTTTTCATTAAATCCAGTTTTACATGCAAAGGAGGAAGCAAAATGTTTGCTGGATTGATTAATGGAACATGACTAATGCTGCTGTTTCCAGGATTAAAGGCAGTTCTTAAAGGCTAGTTGTGAACAGCATAATCTTTGAAAGTACAACTGTCCCAGAGGCAGAGAAAACAGGAATATTTGGTAAATCCACCTTGCATGTCTATCAGTATGCTAATAACCTTAAGATCCATGCAAATCTTCCACTGGTAATTGTCAAAGTGTAAAGATTACAGCAATATCTGCAGGTTATCATATGTCTCCTTGAGGTGGACAGAGTGTGTAATTGAAATAGACAGCTTTACGTTGCAGTTAGTCTCAAGACCGTTCTTATTCCTTTTTGTTGAAAAATCAATGAATAAACACCATTCTGACGGTCTGTGTTCCTATGAGTGGGCTCCAAAAGGTCTGCCGATTATCGTTGCAATAACACATTGCATTGTCTACTTTAAAGAACGTCACTAAATTGCGATTGGCGTTGCAATAGTGGTAAACGAGAACGTTTTTTTGAAGTAAGTTCTTTTTCTTCAGCCTTTGAAGCAAGGTGTTCCGCTTTATCTTTTGAGTGTGTGATGTTTCGTATTAGATTGCTAAGCTGCTCTTGGCTGAATTTCTCTGGGCTGCCTTTGTATTCATGTAGCATGTAGTCTGCATCTTCTGACTCTTTAGGTTGGCCACCACGTGCACCTTCTAACTCCTTTTCGTCTGGTACAGAAGACAGCCTGTCCTGTGGAGGAACTGGAACAGAAAGTGTTTTGTCCTGTGGCATTGCAGACAGAAGATTTGGATACACAATGTTGTGCTGCTTGTTCTTAGAGAAACCCGTGATATTAACTAGACAAAAGTAGCAGTTGTCGTGATGGTTTCTTGGTTCCCTGCATATCATCGGTACAGCAAATGCTATTGCTATTTTCCTTCCATTTAACCAATCACGTAGTCCATTTGCTCAGGCATTGCAAATGTGAGGCGCCCACGGCTTATCCAGTAGGCATCCAAAATATAACTTGTACATTTTGCGAAGATCTGACTTTATGGTATGACGTTGAGATACAGTAGCAAATGAACGACAAATGTAACAAAAAAAAATCAGAATTTCTACACTGTTTTGATATGATTATTTTATTTCTGATGATTTCTTCAGTGTTATTACCAAATATGTAATCAAAATAATTAACCTGAAAAGCAAAATAAATCGCAATCAATATTGGTAATCACTGATTGTCAATTTGGCTAGTATAACAAAACTTTGATTCTATCTTTCAAACCTGATGTGATAAAACAAAGCCAATTTTGAACATAGTTCATCATAGGTTATCTAATACACATGAAATTATTTGTGGTGAGCTTTTTCATGTTGACCAGGGTTATCAATACAAGAGGTTAAAGTTGTCCACTATATAACACTGTATATAACTATAACTATATAACTGTATATAACTATAACTATAACTATATAACACTGTAAGAGCGATTTACTTCAAGATTAAATCTCTTAGACACTTACGCCCCCTACTTGAACCAAGCGACTTCCGCACCATTTATCAAGCCCTCATCATCCCCCATTTGGACTACTCAAACGCCATCCTGCAAGGACTCCCTCAGGCCACCTTACAGCCCCTGCAACTTGCCATGAACAGTGCAGCACGGATTCTCCTCGGCACACCAAGAAGAGAGCATATCACACCCCTCCTGAGACAGCTTCACTGGCTCCCCATTCAAGCCAGGCTAAGTTTCAAAACCCTAGTGATGACATTCAAGGCCATCAAGGGACTCTCCTCCTCCTCACTATGTGACCTCATCCAACCACCCATACCCAACAGGCTAAGAAGAACCTCAGTAGCTAACATGCTAGTGATACCGAGAGACACTACAAAATGCTCCAAAGCAACATCGAACAGAGCCTTTAGACTATACGCCCCAAGTCTCTGGAACTCCCTACCACCACACATCAGAGCAATCCCTAACCTGAGCCAGTTCAGAAAGGCCTTAAAACATTTCCTCTTTATCAAGCATCTCACTTACTGCCCGAACCCCAGCCACTAAGCATGTCCAATACCCAATAACTCCCTCTGACATGTATATAGTTACCCATTCATGGTTATGCATATGTATATAGTTTACCCTGTTTTCCAAGTTACTTGTTCCTGTTCAATGTAATGACCTGACTTTTGTTCATTGTCGGTTACCTTTTTGTTTTATGTAAACCGCGCTGATCGCAAATAGTGCGGTATATAAGAAATGTAAATAAATAAAATAAAAAATAAATAAATTTCAATTTCTTCTCCAATGATGAACTTTTTGATTTTTGCCAGTTGTCGGGATCTTTATCTTTACGTTAAGATGCAGGCCCATTTTAAGACACTTCCTTGATCTTGACAAGCAAATGTTTGAGATTGTCTTCGCTTTAAACCAGTATCGTGGTGTCATCAGCATAGTGAAGGTGGTTTGAGTCTTCCACTAATCTTCACACCTCTGTTTTCATACATACAGTCCTGCTTCTCTGCTGATTTGTTCTGCATATAAATTAGAGGTAGAGGAAATATGCAGCTTTGTTGTACACCTTTTGCTGGTTTTAAGCCATTCTGTTCTTTTTCTATTCGAACTCTTGCTTCTTGATCAATGTAAAGGTGGTGCATGAGGTGTTCTGGTATACCCATACTTCTTAATGTGGCCCAGAGTTTCTCATAGTATACACAATCAAAAAACCTTGCTGTAGTCAGTAAAACACATTTCCTTATCCCTCCAGGGCAATCCAGATGTGCAGTTGGAGACTGAGCATGTTATGCTTTGTGATGTCACAGCATAAGGGCACTGCCCACGGACTCCAAGATCAATATTCTCAGTCTTCAGCAAGCATAGGAGGCTTCTGTGTAGTCTGGACTCCACTGAAAGGATACATTTTCAAAGAAAAAAGAAAAGAGGGGGCTTTCCCCATCTTATTCTCGGATTGTGGGACAGCTTGTGGGAAAATTGCAACGTGGAAGTTAGTGAGCGGGGCTGACTGTCTGGTCTGGGGTCGTTGCGTTGGCCAGGTCCCAGCCTAGGAGGCAGTTACCTGGGGGGGGTCTCTCCCCCCCCCCCCCCTCCCATGTCGGCTGAACAGACAACTTTTTAAAATAAAGCAATCCTTGTTCGGAGCATTTATTTTTTTTTTTTTTTTGATACACTGCAAAACTGAGCATATACTATACTGCTCTGAACAAGGACTGTTACTTAAAGTTGTCTGAGGTGAAATGTGGGGAAAGGGAGGGAAGGGACCTGGACCACCAGGTAATTGCCCCCTAGGCTGGACCAGTATCTTTCGGTGTCCTCTGGGCTGTTTGATTACACAATTCTCTTTGAATTTATACATTTCTGACCTGCGAGTGGCTTACATTAATGATTAACTTCCCCCTTCTCTACTCCCCCTTTTTTTAAAAAAGTGTTCTCTAAACTGTTTTAGTTTAATGTTTTCGTTGATTTACTTTATCCCCTGCACACATTATTTACGAGTGTCTTACATACACAGTGTGCTATTCTGAGTATGGTTTTCTCCTATTTGGGATTTATGAAAGTTGAAGTGACAAACTACCTCGGTGGCAGGAAAAGTAATAGAGCCACTTCTGGAAGAGCGAATAGTGGACTTTCTTGAAACCAACAGGTTGCATGATCCGAGGCAATATGGCTTAACCAAAGGACAATCTTGCCAAACAAATCTGAGTTCTTTGACTGGGTGACCAGAGAACTAGATCAAGGGCATGCGATGGATGTGATCTACCTAGATTAAAGCTGTTGATACTGTTCTTCATAGGAGGCTTATCAATAAACTAAACAGCTTGGGGATGGGTCCCAAGGTGGTGAACTGCATCAGAAATTTGTTGACTGACAGACGATAGAAGGTGATGGTAAACAAAACTTACTTGGATAAAAGGAAGGTGATTAGCGGTGTGCCTATGTTTTGGTCCTGGGACTGGTACTGTTTAATGTATTTGTGAATGATATTGCTGAAGGACTAAACGGAAAAGTCTCTTTTTGCAGTGACACGAAAATTTGCAACAGAGTGGACTCTCTGAGGGAGTGGATAACATGAGGAAAGATCTACAAAAGCTGGAAGAATGGTCTAATGCTTGGCAGTTGAGATGTAATGTGAAGAAGTGCAGTGTCATGCACTTGGGAAGCAGAAATCCAAGGGAATTGTATGCCATAGGAGGCAAGAGGTTGGTGTGCACAGACCTGGAGAATGACCTCAGAGTGATTGTTTCTGAGGATCTCAAGGTGACAAAACAGTGTGACAAGGTGGTGGCAAAAGCCAGAAGGATGCTAGGTTGCATACAGTGAGGAATTGCCAGCAGAAAGAGGTATTAATGCCACTGTAGATGTTGCTGGTGAGGCCTCACTTAAAATATTGTGTTCAGTTTTGGAGTCCATACCTCGCAAAGGATATAAAAAGACTGGAAATGGTTCAGAGGAAGGCAACCAAAATGATTCGGAGCCTGAATCAGAAGACATATGAGAAGAGACTTGAAGACCTAAATATGTACACTCTGGAGGAGAGGAGGGACAGGGGAGATATGATTCAGACCTTTAAATACTTAGTGTATTAATGAACAAACAAACCTCTTCCAAAGATGGGGAAGCTGAGGGCATAACATGAAGCTGTAAGGGGGTAAACCGAAAGGCAATGTCGGGAAATACTTTTTCACTGAAAGGATGGTGGATGCTTGGAATGCCCTCCTGTTGGAAGTGATGGGGGCAAATACATTGACAGAATTCAAAATGGCATGGGACTGACACAGTGGATCCCTTTTATAGCAACAGGATAAAATCAAAATAAACAACTATCTCTTCCTTATCGTCCCTTCAGTTCAGTTCCCCACCTCTGGGTTGTGCACCACTTTCCGCAGCATGGAGACTGGGCATGTCAGACTTGTGACATCACTGCACATATCTGGCTGGCACCACCCACCAACTTCCAGTGTGTCCAGTCTCCATGCAGCCGGAGGTAGTGTGCCTAGGTGCTGGACTCACTAGTGCAGGGGTCTCAAACATGCGGCCCGCGAGAGCATTTTGTGCGGCCCATGACGCCACGACTATTTTCTTGGTATTTTGGTATTTTTTTTTCCTCACAGTATGATTCCCGGGGCTGCGTGGTGTTGGTCTGCTCTCCTCTGCACATGACCGAGTCACGAGCCTGCCCTCCACCAATCAGTGACAGGAAGGAGGAGGAGGAGAAGGAGAAGGAGGGGGGGGGGGGCCCAGAAGCAGTCTGAGCAGCCACCGGAACGCCACGAGGCACCACGCGCTTTGGAGGATCCCTTTTTGGTGTTACAGCAGGGTGCACAGCTCTCCGCGGCAGGTAAGGAGGCAGTCTGCCCAGCACCCGGAATTCTCTAACCAGCCCTGCCTCCCTCAGTCCCTCTCCTCTTCGGCTTTCAGAGCCGCGAAGGGAGAGCTTCTCCCTCGCGACTCTGTTAAGCTCGATGGGGCAGAGGGGAAATTTCCCATAAGCCTCAGCCGGCTTAACAGAGTCGCGAGGGAGGAACTCTCCCTTCGCGGTTCTAAGCCGAAGAGGAGAGGGACTGAGGCAGGCAGGGAGGGAGGGAGGGAAGCAAACAGGCAGGCAGGGAGGGAGGGAGGGCTGGCTCTGCCAGGCAGGGGGGGCCCTGCGGGACATGCGATTTTGCCGCGGCTGATGGGGGGGGGGGTCAGGACTGGTAATGTGCTGTGGGCTGGGGGGGTCAGAACTGGTAATGTGCTGTGGGCTGGGGGGGTCAGGACTGGTAATGTGCTGTGGGCTGGGGGGGGTTAGGACTGGTAATGTGCTGTGGGCTGGGGTGGTCAGAACTGGATTATAGTAATGTAGAAATCTTTTAGTCTTTATCCATACACTCATTAAGAGGCATGTTTACTAAAAGTTAGTTTATGGTAACATTATGCAAATATTTATGCAAATGAGGTCCCTTATGCAAATTAGGCCCGCGTCTTGTGCGGCCCCCGGGTTACTTTACAAGTCCTCATTTGGCCCTCAAAGCAATTTGAGTTTGAGACCCCTGCACTAGTGGAACGAATAAGGAGCTTCAGGCTAGCTAGTTAGGGTTTTTTGCTGTTGAATTCATATATCTTAATTCTTTTGGTTGTTTCTGTGCTTAAAGCTATTGGAAAAAAAAATAAGGAACAAAGGTCAGGAAAGTGAAGAGAGACCTTTGGGATAGATACCTCTCACTCTCCCAGTCATCTTTAGCTCTGCTGTTGGCTCTCCCCTTCGCCCTTAAGCAGAGTGAGCTGCTGCAACTGGGCTTCTTTCAGATCGGGGCCAGATTGCAGGCAGGTCTTCCTCTTGGTCAGGGATGTAAGCAGAGGCACTAAAAGAGCCTGCAGGCAGAGGTGAGTGTTCCGGTGAATGTTTTCTTGATCGGGTGCAGAATCGAGGCCTGCTGCCACGTGGGAGGCTTGTTTATTAGCAGGCAGTACTGAGGAGATTCAGGAGCTGTTTTTTCCCCGTGGTTTTTGTTGGCAGGGGAATTTTTTCTGTCAGGCTCTCTTTCAGTTGGTAAACTTTCAGTTTTGGGGGTTTTTCAGTTCTTTCTTATGTTAACTTATTTTGTCGTTTTTTTTGCTGTTCTTAAAGGGACAACGCATAAAAAAAAAAATTGTTTTTGCTTTTAGCTGTCTGTCTTTTTGTTTCCTGGTTGCCTTTGAAGCTCTACTGGTCTTGAGTCCATTTCTAATTTTCGGGTGTTCCGTAGCACTAATGCCAGCATGCCCTCATTGTCTAGTGTGTGGCTCTTACCAGGGCGCAGTCTCAGAAGCTGATGTGTGTTGGGGCTGTGCTGCTGAAGCTCTTAATATGGACCAGAAGTCCCAGGAGAAGACGGTAGGGGATACTCCATTGGAAACGCAGGGTTTGGCAAGGGCCTCAGAGGGGGAAGCCCTGTTGGGCCCTTCGGCTATTCCTGTGGCGGCTAGTCCAGGGTTGCCTGGTGCGCCCATGGTGCCGCTAGGAGCAGTGTCAGCACTGGCAGACTTTACACCGGACTTTGTGTTACTGCTTCATCAGGCCTACTGTTTGCGCCAACAGGGGGCGTGCACGGGGCCCCAAGCAGCCTTGGTTAGGGCTGGGAGCGTTGACGGCAGGCCAGTTAAGAGGCCTCGGCCAATGGATGAACAGCCCTTATGTTTGGATTGGCCAGAAGCTGAGGACTTTGACTTGGAGCTAGAAGCAGGAATGGAGGAGTTAGAGGAAGGTGAAATTCAGGAGCCTGAAGATCAAGCCAGGATTATCTGGGTCTTTCGGAGAGAAGAGCTTACAGTGTTCATTACTGAGTTGCTTCAGGTGCTCAATCTTTCTTCAAGTGCACCTGTAGAGGAGGAGGAGTTAGAGGATCCTCTCATGCAAGCAGTGCGGAAATCCGAAGCGGTGTTTCCCGTCCATAAAGTCATCAAACAGATGATTCTGGATGAGTGGGATTTGCCGGAAGCAGGTTTGCGTGGTATGCAGTCAGTGAATCGTCTTTATCCCTTGGCTGATCAGGAGCGGGAAATGTTTCGTTCTCCGTGTATAGATGCCATGGTTTCGGTGGTCACAAAAAAGACTATCATTCCGGTGGAAGGCAGTGCAGCTTTAAAGGACACTCGGGATCAGAAAGTGGATGTCCTACTGAAGCAAGCTTTTGAGGTTAATGCTCTGTCTTCAAGCCTCTATTTGTATGGCTTGGGTGGCAAGAGCATGCATTCGATGGTCACAGCGTTTACAGTAGCCAGGGTAGCAGACGCAGGAGAATTTAACTAGGCTGGAGCCGGGGTCAGCTTATTTAGCCGAAGTACAGTATGACCAGATTCGCGGTTTGGTGAATTCCATGGCTTCTTTGGTAGCTGCTCGCCGGTATCTTTGAATCAGGAATTGGGCGGCGGATGTGTCCTCCAAGTCGTGTCTTAGCAAGCTTCCCTTTAAAGGTAAGTTGTTGTTGGTGACGATCTCGATAAGTTGGTTAAGGATTTGGGAGAATCAAAAGGAGGTCGCTTACCAGAGGATAAGCCAAAGCCGGGGCGCACTCAATTGACTCTGCGGGGTCAGTCTCGGGACTTTCGGCGTTTTTGTGCCTCCCGGTTGGGAAACTTTCAAAGAGGGAGGTTTTCCTTTCGGGGGCAAAGTTTTATAGAGGCTTCAGAGGAACGGGCAGAGGTTTTGCAGCTCTCGTCTCCTTGGGATTTTGGAAGACTCAATGAAGCGAGGGGGACCTAGGCAGGAATCCAGCCCATAGGGGTTCGTCTTCGGGAGTTTTTTCCTGCCTGGGTCCAGATAACATTGGACCAGTGGGTGTTGGAGGTCATTGACAAGGGCTATTCTCTTGAGTTGGCCCGCCCAGTGGTTGATTCCTTTGTCCAGTCCCCTTGCAGGGGCTGAGACAGGGCAATGGCAGTACGGGAGTCTCTATCTCGGCTGCTGCAGCTACGAGCAGTAGTTCTGGTACCGCAAGAACAGTACGGAGTAGGTCAATACTCTTTATTTCGTAGTTCCAAAGGAGGACGGGTCCTACCATCCAAATCTAGACCTCAAGGGGGTAAATCGATGCCTGTGCGTACCTCATTTTTGGGTGGAAACCTTGCGTTCCGTTATGGTAGCAGTTTGTCAAGGAGAGTTCTTAACATCTCTAGATCTCACCGAAGCGTATTTGCACATCTCAATCAGGCCAGATCATCAGATGTTTCTCAGGTTTGCAGTGCCATGGGGGCATTTTTCAATTCCAAGCTTTGTCCTTTTGGCCTAGCGACAGCCCTGCATACCTTCACCAAAGTGGTGGTAGTAGTAGCGGCGGCTCTTCGAAAGGCGGGGATCTTGGTTCATCCTTATCTCAACGACTGGCTGATTCGAGCGAAATCCAGGACCGAAGGTCTGCGGGTAACGGGCAGAGTGGTGCAGCTCCTGCAGAGTCTTGGGTGGTCAGTATGGCCAAGAGCCGGCTGGTCCCAACGCAAGTTTTGGAATACTTGGGAGTGTGTTTTGACACTCGGCTGGGTACAGTATTTCTTCCGGAGTGTCGTGCCCGGGCCTTTCAGCAGTTGGTGCGCAATTTTTTGAAGACTCTGGCTCCATCGGCCTGGCATTATCTACAGGTGCTAGGAACAATGGCAGTGACTCTGGAAGTCGTGCCGTGGGCCAGGGCTCACATGCGTCTGTTGCAATGGTTGCTGCTCCGCCGCTGGTCGCACCAGAATGATTTGCTGGCCAGGCGCCTTCCCTGTCCGCTGCGAGTGAGGGAGTCACTGCATTGGTGGCTTTGTCCATGGAATCTGGAGACGGGCATGCTTCTCGAGCAGCCGCGTTGGCTTCCGGTGCTGACGGATGTCATTCTAGCGGGTTGGGGAGCTCCATTGCGTAGAGCTCTTTGCACAGGGCTTCTGGACAGCTCAGGAGTCCCAGTGGTCGATCAACCATCTGGAGTTGCGAGCAGTAGCTCTAGCACTTTGAGATTTCAAGGCCACTGTAAAGGGTTGCGCAGTTCGAGTACTACCTCAACCGACAAGACGGCAATGGAGGAAGAGGCAGAAAGTCTGTTCGCTTGGGTGGAGCTGCATTTCCAGGTGCTGTCAGCAGCACACCTTGCCGGATCAATAATGTCACGGCGGACTATCTAAGCCGGGTACAGATAGATCCAGGAGAATGGGAGCTTCACCCGGAGGTCTTTGCTCAAATAGTCACCAGGTGGGGATCGCCAGTTATGGATATCATGGTGACGTTTCGGTCAGCAAAAATGAATAGTTTCTTCAGTAGGAGGCGAGAAAGGATGTTGGAAGGTCTGGATGCTTTGCTTCAGCAGTGGCCCGCGCACGGTCTTCTCTGCGTTTTCCCTCCTTGGGATCTCATAGGGCGTGTGATTCAACGCATCGAAGTTCATCGGGGAAGAGTGGTATTGGTGGCTTCGGATTGGCCTCGTCGGCCATGGTACGCTGATCTCATATGTCTTCTTTACAGGAACCCATGGCGAATGCTGGTTTGGGAGGATCTTCTGTTGCAAGGTCCTATGTGGATGCAGCAGGTGGCTTGGTTCTCTTATGGCTTGGCTCTTGAAAGGGCAAGGTTAAGGAAGAGAGGTTATTCCAATGCGGTCATTTCCATGTTGCTGCTGGTTAGGAAAAGGTCGATGTCCTTGGCATATATATGCGTTTGTACTTTTGAGGGCTGGTGTGCGCGGCGTCAGGTTCGCCCAGCTGCATCTGTTCCGATAGTGTTGAGTTTCTTGCAGGATGGTTTTGATAAGGGATTGGCGGCCAGTTCGTTAAGAGTCCAACTGGCAGCTATTTCTTGTTATCGAGGTAAAGTGCAAGGGGTCGCCTTGGGGGCCCATGTCGATGTGGTGCGTTTTCTGAGAGCGGTTTCACGTCTGCGTCCATGCAGGGTGGTGTCTCCTCCGTGGGATCTCAACTTGGTTTTAGGGGCACTAACTAGGGAACCCTTCGAACCCTTGCATCAGGCGTCTAGAAAGGATTTGACTTTGAAGACTGTTTTTGGTAGCCATTTGCTCAGCACGTCATATCTCGGAGTTACAGGCCTTGTCCTGTCGAACCGTTTCTGACCTTTTCTAGGGATAAAGTGGTGTTATGTCCCGTCCCGTCTTTTCTACCAAAGGTTGTTTTAGCTTTTCATGTGAATCAATCTGTGTGTCTGCCAGTTTTAGGTCATTCAGGTGATAGCGAGACAGACTGTAGTTTGCGTTTGGCTATAAAGAGGGTTCTGAAGTGATATCTGAAGGTCTCGGAGTCCTTCCGCAAGTCAGAGCATTTGTTCATACTTTTTGGAGGGCCACATAAGGGGGGGGGGCGGCAGCCAAAGCTTCGGTTTCCAGATGGATCCGTGAAGCAATTGCTTCGGCGTATGTCTTGCAAGGTCGTCAAGTGCCCTTGAGGCTGAGGGCTCATTCTACTAGGGCACAAGCGGCATCATGGGCGGAACATACAGCTTGGTTCCTCCGGTGGAGATTTGCAGAGCGGCCACGTGGTCGTCTTTGCATACGTTCAGTAAGCATTATCGCCTGGATGTTCAGGTGGCGGAAAGATGCCTGTTTCTGTTCTGTGGTCTTGCAGTCCGGGTGGACAGGTCCCTCCCATTAATTTACTGCTCTGTTACATCCCAGAGGTGGGAGACTGAACTGGAGGGATAAGGAAAGAGAAATTAGACTTACCTGCTAATTGTTGTTCCTTGAGGAACTCCAGTTCAGTCCCGATTCCTGCCCGTATTCTCTTCCGTTTTGCAGAGTCCTTGTTTCAAGCAGGACGTGTGACAGCAACTAATCAATAGTGGAAGAATCTGGATTTTGCTGTATTCAATCAAGGTATGTTCTATGGTTTTTGGCGGTATATTCTGTATTCTGCCTTTTTCTCTCTCTCCTGTCAGTTCTGTTCTGTCTATGTTGGCGGGAGAGGGAGAGTATCCTCTAGGAAAAGGGGTATTTAGTTCAGTTGCAAGTTATGTTTATTACTATAGCTACTTATTGTTGCTCCTCTGAGTCTGCTTTGTCATTAGATCACTGGAAGCTGGTGGGTGGTGCCAGCCGGATATGTGCAGTGATGTCACAAGTTTGACAGGCCCAGTCTCCATGTTGCGGAAGGTGGTGCACAAGGTGGTGCACAACCCAGAGGTGGGGGACTGAACTGGAGCTCCTCAAGGAACAACAATTAGCTGGTAAGTCTAATTTCTCCTTATCTCAACAAATAGGGGTGACCTACATGGAGCGGTGGGTGCACCCCTAAACAAAGGCATGGGGAGGAGTGACCTGCACGGAGCGGCAGGTGCACCTATACTTGCAGCCTCGCTGGGCAGACTAGATGGACCATACTGGTCTTTATCTGCCATCATAAACTGTTACTATGTCGTGTTCTCTCTCTCTTTCTCTCTCATATGTGTATTTGTCATATACCAATCAAAAGGAGTTGTTTCATTCCTAGTTACTATACTCTGCCTTTTATCTAGTTTTATCTTAATTTTATTATGTTTTTACTATGTTATTAGTTTATTTTGATTTTAACCATTATTAGTTTATTTGCTTGTGTGTGGTGGTTTTTTTTTTTTATTGTTTTGAGGTTTTACCCCCCTGAAGAAGGCAATACTGCCGAAACGTGTAGGGGTTTGAATAAAGCACCTGTTACTACCTTCACTACTCGCTTTGTGTGTGGTTCCTGTTTTGATGCTAGTGGTCTCACTCTTTTTGTGCCTGTGCAGGAGAGTCAGACAGCGATGGAGAGAGTGGCATTGTCTCCAACGGTTAGGATGGGTCGTCAATTTTTCCAAGGGTCATGTATAGCTGACTCCGGATCTGGTCTACCTGGGGGAGCATTTCAGTGCCATGGCTGAGTTGGTTTCTCTGCCCCCCAGATTGGATCCAGAAGGCGCAGGGTCAGATTTAGAAGTCCTGCAATGTGTGGTCTTCTCTGGTGTGAGACAGCCTGCAACTATTGGGTTCCATGGCAGCAACATTGGATCTAGTGCCACGGGCCAGAGCACACATGCGTCTCCTCCAGAGAACATTGTTGTCTCTGTGGTCTCCCCAGAGGCATTCCTTCTGACAGAGATTGCGATGCCTGGAGGAGGCGAGGAGGAGTCTGCTGTGGTGACTGGACTCTGCCAAGTTTGCTGCAAGGATGTCTCTTTCTTCTCTGGGTTGGTGATGATCGATGCCAGCATGGTCGGTTGGGGGGTGCACTGCCAGCATCAAGTGACTCGGGCAGTGGTCTCATGGAAGAACAGAGCTGGTCTATAAATTGCTTGGGAATGCGTGCAGTGCACCTGGCACTACAGGCCTTTCATCCAGCATAAGGCAGTGAGAGTCTTTTTGAACAAAGTGACTATGGTTACTTATATCAATTTGCAAGACAGCACCAGAAGTGTGGTGTGGGTGACAGAGGTGGGCCCTCTGCTTCAGTGGGCAGAGACCCAGCTCCTAGCTCTATCGTCAGCTCACATAGTCGTAAAGAAAAATGTGCAGGCCATTTTTCTCATTTGGCATAGATTGCATGATTTGGTGTTTCTACAGATAGTGCCATTGGGGAACACCTGTTATGGATCTGATGGTGGCCATGAACAATGCCAAGGTGAATAGTTTCTTCAGCCGCAGGTGGGAAAGGATATTTGAGGGCCTGGATACTCCTAGCTCAGAGATGGCCAAGTAACGGCATCCTGTATGTGTTCCCTCCCTGGCTGTTGATAGGCCGTGTACTCTAGAGAGTAGAATCCCATTAAGGGCTAGTGATCTTGGTGGCATTGGATTGTCCTCTGAGGCTGTGGTATTGGATTGTCCTCTGAGGCCATGGTATGCAGATTTGGTTCATTTGAAGATGGAAGAGCCGTGGCAGCTTCTGGTGATGGACCTTCTGCTTTCGTAAGGTCCCGTTCTTTATTTAAACTTTTTTATATACCGCCTTTCAAATTATCAAAGCGGTTTACAGTGGACAACAACTCTATACAGACAACTTTAGGGGAAGGGTATGTTAACATTATAACTTTAAAAAATCAATTTATATACAGTAGGCTGGGTGATTAGATTAGGGTGGAGTGGGATGGGTTTGGGTTGGGAATTGGTTGGAGAAGGGCGAGTTGGGAGGTTTGTTTGGGGGGATGTTTGGGTGTCTGTTCCAAAAGATTCTTGAAAAAGGAGTGTTTTTAGCTTCAGAACTCTGTTAGGTTGTTGATGGCTCTTAGGTTGGTTAGAAGAGCATTCCAGTTTGCGGATCTGTATATAGAGAAAGTTTTATTGCAGGTGGACTGAGCTTTTGGTTTTGTGGGTGTGTATGTTTTGTAGGTTTTGATCAGTTGTCTTGCTGTGGTATCTGGGTTTTTCTGAAGAAGAGATTGTAGGTATTCTGACGATAAGTTGTGAATAACTTGAACGTATTGATTATTTTGTACTTGATGCATGCTTGCATTGGGAGCCAGTGTAGAGTCTTAAGGGTGGGTGTGATGTGGTCTTGTGTTCGAGTACCAGTGATTAGGCAGGCTGCTGTGTTTTGAGCTAGTTGTAGTGATTTGTATTACATGTTTTGGGAGGCTGTGAAGATAGAGGTGCAGTAATCTAAGTGGGGAGGAGTTAATGCTTGACATACTGTCCTGAAGTGATTGGAGGCTAACAGTGGATGTAGTTTGTGGAGGATCCTGATTTTGTGATAGACTGTGGTTTTTTTTTTTTAATGTGGGGTTTGAAGTTTTAGCCTTTGGCCTAGTGTAACTCCCAAATATTTGACTTTGGATTTTACTTTTATTTCATTGTTGTCTGTCTATCTTGATTATTGATGGGGGTATGTAGGTTGGGTTGTTTATGTGCAGGATTGCTGTTTTGTTGTAGTTTGAGTTTGAGGTAGTTTAGCCACTGCCTTGAAACACTCTTTGCTGTGAATTGTGTGTGGGGTTTTTTTTTTTTTTTTGTGGAGAAGGGAGTATAGCATAAAGTCATCTGCATAGAGGTGGTAATATATGTTGTGTTTGAGGTTACAGATTGGTTGCAGGTAGAGGTTGTATAGGAGTGCACATAGTGAAGAACCATAGGATATCCCTTGTAAATGTTTGAACTTTGTCGATGTTTGGGTTCCCATCATGACTTGTTGAGTGCAGCCTGTGAGGTAAGAATAGAACCATGTTAGAGGAGTTTTTGATATTCCAATTTCCTTAAGGTGTTCAATGAGCTGCTAGTGGTTTATAGAATCAAAGTCTGCTGAGATGTCAATGAATATTAGTATAAAGCCTTGTTCATTTTTTTTCCATTCCTTTGATTAGGGTTTTTAGTAGAGAGGTGAGTAGAGTTTCTACACTATGACCTGGTCTGAAGCCATGTTTCTGGGGATCAAGGTTGGCAGATGTGTTGATGTATTTCTGTAGCTGGAGTTGTAGTTTCTTTTCCCAATTATTTTGGCTTGAAAAGGGATGCTTGCTATGGGTCTGTAGGAGCTTCAGAGGTTGGGAGTGGTCTTCAGGATATGTCTTATAGAGGTGATTATAAGATTGGTGGGCATGTGGCCTTGAGTGAGGGATAGGTTTGTTTTGTGGTTTTATATTTTTATTTATGAAATTTCCAAATACATTACACAAATCTATCAGAAAGAGAAACAACAATCCCAATAAGAGAACAAACCCCCAAAAGGAAATTCCAATAATTAAGAAATGACAAAATAGAATAGTCCATAATCAAGGAAATGGGATCCAAGAAATAGGAAAAAGCAGCTCAACAAAGAGAGAAACAATAATACAGAGGAAGCCCCCTCTGGCACAGCTACTCGAAGGGTCATTACAGCGGTACCTGTGAGCGTATCGAGGCATTACTCCCCTTCCTCCTAGACATAGTCCACAAGTGATTTTGGCTAAAAAAAACAACCCATAAGCTTTTTACCCTCATAAGCTATAACACAAATACAAGGAAATCGCAACACAAAGTTTAGCCCCAAGGCCAAGGCTGTTGACCATAGAGCCAAAAAGCCTTGGTGCCATTTCTGTGTACTTTTAGAAAAATCAGGAAAAATACATATTACGGAGTCAAAAAAAGACTTATGCATAAACCGAAAATACTATTTAAACACTGCATTGCGGTCAAACTCCAAAGCGAATGTTACAACCAGAGTATACCTCTGGGTTACAACCTCCAAGGAGGATTTTAGAAACTGTCAGGTTATTCCCAGCAGATCCACCCTGCCCTACGGGGCAATTACTCCCACTAGGGGAAAGATATTGAGCCCTCACTATAGGGGGGAGATTTCCAGAGTCCATTCCTAGAGTCTCAGTTAAATATTTCTTCACCATATCAATAGCAGAGATTAAAGGAGACTTGGGAAAGTTCAGCAAATGCAAATTATTACATTGAGCCTGATTTTCAAGATACTCCGATGAGATGTAACATTGCTGTCTTTCACAAACACTTCTCCCATCATTTGCACCACATTCACTTTTGCTTCTATAACAACCATTCTCCCAGATAAGGAGTCCAATGCTTTGGCTTGATCAACCACAGCTTGGGAAACAGACAAACAGACAAACTGGGGTGCTCAGTCTGATTAGATAGTCTCTGGAGAGAAGAATTGAAGCCCTGAATAACCTTCCACAGTGACTCCATAGTCACTGCTTGTGGTTTCTATACCTCACCAAACTTAATCCCCAAAGGCGTCTCGCTCCTCTTTGCAATGTCCTCCACAGTTCTGAAAAAGGAAGCTGGCCCAACCTCCGATGTTTGTTTCTGCCTTCACAGGAAACGAGACAGTGACCGGCTTTCCTCCCGAAAAGGGCTCCGCTCCTGCCACTTCGGCCCGCGGAGACCCCACAGCACCATCTGCAATAGCACTTCTAGGGTTGGGAGGTGGTATCCGTACAACAGGGCTGAGAGATGCCCCTTCGCTGCTGTCAAAGTGATTCCCCTCCAGCAGACCCAGAAAAGATGATACCAGTGAAACTTGAGGTATGCCAACGCCCATCATCGTCTGGCGCAAGGGGCCAAAAGAGATGCTCTCCGGGAGGGTAAGCTTCCCCTTTCACTTTCTCTTTCCCATGGCCGCATCAACTTGCAGCTCAACAGAATCGACAAAAGAGAGCAGCATGTCCTCAGGCATGCTCTTCTAAAGCGCCATCTTGTATCCTAGAGGGAAGCGAGGGATAGGTGGTTGATGAATATAGTCTGGGAGAGCTCGTGTCTGACCATCTTGATCCATAAAACTAGGTATCAAGTGGAGAAGTGGTGGTATTAATAGTTGTGAGGCAATGTTCCCTCTAATTTTCTGTAGGCTGTGTGCGCATAAAATATCAGCTGTGTGCAGCTTTTGAAGGAAGGTTAAATTTTTGTGCGCCACATAACACTCGGAGTTATATACTTTAAAATTTGAGAACACATCAGAATACAGTATGTACACCACTGTTCCCTCTAAGCTGTGCGCATGTGCGCGCGCGCACACCTCGCCGAACGAGCGCACATACTTTACAGCAGAGCGCACAAAAATTACGGTTCTGATTCTGATAGAAAACAACACAGACGTCTTAAAATTTAAAAGTTGTTGTGTATTTATGGTTTTCACAAGTTCTACAATATTTTCTAGTGCAATCAATGTGGTGTACAGCCTGTATTCTGACGTGTAGTCAAATTTTAAAGTATATAACTCCGAGTGTCGTTATGTTGCGCACAAAAATTTAACCTTCCTTCAAAAGCTGCACAGCTGATATTTTATGTGCACACAGCCTACAGAAAATTAGAGGGAACATTGATGTACACCACACTGATTTTAATCAAATTAAATGAAAATAGATGATTACTAAATGAAGCGGGAAATTTCTAGTAATTACAATCATAACTTTTAAATTTTAAGATGTCTGTGTTTTCTATCAGAATCAGAGCCGTAATTTTTGTGCGCTCTGTTGTAAAGTATGTGCGCTCACTCGGCGAGGTGTGTGCGCGCGCACACGCACACAGCTTAGAGGGAACAGTGTTGTGAGGGTATGTTCCTGATGCTCAGCTAAAAGTAAGTTAACAGTTTTCCATCTCTGTAATGGTTGTGAGTTTTCTGAGGATGGGTGGAGGTTGAAGTCAAGATCAGGTTTTTGTTTATTCTGGAGGAAGAGGGCTGTGTCTTGAGATCCTATTTTTGGTTTTGTTGTGGTGGTGGACTTCAAGTGAGGGATTTAACTATATTGAATAGTTCTTGGGTGATTCATTGAGTTTAGTATTCTTTTTTTTTTGTGTTGAGAAGATTGTTGTATTCAGTTTGTTTGATTGAATATTCATTGAGGAGGAGCAGATCTCTCGAACGTTTCCATTGTTGTTCAGTCTGCCTTAAGATGCATTTGGTTCCTTTTATTTCAGAGGAGTACCAAGGAGCTTGTTTTCTTGTGTTCTGTTTTGGTGCTATGACAAATGGAGGTATGGTGTCAATCCATTTGTTGATCACTTCTGTTAAGTCAGTGGGAATGTTGTTCAGTCTTCGGATAATGTGGGTTAACAGTGACTGCTTGTTGAATTTCTTAAATCTGTGTGCTGTGGGGTGGAATGTACTGCGTAGATGGGGGGGGGGGGGTGGTTGCAGAAGTTCAAATGTGATCATGTGGTAGTCCACTCATGGAATTGGGGTTACTTTGATAGGGGTGAGAAGATTGTTTGAGATGAGCTCAGTGGGTGTAAAGAGGTTGTCTAAGGTGTTCCCTTTTTTATGGGTGGGAATGTTAATTAATTGGATGAGGCTTAGTGCTTCCATGAATAAGCTGGTTTGGTTGGTGGGGGCTGGTGAGGTTCAGGTCACCAAGCAGGATGAAAGACTTGGACTTTTTTTTTTTTTGCTGTGCGGGCACTAGCTTTTTCTAGCAGGATGGAAAGGTCTTTGGTGTTGGTGTTTGGTGAGCGGTATGTCAGGCATATTGTCCAGTCCTTGTTTTCGATTACCAGGATATTTGAGTTCTGTTGAGATAGATGTAATGGTGGAGAGGTTTAGCTGAAGACTGTCGCCTTTTCTGTTTTTTCTAGGGCAGTTGTGGAGTGAGTGTGATGGGTGGGTTAGCTGGTTGTGTAAGACATCGTCTGATGATGTGAACCATGATTCTGTGACATACATGATCTCTAGGTTTTAATAATGTACATAGCTGTTGTGTGGATTTTTCTCATGCCGAATGTGAGTCTATTCTTGCTTACAGTTTGGCTCTTGAAGAGGACTAGGCTGAGGGGGAAGAAAAGGTTGCTCCCCTCAGGTCATTTCAACTCTACTTTGGGCTAGGAAATGTTCAACCTCTTTGGCGTACATTCATATCTGGTGAGAGTTTGTGTGAGGAGAGGGATCTTCGTTCTCTCTTCTTTGCTTCTGGATGCCCTGGTGTTTGTTCAAACTGGGTTGGACAAAACTCTTGTCTGAAATTCCTTGCATGTTTAAGTGGCAGCTTTTAGCCTGTTTAGGGGTCAAATTCAAGGGGTTGCCTTGCTTCTCATCTGGATGTGGTATGTTTTATTTGAGGGATGTGAAACATGTTTGTCCACTGGTATGGTGTCCTGTGCCATCGTAGGACTTGAATCTGGTTTTGTTGGCACTGGGGAGCCTCTGTTTTGAGCCTCTGCAACAGGTTTCCTTAAAGGATCTTATTCTGAAGATTGTCTTTTTGGTAGCCATTTGCTCTGCATGGTGGATCTCCGAGCTGCAAGTCTTGTCCTGTAGAGAACCTTTCTTGCAGATCCCTAAGGAGAAGGTTGTCATTAGACCAGTTTCTTCCTTTTTCCTAAGGTGTCAACATTTCATCTTAATCAGTCTGTCACATTGCCCTTTTTTTTGAGACAGGAGTAGGTTCAGAATCTCAGCAGCTTTGGCTATTGGCTATTCGGGGCGCCCTTCGGCAGTATCTTAAACAGACCCTAGAGTTGAGGAAATCTGTTCACCTTTGTCCTTTTTGGGGGACACTATAAATGGGAAGCAGTGTCAAAGATGTCGGTAGTGCGCTGGTTGAGAGGCTATCGCTTCTGCCTGGCATCATTCAGTTTGGAGGGTCTGCGGGCCCACTCCACTAGAGCTCAGGTGGCCTTGTGGACAGAGTTTTTGCATTGGTGTCACCAGTGGATATCTGTAAGGCGACAATTTGGTCATTGCTTCATTCGTGTGCCATATGCCTGGAGGTACATTCACAAGGTGATGTGCAGTTCGGAGTAAGTGTGTTGCAGACTGGACTCGCGTATCCCTCCCATAGTTGAGTACTGTTCTGGCACATCCTATGCGTCTGGACAGGATTGGAATTGGAGGGGCAATGAGGAAAACATAATTACTCACCTCTAGCAGGTGTCCTCTGGGAACAGCAGGAATCAGTCCTCACATATGGGTGATGTCAGCACCGATGGAGTCCTCGCAGAATCATCTCCCCAGCTTTCAAAGAAAGCCTTTGGGAGATGCCACCACGCATGCGTGATCCCCTTCCTGCCCAAGGTTGTCATCTTACTCTGTCAGATGACATAGCTAGAGCCAACAAAAGAAGATGGCAAAAAATTGGACAGCTACTCCAAGGGGAGGAAGTAGGGTTGTGAGAACTGATTACTGCTATACCTGGAGAACACTACCTGTTACAGCTGAGTAACTATGCTTTCTTTGGGAACAAGCAGGAAGTCGGTCCTCACATATGGGACTCCCTAGCTACAGATTTCTCTCACTTGGTTTGCAGCTTGTCGTGCTGTGAGGGCTTGCGTGTATCAGTGATGCTGAGAGCTAAACTATCGGTAGTTTAACTACTGGCAGGGTCTCCCAAGATGGACAGGTCTCAGCTGAGGTGCCAGACCAAGACAAACCACCCATCTGGGCAGCAGCAGAATGGGATAGTGCTGATGGCGGAGGATCACATTTTTGTGACAACGGCAACAACACCAAACTTAAACTGCGCGGAAGAAAGGCCCGGCAATCTACTTCTGTATCTTGCCATGAAAACCCAATGGATAGTTACAACAAAACAAATTGTGCTATGGTGCTGGAAGATGAGACCCCCAGGTCGGAAGGCACTCAACTAGCTACTGGGGAAGAGCTGAAGACTTTTCAGAGTAAAGCCAGCATTTATGATGTGGTTGGATCAAAGCCCTCGGGAAGTCTGACTGCTGATGTAGCTGCGCATGAAATGAGTCAGAAGCTGTAAAGATGTCTTACACATTGGAACATGGAACGTACGAAGCATGAACCAAGGTAAGTTGGAGGTGGTCAAGAATGAAATGGAACGTGTACAACTTGATCTGTTGGGTGTCAGCGAACTGAAATGGACTGGCATCGGGCACTTTGCATCAGATGATCACATGGTCTACTATGCTGGAAATGAAAGACGAAGAAATGGTGTTGCATTTATAATAAAGAAGAAATTTGCAAGAACTGTAATGACATACAATGCAGTCAGCGAACGCTTAATCTCTATTCGTCTACGAGGATTGCCTATCAACACAACTATAATTCAAGTATATGCCCCAACAGCTGCAGAAGAGAATGAAATTGAAGAGTTCTATGAACAAGTACAAGCTGAAATTGACAGAACATGCAAACAGGATATCCTGATAGTCATGGGTGACTGGAATGCAAAAGTTGGCAACAAAGAAGGCAAAGTAGTTGGAAAATATGGACTTGGCAACAGAAATGAAGCTGGAGAAAGACTGATAGAATTCTGCAAGACCAATGATCTATTCATCTCAAACATCTTCTTCCAGCAACACAAGCAGTGACTGTACACATGGACTTCACCCAATGGATTGTATAAAAATCAAATTGACTACATCTGTGGAAGTCAACGATGGAAAAGCTCTATAACATCAACCAAGACAAAACCTGGAGCTGACTGTGGTACAGATCATCAACTACTAGTATGCAAACTCAAGCTAAAGTTGAAAAAGAGCAAACCACTCATGAATGCAGCAAAATATGACCTTGAGAATATATCACTGGAATTTAAAGACTGCCTGCAAAATTGATTTGCTGCTTTAGATACAAATGACAGAGTTCCGGAAGAGTTATGGAATGACATCAAGAAGGTTGTGTTGGAAGAAAGCGAGAAGTCTCTACAAAAGGTGAAAAAGCAAAAACGGCCAAAATGGATGACGGAAGAAACTCTGAAAATTGCCCAGAAACGCAGAGAAGCTAAAGCCAGAGGAGAAAGAAAGACAATCACAGAACTCAACAGATTTCCAACGTGCAGCAAGACAGGACAAGGAAAAGTACTACAACAAAGCATTCAAGGAAATAGAAGCAGAAACTATTAGAGGAAGAACAAGATCGGCTTTCCTAAAGTTATGAGAGTTAAAGAAAAAGTTCCAGCCTCGAATTGGAATGTTACAAGATGCTCAAGGTTCTATGTTGAATGATGCTGAGAAGATCAAGAAAAGGTGGAAGGAATATACAGAGTTTTTATATGATAAAGATCAAGTGGACCAACAGCTGTTTCAACCTGTACCTTATGATCGGGAACCATTGGTGATGAAAGAAGAAGTTGAAGCAGCATTGAAAGCCTTATCAAAGAACAAAGCACCAAGCATTGGCATTCCTATAGAAGTATTGCAGCAATCTGATGCAGCTGTTACCATACTTACAGGGCTCTGCCAAGAAATATGGAAGACAACATCATGGCCAACTGACTGGAAAAGATCTGTGTTTATACCAATACTAAAGAAAGGTGATCCAACTGACTGTGGAAATTATCGAACAATCGCTCTGATCCCACATGCCAGCAAGATTCTACTGAAGATTATTCAAAAGAGACTACAATCATACCTGGAACAAAAACTACCTGAAGTGCAAGCAGGGTTCAGGAAAGGGCGAGGAACGAGAGACATCATTGCGGATGTGAGATGGATCCTTGAAAAGACTAAAGAATACCAAAAGGATATCTATTTGTGCTTTATCGACTATAGCAAGGCTTTTGACTGTGTAAACCATGAGAAACTCTGGGCCACATTAAGAAGCATGGGTATACCAGAACACCTGCTCTTGCGCAATCTGTACATTGATCAAGAAGCAACAGTTCGAACGGAACAAGGAGAAACAGAATGGTTTAAAATAAACAAAGGTGTAAGACAAGGCTGCATACTTTCCCTCTACCTGTTTAATTTATATGCAGAACAAATCATCAGAGAAGCAGGATTGTATGAAGACAACAGAGGTGTGAAGATTGGTGGAAGACTCATCAACAACCTTTGCTATGCTGATGATGATACATTACTGGCTGAAAGTGAAGATGATCCGAAACATTTGCTTCTCACAATCAAAGAACATAGTCTCAAAAAGGGCCTGCACCTTAATGTAAAGAAGACAAAGATCATGACAACTGGCATAATCAACAGGTTCATCGTTGAAGGAGAAGAAATTGAAATTGTGAACAACTTTAACCTACTTGGATCAACTATCAATAAAGAAGCAACAAGCAGTCAAGAAATCAAACGACGCATTGCTCTTGGCAGAATGGCTATGAAAGACCTAGATAAGATTCTCAAGAGCAGAGATGTCTCTCTCCATACAAAGATTCGACTTGTTCAAGCCATGGTATTTTCAGTAACACATGGATGTGAAAGCTGGACAGTGAAAAAGACAGACAGGAAGAAAATTGATGCCTTTGAATTATTGTGCTGGCGGCGAATACTGTGTATACCATGGACTGCCCGAAGAACAAACCAGTCGGTACTAGAGGAGATCAAACCTAAGCTTTCTTTAGAAGGTCAGATGACAAGACTTCGACTTTCATACTTTGGACACATCATGCAAAGAGAGAGATCATTAGAGAAAGACATCATGCTTGGCAGGATAGAAGGTCAACGCAAAAGAGGAAGGCCAGCAATGAGATGGATCGATACAATAACAGCAGCTACGGGTACCAGTCTGTCAACAATGAGCCGCCTGACTGAAGACCGAACACACTTTAGGATAGCTATCCAGAGGGTCGTCATGAGTCAACTCGATGGCACTTAACAACAACAACAGCTACAGATTACCGAAAGCCTGTAGAGAAAAACACATTCGCCGTCAAGGGGAACTGAGCAGCAAAAATTCTTTTTGCAGATAGACTGCAGTAGGACCCATGTGTCCAGTGGGAACCAATGTCTCCGGTAGCCTGAACACAGAAAGGTCTGAGAGTAGGAGTTGCCTAAACCCTGAAAAGATTACAAGCATGGCCTGGCCGAAGGTGCTGTCCCGTTGGGACTCCCTCTCCAGGCAGTAATGAGCTGCGAAGGTATGGACTGAAGACCAGGTGGCTGCCCGGCAGATGTCCAACATCAGGACAGAGCGCAGGTTTGCCACAGAGGCCGCCATGGCTCTGTCACTGTATGCAGTGACCCAGCCATCCAGTATGCTCCTGGCCCTCTCATAGGTGACAGCGATGCAGTCTGCCACCCAGGTGGACAGGGTTCGCTTGGTCACTGTTTCCCCCAGACTGGGGTCGTAGGAAACGAAAAGCTGAGAAGCTTTTCAGTGGCCCTGGGTATGTTGGATGTAGAAGGACGGAACCCTTTTACAGTCCAAGATGTGAAGGGCGGTCCCCACCCTGCTGGAGTGAAGCCTCGGGAAGAAGGTGGGTAGCACCACCTCCTGGTTGAGATGGAAGGAAGACACCTCCTTCGGAAGGAATTTGGGATGCGTGTGTAGCACGATCCTCTTTTTGTAGAACCTGGTGTATGGCGCCTCTGCCACCAAGATTTGGAGCTCACTGACCCTGGAAGCGGAGGTGAGCGTCACCAGGAACACAACTTTCCACGAGAGATACCTCAGGTGGCAGCTAGCCAGGGGCTCGAAGGGCAGGCAGGTGAGCTGTGCCAGCATTACATTGAGGTCCCACTCAGTTGCCAGAGGGCGGACAGGAAGGTTTGACAGCAGGAGCCCCTGCAGAAAGCGGGTCATCGGAGGCTGAGCTGAGAGGGGTTTGCCTTCAACAGGATGGTGATGTGCCGCCAGGGCACTGAGGCACACTGACAGTGTTTTGATTTGAGCCCAGATTGTGAGAGATGAAGATGATACTGCAGCACCAGCTGCACTGGGCAGGAGAATGGGTTCACCCATTGCTCCACGCACCACACTGAGAACCCGAGCCATTTGAATGTGTAAGCACTCCTGGTGGAAGTCTTACAGGAGGCCAGCAGGATTTCTTCCATTTCCCTTGAGAGGTTGAAAGGGACTAAGTTTACCCTTTCAGCAGCCACGTTGTCAGTGATAGGGACCCCAGATTGGGGTGCAGGAGAGAGTCCTTTTCTTGAGACAAGAGCCCCAGGGAACTTCCCAGGGGGATCGGTACCTCCACTGACAGGAACAGCGATAACCATGGCTTCCTGGGCCACTATGGAGCCACCATGATCAGCAACACTCTTTCGCGAAGAGCCTTGAAGAGGGTCTTGTCAATCAGTGGTGTGAGTGGAAGGCATACAGGAGGCCTTTCAATCACAAGATGAGGAACATGTTTGCTGCTACCCAGCCCAGGTGGGGCTGACAGGAACTGAAGCAGGGCAACTAATAGTTGTCTGGGCTGGTGAAACGTTCCACCCACGGGGTCTCCCAGAGTGAGAAGAGCCGGGTTTTCACTCTGGGGTCGAGCTAGCACTCATGTGGTTGGAGGACCCTGCTCAGGTTGTCTGCCAGGGTGTTGTCCTGGCCTGGTAGATATACTGCCCGTAGGAGCATTCCTTGACAAATTGCATAGGAGCAGAGTGTCATTGCCTCGCGGCAAAGGGTACAAGACCCTTTGCTCCCTTGCTTGTTCATGTAGAATATCACCACTTGGCTGTCCATTTGGATTAGCATCAGCTGGTGCCTCAGACGGTGGCGAAAGGCTTGGAGGGCTAGATATATTGCCCGAAGCTCGATAAGATTGATTTGCTAGTTTCCCTCTGCCTGTGACCAGCTGCCTTGGGTGTGAAGTTCCTCGCAGTGGGCTCCCCATCCTATCAGGGAGGCATCTGTTGTGAGAGGCCTTGGGGATCCCTCCCTGAAGATGTTGCAGATTTTGCACCATGTCAGGGAGTCTGCCAACTGGTGCATCACTGAGACACTGTCGTGGAGGCACCCTGTGGCTTGTGTCCACTGGTATCAAAGGCACCACTGGGCAACTGTCATGTGCATCTGGGCATCTGGGGTGGCATGGACCATAGAGGCCATGTGGCAGAATAGGCACAGAAGAAGGTAAGCCAATACCGAGGAATGGTGTTGCATGTCTACAACCAGTTCCCAGAGCTGGTTGGCCCGATCCAGGGGGAGGAACGCCCTTGCCCTTGCCTGAACAGTGTTTAGTTTTACCCCTATGAACTCCAGACATTGTGTTGGAAAGAGGTGAGACTTGGAGTGGTTAATCATGAACCCCAGATTTTGTAGGACGGGGATGGTGAGAACCCAGCAAGCTCCTTTGCTAGGTCTATCGGGTATATGCCCATGTGCAGCTGGTAGGCCTGGATCCGGCTGATGAGCATCGAGCCCAGGTAGCACTTTCTGCTGAAGGCATCCAAGGTGCTGGCCTCCCTATCCAGGGGCATCAAGGAGTGCGTCGTCTGGATGTTCAGCTGACGCATGGCTGACTCCACCACCATGGAGTTATGCGGCAGCTGTGCCTTTTAGAAGACCGGGCTCCGGCAGACCTGGTACATCTAGTTGAGTCGCTTGCTCACGATGGGCACAGATGCTGGTGTTTCCCACATACGGAGCATTAGCCATTCCAGGATGGATGGAATATGGGTACCATCAATGATTCCCTCAGTGGGTTCTCGTATTGGAGGATATCTAGTTTCTCCGTCTAGTTCCTCCTCCGATTCTGTTGGGATTGCTAGCGCCTTTGACATGTCCTGCATGAAGTTGAACGCCACGTCCTCAGTTGGGAACTGGTCCGAGAGGATGTTGTGGTGGCTCCAGGTGTCAAAACTCCTTGTCCCCTCTCCCATTCCGAGTAGTTGGTGGGAGGGTGGCCCGGAGGCCCCACGGCTGGTGTCGTGCATGCTAGCCGGGGAAGACCTGTAGAACGGGATCCAGATAGAGACCTCGGCTGAGGATTGACTCAGGGCCATATGGCCTCAAGGATCAGCTCGGCCTCCGGGGACGTCCTCGTTGTCGAGAGTCTGGTGTCTGGGCAGAGGAACTGGCTGTGCCAGACATTAACGCCCACTGCTGGTTCATGAAGGCAGACAGGGTCTGCTCCAGGACCACCATTCTGGTCTCCCAGCCCAGGTGGCTCCACAGCCCTTGGCGCAGGCACTGAGGAATTCTGGCCTGGCGCCAGTTCCCCCGAAGGCGAGTCCTCATTGAGGATGGCCTCGGGTGTCCGGGGCCGATCTTCAGGCGATTCCTTCTGGGCGACCTTGGTAAGCCACTTTCCTCCAAGCCCTCGGACGAGTGGCGTGGATTGCAGGACATGACTTGGGGCTTACCCAGCCTGCTGGAACCATCTAGGGACTCTGTCTTTGAGGGTTTCTTCTTGTGTTCCCTTGAGGGAGATGCACTTTCTGAAGACTCATGGTGTTGACCGGGGTCTGTGGGGGCACCATGGGAGTCCGAGGCTTCAGACGGAGCCTTGGCCTTAGGTTTTGCCTGGAATCCCGGCGCTTCCAATCATGCTGCTGCTGACAGTTCTTAAGGGCCTTGGTGGACATTTTTACAAAGACCTCAGCCTGTGGGGCCGTGGTCCAGCCCGAAGTAATCCAGGCAGCAGTCTTGTGTATCGGTAAAGGACATCATTTTTGTACACCGATCACACTTCTTGAAGCCACTGGTAGCTGGGGGGGGGGGGAGGGGAGGGGAAGTACCTTGGTGAGGCTAAAGACCTGTGGTGCTGCCAGTTGGAAAAAGGGTGCGAAGGTGCCAAATGGGGAAAAAATGGGATACGGACTCCAGACTCTATGCTGGAGCAGTGTGCTCAGGTGGTGGAAAGAGTACCAGTGCACAACCAGAGAGATGAAACTCTGGTTAAAAAAATTACGAAACAACTTTTTCCGGGGGAAAGCAGACATACGTCTGAAGGGCTCAGCGCAAAAAAGGAGACTGAGCAAGATGGCACCCTTGGGCAGGAAGGGGACCAATCATGCATGGTGGGAGACACAAGTGCTCTGTCTGTGTCGACGTCACCTATATGTGAGGACTGACTTCCTACTTGTTCCTGGAGAAGGTGAAATTAGACATTACCTTCTGATTTTCTTTCCTTGAGTCCCTCCAGTCCAATCCAGAACCCGCCCTGTCCTTTGCGAGCCCAGAAGTGGAAGATTCTGGGGAATGCGTGTTGGCACCTGTCCAGTGTGTTTCTGCTCCCTGGGACCTTCTGGAGGGGCAGGCAGAATTTCAGAATTAGAGGGAGAAAAGTCTGTTCTTGTTCCTATATGGAGCAGTGTATCTCATGTTTTTAGGATTGTTCCTGTAAATAGTTACTGGTTATTTATCTACAGTCTAACTTTGTAATGGAATCTACTTGGTTATCCAAACTACTGGTGGCAGTAGGTCTGTACAGAGGATGACATCAAAACTAGTGGTTCCCAGTCTCCATCTGCTGATGATAGGGCATAACCCATGAGACTGGACTGGAGGGACTCAAAGAAAGAAAATTAGCAGGTAAGATCTAATTTCATCGTATGGATTTCTCCTCTTGGAATTTGTCCAAATTTCTTTTAAACACGGCTGCGCTAACTGCAAAGGTTGTGAGTGGCTGGTTTCCATCTGGACATGGAGAAGTGTCTCTCTTTTTTAAATTGCTTTTTGTTTTATTGCTTGTTCTAATATTTGGTTATAAGAGCATTTGTTGTACACCATTGTGGGTAACCTGCTTGTGCTTGGAGATGGTGTATAAATGCTGGGTATACAATAAAATGCAATATATTGCCACCCTCTTTGTTCTTCATAGAGGTACACTAGTGTGATTGATCTATTTATTGACTTATATTTTTACAATACAAGATTGTGACCACCTAAAGCTGTTTAATATTTGTCCTTAAGTAGAGGCATGCAAGTCTGTTATCAGAGCAATTAAGGGAAGTGTGTTTTCTCCTTTATGTCCCTTTTGTCCTCTTTACCACCCGTATCCCATACATACATATCTGGCTATAGGAGGGTTTCATATGGGTGCTTTACTTGAGGCTGCACGTACAGCAGGAGATTGTGGCATTTAAATGTACCAGCTGGCTCCAAAACAAGAATTCTCCACTGAGCTATAGGACCCTCCTCTATTTTTATTTTTAGCATGATCTCCTGGTTCCCTTCTTTTTGCTACTTTTTATCCTGTCATGTATATTTTAGCCAAAAATACTTTGCTGTTGGTCCTTTGTATTCCATTGTAAGTAATTAAATTTTTCTATACCGCTCTGTGACCAAAATTGAGATATTGGTCTTTATGCATGCTTAGAATGACTCTCATCTTGTTCTAGGTCGCAGATCTCCTCCGGCAAGGAGTGGCCATCGGTGTGTAGCAGATAACACCAATTTATATGTATTTGGGGGGTACAACCCAGATTACGATGAGTCTGGAGGTCCAGAAAATGAAGACTACCCACTCTTCAGAGAACTTTGGAGATATCACTTTGCTACAGGAACATGGCATCAGATGGGCACAGATGGCTATATGCCCAGAGAGCTGGCTTCCATGTCCCGTGAGTACAGGGTTTCAGCAGTACTGGAGTGTTAAGTGCATAATCTCCAGGAACAAGCAGGAATGTAGTCCTCACATATGGGTATTGTCGGTACCGACGGAGCCTGCGCGGGAACCCTCCCCAGCGTCCAATAGGAACGCTTTTGGAAGCATCCCTCAGCACATGTGTGCTGCCTTCCCGCCTTTCCAACTGTCCCTCTTCAGTTCTTCGTTTTCCGCGGAGCCGGCAGGATCCATACCCTGTCACCGTAGAAAATTCCGTCTTTAAAATTGTTTTCTTGTGGTTGTGTTTGCCTCTGCACGACGCTTACCGGTACCACCGGTTCTTTTCTTTAAAAAAAAAACAAAAAAACTTTGAACTGTTTCTCTTCAGAAACTTTTCTTTTTTGGTGCTAGACGCCATTTTGGGCACTAGGCCCTATATTCCTAAAACATGGAAAAACCAATTAGTGGTTTTAAAAAATGTACTAAGTGTGGCGGTACCATTTCCGTCACTGACACCCATGATTGGTGCCTTAAATGTTTAGGGCCTTAACATTCTCCATCTGAATGTCTCTCCTGTATGGGGATGACTAAAAGAGGAGGACAGAACTGGGCTGCAAAGCTCGGTACCCTCTTTTCTTCGGATGCCAGATCCATTGCATCGACCCCTTCAAGGTTCTCCTCTTCCTCCCATGGATCTCATGTAACTAAACATAAAAGCCGGTCCTCAAAGGTTAGCTCTCCTGCTAAGCATCGAGAGGCCGTTGGCATTGCCCTTGAGGGAACCACACCGGCAAAGCAACCCCGGCGGGAGGCTTCAGCTTCCAAAGCATCGATGGGGCTCCAGGATGTTCTTGAGGCCTCGACCTCGCAAGAACTACCTGTGCCATGCTCAGGGGTCTCGGCCGTTTTCACCAGTACCGACACCCAGGTATCGGCAGTGTCGATAGACCAAAGGTTCCTCGCTATCGAACACAGCATTGCAGCTCTTCTCTCAGCTGCGGTACCGTTGGTCCATTGGGCACCGGTATCGGTATAGATACCGATGCCGGTGCCTACACCGGTACCAGTACAGACGGTACTAGCCCCGGTGGTAATTCTTCCCACTCCATCTTTGGCTGGAATCGACAGGTAGGTACCGGATCAACTCGGTACAGACTTCGATCGATACCGGGACAGTGCTTTGCATGAACATAGAAATATGACGACACAAAGACCACATGGCCTATCTAGTCTGTCCTTCCATAACAGCTACGACAGTCCCCTTTTTACCATAGAAACATAAAAATATGACGACAGAAAAAGACCACATGGCCTATCATCGTGGTCAGGAATACCTCGAATACTCCGATTCCGAAGATTGACAATTCGGCTGGTACTAGAGGGTTTCTCCCAGAAGATCCCTCTTCTCCCCAACGCAGAATGTCACCTCCAGAGGACATGTCTTTTCAGGATTTTATTTGTGACATGGCTAAAGGCTTTTCAATCATGGTAGCTCCTGAAGAGAGGAAGCCAGAGCAAAGGAATTGGAAATTCTCCAATATCCTAAAGCTCCAAAGGAGGCAGCCACTCTGCCCATTCATAAAATTCTGCATAACTTGATGCTCAGAATGTGGGAGACACCTCTGACTACATCTCCTCATTCTAGGAGACTTGATACTTGATACTATGTATACTTGATACATGTATACTATGTATCAAGTTCCGCCATGTCCTGGATTTCAAGAGACTCAGCTGCCACCACTGTTCCCTCTAAGCTGTGCGCGTGTGCGTGCGCGCACACCTCGCCGAGCGAGCGCACATACTTTACAACAGAACGCACAAAAATTACGGTTCTGATTCTAATAGAAAACAACACAGACGTCTTAAAATTTAAAATTTGTGATTGTAATTACTAGAAAATTTCCCCTTCATTTAGTAATCGTCTCTTTTCATTTAATTTGATTAAAATCAATGTGTTATACATACTGTATTCTGATGTGTAGTCAAATTTTAAAGTATATAACTCAGAGTGTTGTCATGTGGCGCACAAAAATTTAATCTTCCTTCAAAAGTTGCACAGCTGATATTTTATGCGCACACAGCCTACAGAAAATTAGAGGGAACATTGGCTGCCACACCATTCACTGGTGGTGGAGTCAGCCATGCATAGGATGAAAAGTGCAAAGAGGCATGCATCCAATCCCCCAGGTCGTGAATGCAGGAGACTGGACTCTTTTGGGCGCCGAACTTTTCAGGCTTCCATGCTTTCAGCTAGGATCAGTTCATATATACTATATATGGGAATGTTCCTCAAGGAAGTTACAGGAGACTTGGAGCTTATGAGCCCATTTCTCCCAAGGACAAGACTTTCTTGCTCTAGTTAAGCATGCTCAAGTTGTCTCCAAGTTTGTCAATCGTGCAGCCTTTGACTGCTTTGAATGCATCAGCAGAACCTCTGCTATTACCATTGGTGCATGACGGATTGCCTGGCTTCAGGCATCAGACTTGGAGACTTGGGTACAGGACAAGTTAGGCAACATTCCTTGCATGGGAGAGAATCTCTTTGGCAAGAACTGGCAGGAGAAGGCTAACGAGTTAGATGCTGACAATACTACTCTAGATAGATTGTCGAAATCTACAGCACTCCAGCCAAAAAGAAGCCTTATAAAAAACCCTCTTTTAGCAAAAAGAGGAAATTTTATTCTTCCTATACCCAGCAGAGTCAGACTCGGGGTCAGGTTGCCCAAAAAGGACAAACTAGACAGCAAAAGAAGTCAAAAGGCACGAGAGCCCAGCTCCGCAGGTTCAGCCCCCTCAAGGGCTTTGACTCCCTCCTAGAGAGCTTAGCCTTCCTGCCTCTGAGGGGTCCCCAACCCCCCAATATCCCAGGCAGATTATTCCACTTTGCCAACAGATGGCTTCAAATAACAGCAGAAGATTGGACTCTGTCCATTGTAGGAGAAGGATACAAGCTTCATTTTCACAGTATGCCCCCTCCACCAATTCTAAAGCAATTCAATTCTCAAATTTCCGCAGACGATCTGCTAGATCACGAGGTTTCAACACTTCTTGCCCAAGAGGCAATAGAGGTGGTACCCATTCTTCAACGAGATGCAGGGTTCTACTCCCCCTATTTTCTTATTCCAAAGAAAACAGGAGGTAACAGACCTATTTTAGACCTCGGAGAATTGAACAAATACCTGTTTCGAGAGAAGTTCAGAATGATTTCTCTAGGAACTCTTCTGCCATACCTTCAAAGCCAGGATTGGCTTTGCTCTCTAGACTTAAAGGATGCATACACTCACATTCTGATCCATCCAGATCACAGGAAATTCTTAAGATTCCTTTTCAGGGGAAAACATTTCCAGTACAGGGTTCTTCCCTTTGGTCTGGCTTCAGCACCAAGGGTATTCACGAAATGCATGGCAGTAGTAGCTGCATTTCTGCGAACCCTGGGGATATTCGTCTTCCCTTACTTTGACGACTGGCTCATTCGAGCCCCTACAGTTGCAGAGACTGGTACGGCACTGTCTCGCACAATGCGAATCCTTCAATACTTGGGGTTGGTAATAAACTTCCCAAAATCCCAACTTGTTCCTTCCCAATGCCTGGAATTCATAGGGGCCTGTCTAGATACCAGACAGGCAAAGGCTTTCCTTCCACAGGCCCGGTGTCTTCACATTATGCAACTAGCTTCTCAAGCAGCGGGGAAATCCCCCCCTAACTGCTCGGGAGCTACTACAGTTGCTGGGACATATGGAATTCACAGTTCATGTAGTCCCATATGCTCGCCTCCACATGCGAGCAGCTCAGTGGACTCTATCCACACAGTGGACACAGGCCACAGGTCATTTATCAGACAAAATATTAAACTCTCAATGACTAATTTTGTGTCTCCAATGGTGGCAATCATTAGAAAATCTGACAGTGGGGTCTCCTTTTCATCAACCCCTCTTTCAGGCCACCCTAACAGATGCATCACAGGTGGGTTGGAGCACACCTGAATCATCTCTCTACCCAGGGCACCTGGACTCCACAGGAGGCTGGTCTACACATAAACCTCCTGGAATTAAGAGCAATCTATTTAGCTCTTCGAGTATTCCATGCCCAACTCAGCTACAAGACAGTCCTAGTCCAGACGGACAATCAAGTAGCCATGTTCTATGTGAACAAGCAGGGTGGGACAAGCTCACTGTCTTTATGCAATGAAGCTTTACGACTGTGGGCCCTCGCCAGAGAGTATCAAATTCACCTTCTAGTGGTATATTTTCCAGGCATTCAAAACCTTTGGGCAGACAAACTCAGCCGAGTACTGCTGCCTCACGAGTGGTCCCTCCACCTAGACCAGGTGGCGAAGAGATTTCATCTCTGGGGCACTCCAGACATAGACCTCTTTGCAAGTCCACTGAATGCCAAACTTCCCCGGTTCTGTTCCAGGATTCCGGCTCACAATTGTCAGGCAAGGGATGCCTTCCTCCTTCACTGGGGTCAGGACTTCCTTTATGCCTTCCCACCCATTCCCCTAATCCCCAAAACACTCTTCAAGCTTCAGAGAGACAGGGGTCGCATGAATCTCATAGCGCCACGATGCCGATGCCCATGCCAAGCGTGGTATCCCCTGCTTCTACATCTCTCTCAAGCGGCACCTCTGGAGTTAAGGAATGCTCCAGATCTCCTTTCCCAAGAGGATGGGACGCTATGGCACCCGAATCCCCAGTCCCTGCATCTCACGGCCTGGTTGCTGAAGGCTTAGACCTCCAGAATTTTAACCTGTCCCAACAGATAAAGGATATCCTTCAGGCTTCTAGGAAACGTTCCACAATAAGATCTTATGCCTTCAAGTGGAAACGTTTTACTATATGGTGCTCCAAGAAGAGATTAAACCCCCTTGTCATACCTTTAGAATTGATATTAGAGTATCTCCTTCACTTATCGAATTCTGGTCTAAAGACCAATTTGGTAAGAGTCTATCTTAGTGCAATTGCAGCTTCTTTATAAGCCTCTGAATGGACAACCAGTTTCCTCTCATCCACTCATATCCAGATTTGAGAGGTCTTCTGTTAACCAAACCTCCCATTAAGCCACCACCGGTGGCATGGGATCTAAATCTAGTTCTCGGGCAGCTTATGAAGCCGCCTTTTGAGCCTTTAGCCACTACAACCCTTACGTTTTTGACCTGGAAGGTCATCTTCCTAATTGCAATCACCTCTGCACGTCGCATTAGTGAACTGCAAGCTTTAGTGTCTGATCCTCCTTATACTAGATTTCATCATAAGGTTGTTCTTAGAACTCATCCACACTTTATGCCAAAGGTGGTTTTGCCTTTTCATTTAAATCAATTTATCTTCCTGTATTTTTTCCGAGGCCTCACACCTCTAATGCAGAAAGAAACTTCATACTTTGGATTGTAAGAGCCTTAGCCTTTTACCTACAGAGAACACAGCAACATAGAAAGTCCTCGCAACTTTTTATAGCTTTTGACCCTAGTCCTTTGGGACTTCCAGTCTCCAAATGAACTTTAAATGGATTGCCCAGTGCATATCCTTTGCTTATGAGAGTAAGGGTCTTCCTCTTCAAGGCCATGTCACAGCTCATAACGTGAGAGCCATGGCAACTTCCATGGCTAATCTCCACTCTGTGTCTATCGATGACATTTGTCGAGCAGCCACCTGGGCTTCGGTACACACCTTCACAGCCCACTACTGCCTGGAAAAAGCCTCCCATCGGGATGCCTTCTTTGGCCAAGCTTTTCTTCAAAATCTCTTTCAGACCTAATTCAACTCCTACCCACCAACCCTGGTGAAATGCCAGAGATCCATGGGAGGAAGGATTCCCACTTTTCTAGGGTGGCACCTTCTTGGGGCTTATTTCCCTGGCATCTTCAGCTAGGGAGTCCCCATATGTGAAGACTCTGTTCCTGCTTGTTCCTGGAGATAGCGTAGTTACTCACCTGTAACAAGTGATCTCCAGGAACAGCAGGAATTTAGTCTTCACAACCCACCCACCTCCCCTAGGAGTTGTCTCTGTCTCTTTCCTCTCTCCCTCTATCCTTTCACTCAGCTACAAACTTAACTGAAGAGGGACAGTTGGAAAGGCGGGAAGGCAGCGCGCATGTGCTGAGGGATGCTCCCAAAAGTGTTCCTATTGGACGCTGGGGAGCGTTCCCGCACAGGCTCCGTCGGTACCGACCGATACCCATATATGAAGACTAAATTCTTGCTGTTCCCGGAGATCACCTGTTACAGGTGAGTAACTACGCTTTAAACAGAATCTGCTTAATAAAAGTACCTAATCTGCTAATTGGAAAGGAAGAGGGATTAATTGGTTTGACCAGAGAATGATACATGCATACTCTACTTTAGTATCACTATAATTCAATATAAGGTAAAGATAGGCATGCCTTAGCATAAAATGTCAAAGATTTGATGTTTTTAAGCTGCTTTTTATGTATGTACTGCTTACATGTTTGCCTTTCTGTAATGACTCTAGGCAAAGCATAAATGTTACATAAAAACAGTAATCTCCAGGAACAAGCAGGAATGAGTCTTCACATATGGGTACGTCGGTACCGACGGAGCCCGCACGGGAATGCTGCCCAGCTTCCAATCAGAAAGCTTTTGGCAGCATCCCTCGCGCCTGCGCGCTGACTTCCCGCCTTCTCCAGAGCCTCTCTTCAGTTTTCATTTTTCCGCGGAGCCGGCAGGACATCCTTCCTGTCACTGCAGAAACGTTTCTTTTTACTTACTTAATTTCTTTAGTTTTTTGTTTTCTTGTGGTCGCGGCTGTATTTTCCGCCACCACCGGTACCGCCGGTGGATTTTTGCCTAAATTCTAAGAAACCTTTTCTTCAGTTTTTTCTGCCTTAACTTGTTAGGCCTACCAGGCCTCATGGAGCCTTCTTTTCCTAAGAAGTGCATTCGATGTGGAAACACTTGTTTCCTTTTAGACTCCAATAACTGGTGTCTCAACTGTGTGGGTCCTGACCCTTTTTTCCCCTGACATGTCAGGAGATATTTTTGTGAGGAAACCTTCAGTTTTTAAAGTTTCCCTCGATGCCGTTTTTTCCTCGGCAGTGAGGGTACCCGGTTTCTCCATTTCACAGGATCAGGTAACCCACAAACAGTCTGTTAAGACTAGTCAATGCTTGAGTGGTATGTCCCATGCCCAGCATGGTGACGGCTCCGGCCTTACCCTCAAGAATCCATTGGCATTACCCCTGCAGGAGTCTATGGACTCCAAAGCGTTAAAGGGGTTTCAGGTTGTTCCTGGGGCTCACCTCTCACAGAACATATCTGAGCCATGCTCGGGGGTGGTATCCGCTTCGAGCGGTACCGATCCCCCGGCATCGGCACTGGTGTCGAGTGTTCCACTCTTCACCAGGGATCGTCATCTGGTGTCCTCGGTACCTTCGGGGCCGATCGATACGCTTCAGATTGACTTCCCTCAATCCCCACCGTGTCCGGTGGTGGTATCAGCTTCGAGCGGTACCGATACCCCGGCATCGGCACTGGTGTCGAGTGTTCCACTCGCCACCAGGGATCGTCCTCAAGCGTCCTCGGTACCTTCGGGGCCGATCGATATGCTACGCATGGACATTTCTATATCCCAGCCATGCTCGGAGACGGTACCGCCGTCGAGCGATTCCGATGCCCTGGCTACGACATCGGGATGCAGTAACCTGTTTCTCGCAGGTGAGTATCACCGGGTATCCTCGGTACCTTCGGGACCGATCGATGTAACCCAGACTGCTTTATCGGTATCGGTATCGGCATCGGCATCGCCGATACTGCCACCGACGTCGGTACCCTCGAGGCATGCATCGATAGACTCGCTTCCATCGATGCCGAGTCTTGAATCGATTTCTAGTCTCGAGGACTGGGTACTGACGTGTCCTGGAACCGACTCCGCTCGCTTCCAGATAAGCAGTTCCGCAGATCCTAGCTATAACTCTAAACTCATGATCTCGGTACCACTGCAGCAGTCCCCGATGACAACTTTGACCGCTGGTCCTGTATCACCATTGATGTCGATGCCTCCGTTGGAACAGATACCTGGCATTGCTGATGCAGTACCTACTGCCTCTGAGTTAACACGCCAGTATCCCGGTCCATCTACTACGTCTCTTGCTTCACACCATGGTACGTCCTCTGGTGCTCAGCCTCTTTCTTTGGCCTTACCAGGGATGGTTCCCATAGGGGATCAGTCTGTTCAGACTTTCTCCGAGACATGGCAACCTTTCTTAATATCTCTATCCCTGGTTGTGCTGATACTCATAGCCCACCGGCACAAATGGAAAATATCATGCTTCCTTTACATCCTGCTCTGCAGGATCTCCTTCTGAGGGTTTGGAAATCACCCTTACGGCTTCCTCTAGCTTCCACAGCTACTGAGGTTCGGTACCGAGTGCCTCCCTCTCCAGGATTTCAGAAGCCGCAACTTCCTCATCGTTCTCTGGTAGTAGAATCAGCACTGAGGAAGGCTAAGAGCAAGAAGAAGCATTCTTCTTATCCGCCAGGTCGTTCTTCAAGAACACTCGATGCTTTTGGTCGTCAAGCCTTCCAAACATCTATGCTGGCCTCCAGAATTCTTTCATATATTTTCCACATGAGTAACACTCCAGGAGGTCACAGAGAAATTGTCTCTCTTGACCCCTTTTTTGCCAGAGCCAAAGGCTACTGATTATTCCTTGCTCATCAATCATAGCCGGAATATATCCTGGTTTCTGTCTCGTGCTTCTATAGACTCTTTTGAGTCTGTTAGCAGATCCTCTGCTATTGCCATTGCAGCATGTCGCAGAGCCTGGCTCGAAGCTTCAGACTTGAATAGACGGGCACAAACTATACTGGCTCATTCTCCTTGTACAGGAGACGGCCTTTTTGGTAAGGAGGCTTTACGTCAGGTTGCTCAATGCTCCACTGACTCTCCTTCCACTACAGACCATTCTGTTCGTGAGAAACTAGCTCAACTTAAAGTAGACAAAGCGATGGGACCGGATGGGATACACCCTAGAATACTGAGGGAACTTGGGGACGTTCTAGCAACTCCACTGACTGACCTTTTCAATGCCTCGTTGGAGTCGGGAGTGGTGCCAAAGGAACACAAAAGCGGAAGTAAGGATGTGGCTGAAAACTACAGGCCGGTTAGTTTAACTTCAGTGGTGAGTAAATTAATGGAAACGCTGTTGAAAGAGAAAATAGTGAGGATTCTGGAGTCCAGCGGATTACAGGATCCGAGGCAGCATGGATTCACCAGAGGCAGGTCTTGTCAGACAAATCTGATTGATTTCTTTGACTGGGTGACCAGGGAGTTGGACTGAGGGAGAGCTCTAGATGTGGTGTATTTAGATTTCAGTAAAGCCTTTGACACTGTTCCTCACAGGCGACTTATAAACAAACTGAGCACCCTAGGGATGGACCCTAAAGTTACTGCTTGGGTTAGAAATTGGTTGGGTGGGAGGCGACAAAGAGTACAAGTAAATGGAGCTCACTCTGAGGAGAAGGATGTTACCAGTGGTGTGCCCCAGGGATCTGTCCTTGGTCCGATTCTTTTTAACATCTTTGTTAGTGATATAGCGGAAGGGCTGTCGGGTAAGGTTTGCCTCTTTGCGGATGATACCAAAATCTGCAATAAAGTAGACACCCAGGAAGGTGTAGATAACATGAGGAGGGATCTGGCTAAGCTTGAATGGTCTAGAATTTGGCAACTGGGATTTAATGTTAAAAAATGTAAGGTCATGCATTTGGGCTGCAGCAATCCAAGGGAGCAATACAGTATAGGAGGTGAAGTACTTTTGTCCACTAAAGAAGAGCGGGACCTAGGCGTAGTTGTGTCCGATGATCTTAAAGTAGCTAAACAGGTAGAAAAGGCGACGGCAAAAGCTAGAAGGATGCTTGGGTGCATACGGAGAGGAATGGCTAGCAGAAAAAAGGAGGTGATAATGTCTCTGTATAAGTCTTTGGTGCGACCTCATTTGGAGTATGGTGTGCAATTCTGGAGACCGCACCTTCAAAAGGATGTGAACAGGATGGAGTCGGTGCAGAGGGTTGCTACTAAGATGATTAGTGGTCTTCATTATAAAGCATATGAGGACAGACTTAAGGATCTTAATATGTACACCTTAGAGGAAAGGCGGGATAGAGGTGATATGATTGAGATGTTTAAATACCTCCGTGGCATAAATGTTCAGGGAGAGAGCCTCTTTCAATTGAAAGCAAGTTCTGCGACGAGGGGACATGGGATGAGGGTGAAGGGAGATAGATTCAGGAGTGATATGCGGAAATATTTCTTTACGGAAAGAGTAGTGGATCCGTGGAATAGTCTCCCAGTGGAGGTGGTAGAGATGAGGACAGTAACTGAATTCAAAAAAGCATGGGACCAACACAGGATCTCTAAAGGTAAAAAGTGGACTGTTGTAGTTGTTATGGAAGGACAGACTAGATAGGCCATGTGGTCTTTTTCTGTCGTCATGTTTCTATGTTTCTATTCTAAGCCATCCCATTCTTCGAGGGGTAGGAAATGTCCTACCAAACCTTCTTTCCCTAAGAAAAGAAAGTTTCATTCCTCTCCTGCCCATCATGCAGAGGTACCTAAGCAAGGGACACCTCAGCCTAGTCTGAAGTCCTCCAGCTCTGGCCACTCTCAGCATTCCCAACAACCATAGGGGCTGAGAATTATAGTCTGCAGTTCACTTCTACCTATTAGAAGTTACTTCACTGTGCTTTTCTTTCTCAGTGTACTAAGATGTCGGAACATTCTTGTTCAGGGACTACGCACTTCTCCTCCTTTACTCTCTAGAGGAGCAGTTACTACTATCCCCTGATAGTTCTGTCCCACTTTGAACATTTTTTTCCTTCAAGTTGCACTTACCCTGAAGGTACGTCACCCTCCACTTACTTGCCTACCCTCTCTACAGGACTTCTTCCTGGTTGAGGGGTACCATACTGAGAAGCTTCTTAGCACGCTTATTCCTCAGAAAGAGACAGGAGATGCCTCCTCTCCTTCCTTGTCTCTTATTCTTAAATGGGCACAGTACAATCTCTCTGCTGGTTTCTATCACCAGCTGTGCCTGCAGGAGTTACAATGATTGTGTTACTGGTACTTTCTAGTTCCAGTCCCTTGTTCCAAGGTTTATCTAGCCTCAGTAGTGATTCCAGGCTGCTCCTCAGCTATCTTGGATCCTCCTACTTTTTGGCTTTTTCACAATCTTCCTCCATCTCCTCTCTTAGGATATGGCAATACCACTGACTTCAGTCAGTTTATCTCCTCTTTCTCCTGCACAATGCTCTCTGCACTCTCAGAGAAGCTTTCTACTATGAGGGCCTTATTTTAGAGCATTGACCTTATCTCTGAAGCTATCAGTAGGGAAAAGCTTAATTCCTTCCCATGCCTATGAGGGTTCTCCAAACCCTCTGGTCTGGGCTGTTGGTATGATATATAAGTTCTGCGTGAAGATCCAAGGCTGATGTTTACGCATGCTCCCTCTGGGTCCCTCCAGCAGGTCCCTCTGGTATCTTCTTGCGTTGCTGAACATCTGCCATGTCAGTGTTCTTTGCAACTCCTGCCTTGTTCTTTACAGACTGATATCATCATCTGTTCTCACGCAAACATCAAATTATCTTACTGGATTCCCTCAATCCACGGAAATAGATTCTTTACACATATCCCAAGTGGGTTCACCCTCTTGTGGAGCAGAGAATCTTTTCTTTTATATTCCCCATATACAACTATGGGGCTGGGTGGTAGATATGTATCTTCAATCTCTATCTTGTATGTAGCATCTCCATATATGTCTACATACCTATCTCATTACCCTGGTGGTGCAATTCCATGCCCCTCCAATGTATATATATTTCCGTATATATATTTCCATATATATATAGATACATTTCTCCACCCATATCCTAATATACACATATGGACATATGTATATATCTATACATATATATATGTATATATATTCCATATATATATATATATCTATATATATATATATATATATATATATCTATATATATATATATATATATATGTGTCTGTTGGAGGGCTTCTCAAGGGTTGATATGTCTTACACACTATAACCCTTACTGTCTGTACTAAATGTTTTACCTTCTAGAGGGTTTAGACAGTCTATCGCCCTACTTGCATACCATATTATGATGCAGGAACTGTTAGGCACCAATAACTACTGTGGTGCTAACATCTTCCATTTTTTCTTTAAGTCCTTGAAGCATCAAGCTTCAATATTTTTTCCTATCTCTCGCCAGCTAGGAAAAATAGTGTACATCTTTATCTTGAGTACACAACTGTTCTCCTTGGGAATAGGGGTTTTTTCCACTCCCCTTCTTCCCGCCAGGACTGGGCTAGTTCTCTACCTCCGTCAGTCTTCTTCCTTTAGCCTTCATTGTTAATGACTTTATGCCTAAAGGAGTTTTCAGCTTTTTCCCATAAAGTTTTCCATTGAAGACCTGACGTCTAATCCTACCCAGTTGACACCTGGATCGTCTGCTACCTCCAGGTCTGGACCTTCATCCTCACTGCTGTGAGGTCACTTTGAAGATTCCGCCACTGCTTATCCAGTAGACTCCATCATGCTCTCGACTTCCTACGATTCAGTAGGTAAGCTGCATATTTTAAGTGTACATTAAATGTGTTTAATGTTACTTATCATATATACCAAGGACTTCTCCCCTATAGTCCTTGGCTATGCTGTTTCTTTCCTCACAGCTCCTTTATTGTCAACTCCTGCCCTCCATCCCACGAAGGATGCCGGGAATTCCTGGAGACAAAATGCATCCCTGGCCGAGGCCTCTGCATTTTTATGGGATCTCCCCCTGGCATCCCTAGCTAGGGAGTCCCCATATGTGAAGACTCATTCCTGCTTGTTCCTGGAGATAGCACAGTTACTTACCTGTAACAGGTGATCTCTGGGAACAGCAGGAATTAGTCTTCACAACCCTCCCACCTCCCCTGGGAGTTGCATCTCTTTTATCTTCTTCCTTTCTCTCCTCGCCTTTGTCTCAGCTTTGAAACTCAACTGAAGAAAGGCTCTGGAGAAGGCGGGAAGTCAGCGCGCAGGCGCGAGGGATGCTGCCAAAAGCTTTCTGATTGGAAGCTGGGCAGCATTCCCGTGCGGGCTCCGTCGGTACCGACGTACCCTAATGTGAAGACTAATTCCTGCTGTTCCCAGAGATCACCTGTTACAGGTAAGTAACTGTGCTATATCAAAATACATATGTATAATGGATAAAAACAGAGCAGAATTAATATACACACATTCCAACTGAACAGATGCCGTGCTGATATGTTTTTGTAGTCTGCAATGCTTGAGAGGGAGAGTTGAAATTTGTTGCCAAAATGAAAACTACTAAACTTTGACAAAGTAGTCTTAAGTGAGCTATTCAGATTGTAGCTAATGGTGGGGTTTTGGACACTTTGACATCTGTAGCTGACAATCTAGATACAGTATTACAATGCTGAGCCTTTCTGAATACAGATATTATTAAACTGCAGAGACAAACACCTTCACAACCTAAATGGGCCTCAGTGTCGCAGAATCTTGTGAGGAGACAGTACTATTAGCAGAAGTTTTTAAAATGAACTCTGGTGTGCTGTTCACACTATCTTAAGAAAAAAGTTCTTGAGGGTGTTGCAAAATGCCTTTAGTAGGCAGAAGGGACTTTGACCTATAACTATCTTTGAACCTCTACAGAACTTTTACATTCAGAGGAATCTGTGTGCATACTGAAGTTGAATTTCAGTGATTAAAATAGTAAAGGTGATGATCTCCTGAGTAATCGCACTATTCTCTTTTAGTTGTGTTGCATGGCTATAATCTCCTGGTATTTGGAGGTACTGGAATCCCATTTGGAGAGAGCAATGGCAATGATGTCCATGTCTGTAATGTGAAATATAAGCGCTGGGCCTTGCTCAGTTGTCGGGGGAAGAAACCAAACCGCATATACGGGCAGGTAGGTATGCAGGCAAAGACATAACCATCTTCAGCTCTTTCTTTTGAGCAATTTAATAACTGAGAGGGTAGGCTCAACTACAGCACTAAAGTTTAAAGGCAGTAATTTTTGTCTAAGAAAGCCACGTGGGAAGATCAGGTCAAAACTCAAAAATGGTCCTTTGTTTTGATGCCTAGTCAAGTATAATTGCTAGGTACTTTTAGGCTGGAGGCCCCAAATACAAGAACCATTCCTTCTCTTATTACCCTTGAATGCTGCTGTTTCTGTTAGTGGATAATTGCTTTTATTCTTCTCTTGCTGTACCATGTCTGCCTCAAAACTGTTTTTCTATATTGTCATACTAGACCAGTCCAGACAAGTGGGTTATGTTCTACCAGCAGATTGGTGGAGACAAACAATGAAAAGCTCAGGTTTCAATGACATCTCTCCCATGTGTCTATTCACCTCAGCCACCAGAGGTCCCCTCAGTATTTCTTTGTTTCCAGCACATGGTGGATGGGTTATCTCCAGGAACAAGCAGGAATGAGTCTTCACATATGGGTACGTCGGTACCGACTGAGTCCGCGCAGGAACGCTTCCCAGCGTCCAATCAGAAAGCTTTTGGAAGCATCCCAACACGCCTGCGCGCTGCCTTCCCGCCTTCCCAACTGCCTCTCCTCAGTTTTCGTTTTTCCGTGGAGCCGGCAGGACATTCTCCTGTCACTGCAGAAAATTCTTCATTTATTTTTTAGTTTTCTTGTCACGGCTGCCTTCCCCGACAGCACCGGTGTTTGTTTCTTTTCTTTTAAAATTTTTTCCTTAAGAAATATAAAATTTCTATCTTAGTGTTCACGGTTCTTAGGCCTTCTAGGCCTCTCCATTTTTCCTCATGGAACCGCCAGCCTTTTTCCCCAGGAAATGCACAAACTGTGGCGGTACAACTTTATTTTTAGACACTCACAATTGGTGTCTAACCTGTCTGGGTCCTGACCATTGTCCTACGGAGTCTTCGGGCACCAGTGCTGTGAGAAGCAGTTTTCAACATTGAGTTCCCCTCGACACGCAGTCCCCTTCCAACTTCAGGGCACCGACCATATCTTCTTCTACACAGGATCAGGTAACCCAGAAACAGTCTGTTAAGACTAGCCAGTCCTCGAGCGGCAGTTCTCATGCACAGCATAGAGATGCCTCCGGCCTTGCCCTCGAGAATCCACTGGTCTCAAAACCCCGGTGGGAGTCTTCGGCCTCCAAAGCCTATGTGGGGTTTCAGGTTGTTCCTGAGGTTCACCCCTCACAGAACATACCTGAGCCATGTCCGGTGGTGGCATCTGCTTTGAGCGGTACCGATGCATCGGCACCGGTGTTGGATGAAACATTCCTCACCGAGGATCGTCATCTGGCGTCTCCGGTACCTACAGGGCCGGTGGATACGCTTCAGATCGATTCTACGGTATCGGTATCGACACCGATACGAGTTCCGACGTCGGTACCCTCCAGACGTGCATCGATAGACTCGCTTCCTTCAATGCTGAGTCTCGAATCGATCTCCAGTCTGGAGGACTGGGTACCGACTCGCCTTGGTGCCGAGTCTGCGGACTCCCATCGGTACCGGAGGCTCGGTTCCGATATCTCGGATCCCCAACCCTCGGTTCCACCAATACCGTTAGAGTTGCCACCGGCTGGTTTTCTTCCTCCGGCATCAGTTTCGGTACCGACATCCACTGTACCTTTACAGTCGGTACCTTCCATGCTTCACTCATCAGGATCGCTTCCCTCGATGCCGAGTTTGGAATCGATTCCAAGCATGGATGACATGTTACCGACTGTTGTTGGTTCTGTCCTGCAGTACCAGCGACCACTATCTAAGGATCCCATTCTGCACCATTCAGGATCTCCTATTTCTATATACTGGAATAGATCCCTTATTTATTATTTATTTATTTATTTAACATTTTTATATACCGCACTATTTATTATCAGCGCGGTTTACATAGAACTACAAAACATCAGATAAGATAAGATACATATATCTGTTTTTACATGGAACAGGAAGAAAAACTTGGAAAACAGGGGTAATTGTAACAAAGGATAATAGAACTTGAACTATATACATATGATAGTAATATTACTTGAAAAAGTATCATGTTAGATAGGGATGGGATTGGAGCTGTTTAGATGAACTTGTGTTATTGTGTTCTCTGGAAAGTATATGATGAAAAGGTGATGCTTCAAGGCCTTTTTGAACTGGGGGATATCAGAGATGGCCCTAATGTGTGGTGGGAGGGTATTCCACAGTTTTGGAGCACATAAGCTGAATGATCGGTTCACAGTTGCAGAGATGTATTTTAAGGATTCTTTTGGAACTTTAAGCATGTTTAGTTCCGAGATTCTTCTAAGCCTGTTGGAGGGGATAGGTTGGATCAACTCTGATAGAGAGGAGGGAGCAGGTCCTTTGTGAGCTTTGAAGACTAGTAGCAGGGTGCTACTTGGTGCTAAGGCTAGTTCTTCATCAGATCTAGGCTATCCAGGGGGAATTCCCTCCAGGGATCTTTCTTTCCAGACTTTCCTCCTCGATATGGCAAAATCACTTGCCATTCCTGTCCCTGGACAAGATCTTACACAAGGGAGTACAGAATACCTCTCTGTCCCTAACGAAGCAAAGGAAAATATAATGCTTCCTTTGCATCATTCTTTGCAGGATCTCCTTCTCTGAATGTGGGAATCTCCTTTAAAGGTACCCCCACTTTCCAGAGCAACTGATCTCCTATATCAGGTGCCTCCCTCTCCAGGGTTTCAAAGGACTGGACTCCCTCATCATTCCATTGTAGTGGAATCAGCATTGAGGTGAGTGAAGAGTACTAAAAAGCACTCTTCTTGTCTGCCAGGTCATGAGTCTAAGACACTAGATGCCTTTGGACGTCAAACCTTCCAGACCTCCATGCTTTCAGCAAGGATTCTTTTATACATTTTTTATATGGGTCTATCTCTTGAAGAGATCACAAAGCAATTACATCTTTTGACTCCTTTTCTTCAGGAGCCCAGATATACAGACTATTCCTCACTGATTAATCATATTCAGAATATCTCCTAGTTCCTTACTCGTGCTACCCTAGACTCCTTTGAGTCTGTTAGCAGGACTTCTGCTATAGCTATAGGGGCACGACGTAGAGCCTGGCTTCAAGCCTCTGACTTGGACAAATGGGCACAGGAAAGACTGGGAAATACTCCTTGTACTGGAGAGAATCTCTTCAACAAGGAGTCTTTACTTCAGGTTACTCAGTTCTCCACTGACCTTCCTTTTTCTAGAGGCTGCTCTGCGCCGCCGCCTTTCCCAGTAGGTAGGAAATGTCCTACCAAACGTTCAACCCCTAAGGGGAGAAGGTTTTACCCATCATCTGTCCATCATTCAGATGTCCCTAAACAGGGGAAACATCATTCTAGTCTGAGCAATCCACAACCCCAACAGGGTCAACAAACTCAGCAGTTGCAGAGTTTTAAATAGATCATTGCCCCCTTTGTCTGGGGGGTTGGGATGGCAGTCTGCTTCTTTTACTTGAAGTATCTGCACTAAATTTATCCTAACCTACTTAGATATCTCTTCATGAGACATCTCTTCTTAAGAATCTTCATGATGATCATGCCCATTCTTAACAGATGTTTTCCTCTTCCTTTTGGAGGAGAGGGAGAGGTAACAACCATCAGACAGTTTCCATCTATTGGCATGTATCATCTCACCTGTCGGAGATTTCCTCCATACTTGGTCTCCTGCAACTCTTTGTAAGAGTGACTTTTTATACGGGTAAGCCCCTATGGTCCTCTACCTCTTCTATCGGGGATTCCCCTTCTGGAGTTGTCTCCCCCTTGTTACCTTAGGGCAGCTCCTCAGACAATAGGAAGTCCTACCATGTCTGTTTTCTCTTTTTTGTTCCCCCCAATCTACAGAGTAGGGGAAAGAAATTCTCTAAGCTGCCCTCATACTTGCTGCAGATGCAAAAATTTCTAGTGGTTACGCCACAGGTTTTGTTCACTACACAACTAGGGCTTCCTCTCCACTAGCAATCCTCCTAACCTCAGTACTAAGTCCCAAACAGAGGTTGTTAACCTCGTTGGAAAACCCTGTTTCACAGTTTGGTTAGGTTATCTTCTATTCTTTGCCTTTGTCCTTGGCAGAATAGTTGGTTATCTGCTGGTTGTCCACATTCCTCACCAGGGATTGTCCACAGCCAGTTTTTCTTCTAACCAACCTGCAGCATGCTCTCTGCAACTCTACAGGGTAGCTTTGCACTATGGGCCCTTGCTAGAGAGCATCAATATCTTCCCTAGCAGATAACCCCAGATGGTTTAAAAGTTTTTTCCCCAGTCATATTCATGCCTGGCAGGTATTCTACCCTTTATTTATTATTATTTATTACAATTTCTTATATGCCGCACTATTCGGCATCAGCGCGGTTCACATTATAACACAACGACCATAACAAGCTGTTTTGTTTTACATCGAACAGGGGTACAAACTTGGATAACATCTTATCTTAAATCTCTGTTAAGGCATAAGCCTCAGGCTTTTCATCACGTGAAAGCCTAAAAGAGGGCCCAACTCATAAGAACATAAGAACATAAGATATGCCATACTGGGTCAGACCAAGGTCCATCAAGCCCAGTATTCTGTTTCCAACAGTGGCCAATCTAGGTCATACGTACCTAGCAGTTTCCCCAAGGGACACAGGTTCCACAATGCTTGTATTGGTTCAAGCATTGATATCCTGGGTCCCTTCTTAATAATGGTTTATAGACCTTTCCTCCAGGAACTTGTCCAAACCTTTTTTAAACCCAGCTACACTAACAGCCTTTACTACATCCTCCGGTAACAAATTCCAGAGTTTGATTACACGTTGAGTGAAAAATATTTTCTTTTATTAGTCTTAAATAGTTTACCCTGTAGCTTCATTGCATGTCCCCTAGTCTTTCTATATTCTGATAAGGTAAACAATCGATCTACGTTTACCCGTTCCACTCCGTTCATTAATTTATAGACTTCTATCATATCTCCCCTCAGCCGTCTCTTTTCCAGGTTAAAGAGCCCCAACCTTTTTAGCCTTTCTTCATAGGAGTAGCCTTCCATCCCCTTTACCATTTTGGTGGCTCTTCTCTGAACCTTTTCTAAAATCGCTATATCCTTTTTAAGATACGGCGACCAGAATTGCACACAATATTCAAGGTGCGGTCTCACCATGGAACGATATAGAGACATTATAATATCTTTTGTTTTATTTTCCATTCCTTTCCTTATCATACCTAGCATTCTATTTGCTCTCTTGGCCGCCGCTGCACACTGGGCCGAGGGTTTTAACATGGTATCCACAAGGACGCCTAAATCTTTTTCTTGGGTGGTGGTTCCTAATGTGGAACCTTGCATCGTGTAACCATAGTTTGGGTTGTTCTTCCCTAGGTGCATAACCTTGCACTTCTCCACATTAAATTTCATCTGCCATTTTGATGCCCAGTCTTCCAATTTATCAAGATCCTCTTGCAATTTTCCACAATCCTCCTGGGTTTTAACAACTTTTAAATAGTTTTGTGTCATCAGCAAATTTGATAACCTCACTCGTTATTCCACTTTCCAGGTCATTTATGAATATGTCAAAAAGCAGCGGACCCAGCACAGATCCCTGGGGTACACCACTATTCACCTTTCTCCATTGGGAAAATTGGCCATTTAGCCCTACCCTCTGCTTTCTATCTTTTAACCAGTTCCTGATCCACAGTAGTACACTGCCTCCTATCCCATGACTCTTTAGTTTTGCCAAAAGTCTCTCATGAGGGACCTTGTCAAAGGCTTTCTGAAAGTCCAGATACACAATATCAACCGACTCACCTTTGTCCACCTGTTTATTCACTCCTTCAAAAAACATAACAGATTAGTAAGACAAGATCTTCCTTGTCTAAAGCCATGTTGGCTGTCTCCCATTAGGTCATGACTATCTATATGCTGAGTAATTTTATTCTTTATGATGGTTTCTACCATTTTTCCCGGTACTGATGTCAGGCTCACCGGTCTGTAGTTTCCCGGATCACCCCTCGAACCCTTTTTAAAAATTGGTGTTACATTGGCGATCCTCCAGTCCTCGGGTATTAGAGATGATTTTAATGATAGTTCACAGATTACTGATAGCAGGTCTGCAATCTCAAATTTCAGTTCTTTCAACACCCTTGGATGTATACCATCCGGCCCAGGTGATTTGCTACTCTTCAGTTTATCTAATAGTTGTAAGACATCTTCCCGATGTATCGATATTTCCTTCAATTCTTCCACACCTTTAAATACCACTTCAGTCGTGGGTAACATCCCTACATCTTCCTCAGTAAAGACCGAAGCAAAGAATTCATTCAGTCTCTCCGCTATCGCCTTGTCGCCTCTTAGTGCTCCTTTAACCCCTTTATCATCTAATGGACCAACTGACTCTCTCACGGGTTTTTTGCTACGAATGTACTTGAAAAGGTCTTTATTTCGCGTTTTTGCTTCCGCAGCAAGCTTCTTCTCAAATTCTCTCTTTGCCTGCCTTATCAATGCCTTGCATTTGACTTGCCAGTGCTTGTGCTGTTTCCAGGTTTCATCATTTGGCTCTTTTTTTCCATTTCTTGAAAGATGCTTTTTTGGCAACAACAGCCTCTCTGACCTCAGCTTTAAACCATGCTGGCAATTTTTTAGACTTCCTTCCACTTTTCTTAAAGCGTGGAATACAGCTGGTCTGGGCTTCCAAGATAGTATTTTTCAACAACACCCAAGCTTGATGTACGTCTTTAACCTTTGCAACTGCTCCTTTTAGTTTTTTCTTAACTGTTTTCCTCATTCTATCATAGTCTCCCTTTCGAAAGTTAAAGGGTAGTACTGTGGATTTCCTTACTATCCCTCCTCCACTAATTAAATCAAAGGCGATCATGCTATGATCACTATTGCCAAGTGGCCCCAACACCCTTATCTCTTGCACTACATCTGGTGTTCCACTAAGGACTAGGTCTAATATTGCTTCCCCTCTGGTCGGTTCATGAACCAGCTGCTCCAAGAAGCAGTCATTTATTTCATCTAGGAACTTTATCTCCCTAGCATGTCCTGTTGTGACACTGACCCAGTCGATGCCGGGGTAATTGAAATCACCCATTATTATTACTGCACTGTAACTTTTGCTAGCTTCCTTGATTTCTTTGAGCATTTCATCATCCATTTGTTCATTCTGGCCAGGCGGACGATAGTACACCCCCACTGCCATCGCCTTCCCCTTTTTACATGGAATTTCAATCCATAGAGATTCTACAGCAAATTTTGTTTCTTGCAAAACTTTAATCCTTTCTGATTCAATGCCCTCTCTAACATAGAGTGCAACCCCTCCACCAATTTGATCAGCTCTATCATTTCGATATAGTTTGTACCCAGGTATCACAGTGTCCCACTGGTTGTCCTCCTTCCACCATGTCTCTGATATTCCAATCATATCTAACCTCTCGTTTAGTGCTATATATTCTAACTCTCCCATCTTGTTTTGTAGACTTCTAGCATTTGCATACAAGCATTTTAGAGACTGTATTTTATTCATATTAATTTGGCTATTGGTAGACATGGGTAATTTGGGATCTTTAAGTTCTGTCTGCTCCATACTCGAGGGCATTTGGGCTACTTTACTCTTTTTTTGGAACCTCTCTGCTTTTTGTAGTATCCTTCAAGGATACATTCTTCCGAACCATGCGCTCTTGGGCGACTGTCGGCTTTCCCCTATTATCTAGTTTAAAAGCTGCTCTATCTCCTTTTTAAAGGTTAATGCCAGCAGCCTCGTTCCATCCCGGTTAAGGTGAAGCCCATCCCTTCGGAAGAGCCCCTCCTTTCCCCAGAATGTTCCCCAGTTCCTAACAAATCCGAACCCCTCATCTCTGCACCATTGTCTCATCCACGCATTGAGACTCCGGAGCTCTGCCTGCCTATTGGGTCCTGCGCGTGGAACGGGAAGCATTTCGGAGAACGCTACCCTGGAAGTTCTGGATTTCAACTTCCTACCTAAAAGCCTAAATTTAGCTTCCAGAACCTCCCTACCACATTTTCCTATGTCATTGGTACCAACATGTACCAAGACAGCAGACTCCTCCCCAGCACTATCTAAGACCTTATCTAGGTGGCGTGTGAGGTCCGCTACCTTCGCACCAGGCAGGCATGTTACCAGGCGATCCTCACGTCCACCAGCCACCCAGCTATCTACATGCCTAATGATCGAATCACCAACTATAACTGCTGTCCTAACCCTTCCCGCATGGGCACTTGGCCCTGGAGAAACCTCCTCGGTGCGAGAGGGGTTTACATCACCTGGAGGACAGGTCCTAGTTACAGGATCACTTCCTGCCACACCAGGGTGATGCTCTCCTGTCACGTGACCTCTCTCCTCCATGGCAACAGGGATGCTGCCAGACTGGAGGTGGGACTTCAGGACTATATCCCTGTAGGTCTCGTCTATGTACCTCTCTGTCTGTCTTATGTTTTCCAAGTCTGCTACTCTAGCCTCTAGAGAACGGACTCGTTCCCTGAGAGCAGAGAGCTCCTTGCACCTAGTGCACACGTAAGACCTCTCACCAGCTGGGAGAAAATCATACATGTGACACTCAATGCAAAAGACTGGAAAGCCCACATCCCGCTGCTGGACTGCTGTCTGCATCTTAGTTTTAAGTTTGTGTTTAGATCTTTAAGTTCTATATGTACTAAAGGGTGCAATGGATATTTATACCACTAAAACTGTACCTAAGAAGTTTAATATACCTTGTTCACCTGAAGCTTAATTAATCTCAGGTCCTTGGTGTATGACTGATTTGGGTAATGAGCTTCACCTGAGAGCACCTCCTGTCTTTTAAGTTGTGCAAGTACCTATAACGCTGTGATTTTCCCAGGGGAGGGTGGGTGTGGGGAGGGAGGGAGGGATATAACACTTATTAAAAAAGGGCTGCTACACAGTACCTTGTCCTGTGCTGCTGAGGAAAACTATATTCTGATTTGATTTAAATTATAGCTCTTTGCTGCTACTAGGCTCTAACCTATTATGAAATTTAAACTACAAGCTCTCTGCTGGATTCTAAATTTAACCAGAAAGCTCTCTTCTGTGTTTTAATTTGAAACTAAAAGTACTTTGCTGATGCTAGGCCGTGAGTGACTATGAAATTTAAACTACAGCTGTCTACTGGGTATGAAAGGTAACCAGAAAGTTCTCTTCTGTGTTTTTAAATTGAATCTTAAACTGTTGCTACTAGGCCCTGACTGATTTAACAAAAAAAAATAGTGGGTTCACAGATTAATTAGCTTTAAAAGAAAAAAAATTCCTTTCAGAAAAATTCCCAGAAGTATATACTCACAATTTCAGATTTCTCTCCAGAAGTAACAGCCCCCCTTTCCAGTCCTTCCAGTCCTCCCTGGCTTGGCCCATATTGCCTGGGATTTTTCCCATCGGGGATAAAATTTTTTCTAGCAACTAGAGGACATCTAATACCCATCTTGCCCGCATAGGCGGATCGCTAGGGTATCTTCCTCTAGTAGCCTCCTCTATCCAATCTCCATACCACAACTCTGGAGATATCTGGACTTCTGGTCTGCAAACTAATGTATCCTCTGCCATCTTCAGGTAGGCCATCCTGGTTATTCAACAGCTCAAATTCTACAAAGAATTAAGCCACCCTTTTGTCAAGGACAACCTTCCTCTGACTATAACATGCATAACCGGGAGGAGAGGATTTTTTTCCTGTTTATCTACTCAAGTAGGTGTCAACCTTCTTGTCAGATAAATCTCCCTCTCTCCCTATAAGGGTGATGGGGATCTTTGAGCATCTCTCCATCCATATACCTGGAGACAGGTCTCCATATGCTGACCTACTCTTCTGGAGATATAGATAGAGATAGTGTCTTCTGTGTATATATATGTATATGTCTATATGTATATGTATGTGTATGTGTATGTATGTGTATGTGTATGTATATGTATGTATATGTATATATATGTGTATGTATATGTGTATGTGTATGTGTATGTGTATGTATGTGTATGTGTGTTTTAGATCTGTATCCATCTACCTATCTATCCGTTAGGTTCACATATCCTTACATTCCTATATGATCCTGATAGATGGGCGCTACCCCTATCAGTGCTGTTCCGGCATATTTAGGGGGCTATACCTTTAACCACTTCCTGTGGTAATAATAACCCTTTTCTTTACCTTAACCTTTGGGTTTAGGTACTCCTGAAGCTCTCTATGTACCTTCTCTTTCCTAAGTGACCTCATTTAGGAAAGACATTGCAGAGCTTCAGTTACTCTAAAGCTTAGCGCTTCTGAGTCTGTTCTTACTTCCTTATCAGGTACAAAGGTCTCCATACCCTTTCTCCCTATATGTACTGATCCAGCCCCAGTCCAGTTAGGTCAGACTCATTTTTTCTCTCAGACCAAAACAGCTTAAGCTTTAATTCAATAGTACCTTCTGCGTATCTGCTGAAGCTCTATTTTTATACTATCCCAGGTTTTTTCCCTGGGGCTATTTGTTCTAACCCTGAAGGGTTCTGGCCTCCACTTGTTTTTGATCTACTTTGTTACCTCTACTTACAGTGAGGTACCCCTTGAGCATATTCACTGGCTCTCTTATCAGATCCATATGGAGCTCAGTGCTCCTGTGCAATGCCAACAAGGGAGATCCAGATCACAATTTTTTTACTACTAAATGCCCTCGATACAGGGTCTTACATAGTAACATAGTAGTTGACGGCAGATAAAGACCAGCATGGTCCATCCAGTCTGCCCAGCAAGATGGCAAGAGTAGGTGCACCTGTCGCTCCGCGCAGGCCACCCCTCCCCATATCCTTGTTCAGGGGTAAACCCACCACTCCATGTAGGACATCCCTATTTGTTGAGATGTTATATGGTTCAGAAGTTAGATGGTACCGTTTATTTTGTTTTCCTATTTCTGTAAAGGAATCCTCTGTGTTTGTCCCATGCCTTTTTGAATTCCGTCACCGTGTTCGCCCCTACCACTTCCATCGGGAGGGCATTCAGTGAAAAAATATTTCCTGACATTGCCTTTCAATTTACCCCCTTGCAGTTTCATGTTATGCCCTCTAGTTTTACAGGTTCCCCATCTTTGGAAGAGGTTGGTTTGTTCATCATTTCTCTAAGTATTTAAAGGTCTGAATCATATCTCCCCTGTTCCTCCTTTCCTCCAAAGTATACATATTTAGGTCTTCAAGTCTCTTCTCATAAGGCTTCTGACGCAGGCTCCAAATCATTTTGGTCGCCTTCCTCTGAACAGTCTCCAGTCTTTTTACATCCTTTGCAAGATATGGTCTCCAAAACGGAACACAGTATTCCAAGTGAGGCCTTACCAGTGACCTATACAGTGGCATAAGTACCTCTTCTTTTCTGCTGGTAATCCCTCTTTGTATGCAGCCCAACATCCTCCTGGCTTTTGCCACTGCCTTGTCGCACTGTTTTGCCACCTTGAGATCAGCAGAGATAATCACACCAAGGTCTTTTTTCCTGAACTGTGCATACCAACCTTTCTTTCTCCCCCTATCGCGTACATTTCTCTTGGATTTCTGCTACCCAAGTGCATGACACTGCACTTTTTTGCATTAAATTGTAGTTGCCAAGCTTTAGACCAGTCTTCCAGCTTTTGTAGATCTTTCTTCATGTTAACCACTCCCTCGGGGGAGTCCACTCTGTTGCAAATTTTTGTGTCGTCTGCAAAAAGACAGACCTTTCCATTCAGTCCTTCAGCAATATCACTCACAAATACATTGAACAGTGCCAGGCCCAGGACCGAGCCCTGGGGCACACCGCTAATCATCTTCCTCTCATCCGAGTGAGCTCCATGTACAATCACCTTCTGACGTCTGTCAGTCAACCAATTTCTAATCCAGTTTACCATCTTGGGACCCATCCCCAAGCTACTGAGTTTGTTGACAAGCCTCCTATGAGGAACAGTATCAAAGGCTTTGCTGAAATCCAGGTAGATGACATCCATTGCATGCCCCTGATCTTCCCCTTGAAGCCCTGTTCTAGCCAGCTGTTCTACAGCTCCTTTTTTATATTCAACTCCTGCCCTCCATCCCCAGGATGCCTGAGGTCCTGAGGTATAGCATGGCTTGTTCTAGGCTTGCAACATGCTAGGACTCCCTCCGGGCATATGAGCTGGGGAGTCCCCATATGTGAAGACTCATTCCTGCTTGTTCCTGGAGATAGCACAGTTACTTACCTGTAACAGGTGATCTCTGGGAACAGCAGGAATAAGTCTTCACAACCCACCCACCTCCCCTAGGAGTTGGTTTTTTCCCTATCTTTCCCTTCCTTGCTTCGCTTTCTCTCTCTTTGTCTCAGCTGTAAAACTTAACTGAGGAGAGGCAGTTGGGAAGGCGGGAAGGCAGCGCGCAGGTGTGTTGGGATGTTTCCAAAAGCTTTCTGATTAGACGCTGGGAAGCGTTCCCGCGCGGACTCCGTCGGTACCGACGTACCCATATGTGAAGACTTATTCCTGCTGTTCCCAGAGATCACCTGTTACAGGTAAGTAACTGTGCTTTCTCCTCTCAAAGAAATCTGAGGATGGAGAGGAAAAGATTGATTAAATGCTCGTGAATGATCACCTTGAGGGTGACTTTCTCACTTGAGGGCGACATGGGAGGCTCCACTAGACTGCGATCTTTTCAGTAGCCATAGGAGGAAGGAGAATTGGTTCAGCCCCACGCTCTTATCTTGTTAAAGGCCTGTTGAGCAGCCACAAAATTGAACAAAGCCTTTGGCTCAAGGGTTTTGCAAGCTGCTGTGTCTTTTTCCTGCCCAGTGGAGTTGCAGCTTTGGTACATTCCACTTGTCTGGTCTGGACTCGTCTAGCAGGATGATATGGAACATTTTACTTATCAGTTAATGTCCTTTGAGTCCTGCTAGACCAGTCCAGGGCCCGCCCCTGGGACTGTATTGCTGTTCTGCTGTGATACCCTTGGTCCGCTCTGATTTTTATACTTGGCTCTGTAGGTTCAGTCTACTGACAGACTTCTGTTTATGCTTTCCTATGCATAGTTCTCTGTTGATCACTTGTTGACCATGGTTGAGGTGGTGTGAGGATTGCCATGTTTCTCACATATGCCAAGGAGTCATAAGGGGACATCTGGTTGATGAGGCGAATAGCGGCATGGGAATGATGTCATTGAAACCTGAGCTTTTCATTGGATATTTGTCTCCACCAGCCTGCTGGTAGGGGAACACAACCCACTTGTCTGACTGGTCTAGCAGGACTTGAGGAAAGGACATTAACTGGTAAATAGAATGTCACCTTATATTGCTTTCTGGTTTGATTTACATATATGGACTTTCATTAGATAATGTGTAATGATGCAGACAGTCTCCCTTTTCCCACTTTGACATTTCACATGACGTTTCTCATTGGAATGAGTTTCCTAAATACAATTTGTAATGGTAGATTTGAATAACACTTATGAGGATTAGAGCTCTTTTTTGGTACTGACAAGATTGAAAGTTTGTTAGAGCAGGGGCTCTCAACCAAGTCCTTGGGACACATCTAGCCAGTCAGGTTTTCAGGATAACCTCAATGAATATGCACAAGAGATATTGCATGTACTGCCTCCATTGTTTGAATATCTCTTTCGTGCATATTCATTGTGGGTTTCCTGAAAACCTGACTGGCTAGGTGTGTCTTGAGGACTCAGTTGAGAACCCCTGAGTTAGAGCATTGATGTAACAATGGATATGCTCTAAGCCCTCTTTGTTTAGCTTATATTTTTAAATTATATTTTTCATTTTACTAATCTGATTAACAAATACATCAGCCTGTGGTTCCATCACAACAGTACAAACATTATATCCCTAGCAATACCCCTCCTCTCCCCCCATCAGGAGTGCTCCTGAAAAACAATCATCCAGACAGGTTCCAGGCCAGGAGCAGACTGGGAAACTGCATTGTCTCTGAGCTTGGCACTAACAAAATCAGGTATTAACTTTTAGACTGCATAAATGTATCCATGCTCCACTTCACAGGAAAGGGGGGGGGGGGGTCCCAAATTAGTTCAAACTTGCCAACCAATCCCCTCTCCTAATAGCAGTCATCTGATTCAATCTGTAGATGTTCCAGAGTCTCTTGAAGTAGTCCTACCTAGATGGATGCTTGATCTCTCTCCATGCTCCCATCCTAGTGGAATGTGGAAAAGAAATTAATACATAAAGGATTGAACATTTTTTGTTTGGGAGTGAAATTAACTCTCCAAAAACTTAACAGAACAGGACCAAATTTGGTGGTGGATAAGGGAACAGCTGGGATGGATCAGACTGGGAGTTCCAGGAAAATAAAAGCACCCCTCCCCCCCCCCCGCCCCCAAAAAAAGTCGTCATGCATATATTATAGGAGAACCCAAATCAAAACAAACCCAAGGGCCTCAAAGAACACAACCGCCCTTAACACCAGAATTAGACTCTGTTGCCCCGAATGGTCTGAATTTAGAATTGTACTGGTATAGTTTGCTTTGATTTTGGCTCTGACAGCTGATTGGGTGGCATCTACATGGTGGTTTTCTGCCCCCATTGACTGAGCAGTAAGAGGTGATTTAGTAGTGACATCAGACGCCTTGTGATTAAATGGCTTCCCTGAGGACTCTGGCTTTCAGTGTTGAACGGAGTGCAGCTATGGTGAAAAAAAAACCTGAAACAGGGTTTGTAAATTGTGAAACCCGACACACAGGACTGTCGTGCTGAGTTTCCTAATTGTTTGGACTCCGCTTTGCCAATTTTTCATATAAGTGCTTATTTGTGAGGATAATTCTTACTACGAGTCATTAAAAAGTATGCGACCTCCAGTTACAGCAGAGCCCTTGCCTGGTGGTTATGGTCCGACAAACGATTTATTTTCTAACAGGGAGTAGCTATTTTCTGAGCCAATATCTATTTTATATTATGGGAGAGGGACTTGCAGCAGCTTCTGAATCTTATCTGTGACATCTAATGGCTAGATAAACTTCCAGCTGTGTGGTTTTTGTGTTTTTGTTTGTTTTTTCAAACCAACAGAATGTTGTAAAGAAAGTATACATAAGGGCTTTAGACTATCAGACACATACACAGACAATATATATATACACAGGTTGGAAGAATTATCAGTTATGCTTTTCCCATGTGTTTAATTTTTTATAATTGTAACTTTTTTCCCCCTTTTTCATTCTAGGCCATGACTATTATTAATGGTTTCCTGTATGTATTTGGAGGAACAACTGGATATATTTACAGCACTGATCTGCACAGGTTAGACCTTAACACCAGAGAATGGATTCAACTGAAGCCGAATAACCCACGCTCTGACCTACCAGAGGAAAGGTGAGAAGGGACAAGGGAGGAAGCTTATCTTTTACTGTTACAGATACAAGTCAGTAGAAACAGATCAGCGAACACGGAAAAAAATTGGAACCACCTGTTAAACATTTTGGAGGATAAACCTGTGTATATATGTGTAGACAACAGTGTAAATCTAATACATGGGAAGATGCTGTATTGGGAATATGATTCCTTAGCATTCCTCCAGTTCAGTCCCTTTACCTATGGGTTGTTGCCTCTCACCAGCAGCTTGGAGACTGATCGTGTCAGAAATTCTGACCTTCCCTAGAAAGACAGATGGCACCTCCCACCAGCCCTCCGTATCTCAGTCTCCAAGCAGCTGGAGAGAAGTGACGCCAAAGTTAAGGACTCACCGAAGAGACACTGAAAGGGCAGTGGTATAGGACATTCCTGGCCCTGTGGGTAATTAGGAGGGGCAGGATTATTAAAGATATTAAGAGTGTCGGGGAGTGGAGAAACAGGTTTAAGCTGTGAAAAACCGGCGTGCAATTAAATCGGCAGCGCAAAAAAAAAAAAGAGGAAACCCCTTCGGGATGAGGCAGCAGCTCCTGTGGCGGTCAGGAACAGGAGCCCCTGTGAACACAAACATGGTAAGCCGGCAGTGAATACTTATCAGGGGCGCCCTGGGGAGAAACGGCACCGCCAAAGCTGAGGAAATCAGCTGAGCTGTGACCATGAAGGTAATCGCGGGGGTTGGCGGCAGTTGCAGAGGGTCCTTCCTGCTTGCCTGGGAGCCTGCTGCAACATGCGTTCTGCTGGGGTGCGAGTTTTTCAATTGTGCTGACTTCGGGGCTGTAGGGATGAGGGGCTTTTTGAGTGGGAACAGCCACCATTATTGCAGAGGCCTTCACCATGTTCAGGGGCACTAGGAGATGGAGCTGGATGCTGTGGTGCTTGAATTTGTGTTTTTTATATTTTCACCGACCCTCTCTGAGGTCCTTGGAGGTCTCCTGCAGCCTGATCTGGTAAGTTTGGTTAAGGTCATTTATTTTGGATCAGCATCAGGGGCTGATCCCAGGCCAAGGGTAATTCTGCTCTAAGGGAGGGTCCCAGGAAGTGCAAAACTAGTGTGGCAGGAGATACCCACGAGGCCTTCTTAAATTGTGTCTCTCTCGTCAGGGATCAGTTTTGGCAGTGGGCTGCTGCTGCAGCTGTCAGGAAGAGCGTGGATTGGTTGAGAGGGGGGGGGGGGGCTTATCAAGAGGAGAAATAGACCAATCTACTCAGAGCGGAGAATCCATCCCTTCCAGATGATCCAGTGTCCCCTAACCCAGATGAACTGGTTGCATCCTTTCAGGGGGGCAGGGGAAGCCCAGCTCCTCCGGCACAGGAGCCTAGAAGTAGAGGGGCGGTCCCCCAGACCATCCACTTCTAAGGAGGTCCCTCTGGACACACCCCAAGGGGGCTTTTCACCGGCATTTGTGCTGCTCATGCACAAAACATTTTGCATGAGGTAGCAGGGTGAAGAAGATTCAGTTGGCTCTCATGGACAGCTGAGAAAACAAACCCTGCCAAAGGTCCATGAGAGAATGAGAACGGAAGGGGAGTCTGGCCCTAGTAGGCCGCATATGGGAGATAGCCCTGGGAGGATCTGTGCTTGGCGCTATTGGATGTGTTCAAGGATCAGAGCATGGATGTGAAAATGGACAAGGTGAGGGAGCTGGAGGAAGGTGAGATCCCACAGGAGGAAGTCTTCCATAGTGCATGCCTTCCGCAGAGAAGAACTGGTGGCCTTGATCACGCAGTTGCCAAAGCCTTAAAATGGTGCCTGAAAATCCAGGAGAGGAAGAGCCGCTAGAGAACACTTTGTTTCAGCCGGTCAGGAGATCGAAGACTGTGTTTCTGCTGCATCGGGTCATTAAGCAGATGATTCAGAATGAATGGGACCTGCCTGAGGTGACTCTCCAGGGTACGAGAGCGATGATCAGGTTCTACTCACTGCCAGGTAAGGAAAAGGAGCTGTTCTGCTCCCTCAGCATGGACGTAATGGTGGTGGCGGCCACTAAGACCACCATCCCAGTGGAGTGGGGGCTGCAATTAAGGAGAGACAGGATAGAAAGTTAGAGACCCTCCTTTAAGCAAGTGTTCGAGATCAGTGCACTAATGTTGCAGGCCTCTGTGCGGGGCCTTTGTGGCCAGGGCCTGTCTACATTGGGCTCAGAAGATATTGGAGGGGGCAGCAGACTTAGTCACTTCTGCCTGAGGTGGCAGAGCTAGAGTCTGGAGCAGCCTAACTAGCAAGTCACTTTTTATGACTTGATTAGAGGATTGTCCAAAGACATGGCCTCAGTGGTGGCTACTTGCTGCAACCTGTGGTTGTGGAATTGGGCGGCAGATGTTTCCTCCAAGTCTCAACTTAGTAAGCATCCCTTTCGGGGGAAGAAGTTTTTTGAGGATCTTAGTTTGTGAAGGACTTGGGAGTCTAAAAGCGGCAGGCTCCTGGAGGATAAGCAGAAGCCAGGTTGGTCAGTGGGGCTGGTGAGGGGTCAGCCGCAGGACTTTAGGCGTTTTTGGGCAGGGCGCTTTGCGCCCTATCAAACAGGACTATTTCCTGCTAGAGGCCAAGCATTCCTTCCAAGGGGTAGCAGAGGTTTTTACTTCACATCCTTGGCAATCAAGACGACGCAATGAAGCCAGGGAGGTCCACGAGAGGTTGGTTCCCATGGGGGGGTCGGCTCTGGTATTTTTGACGCCTGGACCAGGATCATGACCATGACCGGCCAGTGGATACTGAAGGTCATAAGAGGGATATGTATTGGAGTTTGCTCATCCTCTTCCTTATCGACTCTCCGGGCCAGTCCAGGAACATGAGGGTTTGTTTTCCTTCTCCAGCAACTGAGGACTGAATTCTGAAGTTTTGCTAATCAGGTATCTGGCTCCCTCTACTGGTTGAACTTCAGTCTCTTCAGTCCTCAGCAGCTGTAGGGCAGATAAATCTTGCTGGCTCCGGAAATACGGCAGAGGGTTTCATTTTACCTTTATTTTGATTTATTTTACTTTATTTTTATTTTCTGGCTGAAGTAGTCTTAAAAGCAAGATCCCTAGCAGGGGTCTTGGAAAGCAAGAGCGCATATTTTATTTTTCCCTTAGGCAGTGTGAGACACCGGGGCAGAGGAGGCAGAGCCTGCCTCAAACAGCTCCGTTTTCCCGGGGAGCAGGCGAATGGTGTTGGGAGCCCCAGAGACCATTAGGCCGCCTCCGAGGGCAGCCACATTCTGCCGCTAGCAGCGGATTTGAGTGTCTGCATTAAGAACCGGCATACTGTGTTTGGTCAGGTAAGGCAGTATTTTCTTCTGCTTGCGTTGTTCACGGCGGTGTTTCGTCGGCGGAGGTTTATGCCGGTATCTCGCTGAAGCAGGGGGGGGGGTGTTTCCTCGGCGTTCTTCACTCGGGGGTTATCGGCATTTGTGTTTTGTTTTTTTCTAGTTCAGTTTGGGCGCTTCTTTTTGGTCATGGAATCCAGGCCCGAGACAAGCGCAGGAGGCATTCAGAGCAGCTCAGAATTGGCAGGAACGGCGGCCATGCCTGCTACAGCGCCAGTGTCAGGATCTCTTCAGGAAAAGCATGCTAAGAAAAAATACAAGTCTAGAAAGCCAGTGCAAGTGGAGGAAGCTCCCCCACAGTCACAGGTTTCAATTCAGGAGGACTTTAAGTCGGTTTTCTCGGCAGATTTTATAGTAGCATTACATCAAGCTTACTGCTTGAAGTGGCAACAGGCTCAGAGCGGGGTTCCCTCCCCCATGGTCACAGATTCCTTGGGGAAAGAGTGTATTTTGTCAGACCCGGGGGAAGGGTCCTCTAAAATGGATCTGGGAGCGGGGAGGAGCTCTGATAGCTTCGGGCAGCAACTCTCAGGGCTCCAGGGAATTGGAAAAGGTGAGATCCTGTCAGAGTCCGGTTTAGACTGGCCTCTGGATTTCGAGGATACCGAACAAGGGGCTAGTGAAGATCCCAATATGTTTCGGGTGTTTAGGAAAGAGGAGCTGGGTGCGCTTATTACCCAGACGTTGGCAGCTTTAAACCTGTCAGTGCCGGTGGCTCAGGAGGAGCCTTTGGAAGACCCTCTTTTGCAAGGTTTCAAGGCAGAACCAGAGGTGTTTTCCGGTTCACAGAGTTCTCCAGGACCAAGCAGGAAGTCAGTCCTCACTTATGGGTGACGTCGGCGCCGACGGAGCCCTCGCGGAGCAATTTTCCCCAGCTTTCAAAGAAAGCCTTTGGGAATTGCAGCACGCATGCGCGGTAGTCTTCCCGCCCGAAGGTGCCATCTTAGCCAGTCTTCTTTTTCCGCGGAGCCCTACAGACGTCCCCGTCTTGTCCCCGCGAAAAAGTTGATTTTCCTCTGTATTTATCCTTTTTTCTTTCGGTTCGACGCCGGTCGTTTTCCCGCCCGGACTCGCGACGCCGGTCTCGAGTCCTCTAACGGTTTTTCGGTTTTTTCTGACTTAGTCAGTTTTCGTTTTCGTTTTTCCCTGGCAGCCCGGTCCTTTGACCTCGCAGGGGCCCTTTTTCCCCCCGATGGCTGCCAGTGGCTTTAAGCGGTGTGGTCGGTGTGACCGAAATATGTCACTCACCGACTCACACGACCTTTGCCTCCGCTGCCTGGGCCCAGATCACGAGGAACTGATCTGTGGGCCCTGCAGCAAACTGTCCTCGAAGGCGTTGAGGAGTCGGCGGCATCAGCGCGAAAGAATCTTCGCTGACCCCAGCCGTACCCGGACCTCGTCGGAGGCCTCACTGTCGAAAGGCTCCAGTTCGGACCGTCGACGGAGCTCCTCCGACCGGGGTTCTCCCTCCGGGGACCATCGACGGAAGGAAAAACCCGCGAGGGCGGCGTCGGTGGACGCTCCTGGCTCCGCGAGGGCCAGGTCGCATAGCCCCGACAGCCGCCCCGGGTCCTTGGAGAAGGAACACCTCCCGAAGCGACCTCGCCTGGAGTCGGAGATGCCTGCCCGGGTAAGTCCTGTTGTCCTTCTGGACTCGCCTCCGCGTCAGCCGACGTCGGGCCCGACGCCGTCGGGGCCCGAGTCGGGGGCTGCTGGGTCGCCTGAGCTCGGACTCAGGTTGACGGCCTTGGAGAGCAGATTGTCTGCCTTCATGGACCAGCAGCGGGCACTGCTCGCTGGCTTCGCTGGCGTCGCTGCCCCGACCGCCGGGACGTCGACGTCCAAGTCGACCCCGGAGACCGAGCCGATCCTCGAGTCGATGAGAACTCGAGTCGATCCTCGGTCGAGGTCGCCCTCGGCCTCCCGTTCGGGACCGAGGTCGCCGACGCCGACTCCCTCGGCGTCGGGGCGGCTGGCGCCGCACCCTGCCCGAGCCGACCCCACCGAGTCCTCGTCGGAGTCGGTCTGGGAGTCGGAGGAGGAAGAGTCACCTGATTCTTTCCGGACTCGGTGTGTCCCATCGGACTCTCCGGAGTCCGAGCCTCGGAAGCAGTCCCCCCCGGAGGATGCCCGGTTCTCGGATTTCGTTAGGGATATGGCCAAGGCTTTGGCCTTCCCTGCGGACCCCGAGGAGGAGCCTCGAGCCGAAGAGCTCGACGCCCTCCAGTATGACTCTCCCGCGAGGGAGCACTTTACTGTGCCGGTTCCTCCTATGCTGGAACGACTACTCTTCCGCATGTGGGAGAGTCCGGCCTCCTCGCCGGTCCTGAGCAAGCGGGTCGATTCTATCTATCGAGTCCGCAAGAGCCCTGGCTTTCAAAAGGCGCAGTTGCCACACCATTCCATGGTAGTGGAATCGGCCATGCATCGTCTTAAGAGCCAGAAGATGCACTCCTCGGTGCCCTCCTGGAAGGGAGGCCCGTAACCTGGATGGCCTTGGCAAAAAGTGCTTCCAGGGCTCTATGCTCGCCTGTCGTGTCCAGACTTACCAGCTCTACATGGGCATGTATCTCAGGGATCTGGCTAAAGAGCTAGCCGGCTTCTCCGCTGGTTTGTCCGAGGAACCCTTGCGGAGGTTCCTAGCCTTGTCCACAGGTATTCGGGAATGCTCAAAGTTCATGTCCCGAGCAGCCTATGATGGCTTTGAAGCCTCGGCTCGAGTAGCCGCAGCCGGCATCGGTGCCCGCCGACAGGCTTGGCTTCAGTCGTCCGACCTTGAGCCCTGGGTACAGGACAAGTTGGTCGATGTCCCCTGCCGAGGCGAAAACCTCTTTGGCAAGCCCATGGCGGAAAAGGCTGCACAAATTGAGACTGAGACTCTCACCAGGACCAGGCTTTCTAGGAAGACCTCCGCCCCTTCCCAGAAAAAGAAGGGCTCGGGAAAAAAGACCTTTTACCCGAGGAAGGCGGCCGCCTACAAACAATACCCCCATTATCAGGCCCCTGCAGCTCCCCAACAGGGCCAGCAGGCCAAGGGACGGGGTAACGGGTCCCGTAGGCAGCAAGCCCCCAAGCCTGCGCCACCAGCCCCTGCTCAGCAGGGTGGGGGTTTTTGACTCGCTCAGCATAGCCTCTCCCCCCCGCTGGTTCCCCCCAGCACCGGAGGCCGGCTGGTTCACTTCGCCGACAGGTGGTCCAGCATCACCGCAGATGCCTGGGTGCTTCAGGTCGTGCGAGAGGGCTACCTTCTCCACTTCCATCAGGTCCCTCCCTCCTATTTTTCCGGGAGAGCCTCCGCGCCCCCCTCTGCACAGGGAGTTGCTCCTTCAGGAGTTAGCAGGTCTTCTGCAGGATCAGGCGGTGGAACCGGTGCCACACCACCTGAGAGGTCAGGGCTTCTATTCAAGGTATTTTCTGATACCAAAGAGAACAGGAGGCCTCCGACCCATCCTGGACTTGCGCAACCTCAACAAGTTCCTTGTGCGGGAGAAGTTCAAAATGCTTACCCTTGGAATCCTTCTGCCCTACCTCCAGCAGGGAGATTGGCTCTGCTCCTTGGATCTAAAGGATGCTTACACGCACATCCTCATCCACCCAAGCCACCGCCAATACCTAAGGTTTGTGGTGGCAGGAAATCATTACCAGTACAGAGTACTGCCCTTCGGCCTGTCCTCCGCACCGCGAGTCTTCACAAAATGTCTCGCGGTCGTGGCGGCCCATCTCCGGCTTCACGGCCTCTATGTTTTTCCGTACCTCGACGACTGGCTCATCAGAGCAGCGTCCGCTCAGGAGGTCACCACCGCCACGTGCCGCACGGTGACTCTGCTGCAGCACTTGGGCTTTGTCATCAACTTCGCAAAGTCCACTTTGCTCCCCTCACAGGATCTCGAGTTCATCGGCGCAAGGCTGCACACCCCTCAGGCGCGAGCGTACCTACCGCTCGACAGGGCTCAGCGGCTCATGGACCTAGCCGACCGCTTTCGCAGCCAGCCCCTGGTCTCCGCCAGGCGCTTCCTGAGACTGCTCGGCCATATGGCTTCCACCGTCCATGTGACCCCCAATGCCCGCCTGAATATGCGGCCTGCTCAGTGGTGTCTCCGCCAGCAGTGGCGACAGGCCACGGGCGGCCTAGCAGACCTGGTGCGCGTCTCCGAGCCGCTGGTCTCGTCTATCCGGTGGTGGCTCCGGCAGCCGCACCTGGTATTGGGAATGCCTTTCCAGTCACCTCAGCCGACCCGGGTGCTGACCACCGATGCATCCCTCCTGGGCTGGGGAGCCCATTGCCAAGAGGCACGTACTCAGGGCCTCTGGACCAAGTGGGAGTCTGCTCAGCAGATCAACTTCCTGGAGCTCAGGGCGATCCGCCTAGCTCTCAAGGCCTTCTCCCACCTGACCTCCCAACAGTCCGTCCTTGTCCAGACGGACAATCAAGTTGCCCTGTTCTACGTGAACAAGCAGGGGGGCACGGGCTCCTTCCTCCTCTGCCGGGAGGCACAGAAGCTCTGCTCTTGGGCCGTCAGTCACGGCATTCTCCTCAAGGCAGTTTATCTCCCGGGCCAAGAAAATTGCCTGGCGGACAAACTCAGCAGGGTCCTCCAGCCGCACGAGTGGCGTCTGGACCCCTTGATCGTTCAGAAGCTCTTCCTCAGGTGGGGCCTCCCCACAGTGGATCTCTTTGCCAGTCCTCACAACCGGCAGCTTCCTCGCTTCTGCTCTCGTCAGCCTCACCCCCTTCGGGTGGCGGCGGACGCCTTTCTGATCTCATGGTCGGGGAGCCTTCTGTACGCTTTCCCTCCCATCCCGTTAGTCTCTCGGACCCTTTTCAAGGTTCTCCGAGACAAAGCTTTCATGATCCTGGTGGCCCCTCGCTGGCCCAGGCAGCCGTGGTTTCCGCTCTTGCTGCAACTGGCGGTGGAGGATCCAATCCCTCTGGGGGTGCAACCGGATCTCCTCACCCAGGATCAGGGGTCCCTACTGCACCCCAACCTCAGGTCTCTCAACCTCATGGCCTGGCTGCTGAGAGGGTAGTCCTTGCTCCTCTCCTCTTGCCGGCAGAGGTGGAGGAGGTCGTCTTGGCTTCGCGACGGCCTTCTACCCGCAAATGCTACGCCCTTAAATGGCGTCGCTTTGCAGTCTGGTGTACCCAACAGTCTCAGGATCCCTTCTCCTGCCCGGTGTCGGTGATCTTACAGTACTTGCTACACCTCTCTAATCTGGGACTTAAGTCCAACTCCGTCAAAGTTCACCTCAGTGCTCTTTCCGCACATCATGTGCTGGTGGACGGCAGACCTCTCTCCAACGACCCTCTCGTAGCGAGGTTTCTCCGAGGTCTCCTACTACTTAAACCACCTCTGCGCCCGCCAGCGCCTGACTGGGACCTGAATGTGGTTTTACAGCGGATCACCTGTCCGCCTTTTGAACCTATGGCTACCTGCTCTCTCCGTTTTCTGTCTTGGAAAACGCTGTTCTTGATAGCCCTCACTTCCGCTAGGCGCGTAAGTGAATTACAGGCCCTCGTGTCTGATCCCCCCTACACTCGGTTCTACAAGAATAGGGTAGTCCTGCGGACTCACCCAAAGTTTCTGCCTAAAGTGGTCTCCCCTTTTCACTTGAATCAGGAGGTGGTACTTCCAACCTTCTTTCCCAGACCACACTCCAGCCGAGCTGAGACGGTCCTCCATACCCTGGACTGTAGAAGGGCGTTGAACTTCTACCTTGACCGTACGCGGGAGCACCGTAAAGCTGCTCAGCTTTTTGTGTCTTTTGACCCCAATAGATTGGGGCTCCCGGTCTCCAAGCGTACTCTGTCCATCTGGGTTGCGGACTGTATCTCTTGGGCTTATGGGGCAGCCGGACTCGCCTTAGAAAGTCGAGTCACGGCTCATTGCGTTCGGGCAAAGGCCACGTCAGTGGCTTACCTCCGCTCTGTTCCGCTGGCAGACATCTGCCGGGCCGCTACTTGGTCTTCGAGCCAGACTTTTGCGGTCCATTACTGTCTCGAGAGGGAGTCCCGTAGGGACAGTGCTTTCGGACAGGCAGTCCTCCGTAATCTCTTTGAGGTCTGAGCAACTCCTACCCTCCATCCCGGATGTGGGCTACCGGTGGGTGATAATTCAGCGAAGATTCTTTCCTTCTGTGCTGCTGAGCTAGAGGGAGCTCATTTTTGTGCTTAGGGTCTCCGGTAGCCTTGAGCTTGGGAGTCCCATAAGTGAGGACTGACTTCCTGCTTGGTCCTGGAGAAAGCGTAGTTACTCACCTGTAACAGGTGTTCTCCAGGAGCAGCAGGAATCAGTCCTCACTACCCTCCCTCCTCCCCTTGGAGTTGCAATCGTCTGCTTATGTTCTTTTGCAAATTTTTATGCTGTCTTTTTTAGCTATGTCATCTGACTGGCTAAGATGGCACCTTCGGGCGGGAAGACTACCGCGCATGCGCGCTGCAATTCCCAAAGGCTTTCTTTGAAAGCTGGGGAAAATTGCTCCGCGAGGGCTCCGTCGGCGCCGACGTCACCCATAAGTGAGGACTGATTCCTGCTGCTCCTGGAGAACACCTGTTACAGGTGAGTAACTACGCTTTATGAAGCAGATGGCTGAATCTGAGTGGGAATGTCCGGAAGCTACCTTGCGAGGAGCTCGGGCTATTGGCCGCTTGTATCCCTTGCCGCAAGAAGAGCAGGAGTTGTTGAAAATGCCTAAGGTGGTGGATGCCTTGGTTTCGGCAGTCACTAAGAAAACGACTATCCCTGTGGAGGGCGGTGCGGCGTTGAAGGATGTACAAGATAGAAAGTTGGAATCCCTGTTGAAACAGACCTTTGAATCTTGCGCGCTTTCTCTGAGGGCCGCTGTCTGTGGTGCGTATGTTTCTCGTGCCTCCATTCGTTGGATCCAAAGCGGTACTCCTTCCGGCAAGGAGGAGGACGAAGGGGCGAAGCTGGAGTCGGCGGCGGCTTACCTAGCGGATGCCTTTTATGATCTCATTTGGATTTCAGCGAAGTCCATGGCGACTGTCATTGCGGCTAGGCGTTTTTTCTATGGCTAAGGAATTGGGCAGCAGGCGCCTCGTCCAAGGCGCGACTGAGTAAGCTTCCTTATAAGGGCACCTTGCTCTTTGGCGCGGCCTTGGAAAAAATTGTTAAGGATCTTGGAGACTCTAAAGGCGGCAGACTTCCCAAGGATAAACCAAAGACTCAGAAGCCCGGAATGGTGCACAGGGGTCCCACGCGAGAGTTTCGTAAGTTCAGAGGTTCGCGTTATGCTCCTTATCAGCGAGCGCGTTTTGTAGCCAGAGGGCAGTCCTTTCGGGGCGCGAGAGGATTCGGTAGAGGTTACTTTGGTTCCCAACAAGGTTCAAATAAGAAACCGCAATGAAATGTTACAATGAAACCGCAATGTTTCATTGTAAGTTCATTGCAGTTCAGACCTCCTGCACTGCACAGTTAAATTGCTTGTATACAGTTACCCTGTTAAAACTATGTTTTATTGTAAGTTCAGTGAAGAGCTGCTGCACTGTTCAGTTTTGTTAGATGTAAACCGCACTGATCCCAAAGAGCGCGGTATATAAGAAAGCTAAATAAAATAAATTAAATAAATGTGGTTGGTCCAGGCAGATATCCCTGTGGGGGGACAGCTGCAGAGCTTTGTCTGTCTGGGCCACCATAACGTCCGACCAATGGGTCTTAGAAATTGTTTGCGAAGGCTATGCGCTGGAGTTCGCTCATCCATTGACAGAGGCCTTCGTGATGTCTCCATGCGGGTCGAGGGAAAAACGAATGGCGATATCAACTACTCTTCAACGGTTGTTGAGTCTTCAAGCGGTAGTTCCGGTCCCTCCAGACCAGTTAGGGTCTGGTCGATACTCCATTTATTTTGTGGTTCCCAAGAAAGAGGGGTCGTTTCGACCTATTTTGGATCTCAAAAACGTGAATCGCTGTTTGAGGGTCCCTCACTTCCGCATGGAGACACTTCGGTCCGTCCAACCGGCGGAGGTGCTTGCATCTATAGATCTCACCGAGGCCTATCTCCATATTCCGATCAGGTCCGAGCATCAATGGTTTCTCCGGTTTGCGGTGCACATGGGTCATTTTCAGTTTCAGGCGCCGTTTGGCTTAGCCACTGCACCACGCACCTTCACAAAAGTGATGGTGGTGGTGGTGGCAGCGGCCCTGAGACTGGAAGGAATCCTGGTGCATCCCTACCTGGACAACTGGCTGATTCGAGCGCAGTCCGAAGCGGAGTCGCGGTCGGCCACGGCAAGAGTGGTGCAGCTCCTGGAGCAGCTTGGTTGGGTGATCAACCAGGCCAAGAGCCAGTTGCAACCGGTGAAGCGTCTTCTCTACTTGGGAGCGGTATTCGATACGGAGTTAGGCACAGTTTTTCTGCCGGAAAACAGAGTTCTAAAGATTTTACAGCAAGTGACAATTTTTTGGCATCTCAAGGCCCCAACAGCGTGACGTTATTTGCAGCTTCTAGGAACGATGGCGGCTGCCCTGGAGCTTGTGCCGTGGGCGAGAGCGCATATGCGTCCATTGCAACAGGCGTTGCTGTCAAGGTGGTCTCTGCAGGAGCATCCTCTCACTCGCAGATTGGTCCGGACTCAAGAGGTGAGCGACAGTCTCCGATGGTGGTTGGAACCGCATCATCTGAGAGCGGGAGTTCCCTTACGGCAGCCAGACTGGGTACTCTTGACTACGGATGCCAGTCTCTTGGGCTGGGGGGCTCATTGTCAAGCTTCCGTAGCGCAAGGGTCGTGGACCCAGGAGGTACAGAATGCTTCCATAAATTTTCTGGAGCTCAGAGCGGTCTCCCTGGTGCTTCGAGTTTCATCTCGTGGAAAACAAGGCGGTAAGAGTATTCTCGGACAATGCGGTGACAGTCTCATACATCAATCGTCAAGGGGGGACACGGAGTGCAGTCTTGTTGGAGGAAAGTCAGCGGTTGATGGTCTGGGCGGAGGCACACCTGGTGGCCCTCTCGGCGGCACATGTGGCAGGAAAGGACAATGTACAGGCCGATTTATCTCAGCCGCCATGTAGTCGATCCCGGGGAGTGGGAATTGAACGTGGCAGTGTTTCACGACCTCACTCTACGGTGGGGTCGGCCAGTAATGGACTTGATGGCCACATTCGACAATACCAAAGCCAGTCGTTTTTTTAGCAGGCGCAGAGAGCGAATGGCGGAGGGTCTCGACGGCCTCGTGCAGCCATGGCCGGCCGGGGAGTTACTTTGTCTTCCCTCCATGGCCAATGATAGGAAGAATCATTCAGAGGATACAGCGTCATGCAGGTCACGTGATTCTCATTGCCTCGGATTGGCCCAGGAGAGCGTGGTATGCAGATCTCATTCGTCTCTTGGTGGACCATCCCTGGCGGCTACCCGATCAGGAGAATCTGTTAGGGCAGGGTCCTCTACTCATGCCCTGAGCATGAGTAGAGGACCCTGCCCTGTTAGGGCAGGGTCCTCTACTCACGGCTTGGCTCTTGAAAGGGAGCGGTTGAAGCGTAAAGGCTATTCGCCGTCGGTCATTAACACTCTTTTGCAGGCCCGCAGGAGTTCCACGTCGTTGTCTTATATTCGCGTTTGGCAGGTCTTTGAGCACTGGTGCGGGGAACGAGATTTCCGTCCAGGTGGCGCGTTGGTGCCGCAGGTGGTGTCTTTTCTACAAGACGGGCTGGATAAGGGTCTAGCCCTCAGTACTATTAGAGTTCATTTCGCAGCTATTTCCTGTTTTCGAGGTCCCGTTAGAGGTCGGCGGCTATCTACTCATCCGGATATCCTGAGATTCTTCAGAATGGTGAGGAACATTCGTCCTCCAATTCGGGCGGTGGTTCCGTCTTGGGATCTCAATCTAGTTCTTGAAGCGTTGGTGCGGACTCCTTTTGAGCCGATAGCAGAAATTTCGTTTCAGCACCTCTCATGGAAAGTGGCTTTTTTGGTAGCCTTGTGTTCCGCGCGGCGGATTTCGGATCTCCAGGCGCTCTCGTGTAGGGCGCCGTACATTCAATTTTCGGAGGAAAAGGTGATGTTGCGTACGGTTCCTTCTTTTCTCCCTAAGGTAGTGTCGAGGTTTCACATGAATCGGACTATTTTGCTTCCGACTTTTCGGAACCAGGAGGGTTTTCTTATTGATAGTTCTCGAGAAATTGGATTTAGGTACCATGCTCAAATACCTGCGGAAGACTCGGTCGCTTCGTAAGACGGATCGCTTGTTTGTGCTGTTTGGGGGAGCCAAAGAAAGGGGAGGCTGCGTCTAAAGCCACGATCGCTCGATGGGTGAAGCAGGCCATTGTGGCGGCGTATCAGGCGAGTGGCAAAATGCCTCCGGAAGGGCTCCATGCTCATTCCACTCGTGGCCAGGCAGCGTACTGGGCCGAGATGGCTTTGATTCCGCCGGTGGATATCTGCCGGGTGGCTACTTGGTCCTCGCTTCACACTTTTGCAAAGCATTACCGTTTGGATGTTCAGGCCTGGAAAGATGCGAATGTAGGGGCGTCAGCCATCATAGCAGGCTTGGCGGGTCCCTCCCATGGTTAGATACTGCTTTGGTACTTCCCTCATGTTCCTGGACTGGCCCGGAGAGTCGATAAGGAAGAAGAAATTAGACCTTACCTGCTAATTGTCTATCCTTGAGAACTCTCCGGGCCAGTCCAGGACCCACCCGTGTTCTGGATGCTTGTCTTGATTGGTGTTCAGCTGCCAGTGCGCTAATCAGCGGTAGTTCGGCTTAGGAGCCTTGATCGGTGGGGACGGTCTCTGGGGCTTCTTCGGGGCACCGCAATTTTATAGCTATAAAAGGTATAAAAAAAAAAAGGGGGAACTACATCGGATATCAGCTGTTTGCTGGTTACGCTCTGTTGTGTTTTCCTTGCCTGTTTTTTTCACTGTTAAAAAAGAAAAAAAGGAAAAAGGGTTACTTTCTTTGTCAAGTTATAGGTTATCTTGTTAATTGCTTGGATAGAAATAGACTGAAGTTCGACCAGTAGAGGGAGCCAGATACCTGATTAGCAAAACTTCAGAATTCAGTCCTCAGTTGCTGGAGAAGGAAGACAAACCCTCATGTTCCTGGACTGGCCCGGAGAGTTCTCAAGGAAAGACAATTAGCAAGTAAGGTCTAATTTCTTCTTATGGATGCCTTTGTCAATCCCTCATGCAGGGCGCCTTAGCAGATCTGCAAGCAGTAGTGGAGGTACCCAGAGACCAATACGGCTGTGGTCAATATTCTTGGCTGTCCCCAAGAAAGGGCTCATTCCGCCCCATTTTAGACCTCAAGCATGTAAATCACTGCCTAAGGGTGCCCCGTTTTCACATGGAAACACTTCACTCAGTGATAGTCGCAGTCAGAGTAGGGGAGCTCTTGACTTCGCTCGATCTCAGAGGCTTACTTAAACATCCCCATTCGGCTTGAACATCAGCGGTACCTAAGGCTTGCATTGCTCATGGGGCATTTTCATTTTCGAGCTTTGTCCTTTGGGTTGGCAACTGCCCCCCATACATTCACCTAAATTTTGCCAAGAGCCATCTCCAGCTGATTCAGGATCTGGTCTACCTGGGAGCTCTGTTTTGGACTGACGAGGGGAAAGTGTTCCTGCTGCAGGACAGGATGGTCTCATTACAGAGGCAGATATGGCAGTTTTTGAAGATGGCTGTATCTACGGCGCATTATCTGCAGGTGCTGGGATTCATGGCTGCCTCGATCAACATGGTACCACGGGCTTTGGCACACATGAGACCCTTGCAAAGGGTGCTGTTGAGGAGATGGTCAGCGCAGCACCAGAAGCTCACTCATCCACTGCCGTGCCCGCTGGTGGCTGAGATCGGACAAGCTGTTGGAAGAGATGCCCTTAGACGCCGGAGTATATTCCCCTAACAGATGCGAGTCTGTCAGGTTGGGGAGGACATTGGCCACCCCTTTTCTGTCATTAACCTGTATCCCTGAGCTATCTGGGCTTCGCAATCAACTGCTTGGAGCTCAGGGTGGTATTACATAGTAACATAGTATATGACGGCAGATAAAGATGATCCATCTAGTCTTCCCAACAAGGTGGCAAGAGTAGGTGTACCTGCTGCTCTGTGCAGATCAGCCCTATTTGTTGAGATAGCAGAGACAGTTAAGGTTATTTTGATTTTTTTCCTGTTGCTATAAAGGGATCCACTGTGTCTGTGTCACATGCCGTTTTGAATTCTATCCCTGTATTTGCCGCCTCCACTTCCATCAGGAGGGCATTCCAAGCATCCACCACCCTTTCAGTGAAATAGTATTTCCTGATGTTGCCTTTGTTTACCCTCTTGCAGCTTCATGTTATGTCCTCTAATTTTGCACCTTCCCCGCCTTTGAAAAAGGTTTATTTGTTCATTAGTACTCTTAAGTATTTAAAGGTCTTTATTTTTATTTCAATGCTTGATATACCGCTCAAGCAAAGCATCGGGTGGGATACAATCAAATATGGGCTGCAGGCGGAAAGAAAAAGAGAAAGGAATGCCATTGGTTAGATAGGAAAGCAGCAGATGGAGAGACAGGTAAGATGAGGGACAGATGCACCAGCAACACATGAGGGAGGTAGGGGGATTTTTTCCAGGGGAAGGGAGGGAACCTAGGAGTCGGGGAGAGGGAGGTTGAATGCGAGGTGAAAGAGGTGAGTTTTGAGCATGTTCTTAAATCGGGGGCATGAGGCCTCAGTGCGGAGTGCGTGTGGTAATGAGTTCCAAAGTGCAGTAAAAAACGCAGCGTGGTGGGTGAGTTCAAAATGGACCTGTGCAGGGGAGGGGAGGAAAAGATGATTCCCATGAGTGGACCAGAGAAGATGGAGGGATGGCTGGAGACGAATGAGGTCTGCTAGATACTGAGGAGCACCGGTGTGCAATACTGGTCTGTATCATATCTCCCCTGTCCCTCCTCTCCTCTAGAGTGTACATATTTAGGTCTTCAAGTCTCTTCTCGTATGTCTTCTGGCGCAGGCACCAAATCATTTTGGTCAACTTCCTCTGAAACATTTCCAGACTTTTTATATCCTTTGCAAGATATGGTCTCCAAAACTGAACATAATATTCCAAGTGAAGCCTCACCAGCAACTTGTACAGTGGCATTAGTACCTCCTCCTTTCTACTGGTAATTCTTCTCTGTATGCAACCCAGCATCCTTCCGTCTTTGGCCGCTGTGTGTCACTGTTTTGCCACTTTTTGAGATCCTCAGAAAATATCACTCAGAGATCCTTCTCCTGGTCCATGCACACTGCCCCCCTGTCGCATGTAATTCCCTTGGATTACTGCATTTCTTCACATTAAATCTTAACTGCCAAGCGTTAGACCATTCTTCCAGCTTTTGTAGATCTTTCCTCATGTTATCCACTCCCTCAGGAGAGTCCACTCTGTTGCAAAAAGACAGACTTTTCCATGTAGTCCTTCAGCAATATCACTCAAATACATTGAACAGTACCGGTCCCAGGATCGATTTCTGGGGCATGCCACTAATCGCCTTCCTTTCATCTGAGTGAGTTATGCTTACCATCACTTTCTGGCAGTCAACAAATTTCTGATCCAGTTCACCACCTTGGGACCCATCCCCAGGCTGTTCAGTTTGATAAGCCTCCTATGAAGAACAGTATCAAAGGCTTTGCTGAAATCTAGATAGATCATATCCATTGCATGCCCCGGATCTAGTTCTCTGGCCACCCAGTCAAATAATTCAGTCAGATTTGTTTGGAATGATTGTCCTTTGGTTAAGCCATGTTGCCTCGGATCATGCAACCTATTGGTTTTGAGAAAGTACACTATTTGCTCTTTCGGAACCGCCTCTATTACTTTTCGTGCCACCGAGGTAAGGCTTATTGGCCTGTAGTTTGCCACTTCTTCCCTATTATCACTTTTGTGAAGAGGTACCACATCAGCCCTTCTCCAGTCCTGTGGAACTTCTCCTGTCTAAAGATCTATTAAAAACATCCTTTAACGGCCCTGCAGGAACCTCTCTGAGCTCTCTCAGTATCCTGAGATGTATCCAATCCGGTCCCATGGCTTTGTTTGCTTTCAGTTTTGCAAGCTGTTCAAATACATCATCTTCTGTGAATGCTGTGATATCTACACCATTCCCATTTGTATATTTGTCAATCACAGATGGTCCTTCTCCAGGATTTTCTTTAGTAAAACAGAACCAAAGTATTTAGCATTTTGCTTTTTCAATGTCACTTTCCACGAATCCGTTCTTGGCACTTTTGAGTCCTGCAGTTCCACTTCTGATCTTCCTCTTCTCCTGAATATACCTGAAAAAAGTTTTGTCATCACACTTAAACTTTAGCCATCTGTTCTTCTGCCTTTGATTTTGCTATCCTTATTTCTCTTTTTGTCTCTTAGCTTTATCCTGTATTCTTTTCTGTGTTCCTCTATTTGTGAATGTCTGAATTTTGTAAAAGCTGTGGTTTTTGCCTTATTCGTGCAGCCACTTCTTTGGAGAACCAAATAGGTTTCCTTTCACTCTTATTTTTATTTACTTCCCTTACATATCTATCTGTTGCCCCCTTTTATTGCCTCCTTTAGTTTAGCCCACTGCAGTTCCACTTCCCTTACCTCCTCCCACCCTGCCAACTCCTCCTCCTGGCACTTGGCCATTTTACTGAAGTTAGTGTTTTTGAAATCTAGGACTTGCTGTGATTGGACTCTGTCTTGACTTTTATCTTAAACCATACCATGTGATGTTCGCTACTGCTCATATGAGTGAGAGCAACGTGTCCTGACCACCTGGATGAAGTCAATCACAGGGGCTGGTGGCTCAACAGCTCAAGGTCCTTCCAGCAGCAAAGTGGGTAAGACACAATTGCAAGACACAAACGTTTCTGTCAGTCTATTATACATACTGTGCAGTCCATGTGTGTCCCAGCTGCAGCTCCCTCCCCTATTCACAGACAATTTCCAGGGTAGTACATAGAGCTTAGCATGGCCCACTCCCTCATTTGCATTCCATGATACCTCTTTCACCCCTTGTCTGCAGCCCCACCAGCACTCCCCAGGGCATCCCCACCGTGTCCATCCTGGGAGGAATGGACCACTCACTATAAATGTGTACGTCAGTGTTGGCATCCAATTGGAAGACTATGTGAATCTGGAGCATGTCATCCATCCAGACATTTGGCATGCTGTCTCCGTTGTGAGTACTAAATCCAGCATAGAAGTTTCCCTGGTCGGTTCCATCACCATTTGTCTAAGCAATGCATCTTGGAAGGCATCCACAATTTTTTTACTTCTTTCCAGATTTGCAAAAGGAATACTTCATTCCTCACTGGGTAAATTAATCACCTAATATGATCACTTCCCCCTTCATAGCTACCTTTGTAATATCAATAATCAAGTACCTAACAATTTCTTCAGTTTGAGTAGGAGGCCTGCGCCTACACCAGTATGGATGATAGTGCATCTCCTCTTTCCAACACAATTCACGTGCTTTTTTCTTTCCCCCCATGTCCCCTGCATTTCAGCAGCTTTAATATTGACATATAGGGCTACTCCTTCTTTTCTGTCTTCTCTGTCTCTCCTAAATAAATTATAGCCAGCTATGGCTATATCCCATTCATGTGACTTGTTAAACTGTTTATGTAATGGCCACAATGTCCAGTCCATTTCCACCATTAGGACTTCCAGGTCAGGAACTTTTGACTCTGCTTTGAGCATTTGTTCTCATTGTTTTCCAGCATTTATTGACTGGCTTGCCTGGATTTTGCATGGATTTTGTTCTACATGCCTCTTCCCACTTGCCATTGACGTGTGGGTTAATAGTGTGACTGTTTCTAATGTTATGGTTTTGCTGGGAGTGACATCCTGAACTACTACTTCTCCATTCATCACCCTTTTTCCTAGTTTAAATTCATATCCACATAATGCCTGAATTTTTCACTTAGGATCTTTTTCCCTGCGACAGAGATGTAGTCCATCAACACAGTATAAATAGCCTGTTCCATCTATTTCCCCAGTCGCCTATATATCTAAATCCTTGTTTGCACCAGGTTTAGAGCCATGTATTAAAGTTGATTATGCGATGCAGCCTTTGTGCCCCTTACCAAGAACGGGTAGGACTTCTGAGAATGCTGTAGTGTTAACACTGGGTTTGAGTTTCTTTCCCAGAATCCTGGAAGTCCCTTTGAACTGTTGAGGTACTGTTTCTAGCTAGATCATTTGTATTCAAGTGGATAACATCAATTTTGGAGTGCTCACTTTCTGCATTAACTATGCCAACAATTTGGTTCGTATACCTGCTAGCTGAAGAACCTGGGAGGCATTTGACCATTTCTCCTTTGAACTGTGTTCCCAAGTTGGTGCCTCTGATGATGGAATCTCCATGTAGCAGTAGTTTGCTGTTTTTTGGGGTGTTATTTTCTTCATATTTGGTGCATTATCAGCAGATTGGGCATTTAAGCACGCTTCAGTTTCCACTAATTGGACACTCTCGTTTTCCAAGGCAGAGAAGGCATTATGCAGGGATGTGTCTTGATGGAGAGGGTGCCTCCATGTTACAGGTTGCCACCTACCAGAGCCCACTGTGATCCATTTGTTCCTGGGTTGTTTGATTCTTTTTGGGAGCAGTGGTGGATTGTTTTCAGTTTGTACCCTAGAGGAGGTGTATTTAATTGCAGCTAATTCTTCCCTTAATATAATCAATTATTTATGCATAGCAGGTAACTTAAGATATATAGGGCAAGCTCTCAGGCTCCAAGTGATTTTTCTTAGAATGAAGGCACCACAGCTATTGCATTGAAGACACTTTTCTTGGTGGTAATGTGCTCCACCAGGAGAACATCGGAACTTCAGGCATTATCCTGTCGGGCCCCTTTCCTGTGTCTTTCTAGAGAGAAAAAAAATCACAAAACAGGAAACTACTGCTACATGGAGATTCCATCGAGAAGGTTGTGCTACAGCTGGTGCTGTCCGTCCTTCCTAAGGTTCTGTCGGTTTTTCACCTCAACCAAATGGTGGCTCTGCCCGTGTTTTTGGAGGCAAACTATCTGCTGTTGAGGAGCCTGAATGTGCGTTGGGTGTTGCGACGCTACCTGAAGCAGACTAAATCGTTTTGCAGGTCAGATCAGTTCTTTGTATTGTTTGGAGGACCGTGTAAAGGGGAAGCAGTGTCAAAGGCTTCTTTCTCACTGTGGGTGAAGGAGGCTATTTCCTCAGTGTATCTGCTGAGGAGAAAAGAACTACCCAAAGGACTGAGCACATTCTATACGCACTAGGGTGGTCCACTGCCATAGGGGAAAAAATAAAAGTAGGAATTTCTTTGCTCCCTGGCCTGATTCTGGTTCCATTTATGTAGAAAACAATGTGTGCAAAGTTTGAAGCCAATCAAATAATATTTAGGGGTGGCTCAAGGTCCCTATCTATTAGGCCCCTGGATCCCCCCCCCCCCCCCCCGGGTTCATCAGACCACTGGGTATTATCCGCTCATAGATGGGGGTATCATGCTTGCCAAGCACTCAATGTGGTCCAGATGCTAGTAAGGACTTTGACGATGTGGGGAACATCTTACGGTGTTGCGAGACAACACCCAGAAGGAACTGGAGTTGCTCCTCTTTTGTGGTGTGTCGGCCATTGAACTCCTCAATGAGTTTGACCCCTCGCTCAGCCACATCGTTGATCACTGGAAGATTTTTTACTTTCTTCAGACTGTCTTTGAATGATGCATTCTCTTCCCAGTCTTCTGGGTCTGCATTAAGAAAATCACTGTTGTTGTCGGTGTTTCAGGAAACGGATTGACTTGCGAGTTGCAAAAGATTCAAGTGGTGGACTCATGGAACTTTTCAATTCGACCCGCTTTGGGGGATCTTCGTCATCGTCATCATCCTCATCGCTTTCATCTGATTCTGCCGGGATCATGGCCGACACTATGGCCCGCTTTGTCGGTGCTGAAACAGCTTCATCGAACAGTGACAGTGCCACAAGCTCCTCTGACACATACCACAGATGCTGTTGCAGTTTGTCTCTAGCCGCTCTTCCAACACGGTCATTGTGGTAAGAGTGTAGTTTCTTCAGCATCTCCAAATCTGTTCGAGGAGCAACTGCGGCATCAGGGGCAGAAAACCAGGCTTCCACATGAATCAGGATGGAGAAAATGCTCACATCACGAACACAGGACTCCTCCCGTTGGGTAAGATCTTTGAGTTGTCCTCGGAACATCCAAATCTTGAGACAGTACAAGACTTTTGCCATCCATCTGGCATGATGGAAAGCTCCGGTTTTCTTGAAATTGAAACTAGGAAGATTCCCTCCAAGGCAGGCAATCGTTAACTCCAAGAATTCCAGGTAATCATCTCGGTGATTGCCCTGTGCCAACTTGGATTCTGCAAACTTCATGATGCGATCCCTGTCAGGTTGCAGCACCTCCAGGTCTTTTCCAGTTTGATAGTTGGACTTGTCAAGGGAGCCCCAATTCTTTTGGAACCGGCGAAAGAGTTGGACATCGGGACCCGATGAAGCTCCAGAGCATGTAGAGAATACTACACCAAGAATTATTTCGTAAATGTGATGGCGGCATGCCAAATGAAGGACTGTGCGACGGAGTCTCTGTTCTAGAAGAATGCACGCTCCTGATCGACGTCCCGTGTTCGATGCAGTTGTATCAAAGCAGAAGCCTGCAATCTTTTCATCCAAACACCATTCCTGTAACAGTTCATAAACTGCTGCAGCTTGATTCTTGCCCATTCTTGATGTCAGTTTTGGTACACCAAGAAGTTGTGTTTCTCCAGTGGAGACGGCCGTTATCAAAACTGGAAGGCAGTCAACGGATGTGGTTGAACAGGAGAGATGGCAATAACTTGCTATCCCAATGCACAATGCATGTTTTGCCTTCGGCTTTGAATGCGTTGTGCAGGTCCGTCCATTGTTGCTGACGGTGCTTTTCTCTATGGCGCTTGACGCTGGAGCGGCTGATATTGAGCTCCCCAGGATAATGTCCCAGACTTCTGGTGGTTTCAGCTACCACAAACAGAGCATTGCGATCCGTTGTCCCTGTCCGATCCAGGGCTGCTGTAAGCTCTGGGGTCCAGACATTGTTAGGTCAAAACTGCTTCGTTTGTGGAGTTGCTTTCTTCTGTCTGTTATCTGAATCCGCAGATGTCGACGAGTCTTCACCTGACTCCTGAGGAAGATGATCCTTCCAGCTGAACTTGGCTTGTAGTTGCCTCGGCTTCGGCAACATGTTTTTGTCTGCGCCTTTTCAGTTGTTCTTCTCGCTGTTGCAATCTTGCTTCCGTGTTGGCCAGTTTCTTGTCCATCGCGCACATTGAGCCGCGGCGCCCTGGTTCTCGTTGCGCTATTAAGAATTCTTTGTCTTCTTGAATATGAATTAAAGACATTGCATTGGCATGCGCCACATCAAATAGGGTTTTCATTGCAACCTGGAATTCTTTTTCATTTGCGTCTTGTTTCCCTCCTCTCCCTTTGTTTTTCTTCAAAAGTTTCCACTGATTGAACAATTTCTTTACTTTTTCTTGAATTTTGTCATTTCTTTGAACAGGAAGCATGGCCTTTTCCCAGTTAGCTTCTACTTCACTTGTTACAATAGATGCACTTTCACTAACGCCTTTGTTTAATGTCATATGGTGATGTAAAAATACACTTAACACTTGCTCCTTGCTGGGGAGCTTGGCCCTCAGAATTGTGGTGGACATTTCTTCAATGAGATGAAAAACCACGTTTTTTCGCCATCTGAAAAGAATAAAGATACAAAGATAATAGTACAACGTCTTTGCCACCTCTCAGAGACGAGATTAGTTCAAATATGACGCAATCAAATGTAATCAGCGTGGAACTGAGTGGATGATACAAGATGATGCAACATTTCGTCATCTGCTCCCAGGGGGAAATCTCAAGACTTGTTGAGCCACCCCTAAATATTATTTGATTGGCTTCAAACTTTGTACACAGTGTTTTCTACCTAAATGGAACCAGAATCAGGCCAGGGAGCAAAGGAATTCAGGAATTCATTTTTATGGACCACCCTAATACGCACCCAAGTGGCAGCATGGGCAGAATCCAGTTTAGTACCGCCAGCAGAGATTTGCAAGGCGGCAACGTGGTCGTCGCTTCATACCTTTTTGTAAAGCATTATCACCTAGATATTCAGGTGGTGGGGAACATGCAGTTTGGGTGGCGGTACTTCCCGAATTTAGTCCCTCCCGAATTTAGTGCAGCTGCATTACATCACATAGGTAATGGGACTGGACTGGAGGAACGCTAAGGAAGGTGAAATTAGGCCTTACCTGTTAATTGATATTCCTTGAGTTCCTCCAGTCCAGAACTGGACCCACTCTCCCTCCTTCATATACATAAATTGAGTTGCTGAGCAGTGGTATTCCTGGGCCTGAAGAAGGTCATTGAGATTTCAGTAGATCTGGAGGTTGCTCAGCATACCATCGGGAGGTGTGGCTCTGAGCGAATGGATTGGTCTCTTTGATTTCAGAGGAGTTTGGAGTGTACAGACAGATATTCACTTAAGTCTATGGCACTACTAGTGGCGGGGCATTAGAAAATATAATATAATTAAATATATTTAGATAGTAAAGGAGGAAGGTACTTTTTTTTGTTCCCTGCCTGTTAAAGTTTAAATTGTTAGTAAGAATAAGCTATTTAATTGTTGCTCCTGTGAGTCTGCTTCGTCATTAGGATAATGAAGGCTGGTGGGAGGTGCCAGTTATCTTTCTAGGGGAGGTCAGAATTTTTGACATGCTCAGTCTCCAAGCTGCTGGTGAGAGGTGACAACCCATAGGTGACTGTACTGGAGGAACTCAAGGAACATCAATTAGCAGGTAAGGCCTAATTTCACCTTTGTATCAGTTGCATGATTGGAGCCAGGAAGGTATCTTTTTCCTAATGCTGCTGAATTGGTTACAAATGTGTGGTGTGGCTTTTTTTTTTTTTTTTTTTAAAGTCCCCTTATGGTAGTTGAAATGGCTATAAGATAAGCAGACAGGGATTTCAGCCTAAACAGCTGTGCATTCCTGGGCCAGGTTAATGCAGATCTTAGAAATGTTCAAATTCTCATTTTAAAACAGTACTCCATTAGAAACAAGTTGTTTAAAATTTATTTTACAGCTGTGACCTACAGCAAGGAGATATATAGTGAATTAAAGAAACGGAATTGACCGTCTCTGCAGAGTCTCTTGTGTTAGATGGATGCTTTGCTCACAACCATGTTCCTGTTGCAGAGTATTAGGCCTGTCTTGTCTGGACAGTTTCATTCCTGGCGCGGCGTTGTCAGGAAGCCAGTAGGCTCCGGGAAAAGCAGAGGAACAAGAAGGTGGCAGCGTTTACAGAATATTTACAACTGAGTAGTGCTTTCAAAAAGAAACCCCCTGAAGAAACTCAACGTAGTGAAATGCAGACAAAGCGCTGAGGCATGGCGTTGGGGAAATCACATAAAAGCTAAGCACTGTTTCATGTGTTGAAAAAAATATTTTGGATAGAAAGTTGACATTAGAAGTTAAGAGGCAGAAGGTCATTGATGCGAAACGACGCACAACTAAGACATGATACAAGTCTGAAAGGTGGCGTCCATAAAAGTCCGAGACCACCTTGTCTATAGATAACACAAATGTAATATCCAACAGAGAGAAGAGTTTGAGAAGATTTAGAACACTTGATTTGCATGAAAACTGAATCAGTATAATATCACGATCTTGGAGATAAAAGTAGAGCGTGTTACATTAAAAATTAAACAGATACCTCAACTGGTGGCAAAATCTGCACCAACTCCAGGCAGGCATGCCCTTCCAAGCACCCACTCCTCAGAGGTCCCTGACCACAAATGCCTGCCTACCTCCCTGGGTTGGGGAGCACATTGTAGAGACTGTTGCATACAGGGCAGCTGGTCTCAGGAGTCGTTATACAGATCAATCTGCTGGAGCTCAGGGCAATCTTCTTGGCCCTACAAGCATTCTGCCACCGCCTACTGCACCGGCCTGTACTGATCCAGACAGACAACCAGGTCACCGTGTTTTACATCAGCAAGCAGGGGGGGCATGGGTTTGTACTTCCTCTGCCAGGAGGCAGTGGCCATCTCCTTTGCAGCCCGCAACAACATGCTTCTGCGAGCAGCGTACCTCCAGTTCCAGGACAACTGCCTAGCAGACATGCCGAGCAGAGTTCTTTGTCCACATGAGTGGTTCCTAAACCCCAGAGTGATGAAGCAACTCTTGCACCTCTGGGGCGGGCCCATGATGGACCTATTCACTTCTCCAGACAACACGCAGCCACCCGACTTCTGCTCCCATCAGTCGCACCCGGAGAGAGTGGTGGCAGATGCCTTCCTGTTCTCATGGTGCGAGGTTCTACGCTATGTGTTCTCACTGATTCCCCTGATCACTATGACTCTCCAAGGTTCAGAGCGAAAAGGGCCTCAGTTATACTGATTGCCCCCAAGTGGCCTAGGCAGCCTTTGTTCCCTCTGCTTTCCATGTCAGTGGCACTCCCATTCCCTCTGGGCTGAGCCCCGGATCTCCTGTCCCAGGAGGAGGGTTCTCTCCTGTACCCCAATCTGGGGTTGCTAACCCTAACAGTATGGCTGCTGAAAGGGTAGTGTTGGCCCCTTTCAAGCTTCCAGGAGAAGTTGAGGAGATCCTGCTGGCCTCCCAAAAACCCTCCACCAAACAGGCTAATGCCTTTAAGTGGAGAAGGTTCTCTGCCTGGTGTGTGGGAAAGGAGGAGAATCCCTTCTCTTGCCGGGTGCAACTAGTACTGAAGTACCTACTGTACCTGTCACATACCGGGCTGAAATCTAACTCTGTGAGTACATCCGAGCGCCATAGCAGGTCACTACCACCCTGTCGAGGGAAAACCTCTCAAGCCAGCCCCTGGTTTCCAGGTTCCTCCGGGGTCTCCTTTTATCCAAGCTGCCTCTCTGCCCTCCAGCAGCAGAGTGGGACGTCAACACAGTGCTCTCAGCTCACCACCATTCGCACCCCTGACCACTTGCCACCTGTGGTACTTTTCATGGAAAGCGACTTTTCTGGTGGCCCTCATGTCCTTTTGAAAGGTGAGCGAACTCCAGACTTTGATGGCAGATCCACTATATGCAAGGTTCTACAAGAATAGGGTAGTGCTCTGCATGCACCCCAAATTTCTCCTGAAGGTGGTGTCTCCTTTACATCTCAACCAAGAAGTGGTTCTCCCCACCATCTTTCCACGACCTCATGCCAGCAAGGAGGAACTAGTGCTTCATACACTAGATTGCAAACAGGCCCTGTCCTTCTATTTACAGTGGACTCAGGCCCACAGCATGAGGGCGATGGCCGCATTGGTGGCCAACCTCCGCTTTGTGCCGGTGACGGAGATCTGCAAGGCTGCCACATAGTCTTCAATTCATATGTTTGTAGCTCACTACTGCCTGGAGAGCAAGTCCCACAGGGACAATGCCTTTGGCCAGGCAGTAATATATAATATTCTCAGGGTATAGGCAACTCCTGCCTTTCGACCCTTTTGTGTTCAGGCTACCGGAGTGATAGTGTCGCTGGACATTAGGGTTGTGCAGAGTCTGTGGGGACTCGCCTTATGCAACTCACGGCTACCCGATTGGTCACATTGATGATGTTGTGGTTCGGTTCTCGGCAGCCTGGAGAAAGAGAGTCCCATATGTGAGGACTGACTTCCTGCTTTTTCCTGGAGAAAGCATAGTTACTCACCTGTAACAGGTGTTCTCCAGGGACAAGAGGAATCGGTCCTCACAACCCTCCCTCGTCTCCTGGGAGTTGCCTCCCTACCTTATTTTACTTTTTACTGCCATCCTAGCTATGTTATCTGACTGAGCAAGATGACACCTAGGGCGGGAAGGGAACCATGCATGTGTTGATAGCATGACCCAAAGGCTTTCTTTGAAAGGTGGGGAAATTCTTTGCGCAGGCTCCATCAGCACAAACGTCCCCATATGTGTGGAATGATTTCTGCGGTCCCTGGAGAATACCCGATCTCCAGGGACCAGCAGAAATGTAGTCATCACATATGGGGTATCGTCGGTACCGACGGAGCCTGCGCGGGAACGCTCCCCAGCGTCCAATCAAAGCTTTTGGGAGCATCCCACAGCGCCTGCATGCTGCCTTTCCCGCCTTTCCCAACTGCCTCTCTCCAGTTCTTCTTTTTCCACGTAGCCAGCAGGTCGTGATCCTGTCACCGCAGAAGAATTTCTTTATTTCTTTTTGTGGTCGCGTCTGCCTTCTCCGATGCTCTACTGGTACTGCCGGTCTTTCTTTTCTATTTTTAAAAAATATATATCTGTTTTCCTTTTCTTCAGGTGCACTCGCCTTTTTGGGACTTAGGCCCAAAAACTTCCTTAACATGGAAAAACTTGCCTCAGGTTTTAAAAAATGCACAAAATGTGGCGGTACTATTTCCGTCACCGACACCCATGAATGGTGTTTAAAATGTTTAGGTCCTGACAACTCCACAGATTGTGTGTCCTGTGCTATGATGTCTAAAAGAGGTCGACAGAACCGAGCTGCTAAGCTCAGTACCCTGTTTCCCTCTGATGCGGCTTCAGTGGCATCAACGTCTTCCAGGGCTGCTGCTGCTTCCCGTGGATCTCAGGTAACTAAACATAAATCCAGCCGGTCCTCGAAGGGTAGATCTCCTTCTAAGCATCGAGATGCCTCTGGCGTTGCCCTCGGATTCTGCACCGGCAAAATTACCCCGGCGGGAGGTTTCGGCTTCCAAAGCATCATCGGGGTTCCAGGATGTTCTCAATGGCTCAGCCTCGACAGATCTCCTGGTGCCAAGCTCTGGGGTACCGGTGGTTCCCACTGGTACAGACTTCCAGGCATTGGCAGAGTCTATGGACCAGAGAATTCTGTCCATAGAACGCAGTCTAGCGGCTCTCCTTGTGACATTGACGCCCTTGGTACCGCGACAGACAACTCCACCGGTACTGGCACCGACATCGGTATCTGTACCGGTACCGATAGCATCGGCATCAGTGTCTGCTATGCCGGTACCCTGTCCTCCGATGCCCTCCGGTACCGATTCTCCGGTTCCGGTTATTCCCGGTACCGATCTTGCTCGATACGGTTATCGGGCTCTGCAGGAGCATCCGGACAGACAATACTTCGATTCCTCAGAAGAATCTGAGGATTCTGAAAGTTCTGTCGATGCAGCGATGCTTCTTCCACATGAGTCCTGCTCCCCTAAACGCAGGATATCTCCTCCAGAGGACATGTCTTTCCAAGACTTCATCAGAGAGGCGGCTCGGGGCCTGTCCATCACTGTGGCCCCTGAGACAGAGCCAAGGGCCAAGGAGTTGGATATTTTACAATATCCCAAAACTCCTAAGGAGGCAGCTACCCTACCCATTCATGAGATTCTATATGATCTCATGTTGAGGATGTGGGAAACACCTCTTACCACCTCTCCTCATTTTCGTAGGTTAGATACTATGTATCATAAGAACATAAGACATGCCATACTGGGTCAGACCGAGGTCCATCGAGCCCAGTATCCTGTTTCCAACAGTGGCCAATCTAGGTCATACGTACCTAGCAATATCCCCAAAAGACACAGGTTCCTCAATGCTTGTACTGGGTCAAGCATTGATATCCTCGGTCTCTTTTTAATAGTGGTTTATGGACCTTTCCTCCAGGAACTTGTCCAAACCTTTTTTAAACCCAGCTATACTAACAGCCCTTACCACATCCTCCGGTAACAGATTCCAGAGTTTGATTACATGTTGAGTGAAAAAATATTTTCTCTTATTTGTCTTAAATAGTTTACCCTGTAGCTTCATTACATGTCCCCTAGTCTTTCTATATTCTGATAGCGTAAACAATTGATCCACGTTTATCTGTTCCACTCCATTCATTAATTTATAGACCTCTATCATATCTCCCCTCAGCCGTCTCTTTTCCAGGCTAAAGAGCCCTAACCTTTTTAGCCTCTCTTCATAGGAGTAGCCTTCCATCCCCTTCACCAATTTGGTGGCTCTTCTCTGTACTTTTTCTAATAACGCTATGTCCTTTTTAAGATACGGTGACCAGAATTGCACACAATATTCAAGGTGCGGTCGTACCATGGAGCGATACAGAGGCGTTATAATATCCTTTGTTTTATTCTCCATCCCTTTTCTTATGATACCTAGCATTCTGTTTGCTTTCTTGGCCGCCGCTGCACACTGGGCGGAGGGTTTTAACATGTTATCCACGATGACTCCTAAATCTTTTTCCTGGGTGGTGGCTTCTAATGTGGAGCCTTGCATCGAGTAACTATAGTGTGTGTTCTTTCCTAGGTGCATAACTTTGTACTTGTCCACATTAAATTTCATCTGCCATTTGGATGCCCAGTCTTCCAATTTATCCAGGTCCTCCTGCAGTTTTCCACTATCCTCTTGGGTTTTAACAGCTTTAAACAGTTTTGTGTCATCTGCAAATTTGATAACCTCACTCGTTATTCCCTTTTCCAGGTCATTTATGAATATGTCAAAAAGCAGCGGACCCAGTACAGATCCCTGGGGTACTCCACTATTCACATTTTTCCATTGGGATTATTGGCCATTTAGCCCTACCCTCTGCTTTCTATCTTTTAAGCAGTTCCCGATCCACAATAGTACACTGCCTCCTATCCCATGACTTTTTAGCTTTGCCAAAAGTCTCTGATGGGGGACCTTGTCAAAAGCTTTCTGAAAATCCAGATACACTATATCAACCGACTCACCTTTGTCTACCTGTTTATGCACACCTTCAAAAAAACATATCAGATTAGTAAGACAAGATCTTCCTTGTCTAAAGCCATGTTGGCTGTCTCCCATTAGGCCATGACTATCTACATGCTGTGTAATTTTGTTCTTTATGATGGTTTCTACCATTTTCCCTGGTACTGATGTCAGGCTCACCCCACCCATCATGTCCCTCCTTGTCCTGGTTTCCATAAAACTCAGCTTCCTCACCACTGTATTGTGGTGGAATCTGCTATGAGAAGGATTAGAAGTGCAAAAAGACATGCCTCTAATCCTCCAGGATGTGAATGCAGAACTCTGGATGCTTTTGGACGTAGAGTCTTTCAAGCTTCTATGCTTGCTGCAAGAATCAGTTCCTATAGTCTCTACATGGGAATGTTCCTAAAGGAGGTCACTGATCATCTACAGACTTTAAGTCCTTTCATCTCTGAGGATAAAAGACAGGAGTTTCTCACTTGGCTCAAACATGCCCAAGATGTCTCTAAATTCTCCAACCGTGCAGCCTTCGACTGCTTTGAATGTATAAGCAGAACCTTGGCTATTGCCATAGGTGCACGTAGAATTGCTTGGCTCCAAGCATCTGATTTAGAGCTCTGGGTACAAGATAAATTGGGAAATATCCCTTGTACTGGTGAGAACCTGTTTGGTAAAGATTGGCAAGAAAAAGCCAATGAAATGGATGCTGAAAATTCCACTTTGGATAGACTATCCAAGTCTACTGCTGATCCTGTTAGGAAAAAGTTGTTCAAGAAAACACCTTTTTCTAAAAAGAAAAGATTTTATCCTGCTTATGGGTCAGCAGGCATCTTCTGCAGGTCGGTTTTCAACCAAATGTCAGCAACCACCCAAACAGAAGAAAGCAAAGGCTGCTAGGCCTCAGCCTCCTCAGGGCCTTTGACTTTCAGCTAGAGAACTTAGCCTTTCTGGCTCTGGAAGGACCAGAACCGTCCACCATTCCAGGAAGGTTGTCATTTTGCTCCCAGATGGGGGCAAATAACAGCAGAGCATTGGACACTCTCCATCATAAGAGGGGTACAAACTTCATTTTTCAAGCATGCCCCCTCCCACAATAGTGAAGCAGTTCAATTCTCCGACCTCTCTCATCCACCTGTTAGGTCAAGAGGTTACCACCCTTCTTGCCCAAGGGGCAATAGTAGAAGTGCCTCTTCATCAACGGGGCACAGGATTCTATTCCCCTTATTTTCTTATTCCAAAGAAAACAAGGGGATACAGACCTATCTGAGATCTCAGAGAATTGAACAAATTCCTTGTCAAAGAGAAGTTCAAAATGATTTCTCTCGGAGCTCTGCTTCCATACCTTCAGAGTCAGGATTGGCTTTGTTCTCTAGATCTCAAGGATGCATACACCCATGTTCTCATCCATCCAACCCACAGAAGGTTCCTTTGGTTCCTGTTTCAAGGAAAGCCCTACCAATACAGGGTGCTTCCTTTTGGTCTGGCCTCTGCACCAAGGTTGTTCATGAAATGCATGGCTGTGGTAGCAGAATTTCTACGCACTCTGGGAATATTCGTCTTCCCTTACTTGGACGACTGGTTCATTCGAGCTCCAACACAGTCAGAGGCCAAGACTTCTCTATCCTGCACAGTGCGTGCCCTTCAGTATTTAGGGCTGGTAATAAACATCCCAAAATCCAGTCTAACTCCTACTCAGTCTCTAGAGTTCATAGGAGCCTTGCTGGATACCACAAGTGCAAGGGCCTATCTTCCCCAGGCCTGTTGCCTTCGCTTGGTGCAATTAGCTTCTCAAGCAGTGCTAAAGCCCCGTTTAACTGCTCAAGAAATGTTAGTTACTAGGCCACATGGCATCCACTGTGCATGTGGTACCATATGCTCGCCTTCACATGAGGGCAGCTCAGTGAACCTTATCCACCCAATGGACCCAGGCATCAGGTTGCTTATCAGACAAAATAGCAAACACAAGTCGCCTCATTTTGTCTCTCCAGTGGTGGAAGTCCACTCAAAACCTGTTGCTGGGGTGCCCCTTTCAGCAACCCCTGCCCCAAGCAACTCTTACAACAGATGCTTCTCCAATGGGTTGGGGAGCTCATCTGCAAGACCTCTCCACCCAAGGCACTTGGACTCCACAAGAGAGTTGTCTACATATCAATCTCTTGGAGCTCAGAGCAATCTTCCTTGCTCTTCGAGTGTTCCACACCCTGCTCAGCTACAAGACAGTCCTTATTCATACGGACAATCAAGTAGCTATGTTCTATGTGAACAAGCAGGGGGGAACAGGCTCTCTGTCGCTTCGCAACGAAGCTTTGCGACTGTGGGCCCTCGCCAGAGAGCATCAGATTCATCTTCTGGCAGTGTATCTTCCAGGCGTTCAAAACTTTTGGGCAGACAGACTCAGTCGAGTGGTCTCTGCATGCAGACCAGGTGGCCAAGATTTTTCAACTTTGGGGAACCCCGGACATAGACCTCTTTGCAAGTCCGTGGAATGCCAAACTTCCCCGGTTCTGTTCCAGAACTCCGGCTCTGGGAGCTCAGGCAAAGGATGCTTTCCTCCTTCACTGGGGTCAAGACTTCCTGTATGCCTTTCCACCCATTCCCCTAATTCCCAAAACCCTTTTCAAGCTTCAGAGAGACAGAGGCCACATGATTCTCATAGCACCACATTGGCCACGGCAAGTGTGGTACCCTCTGCTTCTACATCTCTCTCAAGCTCCCTCCCTGGAGTTAGGGTCTGCTCCAGATCTCCTATCTCAGGAGAACGGAATGTTATGGCATCCCAATCCCCAATCTCTGCATCTCAGGGCTTGGTTGCTGAAGGCCTAGATCTCCAAGATCTTCATCTTTCTCAACAAGTGAAAGATGTTCTTTATGCTTCCAGAAAACCTTCCACTAGACATTCGAATGCTTTCAAGTGGAAGAGGTTTACTATTTGGTGTTTTGAAAAGGGTCTTAACCCCCTTGCCATACCTCCTGGAATCTTTGCTGGAGTATCTCCTCCATTTGTCTAATGCAGGCCTTAAAACAAATTCAGTAAGAGTCCATTTGAGTGCTATTGCAGCTTCCCTTAAGCCTCTAAATGGACAACCTATTTCCTCTCATCCTCTTATAGCAAGGTTTATGAGAGGCCTCCTTCTAATTAAGCCTCCCATTAGACCGCCTCCGGTGGCATGGGACTTAAATCTGGTTCTTGGTCAGCTCATGAAGCCGCCCTTTGAACCTTTGGCTACCACCTCCTTGAGATTTCTTTCTTGGAAGGTTATCTTTCTCATTGCAATCACATCAGCACGCCGCATTAGTGAATTGCAAGCACTAGTAGCTAATCCACCTTATACAAGGTTCCATCATGACAAGGTAGTCCTTAGGACTCATCCACACTTTATGCCTAAAGTGGTCTCGCCTTTTCACCTCAACCAAGAGGTCTACCTACCTGTCTTTTTTCCAGGACCTCATGCATCAAATGCAGAGAGGAATCTTCATACCTTGGATTGTAAAAGAGCTCTAGCTTTTTACTTACAAAGAACACAGCAGCATAGAAAGTCCTCTCAACTCTTTGTTGCTTTTGATCCTTCTCATTTGGGACTTCCAGTCTCCAAGAGAACACTATCTAACTGGATTGCTCAGTGTATTACTTTCGCCTATCAGAGTAAGAACCTTTCTTTGGAGGGCCATGTCACAGCTCACAATGTGAGAGCCATGACAGCCTCAATGGCTCATCTAAACTCTGTGTCTATTGACGACATCTGTCGAGCAGCCCCTTGGGCCTCGGTTCATACCTTCACAGCCCATTACTGCTTGGACAAGGACTCCCGCTGGGATGCCTTGTTTGGTCAGGCTGTTCTCAAACACCTGTTCCATACCTAATCAACTCCTACCCACCATCCCTGGTAGGATGCCAGAGATCCATAGGGGGAAGTGGAGCCCTTTTCAGGGACACACAACTTCTGGGGTCTCTCCCTGGCATCTAAAGCTAGGGAGTCCCCATATGTGATGACTACATTCCTGTTTGTTCCTGGAGATAGCATAGTTACTCACCTGTAACAGGTGATATCCGGGAACAGCAGGAATTTAGTCCTCGCAACCCACCCACCTCCCCTAGGAGTTGTATCTCTCTATCTCTTTCCTTTCTTTCTCTCTTTGTCTCAGCTTTAAAACTCAACTGGAGAGAGGCAGTTGGGAAAGGCGGGAAGGCAGCACGCAGGCGCTGTGGGATGCTCCCAAAAGCTTTCTGATTGGACGCTGGGGAGCGTTCCCGCGCAGGCTCTGTAGGTACCGACGATGCCCCATATGTGAGGACTAAATTCCTGCTGTTCCCGGAGATCACCTGTTACAGGTGTGTAACTATGCTTTACAGGTGAGTAACTATGCTATCTCTGCTCTTGAGAATCTGGTCTAGGTCCTTCATAGCCATTCTGCCAAGAGCAATTCGTTGTCTGATTTATTGGATTAACTATCAAAGAAACAAGTAGCAGTCAAGTAGGTTAGTTTTTCACTATTTCAATTTCTTCTCCAACGATGAACTTATTGATGTTTGCCATTTGTCAGGATCTTTGTTGTCTTTATATTAAGGTGCAGGCCCATTTTAAGACACTTCCTTGATCCTGAGAAGCAAATATTTCAGATCGTCTTCACTTTCAGCCAGTAATGTGGTGGTATCAGCATAGCGAAGGTTGTTGAGTTTCCCACCAATCTTCACACCTCTGTCTTCATACAGTCCTGCTTATCTGATTTGTTCTGCATATAGATTAAACAGGTAGGGGGAAAGTATGCAGCCTTGTCATACATCTTTGCTGATTTTTAAACCATTCTGTTTCTCCTTGTTCTGTTCGAATTGTTGCTTCTTGATCAATGTAAAAGTTATGCAAGGGAGCTATCAAGTGTTCTGGTATACCCATGCTGCTTAATGTGGCCCAGAGTTTCTCATGGTTTACACTGTCAAAAGCTTTATAGTCAATAAAACACATATAGATATCATTTTGCTATTATTTAGTCTTTTCAAGGATCTATCTCACATCTGCAATGATGTCTCTTGTTCCTTGCCCTTTCCTGAGCCCCGCTTGCACTTCAGATAGATCTCCAGGAACAAGCAGGAATGAGTCTTCACATATGGGTATCGTCGGTACCGACGGATCCTGTGCAGGAACACTCCCCAGCGTCCAATAAGAAAGCTTTTGGGAGCATCCCACAGTGCCTGCGTGCTGCCTTCCCGCCTTTCCCAACCGCCTCTCTCCAGTTTCTTCTTTTCCACGGAGCCAGCAGGTCGTGTTCCTGTCACCGCAGAAGAAGTTCTTTATTTTTTCTTAATTCTTTTGTGTCTCGTCTGCCGCCTTCAACGTCGGACCGGTACCGCCGGTCTTTGTTTTTTTTTTTGAAAGAAAGAAAAGAAATGTATCTTTTCTTCACTGTGCATTTTCAGTTTTTGAGCCTTAGGCCTAAAAATATTTTCCTCATGGAGAAGCCCGCCTCCGGGTTTAAAAAGTGCACAAAATGTGGCGGTACTATTTCTGTCACCGACACCCATGACTGGTGTCTAAAATGTTTGGGGCCTGACCATTCCATTACGGATTGTATGTCTTGTACCATGATGTCTAAAAGAGGTAGGCAGAACCGAGCAGCCAAGCTAAGTACCCTGTTTCCCTCTGATGCAGCTTTGGTGGCATCGACGTCTTCCAGGGCTGCTTCTTCCTCCCATGGATCTCAGGTAACCTAGCATAAATCTAGCCGGTCCTCGAAGGGTAGATCTCCCTCCAAGCATCGAGATGCCTCTGGGCTTGCCCTCGAGGATTCCGCACCGGCAAAATTACCCTGGCGGGAAGCTCCGGCTTCCAAAGCATTGTCTATGGGGTCACAGGTTGACATCGATGGCTCGGCCTCGACAGATCACCTGTTGCCGTGTTCTGGGGTACCAGTGGCTCCCACTGGTACCGACATCCAGACATTGGTGGCATCGATGGATCAGAAGATTCTGACCATGCAGCGCACCCTAACGGCATTCATACAGGCTGCGACGCCTCCGGTACTTCAACAATCCCCGTTGTCGGTACCGGCTCCAGCTCTGGCAGCAGCATCAGTCCCGGTGCCGGTACCGATTGCATCGGCTTCGGTTTCGACTGCAACGTTACCCTGTCCTATGATGCCCATCGGTACCGAACCGGTACCGGTTACTCCCGATACCGATCCTACTCGGTACGGCTATCGGGCTTTACAGGAGCATCCAGACAGGCGATACTTCGATTCCTCTGAAGACTCTGAGTCTGAGGGTTCTGTCGAGGCATCGATACTTCTTCCTCAGGAGTCGTCTTCTCCTAAACAAAGAATGTCTCCTCCAGAAGACTTGTCTTTTCAAGACTTCATTAGGGAAGTGGCTAGGGGCCTCTCCATCACCGTGGCCCCTGAGTCAGAACCCAGAACCAAGGAGTTAGATATTTTACAATATCCTAAAACTCCTAAAGAGGCAGCTACTTTACCTATCCATGAGATTCTGTATGATCTCATGTTGAGGATGTGGGAGCCACCTTTTACCACCTCTCCTCATTCTCGAAGGCTAGACACCATGTATCGTGTCCCTCCTTGTCCTGGCTTCCACAAGACTCAGCTTCCTCACCACTCTATTGTGGTAGTCTGCCATGAGGAAGATAAAAAGTGCAAAGAGGCACTCATCTAATCCTCCAGGACGTGACTGCAGGACCCTAGATGCTTTTGGCCGAAGGGTTTTTCAAGCTTCTATGCTAGCTGCCAGGATCAACTCCTATAGTCTCTATATAGGAATGTTTCTAAAAGAAGTCACAGATCATTTGCACACTTTAACCCCTTTCATTTCGGAGGATAAAAGGCAGGAGTTTCTCACTTGGCTCAAACATGCCCAAGATGCCTCCAAATTTTCCAACCGTGCAGCCTTTGACTCTTTTATTTATTTTTTATTTATTTAACATTTTTATATACCGCACTATTCTTTATCAGCGCGGTTTGCAAAGAACAAGGAACTTCAGACAAGATACATTTATCTGGTTTTTACAATTAACAGGAACATCAACTTGGATAAAAGGATAACAGGAATAACTATAAACACAACTATTTACATAAGTGTCAGAGTATGATTAGTGTCATGTTAATCTGTTGAGGTAGTTTGAGCTGTTGAGACAGGGAAGTTTACGTGTTTGGAATGTAGTTATTGATGTTTGGATGAGATTGCGCTTTTGAGTGTGTAAGCAGAGCCTCGGCTATTGCCATAGGGGCACGCAGAATTGCTTGGCTACAAGCTTCTGATTTGGAGCTCTGGGTCCAAGATGAATTAGGGAATATCCCTTGTACAGGTGAAAACCTTTTTGGTAAGGATTGGCAAGCAAAGGCCAATCAGATGGGTGCTGAAAACTCTGCTTTGGATCGACTTTCAAAGTCTATCTCTGCTCCTGTTAAGAAAAGATTGTTCAAAAAGACATCTTTTTCCAAAAAAGGGAAGATACTTATGGTCAGCAGGCATCTTCTGCAGGTCGTTTTGCTGCAAAGCGTCGTCAGCCACCTAAACAGGCCAAATCAAAGGCTGCTAGGCCTTCCATGACCCAGCAGCCTCAGCCTCCTCAGGGCCTTTGACTTGCAGCTAGAGAACTTAGCCTTTCTGGCTCTGGAGGAAGTAGAGCCCCTTAGCATTCCAGGAAGGTTGACTTACTTTGCTCCCAGATGGGAACAAATTACAGCAGAGCAATGGACACGCTCTATCATAAAGGAAGGGTACAAGCTTCATTTCTAAAGCCTTCCCCCTCACACCATAGTGAAACAGTTCAATTCTCCAACATCTCTCCTCAACCTTCTGGGTCAGGAGATTGCCACCCTTCTTGCCCAAGGGGCAATAGAAGAAGTACCTTTTCTTCAACAAGGCACAGGGTTCTACTCCCCTTATTTTCTTATCCCAAAGAAAACGGGGCTACAGACCCATCTTAGATCTCAGAGAATTGAACAAATGTATATTCAAGGAGAAATTCAAGATTTCTCTTGGTGCTCTGCTTCCATACCTTCAGAGTCAGGACTGGCTTTGTTCTCTAGATCTCATCCATCCAACAAGCAGAAGGTTCTTTCGGTTCCCTTTTGGAGAAAAGCACTACCAATACAGGGTGCTTCCTTTTGGTCTGGCTTCCGCACCAAGGGTGTTAACGAAATGCATGGCAGTAGTAGCTGCATTTCTACGCACTCTAGGAATATTCGTTTTCCCATATCTGGACGACTGGCTCATTCGAGCTCCCTCTCAGTCAAAGGCCAAGACTTTTCTAACCTGCACAATGCGTGTCCTTCAGTTTTTGGGACTGGTAATAAACATCCCAAAATCCAATCTCACCCCTACTCAATCTCTGGAGTTTATAGGGGCTTTGCTGGATACCACAACTGCAAGGGCCTATCTTCCTCAGGCTCGTTGCCTACGCTTGGTGCAGTTAGCCTCCCAAATACAGTTAAAGTCCCATTTAACTGCTCGGGAAATGTTACAACTCTTAGGCCACATGGCATCCACCGCGCATGTGGTTCCATATGCTTGCCTTCACATGAGGGCAGCTCAATGGACTTTGTCCACCCAATGGACTCAGGCATCAGGTTGCCTGTCAGACAAAATAGCAAACTCCAGTCACCTTTTTTGGTCTCTCCAGTGGTGGAAGTCCTCTCAAAACCTGTTGCTGGGGTCCCCTTTTCAGCAGTCACTACCCCAAGCAACCCTTACAACAGATGCCTCTTCAATGGGTTGGGGAGCTCATCTGCAAGATCTCTCCACCCAGGGCATCTGGTCTCCACAGGAGACTTCTCTACACATCAATCTCTTGGAACTCAGAGCAATATTCTTAGCTCTGAGTGTTCCACTCCCTGCTCAGCTACAGGACAGTCCTCATCCACACGGACAACCAAGTAGCCATGTTCTATGTGAACAAGCAGGGAGGGACTGGCTCTGTTGCTTTGCAACGAAGCTTTGCGACTGTGGGCCTTCGCCAGAGAGCATCAGATTCATCTTATGACAGTATATCTTCCAGGCGTTCAAAACTCTTGAGCAGACAGACTCGGTCGAGTTCTGCTTCCACACGAGTGGTCCCTCCACATGGACCAGGTAGCCAGGATTTTTCAAATTTGGGGAACTCTGGACATAGACCTCTTTGCAAGTCCGTGGAATGCCAAACTTCCCCGGTTCTGTTCCAGAATTCCGTGTCAGGGAGTTCAGGCCAAGGATGCCTTCCTTCTTCACTGGGGTCAAGACTTCCTTTATGCCTTTCCACCCATTCCCCTAATTCCCAAATTCAAGCTTCAGAGAGACCGAGGTTCCATGATCCTCATAGCACCACATTGGCCACGCCAAGTGTGGTACCCTCTACTTCTGCATCTCTCTCAAGCTCCCTCCCTGGAGTTGGGCTCTGCACCAGATCTTCTATCCCAGGAAGACAGAACGTTGTGGCACCCAAACCCCCAATCTCTCCATCTCAGGGCCTGGTTGCTGAAGGCCTAGACCTTCAAGTTTTTCATCTCTCTCAGCAAGTCAGATATTCTTCATGCTTCTAGAAAGCCTTCCACTAGATGTTCTTATGCTTTCAAATGGAAAAGATTTACCATTTGGTGTCCGAGAAGGGTCTTAACCCTCTTGCAATACCTTTGAATTCTTTACTAGAGTATCTTCTGCATCTATCCCATGCAGGCCTTAAAACGAATTCAGTAAGAGTCCATTTGAGTGCTATTGCAGCGTCCCTCAAGCCTCTCAATGGACAGCCTATTTCCTCTCATCCTCTTATAGCAAGATTCATGAGAGGCCTTCTTTTAACTAAACCTCCCATTAGACCACCTCCAGTGGCATGGGACTTAAATCTGGTTCTTGGCCAGCTTATGAAGCCACCCTTTGAACCTTTAGCCACCACCTCCTTGAAATGTCTTTTTGGAAGGTTCTCTTTCTCATTGTAGTCACCTCAGCACGCCGCATCAGTGAATTGCAAGCCTTGGTGGCTAATCCTCCTTATACAAGGTTCCATCATAAGGTAGTCCTCAGGACCAATCCACACTTTATGCACAAAGTGGTCTCGCCTTTTCATTTGAACCAAGAGGTATACTTACCTGTCTTTTTTTCCAGGACCTCATGCATCAAGTGCAGAGAGTAATCTTCATACTTTGGATTGTAAAAGAGCTCTCGCCTTTTACTTACAAAGAACACAGCAACATAGAAAGTCTTCTCAACTCTTTGTTGCTTTTGATCCTTCCCATTTAGGACTTCCAGTTTCTAAGAGAACACTGTCCAACTGGATTGCTCAGTGTATTTCTTTCGCCTACCAGAGTAGGAACCTTTCTCTGAAGGGCCATGTCACAGCTCACAATGTGAGGGCCATGGCAGCCTCAATGGCTCATCTAAACTCTGTGTCCATCGACCAAATCTGTCGAGCGGCCACCTGGGCTTCGGTTCATACCTTCACAGCCCATTACTGTTTGGACAAGGACTCCTGCCGGGATGCCTCGTTTGGTCAGGCTGTTCTCAAACACCTGTTCCATTCCTAATCAACTCCTACGCACCTACCCTGGTTGGATGCCAGAGATCCATGGGGGGAGGTAGAGCCCTTTTCAAGGACATACAACTCTGGGGTCTCTCCCTGGCATCTGTAGCTAGGGAGTCCCCCATATGTGAAGACTCATTCCTGCTTGTTCCTGGAGATAGCACAGTTACTTACCTGTAACAGGTGATCTCTGGGAACAGCAGGAATAAGTCTTCACAACCCACCCACCTCCCCTAGGAGTTGTATCTCTATCTTTCCTTCCCTCTCTCTCTCTCTTTCTCAGCTTTAAAACTCGAACTGGAGAGAGGCGGTTGGGAAAGGCGGGAAGGCAGCATGCAGGCGCTGTGGGATGCTCCCAAAAGCTTTATTGGACGCTGGGGAGCGTTCCCGCGCAGACTCTGTCGGTACCGACGATACCCATATGTGAAGACTTATTCCTGCTGTTCCCAGAGATCACCTGTTACAGGTAAGTAACTGCTTTCTCGTTCCAGGTACTGTTGTAGTCTCTGCTGAATGATCTTGAGTAGAATCTTGCTGGCATGTGGGATCAGAACGATTGTGAGATAATTTCCACAGTCTTGGATCACCTTTCTTTAGTATTTGGAAAAGATCTGTATTTATACCATCAGTTGGCTATGATGTCGTCGTCCAAATTTCCTTGGCAGAGCCTTGGAAGACAACATCATGTAATCATGTAATACTTCAATGGGAATGCCATCAATGTCTGGTGCTTTGTTCTTTGATAAGGCTTTCTATGCTGCTTCGACTTCTTATTTCATCACCAATGGTTCCAGATCATAAGATACAGGTTGAAGCGGCTTTTTGTCTACTTGATCATATAATAACTCTGTATATTCTTTCCACCTTTTCTTGATCTGCTCAGCATCATTCAACATGGATCTTTGAGCATCTTGTAACTTTCCAATTCGAGGCTGGAATTTTTTCTTTAACTCTCGTAGTTTAAGGAAAGCTGATCTTGTTCTTCCTCTAATATTTTCTGCTGCCACTTCCTTGCATGTATCACTGTAGTACTTCCCCTTGTCTTGCTGCAGGTTGGAAATCCGAGTTCTGCGATTGCCTCTTTCGCCTCTGGCTTTAGCTTCTCTGTGTTTCTGGGTAATTTTCAGAGTTTCTTCGGTCATCCATTTTGGCTGTTTTTTGCTTTTTCACCTTTTCTAGAGATTTCTCACTTTCTTCCAACAGAACCTTCTTGATGCCATCCCATAACTCTTCTGGAGCTCTGCCGTTTGTATCCAAAGCAGCAAATCAATTTTGCAGGCAGTCTTTAAATTCCAGTGGTATATTTTCAAGGTTATATTTTGCTACATTCATGAGTGGTTTTGCTCTTTTTCAACTTTAGCTTGAGTTTGCATACTTAGTAGTTGGTGATCTGTACTACAGTCAGGTCCAGGTTTTGTCTTTGTTGATTTTATAGAGCTTTTCCATCGTTGACTTCCACAGATGTAGTCAATTAGATTTGTGTACAAACCATTGGGTGAAGTCCATGTGTACTGTTGCTGGAAGAAGGTATTTGAGATGAATAGATCGTTGGTCTTGCAGAATTCTATCAGTCTTTCTTCAGCTTCGTTTCTATTGTCAAGTGCATATTTTCCAACCACTTTGCTGCCACCTTTGTTGCCAACTTTTGCGTTCCAGTCATCCATGACTATTCGGATATCCTGTTTGCATGTTCTGTCAATTTCAGCTTGTACTTATTCAAAGAACTCATTGACTCCATCCTCTTCTGCAGCCTTTGTTGGGGCATATACTATAGTTGTGTTGCTGGACATTCCTTGTAGACGGATAGAAATTAAGTGATCACTGATTGCATTGTATTTCATTACAGCTCTTGCAAGTTTCTTAATTATAATTGCAACACCATTTCTTCTTTCTTTCATTTCCAGCATAGTAGACTGTGATCAGATGCAAATTGCCCGATGCCAATCCATATCATTTTGCTGACACCCAACAGATCAAGTTGTACACGCTCCATTTCATTCTTGACCACCTCCAACGTCCCTTGTTTCACACTTCATATGTTCCATGTCCCAATATGTAAGACATCTTTGCAGCTTCTGATTCTCATTTCATGCGCAGCTACATCAGCAGTCAGACGTCTTGAGAGCTTTAATCCATTTACATCATAAATGCTGGCTTTACTTTGAAAAGTCTTCAGCTCCTCCTCAGTAGCCAGTTGAGTGCCTTCTGACCTGGGGATCTCATCTTCTAGCACACTATAGTGCAGTTTGTTTTGTTGTGACTATTCATTAGGTTTTTGTGGCAAGATACGGAAGTAGATTGTCAAGCCTTTCTTCTGTGCAGTTTAATTTTAATGGTGTTGCTGTTGGCACAGAAATCTGATCCTCTGCTGCCAACACTGTCCCATTCTGCTGCTGCCCAAATAGGTGGTTTGTCTTGGTCTGGTTCCTCAGCTGAGACCTGCCCTTTCTGGGAGATGCTGAGGAACCAGACCAAGACAAACCACCCATTTGGGCAGCAGCAGAATGGGACAGTGTTGGCAGCAGAGGATCAGATTTCTGTTCCAACAGCAACACCATTAAAATTAAACTGCACAGAAGAAAGGCCTGACAATCTATTTCCGTATCTTGCCACAAAAACCTAATGAACATCCCTGATGCACACAAGCTCTCAAAACACAACAATCTGAAAACCAAGTGAGGGACCAAATAGTTAAGGTACCCAAAATCTAACCCCCCACCCCAGCACACACTGCCTTTTCTCCTCAGGAGACCACCCTTGCTCCTGGTCCTCTACCTATGAGCACCATAATATCAAATACTGTACTGTTGCCATGTAAGTCTATTCAAAGTACAGAAATAAGGTTACAAAAAAATCTATAAAAAATTGTATTTGTCACCTTAGTTTCTTTAACCCTTTCTCTGCATTCTTCACAACTGTACTTATCCAGGTAGCCTTGAATTAAGATTTATCTCCAGCACCTCCAGTAGGTGGCCCTTCCATGCATTCATCACATCTGTGAATAAGTATTTTCTGATATTGCTTCTGACTCTGGTCTTCCCCTTTGTAGAGTTCGTGTGACCTCGTAACTGAAAATTGTGCTTTATGCCTATTTATACCTTTGGAGGTATTTTAAGGTCGGTATTTCTCTAAATTTCAAAACATTAAAGGAGTACATACAGTGAAAGCACATGATCCAGATGCCAGATACATAGTGTTGGTTAAATACATCCCAATCTCCAGAAACAAGCAGGAATTTTGTCTTCATATATGGATATCGTTGGTACTGATGGAGCCTGCGTGAGAGCGCTCCCCAGCGTCCAATAGGAAAGCTTTTGGGAGCATCCCACAGCGCCTGTGTGCTGTCTTCCTGCCTTTCCAACTCTCCCTCTTCAGTTTTTCATTTTCCGCGGAGCCAACAGAACGCATACCCTCTCACCACAGAAAAATTTATCCTTATTCTTTTGTTTTTTTGTGGTTGTGTCTGCCTTCATTTGACACCTACCAGTACCGCTGGTTCTCTTCTTTTTCAACCCCCCCTCCCCAAAAAAAACCCTAGCTTTCTAAAAGATTTTTCTTTCAGGAGCCTTTCCCCTCTTGGGGCTAGGTGCCATTTTGGGCACTAGGCCCATTTTTCTTCAGACATGGAGAAACCAGCTAGTGGTTTAAAAAAAGTTCTAAATGTTGGCAGTACCATATCTGACACCCATGAATGGGGTCTCAAGTATTTAGGTCCTGACCATTCTCCATCGGAGTGTCTCTCCTGCAAAAAGATGACCAAGAGGGGCCTGCAGAATAGAGCTGCAAAACCTGGTACCCTTTTTGCCGCAGATACAATGTCAGTTGCATCGACGTCTTCCAGGGCTTCATCTTCCTCCCATGGATCTCAGGTAACCAAACTTAAGCTTTCTACGACTGGCCGGTCCTCAAAGGGTAGATCTCCTTCCAAGTATCGAGATGCCACTGGCGTTGCCCTCGAAAGTTCACCGGCAAAACAGCCCTGACAGGAGGCCTCGGTCTCCAAAACATTAACGGGGCTCCAGAATGTTCCAGAGGCTTCCACCTCTGCGGAATTACTGGTGCTATGTTCTGGGGTCGTAGCCACCTCCACTGGTACCGACACCCAGGCATCGGCAGGAGCGATGGATCACAGAATCCTTGCTATCAAACACAGTCTAGCTGCTTCGGTACCGCTAAGACTGCTACAAGACGGTTCCACAGGTATTGGTACCGGTACCGGGCCTCGGCGGGTATGCTTCCCCTCATGCCGAGCCTTGAGTCTGTATCGACGGATCGGTACCGAGACACCCCGATACCGACTTCGAACGATACCGGTACCGTGCCTTGCAAGAACACCCAGTGCAGAGATACTTTGAATCATCCGATTCCGATGACTCTGACTCAGAATCTTGCATGATCTTATGCTAAGAATGTGGGAAATTCCTTTGACAGTGTCTCCACACTCTCGACGACTCAATACCATTTACCAAGTTCCAAGCTGTCCTGGCTTTCAAAAGACTAAGTTACCACATCATTCAATGGTAGTGGAATCGGCAATGCATAGGATTAAGAGTGCTAAAACACATTCTTCCAATGTTTGTTGTTTATTAACATTTGATATGCCGCCCCTCATTACATCGGGGTGGTTTACAATAAAAATAAAAAGTACATCAGAAAAGGAAAAGTTGTTAAAATAATATAAAGAAAAGGAAAGAGAAAAAGAAAATAGAAGGTTCAAAGCAATAGGGGAAGAGGAATTGAGGAATCAGGGAGGAAGGTTGAAAGCAGATGAGAAGAGAGGTCTTAAGGAGAGAGCGGAATTTGGGATAAGACTCTTCTAGTCGGAGGGTAGTAGGCAGAGTTCCACAGGGAGGGACCAAGGTAAAAGAAAGCTGACTGTCTAGTTGACTGGAGGTGAGCCTGTGAAGGAGAAGGGAGGTGCAGACGATTAACATGGATAGAGCAGAGACTTCGGGTGGGAGTGTGAAAAGTTAATCAGATAGGTATTGAGGTCTATAGGAGTAAATAGCCTGGTGTACCAAAGTGAGAATTTTGAATTGAATACGGAAATTTAATGGTAACCAGTGGAGATGTTGTAGGATTGGAGTAATATGATCACGGGAAGAAGCATGAGAGACCGTCTGAGCTGCGGTGTCTTGCATAACTGTAACAGACGATGCTGATATTGGGGGATGCCGGCATATATGGAATTACAAAAATCCAGTCTGGTGATGACCAAAGAGGAGGAGAGTGATAAGGGCCTGAGGGGATAAGAATGCCCTGATGGCGCGGATACGCCTGAGACAGAAAAAAACGCTGAGAGACCTGGGAGATGTGATCATTGAATGCGAGATTGCTGTCAAGGAGGACACCTAAATAGCGGAGCTTGGTAACTAGGGAAATTGGGGTGCCTGAAAAAGATGGAATAAGTGGTGGAGTAGTAGAGCTATAGGAGAACCAAATGGTGGCGGTCTTAGAAATATTAAGGATGAGGCAGTTTGAGGAAAGCCACGAGGAAACCAAAGATAAACAGTTATTGAGAGAAGTGATGTCTGGATGAGAAGACGTGTGTTGCAGAAGGAAAATATCATCAGTGTAATAATATCCCGAGATGCCTGATTGTTGAATTAGCAGCACTAATTCAATCCTCCGGGCCATGAATCGAGGACACTCGATGCCTTTGGGCGTCGATGTTTCCAATCCTCCATATTGGCAGCCAGGATTAGCTCCTACATTCTCTATATGGGAATGTTCCTCAAAGAAGTTACAGGTGACTCGGAGCTCATGAGCCCTCTTCTCCCTGATGAAAAAAGGGGGGAATTCCTTACTCTGGTCAAACATGCCCAGGATGTCTCAATTTGTAAACCATACAACCTTTGATTGCTTTGAATGCATTAGCAGAACATCTGCTATTTCCATTGGTGCACATCGTATTGCCTGGCTTCAGGCATCAGACTTAGAACAATGGGTGCAAGATAAACTGGGAAATATTCCTTGCACAGGAGAAAATCTCTTTGGCAAGGATTGGCAAGACGAGGCTAATCAGATTGAATCTGAAAATACTACCTTGAACAGACTATCAGTCTACAGCCAACCCAGCAAAGAAAGTCAGTCAAACCCTTTTTCAACAAGAAAAATACATTTTACCCATCTTACACCCATCAGGGACACTGTCCAGTTCATGTTCCCCAAAGGGGACAACAGAACAGACAGCAGAGGAAACCACAAGTTCCAAGAGCTCAACAGACTCAGCCTCCTCAGGGGCTTTGACTCCTTCCTAGAGAACGTAGTTTTTCTACCCATGAAAGGTCCAGAACCCCCTTACCATCCCGGGCAGGTTATGCCATTTTGCCAGAAGATGGCAACAAATAACATCAGAAAACTGGACTCTGTCCATTGTACGAGAGGGATACAGACTTCATTTTCACAGTATGCCCCCTCCTACAATGATAAGACAGTTCAATTCTCAGGTCCCTGCCACCAATCTCTTGGGTCAGGGGGTCACATCACTTCTTGCTCAAGGAGCAATAGAAGAGGTACCCATACCCCAACAGGGTACGGGATTCTACTCCCCCTACTTTCTTATACCAAAGAAAACAGGGGGACACAGGCCTATACTAGACCTCAGAGAATTAAACAATATCTGTTCCGGGAAAAATTCAAAATGATCTCCCTCGGAACACTCCTGCCATACCTTCAGAATCAGGACTGGCTATGTTCTCTAGATCTAAAGGATGCATATACGCATATTCTCATCCATGCAGATCACAGGAAATTCCTTTGATTCCTTTTCCAGGGAAGATACTTCCAATACAGGGTTCTTCCCTTCGGTCTGGCTTCTGCCCCAAGAGTCTTCACAAAATGCATGGCAGTAATAGCAGCATTCCTGAGAACTCTAGGAATATTCGTCTTCCCCTACTTAGATGACTGGCTCATTCGAGCATCAATGGCTCCAGAAGTCAGCTTCGCTCTTTCTCGCACCATGCGAATCCTTCGATACTTGGGATTGGTCATAAACCTCCCAAAATCTCATCTCACCCCTTCTCAGTCTCTAGAATTCATAGGGGCTTGTCTAGACACAAGACAGTCAAGGGCTTTCCTGCTACAGCCACTTTATCTTCGTATAGTACAGCTGGCCTCCCAAGCAGCTATGAAGGTCTTCCTGACTGCTCTGGAGATGCTTCAGCTTCTGGGGCATATGGCATCCACGGTCCATGTGGTTCCCTATGCTCGCCTTCATATGCGAGCAGCCCAGTGGACCCTATCCTCTCAGTGGACACAGGCCTCGGGTCAGCTAACGGACAAAATCAGAAACTCTACACGTCTCATTTTGTCCCTACAGTGGTGGCAGTCACTGGAAAACCTTCTCGTGGGTTCTTTTTTTCCAGCAGCCTCTATGCCAAACCACCCTAACAGATGCTTCCAAGTTGGGTTGGGGGGCTCACTTGCATAATCTATCAACTCAGGGTCTCTGGACCCCACAGGAGGCTTGTCTTCACATAAACCTCCTAGAGCTCAGAGCCATTTTCCATGCTGTCCAAGCTTTTCAGGCCCATCTCAGCTACAAGACAGTTCTGGTCCAGACCGACAATCAAGTAGCCATGTTTTGTGTGAACAAGCAGGGCAGAACAGGCTCTCTATCATTATGCAACGAAGCTTTGCGACTATGGGCCCTCACCAGAGAGTTTCAAATCCACCTTCTAGTCGTATATCTTCCGGGCATTCAAAATCTGTGGGCAGACAAACTCAGTCGAATACTGCTGCCACACGAATGGTCTCTGCACTCAGACCAGCTTGCTCGAGTGTTTTGAATCTGGGGAACGCCAGATATAGACCTCTTTGCAAGTCCACAGAATGCCAAACTTCCCCAATTCTGTTCCAGAATTCCGGTTCAAAACTGTCCGGGAAGGGATGCTTTCCTCTTCCATTGGGGTCAGGACTTCCTCTATGCCTTCCCACTCATTTCCCTCAGTCCCAAAACTTTGTTCAAGCTTCAGAGAGACAGAGGTCATATGATATTCATAGCTCCACATTGGCCACGGCAGACATGGTATCCTCTGCTTCTGCGTCTCTCTCAAGCCACACCTCTGGAGTTGATGTGCTCCAGATCTTCTTTCCCAGGAAAACGGACGCTATTGCACCCGAATCCCCAGTCCCTGCACCTCAGGGCCTGGTTACTGAAAGCCTAGGATTCCCGGATATCAACCTATCTCAACAGGTAAAGGATATCCTTGTGGCTTCCAGGAAGCCTTCCACAAGGCGATCCTAGGCCTTTAAGTGGAAGAGATTCTCTGTGTGGTGTTCTCAAAGGGAACTTAACCCCCATACAGTACCTGTCGAATCGCTTCTGGAGTACCTACTCCATCTATCAGATTCTGTTCTTAAGACCAATTCAGTAAGGGTCCATTTTAGTGCCATTGCTGCTTTTCGCGAACCTCTGGATGGACAACCTATTTCCTCTCATCCACTCGTAGCGAGATTTGAGAGGTTTACTTTTAACAAAACCTCCCATTAAGCCACTGCCAGTGGCATGGGATCTGAATCTTCTTGTTGGCAGCTCATGAAACCACCCTCTGAGCCTTTAGCCACTACAGCTCTAAAGTTTCTTTCTTGGAAGGTCATCTTCCTAGTTGCCCTCACTTCTGCAAGACGCATCAGTGAGTTACAGGCTTTAGTGGCGGATCCTCCTTATACAAAATTTCACCATAAGGTAGTTCTTAGGACTCATCCTCACTTTATGCCAAAAGTAGTTTCGCCTTTTCATTTAAACCAAGCGGTTTACCTTCCTGTATTCTTTCCTAGGCCTCATGCCTCTAATGCAGAAAGGAATCTTCATACCTTAGATTGTAAAAGAGTCTTAGCTTTTTACCTTCAAAGAACTAAGCAACATAGAAAAATCTTCTCAGCTTTTTGTTGCTTTTGATTCTAGTCATTTGGGACTTCCAGTTTCCAAAAGAACTCTCTCTAGGTGGATTGCATATCCTTTGCATATGAGAGTAAGGGACTTTCTCTCGAAGGCCATGTCACAGCTCACAGTGTGAAAGCAGTGGCAGCCTCAATGGCTAATCTTCATTCTGTGTCCATTGATGACATCTGTAGAGCAGCCACTTGGGCTTCGGTACACACCTTTACAGCCCATTATTGCTTAGACAAGGACTTCTGTCGGGATGCCTCGTTTGGCCAGGCTGTGTTCCAGCATCTCTTTCAAACTTGGTACAACTCCTACCCGCCGTCCCAGGTTTCGATGCCAGAGATCCATGGGAGGAAGCATGACCCATCTCGCCTGGGGTTTCGCAGCTTGCTGGGGTCATTCCCCTGGCATCTCTCAGCTGGGGAGTCCCCATATGTGAAGACAACATTCCTGCTTGTTCCTAGAGATAGCGTAGTTACTCACCTGTAACAGGTGATCTCCGGGAACAGCAGGAATAAGTCTTCACAACCCACCCACCTTCCCTAGGAGTTCTCTATCTTTCTCTCTCCTTGTCTACTCTCTCCTTCTGGTCTCAGCTATAAACTCAACTGAAGAGGGAGAGTTGGAAAGGCAGGAAGGCAGCACGCAGGTGCTGTGGGATGCTCCCAAAAGCTTTCCTATTGGACGCTGGGGAGCGTTCCCATGCAGGCTCCATTGGTACCGATACCCATATGTGAAGACTTATTCCTGCTGTTCTTAGAGATCACCTGTTACAGGTGAGTAACTATGCTTTATTGAACACTGTCTCCCTTGCCCTCCCCCCAACCAATTCTTAACCCCTACCCCTAATTCCCCATCCCCCTCTCTCACTTATTTTAAGCACACACAACTTCATACGGCCAGAGAACAACCAACAAAATGATATAGTTGAATAACAGGATATGTACATGTTGACAACAGTAACAATAGTTAAATTAATACAATTCTGAGGGCTGCCAACAGTAAAGGTTCAAGGATGAGGAGCTATCTCCTCCACTTCATCTGTCTCAACTGTGCCACTATTCCTAACTAGTCTTGTAGATTAACGTTCAATTTTGCCCTCTGGATCCAAGACATGAAGAGAGCCCAATTCTCCTATAATGTTGGGTATTAATCATGCTTCTATATCATCCTGCTAGACCAGTGGTTCTCAACCTGTGGGTCGCGACCCCACGGGGGTCGCCACAGGATTTAGTGGGGGTCACCTCACTCCGCCAAGTTAAAAAATAAAAAAAAAAGCGCACAAGTTGCTGCCGCTGCCGAGTTCACTTCTCGGCAGCGGCAAACTCACTGCCTCCCTTCTAATGCAGCCGTGACTCCCTGTCTCTTAAGAAACCGCATCTGTGCCTGTAAAATCGTTGTGGAGCCCTTTCTGTCTCTCGACTGGCTCCATGCAGCATTATCCTGCCTCCAAAGGAAGTTGTTTAGCACTTCCTTTGGAGGCGGGACAATGCTGCACGGAGCCTGTTTAGAGACAGGAAGGCTCCGCAACGGCTTCACAGGCACAGCCACGGTTCCCTAAGAGACAGGGAGCCGCGGCTACAGAAGGAGGAGACAGACATAGGGAGTGGGGAGGAGGGGGCAGGGAACCTGCAACAGGGCTGACGGGGACCGGGGGGGACTGACAGGGACAGATGGAGGGGAGGGAGGGAGGGGGCTGACATGGATAGAGAGGGAGGGAGGGGGCTGACAGGGAGGGAGGGTGCTGATATGGGCAAAGGGGGGCTGACATGGATGGATGGAGGGAGGGAGGGTGGCGGATGGAGGGGGGCTGACATGGACAGAGGGGGGCTGACAGGGAGGGAGGGAAGGGGGCTGACAGGGAGGGAGGGAAGGGGGCTGACATGGACAAAGGGGAGAGACAGGGGGACATACTGGATGGGATAAATGCTTGACGGGAGAGACAGTGCGGGTTAGGATTATAATGGGCTGATGGGGGAGCTAGCTCTGGTAATTCGCAGATGGGGGGGCTAGGACTGGTAATGGGTTGATTAGGGAAGGCTAGGACTGGGAATGGACTGATCAAGGGGGGGTTGGGACTGGTAATGGGCTGATAGGGGGGTAGGATTGCTAATGGACTGATGGGGGGCTAGCATTGGAAATGAGCTGATCGGTGAGGTTAGGACTGGTAATGGGCTGATTAAGGGAACCTAGCACTGGTAATGGGTTGAGGGGGGACTAGCACTGGAAGTGAGCTGATTGGGGGGGCTTCGACTGGGAATGGGCTGATTGTGGGGAGGGGAGGATAGAGCTGCTGGCCCTGGAAGAAAACTGGGGGCTAAGGCTACAAATGGGCTGATACGAGGGGATGGGAGAATGGAACTGGAAGGGAGTGGATCTGAGAGGGGCTGCCATGGTATTTGTACTAGAAGGGACTGGTCAGTGGGGAAGGAGGGGGACTGGAAGGGAATGGACACCAGTGGCAGTCATGGGAATGCAAGTTGACATTGGAAGGTACTGGGAGTGAGGACTAGAAAGGGGCTGATACTGGGGAGGGTTACTGGGACTGGAAATAGGCTGATGGAAAGAAGTGAAGAAAATGAAAGAAGAGATAAGAAATGGCAGATGGACCATAGACCACAGAGAAAGAGCTAAAAGAAGACAGGAAAGCAGAAGCCCCAGATCGGGACCAGCATGATCAGAGAATAAATTGGTCAGACAACAAAGGTAGAAAAAAAATAATTTTATTTCATATTAGTGATTTGACTACAAAATCATAATTTTGAAATCAAATATTGTTACTTGGGATTAATTATTGTGGTTTAAATAAGTACATTTTATAAATAAAAACATAATGCAAAGGCCTATAATAATTCAACAAATGATTACAGCGACAATGCGTTAACGGTAAAGGAAGAGAGACGCATTTGATTTTATCATTGGGGGTCATCACAAGTATACCAATGGTAAAAGGGGTTACGGTACAAAAAAGGTTGAGAACCACTGTGCTAGACCAGTCTAAACAAGTGGGTCTTGTTCTCCTACCAGCAGATTGGTGGAGACAAAGAACCAATGAAAAGCCTAGGTTTCCTTGGCATTGCTCCCATGCATCTATTAGCCTCAGCCACCAGAGGGTCCCTTCAGTGCATTTCTTTGTCTCCAGCAGATGGTGGATGGCTTTTTTCCTCTCTGAAGAAAATCTGAGGATTGAGAGGAAAAGATTAAATGCTTGTGAATAACCACCTTGAGGGGGGGTGACTCACTTGAGCGAGATATGGGAGGCTCCACTAGACTGCGGTCTTTTGGGTAGCCATAGGAGGAGGAAAAATGAGTTCAGCTCCATGCTCTTATGATAAAGAGCCTGTTGAGCAGGCAGAAATTGGAAAGATCTGGAAGACTGCAGCAGCCTCACACAACCTCAGTGCCCCTCCTCTATCCCCCCCTTCTCTCTCATGAAGATTGAAGAAGGCTTTCAGAGAGATCTACCTGCCAGCCATCTTAAACACAGTGCTGCAAAGCCAGGAAAACAATTTCAAGGGAGTAGAGCCAAGCCCAGCATGGTTTCTCTGCTTTGTGCTCTCGGGGGTGAGTACCAAGGCTTGACCTCATAGTCTTTGTTAGGGGCTTCCAATGCAGTCTTCCTGGGATGCAGTTCAGGGTGGACAGTTGGTGAATGTTGGCATGGTGTGAAGTTTTCCTGCCACTTTTTGCATGCATTAGTAGCATTTTTACTTATTGTGCACCTGGTGGTCATACAGTCCTAACACACTTTGCAATAAAAAGCAGTTAGTGTGCCTTTCGGGCCACTGTGGCCTTAGTGCATGCTGTTGTACTACTTGCCTTATCTCAGTCTTCCAGGATATTCAATCCCAGGGCTGCATATGACCCCTGCATTGAATATCCAGGGTTAAGGGTCTGAGGTCAGGGCTATGCCCCATAGGGGCGCATAGCCTACTCAACCCAATATCGGGCCCTTGATGTCCAAATTGAGCAGGGATATAGGGTAGTAAGAACCACATTGTTGCGGGTCCTTGCCCTGTTTTATGAATGACTGTCTGCTCCAGCCGCAGATGACAGCTTAGGTCTCTATCTTATCTTGTGAAGTGCTTCTGAACCCCAATCCTGGAGTCGCACCTAGCCAATAAGGTCTTCAGAATTGCCCTAATGATTATTAACGAGATCTATTCTATGGAAATCTCTCATGCATATTCATATTGGTGCCCCTGAAAGTTGGACTGGCAAGGTGTGCCTCCAGGAAAAGGTTGAGAAGCACTGATGTAGTGTATCCATGTTTAGGTTCTTATGTCTCATCTCATATGGCTCTTGGTAGACTCGTCATCTTTTTAGCCTTTTTCTTGAAAACTTGCAGAGATACCTCCCCCAGAACTGAACATGTTTGTTCTAAATGAGGCCTCACCAATGATGTATACAAAAGTATCACCTTTTTACTGCTGGTTATGCATTCCCTATACACCCAAGCATCTCTGTGGATCTGGCCACCACCTTGTCCTGTTTTTTTATCTTGATCATCAGATACTATCAACTGCAGGTCTTTGTCTCCTGGTGGATTAAAATCAGCATTCACAACACCCCCCCCCCCCCCCCCCCAATTTGTCTCCTGCAACCTTGGATTTTTGCTTTTTTGCATGGAATTTTAATTGCAAGCATGTGATTGTTTCTTGATCACATTTTCCTGTCTACTCACCAAGTTGTCAGATGCAAAAAGGCAAATGTTTTCTTTCTAACATATCTAAAGATAACGAGGTTAGGAGATATATGCAAGATGTAATCACATATGAAAAATAATGCTAGGATAGCCAGGTTTATGAGGTTTTTTTTAATGAATGTCGGATTTTAAGTAATTGGGTTGTTGAGGGGGGGAGGGGGGGTTAGGGTAGGTTTAAAATGCCATTTAATTCTTCTGTGTGTGAAACTGTTCAGATGGTACCTGGCTAACAACTCCTAATTTGCTACAGCCATTTAGATTTTTTTTTGTATTGTCTGTGCTCATATTGATGCTGAGTGAATGCTCTAGGGTATCTCACCTTGAGATGGTGAAGGTGGCATCCATTTTCATAACTGTTGGCTGTGGTGGCTGTGTCATCACAGTCTAGATTGCATGTGTATTTACTGGTTAACTATATTAAGTATGGAAACATTTGACTTATCTGTTTTCAGGTACAGACATGAAATAGCACATGATGGCCAGAGAATATATGTCCTAGGAGGTGGTACTTCCTGGACAGCGTATTCCTTGGATAAGGTAAAAACTTTGTCTTTGCAGAGAAACGCACTTTGTGTAGTCCATTGGCCTTGCCAGCATAATTTTGTTTTTATTCTGTGAATGTGCATCATTTTAGTGATTTGTAATAATTCTTCTTTTCCCCCAAGATCCATGCTTATAATCTGGAAACAAACGCATGGGAAGACATTGCAACAAAACCTCATGAAAAGATTGGTAAGCTTGGATAAGCCAGAATTTTTCCATGCCCTCTGATCAACAAATCTAGCTATAGGCCAGAAAAAGAAAGCCAAGTCAGCAAAAGACAAATTGATAAGACAAATAAGCTGTTTGTGTGTTCATCTCCTACATTATTATTATCCTGTATTTCCAGGTTTTCCTGCAGCCAGAAGATGCCATAGTTGTGTACAAATAAAAAATGGTAAGGATACAAGCCAGTGTATCAAATGAGAATATCTTGACTTGTTTTCACATTAATGGAGCCACTAACTCTTGTAGCGTGAATAGTGCTTAACATCTAATCCTACACACAAAACCTGCATTAGGGGCCATATACCAGGGCTCTTGCTTCTTCCAGAATCCTGCAGTTACTTTGTCACTCCAGTCCAGTCCCGGAATTTCTGGGATACAGGTTCCTTCTGCAGCTTGGAGACTGAATAATGACACAGTTGTGATGTCACCACTATAACCTCCTGAGGGACCGCCTCCTTGCTTCAGTTTATTCAGTCTCCAAGCAGCTGGAGATTATAAAAGCCTCCTTGACTTGGGCTCTAAAGAGGGACAATTAAGTCTTTTATTTCTTCCAAATTAATTTTAAAAAGAAAGATACAATTAAATTGTGCTGTAGCTTTAAGAGCTAGCTCATGCCCTCCCTCTCTCTCTCTTTGGAGGAGTTTACTCGACCGCTGGAGAAACCGCGGTATCTGAGATGATATTTTAAGGCTCCCAATCCTACTTTCGTTAAGAGAGGAGCGTTGGAAGGAAGTAAGGCATCTTGTGACAGCACGTTTAAAAGGTAAAGTTTTGCCTTTAAAAAGAATTTCTGTCTCTGCGGAGAACATTTAAACCGCCGTTTTTATTTTGTTAGATGCTTCCGGGTCTTTTCAGATTTACATAAAACTTATGATCGGAGCCCTGGAGGTGCATAAAGAGCAATTTAAACATTTTTGTTTTTGAGACGCAGCTATGAGGATTTGAGTGCTGCGAAGTTTAGTGGCGGTTTAGAGTTTTTTCAATACCATGTCGTTAAGGCGCGTGCATGAGACGCGTTTAACAACGAAGGCACAGTAAAAGAAAGGCATGTAAAAGGCTGATATAAAGTGAATTCTTTAGCGTTTTTATTAATTTTCTTAATTTTTATAATTATAGGTTGTTACTAAGCCTATTTATTAGTAGTTAAAAAAAAAAAAAAAAGGGAGAGTAGATAGGAAATAGTTTTTATATCTGTGCAACTTTATTACAAAATGCCTACAAAACCACAATGTTTGGTGTGTGGTCTAGGAGAGGCATATGTGTAGAATCTGGAGTTTGTAGGTCTTATGTTCAGGAGAATGCAGATCTTCAGAATGTTTTAGATGCCACTGCTGAGGGAGGTAAGCAGTTTTCTTCACCAGCAGGAGATGTTGATTCTCCTCCGCAGCTTTTACCTGAGCCTGTCCCAGGTCCTTCTTCCAGACCAGACGTGCCTGTAGTACCTGCAACCTTTTCTTCAGGTATAGCAGCATTATTTTTAAAAGTGTTTTCCACTACTTCAGAAAACGTTTAGGGATGATCATAAATCTCCTGACATGCCTCTTGTGTCTAATCTTGGAGAAAAGCGTTTGGCTGATCCTTTAAAAATGGAGGAAGCTACACTACCTGGTAAGAAGTCTAGGGTAGCGAAGAATTTTTCAATATCATCTGAAGAAATACATTCAGATTTAGAGGATGATATTGAAGAGGAGTTAGAAGAGGGAGAACTGGTAGATCAAGAAGACCAGTCCAGAATTGTACGTGTTTTTCGTAGAGATGAGTTACCTGCATTAATTAGGGAAACTCTTAAAACTTTGACTATGCCAGTGTCAGAGCCTGAGGAAAACTTAGATTTAGAGAATCCCTTGTTACAAGCATTTAGGAAAACGCAGAAAGCCATCCCAGTTCATAGAGTGGTAAAGGAAATGATTCAGCAAGAGTGGAATGTTCCTGAGGCTGCATTAAGAGGATCCAGAATTATGGCTCGTTTGTATCCTTTACAAGAGAAGGATTGTGAATTATTTATTCCACCTAAAATTGATGCAGCAGTTTCGGCTGTTACTAAGAGGACTACTATTCCAATAGAGCGGTGCAGCCCTGAAGGATAGTCACGATAGAAAATTAGACATGTTGAAACAAATATTTGATATAAATGCATTGTCTATTCAGGCATCCATTTGTGGAGCGTGGGTGGCTAGAGCATGTTTGCGATGGTCACAAGGATTACTTACTGGCATGGAGGGGACCTCTTCGGAAGATGCATCTAAGTTAGAGACTGGAGCAGCTTATTTAGCAGACATTCATTATGATCTTATCAGAGCATTATCAAAAGGCATGGGCTCAGTGGTCGCAGCTAGAAGGTATGTGTGGCTGCGTACCTGGGCTGCAGATGCTTCTTCAAAAGCAAGACTTTCTAAGCTTCCATTTAGGGGTAAGCTTCTCTTTGGAGAAGATTTGGAAAAGTTAGTAAAGGATTTGGGAGATTGTAGGGGTGGCAAGCTCCCTGAGGATACACAAAAGCTAGGACGCACGATTCAAACCTATAGAGGTCAGTATAGGGATTTTCGTCGTTTCCGTTCTCTTCGTTTTGGTCAAATGCAAAGAGGACGTCAATATTATAGGAGTCAGGGGTTGCGAGGATTTCGTGGTGCAGGAAGAGGTTTTACAGCCCCTTCTTCCAGTGCTAACCCAAGAAAGACACAATGAGATGAGGAATGCCCAGGTGGCTTTTATTCCCGTAGGAGGCAGGCTCTGAAAATTTTATTCCGCCTGGGTTCAAATCACATCCGATCAATGGGTGTTGGAAATAATAAAAAAAAGGATATGCTCTGGAATTTCAGCATCCGCTGGTCGATTTGTTTGTTCAGTCTCCTTGCAGGGCGCGCATCAAGCATGCTGCAATATGCGAGACCTTGCAGAAACATTTGGAATTAGAAGCTATTGTACCGGTGCCGTTAAATCAACAAGGTTACGGTCGATACTCAATTTATTTCTAGTTCCAAAAAAGGAGGGCTCCTTCTGTCTGGTGTTGGATCTTCGAGGAGTAAATCGTTATCTTCGAGTAGCTCATTTTCGTATGGAAACGTTAAAATCTGTGATAATGGCGGTAAGAAAAGGGGAATTTCTTACGTCTCTGGATTTGACAGAGGCCTATCTTCATATTCCCATTCGTCAGGAACATCAAAAGTATTTAAGATTTGCAGTTCCAATGGGCCATTTCCAATTTCAAGCATTGCCAAGAACCAAGGTAATGATAGTGGTAGCAGCAGCATTGAGAAGAGAAGGAATACTAGTTCATCCTTACCTGGACGATTGGTTGATTCGAGCAAAGTCAAAAGAGGAAAGCAGGTTGGCGACAGAGTAGTGGAATTTTTACAGTTTAGGTTGGGTGGTGAATGAGGAAAAGCAAATTGATAGCATCTCAGGATCTAGAACATTTGGGTGCTCGATTCGATACAAAGACAGGGAGAGTTTTCCTTCCCTGCTTTCGAGTGGTAGCACTAATAAATCTAGTTCAAGAGTTTTTGACCATAAAAGATCCCACGGCATGGCATTTTATCTGCAGTTGCTAGGGACCATGGCAGCAACCTTGGAATTAGTACCGTGGGCAAGGGCTCATATGCGTCCGTTACAGAGAGCTTTATTAAGGAGGTGGTCGCATCAAAGGAGTCCGCTGTCAGAGATATTACCCTGTCTTCTGGAAACGCGTCAAGCTTTGCATTGGCGGTTAAGACCGGAAGTATTGCAGATAGGAATGCAGTTGGAGTCTCCAGTTTGGATTCAACTTACGACAGATGCCAGTGTAATGGGCTGGGGAGCACATTGCGAAAGACAGTTTGTTCAAGGTCAGTGGACCAAACAGGAGAAGGCGTGGTCAATAAACAGATTAGAGTTGAGAGCGGTGACTTTGGCGCTTCAAGCATTTCAGAGTCGCATTCAGGGGAAGGCTGTTCGTGTCCTGTCAGACAACGCGATTGCAGTGGCTTACATCAATCGTCAAGGGGGCACAGGCAGTGTACGGCTCTGGAAGAGGCGGAAAGCTTGTTCCTCTGGGCCGAGAGAAACTTGGAGGCGTTGTCGGCAAGCCATGTTGCGGGAGTAACCAATATGCAGGCCGATTTTTTTTGAGTCGAGTGAAGGTAGATCCACGGGAGTGGAGTCTGCACCCCCAGGTGTTTCAATCAATAATAAAGCGATGGGGAAGTCCAGTAATGGATCTCAGAGCAACATTCCAATCAGCAAAAGTCAATCGATTTTTCAGTCGAAGGGAAAGGATGTCAGAAGGACTGGATGCACTAGTTCAGAGTTGGACAGAAAGACAGCTGTTATATGTGTTTCCACCGTGGGTGTTAAGTCGAGTTCTTCAACGAGTGGAATGTCACAAAGGAATAGTGATATTAGTAGCTACAGATTGGCCAAGGCGCCCATGGTATGCAGATCTCATGAGATTATTAGTAGACCGTCCTTGGCCTTTGCCGCAAAAGGAGGATCTATTGAGTCAAGGACCCTTACGCATGCCTCAAGTGGATCGATTTTCGCTTACGGCTTGGCTCTTGAAAGGGCGAGATTAAGAGCCAGAGGTTATTCTTCAGTAATTTCTACCTTGTTAAAATCAAGAAAGAAATCTACTTCTTTAGCGTATATTCGCACATGGAGAGTATTTGAAGAGTGGTGTAGAGACAAGTCGGTTGAAGCATTAAAAGCTTCTATTTCTCAAATTCTTTCTTTTTTGCAGGAAGGATTTGATAAAGGATTAGCTCCATCGTCTTTAAAGGTTCAGCTGGCAAGTTTAGCTTGCTATAGAGGAAAGATAAAGGGGGAGTCGATTGGGACGCACCCAGATGTAGAACGATTTTTGAGAGCAGTTACATTATTAAGACCACCATGTAGACCACGAATTCCGTCCTGGAACCTCCAATTCGTTTTGGAGACTTTGGTAGGGGAACTTTTTGAACCATTATCTCGAGCATCGTTAAAAGATCTTTCGCTCAAGGTATTGTTTTTGGTGGCTATTGCATCGGCTAGAAGGATTTCAGAATTACAAGCGTTATCTTGTAGAAAACCCTTTTTGATGTTTTTCAAGGAGAAGGTTGTTTTAAGGCCAGTGCCTTCTTTCTTACCTAAAGTAGTATCGGCTTTTCATATGAACCAAGAGGTCTCATTGCCAGTATTTGAAAAGAAGGATAAAGGCAATCAACTAAATACGTTATATTTTTTAGACATTCATAGAGCACTGAAAATATATTTGAAAAGAACAAAGGATTTCCGTAAGATGTTTAGGTTGTTCTCTTTGCAGGTCCAAAGAAAGGTCAGGCAGCCTCAAAGGCTTTGATGTCTAGGTGGCTCAAACAGGCTATATCTTCGTCATACTTATTAAAAGGTAAGACAGTTCCAGATGGACTTAGACCGCATTCAACACGGGCGCACGCCGCATCCTGGGCGGAATACAGTTTAGTGCCGCCTATAGAGATTTGTAAGGTGGCCACTTGGTCGTCACTTAATTCTTTTGTAAAGCATTATAGGCTAGATGTGCAAGCACAGACTGATGCTTGTTTTGGGTCGGCAGTGCTTCAGGCTGGTTTGGCGGGACCCACCCGTTAAGTGTTACTGCTCTGGTATATCCCAGAAATTCCGGGACTGGACTGGAGTGACGTAAAGTAAGGTTAAATTAGACTTACCTGCTAATTGTTACTTTAGGAACTCCAGTCCAGTCCCGCATCCCTCCCTCATATGCGTTTAAATTTAAGAAATGGCCTGAAGCGTGTAAATGTATTAATTACAGTAATCTGTTTTCTATATTTTTGGTAAAGTAATACTCCTTTATATAGAGATAGGGGGCAAGAGTTTAAAAAAATATATATATTTAGCAATTTAGTAAAAATATATTTGAAATTTTAATTAAGATTTTTATGGCCTAATGTAACTGAATATGCTTAATTGTTGCTCTGCGAGTCTGCTTTGTCAATAGGAAAACTGAAGCAATGAGGCGGTCCCTCAGGAGGTTATAGTGGTGACATCACAACTGTCATTATTCAGTCTCCAAGCTGCAGGAGAAACCTGTATCCCAGAAATTCCGGGACTGGACTGGAGTTCCTAAAGTAACAACAATTAGCAGGTAAGTCTAATTTAACCTTAATGGGCTCTGAATCCAGCTAACAAGTGTCGCCCTTAAATGACTATACCTACTCCCCACCTGGTAGTTTTGAGCAGCAACAGTTCTAGCAGACATATGGAGTTGAGATCTAGCCAAAGACCTTGCATGTGGCAAGTGGACTTCTTACTGCTTGACTGGGCCTGAACCTTATCTTTAAAGAAACAGGGAGCATGTTATTTTGAGGACTGTTGATATGGTCTCTTTTTGGAAAGAATGAGCAGATGAACTGCAGAATTTTGGGCAGACTGGGTATTTGGTATTGTAGATTTCAAGCCATGAAGCAGAAGACTCAGAAGGTAGTAGTAATGAGCCATATGGCATAGATGAGAGAGACCGTTTTAGGGGATGTAAAAATGGAAGATTTCATGACTTGCTTCTTTCTTTTTAGATGTATTTATCTGTGGTGGGTACAATGGAGAAGTGATATTGGGAGACCTATGGAAACTCAATCTGCAGACGTTCCAGTGGATGAAGCTCCCAGCTGAAATGCCAGAACCAGTTTATTTCCATTGTGCTGCAGTGACACCTGTAAGATTAGCTTCTTATTTTATTCATTCTTCTTGGTTTCTCAATTCTTATCTCTTTTTATTCCCTTAGCATTGAAGGGAATGAATAGCCTTATCTCCAGACACAAGCAGGAATGAGTCTTCACATATGGGTACGTCGGTACCGACGGAGTCTGCGCGGGAACGCTTCCCAGCGTCCAATCAAAGAGCTTTTGGAAGCATCCCACCACGCCTGCGTGCTGCCTTCCCGCCTTTCCCAACTGCCTCTCCTCAGTTTTCATTTTTTCCGCGGAGCCGGCAGGACGTCTTCCTGTCACCGCAGAAAATGTTTGTTTCTATTTTTTAGTTTTCTTATGGTCGCGGCTGTCTTCCCGACGCCACCGGTACCGCCGGTGTTTTCTTTTCTTTTCCTGAAAAATGTTTTCCTTTTCCACGGGATATTTTTCTTCATAGTGTCCCACGGTCTCTTAGGCCTTTTAGGCCTCTTCTTTTTCCTTCATGGAACCGCCAGGCACTTTCTCCAAGAAATGTTCACACTGTGGCGGTACAACTTTATTTTTAGACCCTCAAAGTCGGTGTCTAACCTGCTTGGGTCCTGACAACAGTTTGGTGAGAAGAGGTTTTCAACATCAAGATTCCCTCGATACACTGTTGCCCTCTAACTTCAGGGCACCGTCCCCTTCCACACAAGATCAGGTAACCCACAAACAGTCTGTTAAGACTAGCAGGTCTCATGCACTGCATGAAGACGGCTTCGGCCTTGCCCTCGAGGGCCCACTGGCTTCAAAACCAAGGTGGGAGTCTTCGGTCTCCAAAGCAAATAAGGGGTTTCAGGTTGTTCCTGGGGTTCACCCCCCACAGAACATACCTCAGCCGTGTCCGGTGGTGGCATCCGCTTCGAGCAGTATCGATACCCTGGCATCGGCACTGGTGTTGGATGGAACACTCCTCACCAGGGATTGTCATCTGGCGTCCTCGGAACCTTCCGGACCGGTGGATACACCCCAGACTGACTTTCCATTATCGGTACTAGCACCGATACTACCACTGCTGTCGGTACCCTCCAGATGTGCATCAATAGACTCGCTTCCTTCGATGACGAGTCTGGAATCGATCTCCAGTCTGGAGGACTGGGTACCGACTCACCTTGGTACCGGCTCCCGGCGGTACCGAAGGCTCGGTTCCCATGATTCGGATCCACAACTCTTGGTTCCCTTGAGGCTGATTGAGTTGCCACTGGTTGACCTCCCTTCACCGTTGTCAGACACGGTACCGAAATCGGTACTGACGACCTCATTACCTTTGCGGTCGGTGCCTTCCAGGCTTTGCTTATCAGGTTCTCTGCCCTCGATGCCGAGTTTGGAATCAATCTCTAGTCTAGAGGACTCGGTACCAATAGCTTTTGGTACCGACATCAATCGATCCCGGTGCTTCGGTACCGGGGATAGTGGCCGGATGGGTTCCGTCACCTCGGTACCGATTGAATTGTCACCGATGACTACTCCGATGTCTGTCGGGCTCGACTCCGACATTGGTACTGGTATTGACATCGGTACCGGTATCCACAGTAGCATCGTGGCCAACTCTTACCATGCTTTTTTCAACAGGATCTCTCCATTCTATACCAAGCTTGGCGTCAATACCTGGCATGGACACTGGTAAGGACGGTTGCTGCTCATGATACCCAGTACCAGCAACCATCCCTTAAGCATTCCACACTGCACTGTGCAGGATCTTCTATTCCTATAGATTTGGATACCTCTGGATGCTCAGGCTAGTTCTTTGAATCTAACCTGTCCGAGAGATGATTCCTGTTAGGGATCCCTCTTTTCAGAGTTTCCTCTGGGATATAGCAAGATCTCTTGCCATTCCTATCCCAGGACATGATCCTGCACAAGGCTCTCTTTCTACCAAAGCAAAGGGGAACATAATGCTTCCTTTGCATCATTCCTTGCAGGATCTCCTTCTAGGAATGTGGGAAACACCTTTCCGGGTACCCCCACCTCCCAGGGCAACTGATCTGTTATATCAGGTGCCCCCCCTCTCCAGGGTTTCAAAAGACTCAACTTCCTCATCATTCCCTAGTAGTGGAATCAGCAATGAGGCGGGTAAAGAGTAAGAAAAAGCACTCTTCCTATCCGCCAGGTCGTGAGTCTAAAACACTAGATGATTTTGGACGTCAAACCTTCCAGACATCTATGCTTTCTGCAAGAATTCTCTCATATATATTTTGAGTCTTTCTCTTGAGGAGGTCACAAAGCAATTACATCTTTTGTCTCCTTTCCTTTCAGATTCCAGGAGTACAGACTATTCCTCACTGCTTAAACATATCCAGAATATCTCTTGGTTTCTTTCTCATGCTTCCCTAGACTCTTTTGAGTCTGTTAGCAGGACTTCTGCTATAGCTATAGGGGCACGGCGTAGAGCCTGGCTCCAAGCTTCAGACTTGGACAAATGGGCACAACAAAGGCTGGGACATACTCCTTGCACTGGAGAAAATCTTTTCAACAAGGAGTCTTTACGTCAGGTTACTCAGTTGTCCACTGATTTACCTGTTCCTAGGGGTTGTTCTACCCCTTCCTCTGTCCCAGTACGTAGGAAATGTCCTACCAAACTTTCTTCCCACAGGAGAAGGTTTTATTCATCACTTGCCCATCATACAGATGTTCCCCAACAGGGAAAGCATCGTCCTGGTCAGAAGAATCTAACCTCTCACCAGGTTCAGCAAACCCAGCACCTGCAGGGGTTCTGATCAATCATCATCAGATGCTTGTGACTCTTGGGGTTCGAATCTACAGTTGCTTCTTCTCAATAGAGGCAATCCACCGCTTTATTCTAACCCCTACACAGAAAATGTGGATATCTTTTGGAAAGAGATCCCTATGAGCTGTCAGGTTGTTCATGCCTATAAGTCGCAGGTTTCTCCTCTTTTTCCGGCTAGGGAAAGAGGTCTAACCACTATCAGATGATAGTCCCTGTGCCAGCATGTATTTTTTCCTTTCTTCAGCTCCATTCTCTTCACACTCTTACCAAATTTTTCCTCTGTAAGAGCGGAATTACTTACTAGGAGGCTTTCTCTTCAGCTTCTCTAGTTTTCTCACTTTCCAGTGCGGAGTTTTCCTCTCTGAGTTACCTCCTTTATTTTAATCTTGCTTTAGGGCAGCTTATCAGACATGTCAGGAGTTCCTACTCCTGTTCTGTCTGTTCTTTCTGTTTTTGAACAGTAAGATTCTTCTGCTGTCTTGCCAACAGCTGCCCATGCAGGAGCTTTAATGTTTGGACCACTGGTTCTTATCCACAAACTACCAGATTGTCCTCCACTACTAACATTCTGTCTAGTCTTCGTAGTGGGCTCCAAGTCAGTACTTCATCTCTCTCTTGGAGATCATCTCACTACAAGCTTTCTAGATTGTCTTCTTTCCCTGAGTTTGGCAGCATAGTTGACTGAGATACTGGCTCTCTACCAGCCAGTTCTCTCCCCTTATTCTCCTGCATCATGCTCTCTGCAATCTACAGAGAAGCTTTCCACTATGGACCCTTGCTAGACAGCATGGGTTTTTTTTTTCTCCAACAGCTATCCTAGCTGGTTAGAAAAGGCTTTTCAGTCATGTCTCCCATGACTAGAAGGGTCCCCCTTTCTTTTCTATCTCCTTTTTCGATATAAAGGACATAGGCCTTCTCTTACGTGAAGACTCAAGGAGTTGCCAGTTCCCTGCTTTGGTCCATAGTATTCCCAATCGGGGATATGCTCGTCCTCATGGTAAGAACGCATGATACCTTTGCCCTTAAGCAGGTCAACATGGTATCTCATCTCTAGGCGTCTTCTATCTACTTACCATGCCAGAGTCCTGGAAGACTCGGGACTTGCTGGCTGCACATTGACATTATCCTTGGTTTTTCACGTAACAATCCTGGTTCTTGTGCACTAACTAGCTTTCTGCAGATCATGACCAGGAGGAATAGATTCTCTATATGTTTTCTCAAGTAGGTTCCACCTCCTTGTTAGGTTAATCTTTCCTCTCCACATATCCTATGTGATTACCATGCTGTAGGCATATATCTGTTTAATTGCAGACACCCATATTTAGGCCTACATATTCATCTTTTGTGTGTATTTTATGCCCTTCCATATCTCACTATAGATATATTTTTATATCTCTATATTTATTTATTTATTTAAAGTTTCTTTTATACCGCGCTATTCGACATCAGCGCGGTTTACAGTGAACAGAAATTACACTTCACAACATTGATCAGTGCTTACAATGAACAGGGCAATACATTAAACAGGTTTACATTAAACAGGATTCTTAAACAGCGAACATAATAAACTATGTACAAAAGGCAACTATATACAAAGCCGCTAAGTGCAGCTATATGATTCCTGATGAGAGCGGAAGCAAGGTGAGATTGCCGCTCTTCGTGTTAAGACTATAGAGCGCATGGGTTTAACGTGTTGACCTGGGATGTAGAGGTGGGTTGGTGTGAGACGGTGTCGGAAACATTGTAGTGAAGCAAGAACAGGTGGTGCTTCAGTGCCTTCCTGAACTGAGAAAGGTCACTGATGGTTCTGATGTCTGTTGGTAGGGCATTCCAACATAATGGTGCGAAGTAAGAGAAGGCTCTGGATCTAGTGGCTTGAGAGCACTTCGTGATTGCCTTAGGTAATACAAGGGAGTTAGAGGCAGTTGATCTCCTTGCACGATTAGGGGGTGTAATTGATATCAGGTCGGTGATGGAAGATGCGGAGTTGTTATTAATCGCTTTGTGAGTCAAGGTTAGTATCTTGAAAGAGATCCTGGATTGCATCGGAAGCCAATGTAGCTGTTTCAGTATTGGAGTGATGTGGGTTCTCTTGGAGGCTCCATAAAGGATTCTTGCAGCCGAGTTCATGGCCAATTGTAAGGGGTTAATCGTGCTCTTTGGTAGGCCATGGAGGATAGCATTGGCGTAGTCCAAGTGGGGCATTATTAAGGCTTGAAAGACTGAACGAAAGTCATCAGGTTCAAGCAACTGACGCAAATGACGGAGGGTCCGGATTTTATGATAGATAGATTTCGTTACGTTGCTGATATGTGTATCTGTTGAGATATTTCATTATAGATAGATATGTCTCCACATACTTATCTAACTGCCTATGCTCATATAGCTATATGTTTCTGACAGAGGGGCTTTACCCATACCTATGCTATCCAGCAGGTTTGGGATTCTACGCACACAACCACTCCTGTGGTAGTCAGCAATTTTTATACCATAACCTAATGGTTTAGGTACCTCTGAAGCTCTCCGTGCCTAATATCTCTCCTAGCTTACCCCAGTTAGGAGAGACATTGTGGATCTTCAGTTAATCACAGGCTTTAACGCCTCAGGCATTTGTCCTTTCTTTTTGGGATACAAGGGGTTCCCATACCCTTTCTCCCCACAAGGACTGTGCCTGTTTATCCAAATCGGTTAGCCTTTCTCTTTTTGCTCCTAAGAGTGAGCCACTCTGCCGCCAAAAGAGTTGGGTTTTTATCATACAGCCTTCCGCTGAAGGCCCACCGTTTTTGTTCTACCCCAGTTTTTCCTCCTGGGGTTACCTATTACCTTTCAGAATTCTGACCTCCACTGTTTTCCTACAGGTTTATTACCTCCACTTACAGTGAGGTCCTCTTCACGGTTCCTCTACTGGGTTTCCCAATAGATCCATGAACCTCCATACTTCTATGAAATCCTGTCAGGGGAGGTCCATATTGCACTATCCTTTGCAATATCATTTGACAATCATCATCCACACATGGACTCCTTCTCTGCAGTCCTATGCTAGGTTAGCTGTTCCACAGCATCTTTCTTTCTTCAACTCCTACCCTCCATCCTCAGGATGCCTGGTATTATTAGGTATTGCATGTTCCAATCTATAACATGCTGGGACTCCAGGCATCTTAGCTTGGGAGTCCCCATATGTGAAGACTCATTCCTGCTTGTTCCTGGAGATAGCACAGTTACTTACCTGTAACAGGTGATCTCTGGGGACAGCAGGAATAAGTCTTCACAACCCACCCACCTCCCCTTGGAGTTGTATCTCTATCTATCTTTCCTTTCCTCTCTCTCTCTCTTTGTCTCAGCTTTAAAACCTAACTGAGGAGAGGCAGTTGGGAAAGGCGGGAAGGCAGCACGCAGGCGTGGTGGGATGCTTCCAAAAGCTCTTTGATTGGACGCTGGGAAGCTTTCCCGTGCAGACTACGTCGGTACCGACGTACCCATATGTGAAGACTTATTCCTGCTGTTCCCAGAGATCACCTGTTACAGGTAAGTAACTGTGCTTTATGTACATAAGATGGAATTGGTTTTAAATGCTTTTTTGGTTTTGTTATCTTGGGCTCTCTCAGGGTCCCTGTTTCTTGAACCAAGATCAAGAAAGGAGATGTAATGTACACTAAGAAAATTTTGAAGTGTTCCGAGATAGTTATTGAAATCAATTTATAGACTGTTTTCTTTTTCATAACCTTTTACTATTAACATTTCTGTAAACTATTTTGAAAATAAGATGAGGGAAACAGTCACTTAACTCATGCAGTAAAATATGGGAAATAGATTAGATAGGCCTATGAAGGCATATTTTACCAGAGACGTCCAAGTGCAGACTGGGATGTCCAAGCCTGAAGGTCCATAAAAACGTCAAGCATGTCTAGACTCGGGCATGATTTCACAAGCATAGATGTGCCCACTATGGATATCTGTGGGGACATCTACATAGACATCCCCAGTATAGTATTTAATACTGGGGACATCTACGAGCAAACTCAAAACAAGTTTCCATATCATCCTGCAAGACCAGTGCAGACAAATGGATTGTGTTCCCCTACCAGCAGAATGGTAGAGACCAAGAACCAATGAAAAGCCCAGGTTTCAATGACATCACTCGTATGCGCAGTGCATCCTGGGATGAGCCAGATGGGATCAGACTGCTATAAGGCGCCAGGGGCCAGGCACTGCCATCTTTCAAGATAGTGGCATGGGAGCGTGTGGGCAGCGCTTCCGCTAGTTTTCTAAAGGTACTGGGTGGGGGGGGTTGGGGCTGCTGGGCCACCAGAGATTCGCTTTCTGTCGGGGGCACTAGTCCCTAACAGTATGTTGATGGCATTGAGGGCTTTCCCTGAAGCCTGGATCATCTTTGACATTTCCCCTCAAAAAGGTCCAGGCATCGGGGAAAGCACCCGATGCCATCAACATACTGTCGGGAGCACCTCAGAACCAGGTGTAGAGATATTGGCGTTAAGGCTGGTTGCAAAATTCTCTGTGCTTTTCTCTGCATCGGATGCAGGCAATATTTGCATGTCATTTTATTATGTGCAACTCATTTGCCCCTAATTTAAATAAACCTAAATACTGTTGGCATTAATTGTGTGCTAGTTTTTCCTTTGCTGTTTATGCGCATGCCCATTTCTTTTCTGCATTTGGCAGTAACAGTAAGGGTGCTTAAAAGTGGCATTATCTGTGCTTAAAGGCCATCCTAGTTTTCTGTATCGGCCTGTAAGGGGGTGTGATATCTGCGCTCTCCCGGAGAAGGAGTGCGTTGAGTGGTTTGGTATTCCCAAGGTAGATGTGCAGGTCACTGCAGTTACCAGATGCATCACCATTCCTGTGGAAGGCAGTTCGGCCTTAAAGTATTTTCTGGACCGTAAGGTGGATTCATTGTTTAAGAGCCAGTTCATCGTGGTAGCTGCTATTCTGCAGCTGGTAGTCTGTGCCAGCTTGTGGCACAGTGGATTCAGTCTCTTTCGCTGGATGATACTACCACTCTTTTGGAGTCTGCTACGGCTTTCCTTTCTGATGCCATGGTTGACCTGGTACGTTTGGTGGCCCGGGATGGTGCCCTGATGACAGTGTCACGGTGTTTGATTTGGTTCTGGCAATGGACAGCAGATTCATCTTCCAAAGCCTGACTTTAAGGAGAAACTTCTTTTTTGAGTTGATTTGGAGAAGCTGGTGAAGGACCTGGGCAAGATGAAACCTTACCGCCTTCTGAAAGACAGGTCCAGGGGGCCTGTGAAGTGGGCTGGGGCACCTTCTCGTCGTTGTCCACCCATCTACCAAGAGCGCTCTGGCCAGATCCCTGGGGGTCTCGAACTTTTGTCATTACTGACCTGGAAAACAGTTCTTCCCCCTGCTTCTGGGCTTGGGACTCATTCTCAGGCCTTTCATGGAGTGTGTGGGCCCAGGGACACACTCCCCTCCAGAGGAGGACCTTTCCAGGCTGCACAACAAAGGTTTGGGGGCCCATTTCCTGGTTCCTCCGGTTGGAGGCAGGCTTTGCCTTTTCCTTCAGAAATGGTTCCAGGTTATCAAGGATCACTGAGTCCTAGATACCATTCAGTTTGGTTATGTCCTGTAATGGAAAGAGCTGATCCTGGATGCTTTCATCTCCCCTTGTGGATCTGCAGTCAAATGTGTTGCTATGCAGACTACCTCAGACAAGTTGCCTCACCTAAAGGCATGGGTGCCAGTCTCCCTGGATGAGCAGGGCAAGGGCAGATACTCCATCATTTTGTGGTGTCCAAAAAGAACAGTTCCTTCCGGTCCATTCTGGACCTCAAGAGGGATCAATGAGCACTTGCGCGTCCTGCACTTCTGGATGGAAACCTTGCACTCCATGATTCATGTGGTGTGCCGAGGGAAGTTTTGACTTCTCTGGATCTGGCAAAGGAATATTTTCATATCCAGAGCTGGATGGACCAGCAAAGGTATCAGTGAGAACCAAGCACAGCAAAACGCAATCAGTTTCCGCCCTCCCTTTCAGGCTATTCACTGCCCTGTGGATATTCTCAAAGGTCCTGGTGGTGGTGGTGACTGTGACACTGAGGGATCTGTGTCCATCCATACGTGGACAACTGGCTCATCTGGGCCTATTACCTTTGAGAAGCGTCAGGTGGCATCCCGAGTGGTGTCCTTTTTGGAAGCCTCAGATAAGTGATCAATCGAGGAAAGAGCCAGCTTTTGCCTTCCCAGTCCCTGGAATTTCTGAGGGCATGTTTTAAAATTCGAGTGGGCAGAGTTTTCCTGCCAGAGGACGACGTCAAGACTGTTGGATTGCTTAGTGCTGTTCTGTGTGCAACAGGCTCCTAGAGTCTGGGATTATCTTCAGCTCCTGAAATTGATGATGGGGACCATAGAGATAGTGCCATGGGCACAAGCTCACATGCGACCGCTCCAATGGTCCTTGCTGGCTTGGTTCCAGAGTTCTCAGGAGTAAGAGTGCAGGTTCCTGCTCCCATTGTTGGTGGCCCGGGTGCAGTGGTGGCAGCAGCCCTATCATCTGAGGATGGCTGTGCTGTTGGGCGATTTCTCCTGGATCCTCTTGATGACTGATGCAAGTCTCTCTAGCTGGGGAGCCCAATGCCAAGACTGTATGGCCCATGACCGTTGGAACCACAGGGAAGGGGTGTGGTCCATCAACCTCCTCAAAGATGAGGGCGCTCGAGTTGGCTGTTCTGCATTTCAGCCCCTGGTCAATGGCCAAGCTGTCCATACCATTGTCCAATCTAAGTACCCAAATTTTTCCTTGTCTATTTACTTATTGCAAGGAATTGAAGTTTGGGCACTTAGATTGGACAATGGTATGGACAGCAACATGTGTTGTGTTGTCCGGTTGAGGGCCGGTTCACGGTCACTTTAAAAATTGAGAAAAGCGGAGGGCTCACCTCGAGAGAGGAGTTGTTTGTTCTCATGGTGAGCGATCCAACAAAAAATAAAAAATTTCCATTTATGGAATTTTGATCCCCTTAGGGGGTATGTTTAGGGTTTTGGTCAGTTCCTATAGAGATATTTGTGTGGGAAATCAAGAGTATATTTAGGATTAAATGGGGTTGATTTCCATGGGTGTAATTTTATAGTTATCTGTAGCCTACAGCACAGTTGGTAATTCTTCAGGGCTTCCGAGTATACGACGTTCAGCTTGTTCATGCCTGCTTGCACAAACCGTTCTGTTTTGCAAGACTCCATTCTCGGCACATTCCTGCACAGAGTGTAATTTCATCCTGCTTTTACTATGCTGTTTTAGTGCACTAAGTTCTTGCCTTTCTTAGCCCACATGTCTTTTTACCATGTGCCGCCTTCCAGGCATAACACTAAAGCTGGTCAGGAATAGGCTAGGGTACCGTAAGGTATTCATGCCAATCATGCAAATCAAGCAGAACAATTCAGCCAAATTTCCCCACAACCTTTGAACCACTGGGCATGACCGCCACATATGCATCCATGTTCCCTCTTTGCCACACTGCCTCCAGCATTCATCCGTCTTCAATACCCCCACTTTATACAGCCACTCCGGAGTGAGATACCACCTACTCAGCACCTTGAACCTGTTCTTGCGAAACGCCATGGCAGTAGTGAATTTAGCTATACCCATCGCCACTCCCTCCCACTCCTCCACCTCCCATTCCACCCCTAAATCCCTTTCCCACGCTTCCATGTAGCTCAGTTTCCCCGCTTCCCTCGCTATTAATCCTTTGTAGATTCTAGATATCATGCCCTTCTGCCCCATGGAATGCAAACATGCCCCTTCAAACCATTCCACTCTCCCCCTCCCCCCCCACTATCCTGCCCCCTCTTCCTTATCATTGACCCCATTTGCGCATATGCATACCTCGGTTTCCTGCAGCTGATATGTATCTCGGATACCCTCAAAACCCCTTACTGCATTCCCCACTAGTATCTGTGACACCTGACTTAATCCCTGCTTCGCCCATCTTCTCAGAACTACTCTACTCTGTCCCACTCCCTTTTCACAACACGCTTGGAGGGACATAGTATGTGACCACTTCTTATCCCCCACCATCCTCTGCCTATGCTGTTGCCATACATTTAAAGTGTGCACCACCAAAGGGTAATCCCCTCCTCTCCCCCCCCCCAAACTAACCTTTCTAACTTTCCGGGGCCAAAATCTACTGCCTCCATCATCACCCATTGCTTTAATGGTTCCCTTAACCATGCATATACTGCCCTGAGCTGCGCTGCCTTGTAGTACAGTGCAAAGTTGGGTACACTCATCCCTCCCTCCATTCCCTGCACTTGTAATGTCCGTGCCGTCACCCTTGGCCTTTTACCACTCCCCCCCCCCCCCCCCAATAAAACCCTTCACTTGTTTTTGTACCTTCCTCAAAATTCTTCTCGGTATTGCTATTGGTAATATTTGAAAATAGAACAGGAACTGGGGAAGCAACATCATTTTGATAATCGCCATCCACCTGAACCAAGAGTAGTACCCCCTGTTCCAGCCCCTCAACTGTGACTCCAGTTGCCCTAAGTTTTTTATAGTTTAATTCAAATAAGTCCTCCTGTACCCTCCCCATCTGCACCCCCAGATACCTAATTGACCTCTTTGCCCACCTAAAAGGAAAGCGCTGCTTAAGCCCCATCTGCTGTTCCTCCTCCCCCACCACGCTTAAAATTTCAGACTTGCCTCAATTAATCTGGAACCCCGCCACATTCCCATATGCCTGTATCTCACCCATTATGACTGGCAACGTTTCCCCTGGTCTCGTGATTAACAAAATGTCATCTGCAAAGAGCAACATGCGATACTCTACTCTATTTGTCCCACCTGTACCCCCTTAATATCTTGGCTCACCCTTATCTGCGCTGTTAGGGGCTCCAACGAAAGCACAAAGAGTAGGGGCGATAAAGGGCAGCCCTGCCGTGTTCCCCTCCCCAGAGGAAAAAAGTGTGAGTATTCTCCATTTACTCTCTCATGCTTTGGGACTTACGTACAAAGCCTTTATCCAATTCACAAACTCTACCCCAAACCACATGGCTTCCAATACCGAGAATAGAAATTTCCATGACACTTGATCGAATGCTTTTTCAGCATCCAGCGAGACCAGCAACGCAGAGTCTCTTGAGCGCCTTGCTGCCCAAAACACATTTAGAACCTTTCTAATGTTATCCGCCACCTGCCTCCCAGTATAAAATCTGCTCGATTCTCATGAACTAACTTGCCCAATATTTTATTAAGCCTCGTCGCTAATACCTTTGCCAGCAGTTTCGCATCAATGTTTAAAAGTGATATTGGCCTATAGGACACGCACTCCTGCGGATCTTTCCCTACCTTATGTATAAGGGTAATGCCTGCCCATCCCATCGTGTCTGCCAACTTCTCCCCACATCGCGTCATATTGAATACTGATGTTAAGGGTTGAACTAGCTATCAGACTCCCAAATTTCTTATAAAATTGTGCTGTCAGCCCATCTAAACCCGGGGCTTTTCCTAGCTTCATATCCTTAATCACCTGTATCACTTCCTCTGCTCCAATCTGTCTGTTTAGATTCTGCTGTTCCCCTTCTTCCAACCGTGGCAGCCCCACTTCTCCCAAATAGTTATTGATCACCTCCTCTGTTCCCTCTGATTGGGCTGCATATAGCTTCTGATAAAACGCTACAAACTCATCTCCAGGAACAAGCAGGAATGTAGTCATCACATATGGGTATCGTCGGTACCGACGGAGCCTGCGCGGGAACGCTCCCCAGTGTCCAATCAGAAAGCTTTTGGGAGCATCTCACAGCGCCTGCGTGCTGCCTTCCCGCCTTTCCCAACTGCCTCTCTCCAGTTCTTCTTATTCCGCGGAGCCAGCAGGTCGTGATCCTGTCACCGCAGAAGAATTTCTTTATTTCTTTTTGTGGTCGCGTCTGCCTTCTCTGATGCTCTACCAGTACCGCCGGTCTTTCTTTTCTATTTTTTAAAAAATATATCTGTTTTTTCCTTTTCTTCAGGTGCACCCTTAGGCCCAAAAACTTCCTTAACATGGAAAAACCTGCCTCAGGTTTTAAAAAGTGCACAAAATGTGGCGGTACTATTTCTCCAGGACCAAGCAGGAAGTCAGTCCTCACATATGGGTGACATCGACGTCGATTGGAGCCCCTGCGGAGCATTTCCCCAGCTTTCTATGAAAGCTTTTGGGAATGCAGGCACGCATGCGCAGTCCCCTTCCCGCCTAAAGGTGCCATCTTGCTCAGTCTCTCTTTTTCCGTGAAGCCCGTCAGACATGTGTCCTAGTCCTCCCGGAAAATAGTTGGATTTTTCTGCTATTCCTTCGCTATTTTTTCTCCGGTTCGACGCCGGTTCCCCTCCCGCCGGGTTCGGTACGCTGGTATCGAGCCCAATCTTCTTTTTTCGGGTTTTGCCCTTCGTGGCTGGCATTCGCGCCCTTTTTTTTCTTTTTCCCTGGAAGACCGGTCCTTTGACCTCGCGGGGACTCTTTTTTTTTTTTTTTTTCCCGATGGCGTCCAGTGGTTTCAAGAAGTGTGATCGGTGTAAGAAACTGTCTCTCACCGACACACGACTGCTGTCTTCAGTGCCTGGGTCCGGACCACAATCCTAAGACCTGTGGACCATGTGGAAAAATGTCCACCAAGGCGCTTCGAAGTCGTCAGCACCAAAAGGAAAGGCTTTTCTCAGACTTGGCCTCCGGCTGGGTCCAGACCTCGTCTGAGGCCTCAACATCTCGGGAATCTGATCCTGAGCACCGTCGGGGCTCCTCGGACAGGGGGTCCCCCGACCGGGAACGAAAGAGGAAGAAGTGGCTCGCGAGGGCGGCGTCCGAGGAGGTCCCTGGCTCCTTGAGAGCCAGGTCTCGGACCCCCGACCGCCGTCCCGGGCCTGTGGAACAGGAGAAGCCGCCAAAAGTACCTCATGGAGCCGGAGTCTGCTGGACACGTAAGTCCGGTAGTCCTCGTGGACTCTCCTCCCAGAGAGCCGATGTCGGGCCCGGCGCCACCGGGGCCCGAGTCGGTGGCTGCTGAGTCTCCTGAGCTGGGTCTCAGGCTTGACAGCCTTGGAGTGCAGATTGTCTGCCTTCATGGATCAGCAGCGGGCGCTGATGGCCATCCTATCTGGCGCATCTGCCCCAACCACCGGGACATCGACATCAAAGTCGACCCCGGAGACCGATCCGATACTCGAGACCATGAAGGCTCGAGGTCAACCTCGGTCGCGGTCACCCTCGACCTCCCATTCGGGACCGAGGGCGTCGACGCCGGTGCCTTCCTGCGTTGGGGCAGGTGCTCACAGGCCCCGCGTGGTCGGACCCAGATTCCTCATCGGACGGGTCCACCTGGGAGACAGAGGACGAGGAGTCCCCCGATACCTTCCGGACTCGGTGCGTCCCGTCAGACTCACCGCAGTCCGAGCCCCGGAGTAGATCCCCTCCGGAGGTTACCCGGTTCTCAGAGTTCATTCGGGATATGGCCACTGCGTTGGCTATCCCTGCAGACCCCAAGGAGAAGCCTCGAGCCAAAGAGCTCGAGGCCCTCCAGTATGACTCTCCTCCGAAGGAGGCCTTTACTGTTCCGGTTCCTTCGATGCTGGAACGGCTCCTCTTCCAGATGTGGGAGGCACCGGCCTCGGTGCCAATTCTAAGCAAGCGGGTCGATTCCATTTATCGACTCCGCAAGAGCCCTGGTTTTCAAAAGGCGCAGCTACCACACCATTCCATGGTGGTGGAATCGACCATGCATCGTCTAAAAAGTCAAAAGATGCACTCCGCGGTGCCCCCTGGCAGGGAGGCCCGGAACCTGGATGGTTTTGGTAGAAAGTGCTTCCAGGGCTCGATGCTTGCTTGCCGTGTCCAGTATTACCAGCTGTACATGGGCATGTACTTGCGAGACCTGGCCAAGGAGCTGGCCGGGTTCTCTGCTGGTCTCTCCGTGGAACCCTTGCAGAGGTTCAAGTCCTTGTCCTCGGGGATACGGGAATGCTCTAAGTTTGTCCTGCGCTGCCTACGATGGCTTTGAGGCTTCGGCCCGTGTTGCGGCAGCCAGCATCGTGGCTCGATGCCAGGCGTGGTTGCAGTCATCGGACCTTGAGCCTTGGGTTCAGGACAAGTTGGTCGATGTCCCTTGCCGAGGTGAGAACCTTTTTGGCAAGGCACAAAGAGCTCTTGCTATTCCAACAGGAACACAATGAGGCAAGAGATATGGATGATCACACGTGCCTTTATTAAGTCCCCTATGCGTTTCGGCCAAAGCCTTCCTCGGGGGGATATAAGGGCACTACTGGTCAAACTTCCAGTATAGTTATCATAGATAGCTTGTAGATTCCTTGCACTTATCTTCACTAAATCAGTTGGGCAACCACTAAAAACAGCACTCGGCACTTTCAGAACGAACGTGGCAGGAAGGCTTTGGCCGAAACGCGTAGGGGACTTAATAAAGGCACGTGTGATCATCCATATCTCTTGCCTCATTATGAACCTTTTTGGCAAGTCCATGACCGAGAAGGCCGCACAGCTCGAAACCGAGCACCTCACGAGGACAAGGCTGTCTAGAAAGACTAATGCCCCTTCTCAGAAAAAGAAGGGCTCGGGTAAAAAGCCCTTTTACCCGAGGAAGGGCACTGCCTGCAAACAGTACCCACAGTACCAGGCCTCCCAAGCTCCCCCACAGGGTCAGCAGGCCAAGGGGCAAGGGAATGGGCCCCGTAGGCAGAGGACCCACAAGCCTCCAGCTCCTGCTCCCACTCAGAAGGGTGGGGGGTTTTGACTCCTTAGGCATAGCCTCTCCGTCCCTGCTCTCCCAACCCTGCACAGGAGGTCGATTTACCCTGTTTGCCCACAGGTGGCCACTCATCACTGGGGACAGTTGGGTGTTAAGCATCGTCCACAAGGGCTATATGCTACACTTCCAACAGCTGCCTCCTCCATACTTCCCAGGGGAGCCTCCAAGGCCTCCCCTACACACAGATCTTCTCCTTCAGGAGCTCCAAGGTCTGTTGCGAGACAAGGCAGTGGAGCCTGTGCCTCTCCACCTCCAAGGTCAAGGGTTCTACTCCAGGTACTTTCTCGTACCAAAAAGAACTGGTGGCCTCCGGCCTATTCTCGACCTCAGAAATCTCAAGTTCCTAGAGAGAAAAATTCAAGATGCTTACTCTTGGAACACGTCTGCCCTACCTCAGCAGGGAGATTGGCTATGCTCATTAGATTTAAAGGATGCGTACACTCACATCCTCATTCATCCAGACCACAGAAAGTACCTCAGGTTCATTGTGGGAGGAAACCATTTTCAGTACAGAGTACTGCCTTTCGGCCTCACCTCCGCCCCCAGGGTCTTTACCAAATGCCTGGCTGTTGTGGCGGCCTACCTGAGAAATCAGGGTATCTTTGTCTTCCCCTATCTGGACGACTGGCTCATCAGGGGTCAGACGTGCCAGGAGGCCAGACAAGCCACCCTCCGAACAATTGCTGCTCTTCAAAACCTGGGTTTTGTCATAAATTTCGCAAAGTCCACTTTGCTCCCCTCCCAGAACTTGGAGTTCATAGGAGCAAGGCTGGACTCTCTGCTGGCAAAGGCTTTTTTGCCAGAGGACAGAGCCCAAAGACTAAACTTGGCAAGCCAGTTTGCCAGGCTCTGCCTGAGGCTTCTTGGCCACATGGCTTCGACAGTACATGTGACCCCCAATGCCCGGCTCCATATGAGGCCTGCACAGTGGTGCCTCAGAACTCAGTGGACACAGGCCACAGGAAGGCTCAGAGACAAAGTAAGGGTGTCCAAGACCATTCCTGAACTCCCTCCGGTGCACCCACCCGATCTGTTGCAAGGGGTGCCCTTTCAGATTCCTGGGTTCAGTGTTGTTGACCACAGTTGCCTCCCTTCAAGGCTGGGGGGCTCATTGTCTGGGCAGGTGCACCCAGGGCCTGTGGTCTCCCTGGGAGGCCACGCAGCAGATCAATCTACTGGAACTCAGGGCTATTCGTTTAGCCCTCAAGACTTTCTCTCAAACCCTGGCTCATCAGTCTGTCTTAGTTCAAACAGACAACCAAGTAGCCATGTTTTATGTGAACAAGCAGGGCGGCACAGGGTCCAGGCTCCTTTGTCAGGAGGCACGGGACCTTTGCTTATTGCTCTCAGACGCAACATGTTCCTCAAGGCTGTGTATCTCCCTGGCCAGGAAAACTACCTGGCCGACAGGTTGAGCAGGATTCTGCAGCCCCACGAGTGGCAGCTCCATGAAATGGGGACTTCCATCCATAGATCTGTTTGCCAGTCCATTGAACAAACAGCTGCCAAGGTTCTGCTCCAGGCAACCGCATCCTCTGCGGCTAGCAGCAGATGCTTTTCTGATTTCCTGGTCCCAGGGCCTCCTGTATGCGTGTCCTCCTACGCCCCTGGTGGCCCGAACCATATTCAAAATTCTACAGGACAAGGCCTCGGTCCTGCTGGTAGCTCCCAGATGGCCGAGACAGCCTTGGTTCCCACTTCTGCTTCAACTGGCAGTGGATCCCCCACTGCTTCTGGGGTTGCAGTCCGACCTTCTCTCTCAGGATCAGGGTTCCCTTCTGCACCCAAATCTCAGAGCTCTCAATTTGATGGCATGGAGGCTGCAAGGGTAGTTTTGGCTCCCTGTGGCCTACCTCAGGAAGTTGAGGAGGTTGTCCTAGCCTCTAGAAAGCAGTCCACTAGGAAAACCTATGCCCTGAAATGGAAAAGGTTTTCTGTGTGGTGTCAGCTACGCACAGAAGATCCTTTCACCTGTGCTGTACCAGTAGTGCTTCAGTACCTGCTGCACTTATCCAATCAAGGACTTAAGTCCAATTCTGTTCGGGTCCACCTCTCAGCTCTAGCATCTCACCACTCACTGGTGGAAGGACATTCTCTGTCGGTTCACCCCTTGGTGTCCAGGTTTCTTAGAGGCTTGCTCTTGCTGAAGCCTCCAATCCGTCCTCCAGCTCCTGAGTGGGAGTTGAATGTGGTCTTGCAGCAACTGACCCGCCCACCTTTTGAGCCGATGGCTACTTGTCCTCTCCGCTTCCTGTCCTGGAAGACACTCTTCTTGGTAGCCCTAACCTCGGCCAGACGAGTTAGTGAGCTTCAGGCCCTGGTCTGTGACAGGCCTTACACCCGCTTCTATAGGAACAGGGTAGTCCTTAGGACTCATCCAAAGTTCCTCCCAAAGGTTGTCTCCTCTTTCCACCTCAACCAGGAGGTGGTGGTTCTGACATTCTTCCCTAGGCCTCATGCAAGCCAGGCTGAAGCAGTTCTGCATACCCTGGACTGTAGAAGGGCCTTATCCTTCTACCTTGACCGTACGCAGGGACATAGAAGGGCTACTCAGCTCTTCATATCCTTTGACCCTAATAATTTGGGGTTAGCTGTGTCCAAGCGTACCTTGTCCATCTGGGTGGCTGACTGTATCACCTGGGCTTACAGGGCGGCTGACCTTCCTTTGCAGGGTCAGGTCACGGCCCATCGTGTCAGGGCAATGGCTGCCTCAGTAGCTCATCTCCACTCTGTACCGTTGGTAGACATTTGCAGGGCTGCAACTTGGTCTTCAAGCCAGACTTCTGCGGCCCATTACTGTCTGGAAAGGGTGTCCCGTAGGGACAGTGCTTTTAGCCAGGCAGTACTCCGGAATCTCTTTGAGGTTTAGGCAACTCCTGCCCTCCAGCCCTCCGTTGGGCTACCGGTGGAGGTTCTTTCAGTGAAAAGCCTTTCTTAGATGCTGGGACTAGAGGGCGTTCTCTTGTTTAGCCTGGGTTCCTGGTAGCCCTGAGCTGGGGAGTCCCATATGTGAGGACTGACTTCCTGCTTGGTCCTGGAGAAAGAGTAGTTACTCACCTGTAACAGGTGTTCTCCAGGAGCAGCAGGAATCAGTCCTCTCAACCCTCCCTCCTCCCCTGGGAGTTGCAGTTGTACATAGTTTAATTTTTACATTTTTGTGTGCTGTTTTTCGGCTCTGTCATTTGACTGAGCAAGATGGCACCTTTAGGCGGGAAGGGGACCGCGCATGCGTGCCTGCATTCCCAAAGGCTTTCATAGAAAGCTGGGGAAATGCTCCGCAGGGGCTCCATCGACGTCGATGTCACCCATATGTGAGGACTGATTCCTGCTGCTCCTGGAGAACACCTGTTACAGGTGAGTAACTACTCTTTCCGTCACAGACACCCATGAATGGTGTTTAAAATGTTTAGGTCCTGACCACTCCATCACAGATTGTGTGTCCTGTGCTATGATGTCTAAAGGAGGTCGACAGAACCGAGCTGCTAAGCTCAGTACCCTGTTTCCCTCTGATGCGGCTTCGGTGGCATCGACGTCTTCCAGGGTTGCTGCTTCTTCTCGTGGATCTCAGGTAACTAAACATAAATCCAGCCGGTCCTCAAAGGGTAGATCTCCTTCTAAGCATCGAGATGCCTCTGGCGTTGCCCTCGGATTCTGCACCGGCAAAATTACCCCGGCGGGAGGCTTCGGCTTGCAAAGCAGCATCATCGGGGTTCCAGGATGTTCTCGATGGCTCGGCCTCGACAGATCTCCTGGTGCCATGCTCTGGGGTACCGGTGGTTTCTACCGGTACTGACTTCCAGGCATTGGCAGCATCTATGGATCAGAGAACTCTGTCCATAGAACGCAGTCTAGCAGCTTTCCTTGTGGCATCGACGCCCTTGGTACCGCAACAGACAACTCCACCGGCACTGGCATCGGTACCGGTACCGATAGCATCGGCATCTGTGTCTGCTATGCCGGTACCCTGTCCTCCGATGCCCTCCGGTACCGATTCCCCGGTTCCGGTTATTCCCGATACTGATCTTGCTCGGTACGGTTATCGGGCTCTGCAGGAGCATCCGGACAAACGATACTTAGATTCCTCAGAAGAATCTGAGGATTCTGAAAGTTCTGTCGATGCAGCGATGCTTCTTCCACAGGAGTCCTCCCCTAAACGCAGGATGTCTCCTCCAGAGGACATGTCTTTCCAAGACTTCATCAGAGAGGCGGCTCGGGGCCTGTCCATCACTGTGGCCCCTGAGACAGAGCCAAGGGCCAAGGAGTTGGATGTTTTACAATATCCCAAAACTCCTAAGGAGGCAGCTACCCTACCCATTCATGAGATTCTATATGATCTCATGTTGAGGATGTGGGAAACATCTCTTACCACCTCTCCTCATTCTCATAGGTTAGATACTATGTATCATGTCCCTCCTTGTCCTGGTTTCCATAAAACTCAGCTTCCTCACCACTGTATTGTGGTGGAATCTGCTATGAGAAGGATTAGAAGTGCAAAAAGACATGCCTCTAATCCTTCAGGACATGAATGCAGAACTCTGGATGCTTTTGGACGTAGAGTCTTTCAAGCTTCTATGCTTGCTGCAAGAATCAGTTCCTATAGTCTCTACATGGGAATGTTCCTAAAGGAGGTCACTGATCATCTACAGACTTTAAGTCCTTTCATCTCTGAGGATAAAAGACAGGAGTTTCTCACTAGGCTCAAACATGCCCAAGATGTCTCTAAATTCTCCAACCGTGCAGCCTTCGACTGCTTTGAATGTATAAGCAGAACCTTGGCTATTGCCATAGGTGCACGTAGAATTGCTTGGCTCCAAGCATCTGATTTAGAGCTCTGGGTACAAGATAAATTGGGAAATATCCCTTGTACTGGTGAGAACCTGTTTGGTAAAGATTGGCAAGAAAAAGCCAATGAAATGGATGCTGAAAATTCCACTTTGGATAGACTATCCAAGTCTACTGCTGATCCTGTTAGGAAAAAGTTGTTCAAGAAAACACCTTTTTCTAAAAAGAAAAGATTTTATCCTGCTTATGGGTCAGCAGGCATCTTCTGCAGGTCAGTTTTCAACCAAATGTCAGCAACCACCCAAACAGAAGAAAGCAAAGGCTGCTAGGCCTCAACCGGCCCAGCAGCCTCAGCCTCCTCAGGGCTTTTGACTTTCAGCTAGAGAACTTAGCCTTTCTGGCTCTGGAAGGACCACAACCGTCCACCATTCCAGGAAGGTTATGTCATTTTGCTCCCAGATGGGGGCAAATAACAGCAGAGCATTGGACACTCCATCATAAGAGGGGTACAAACTTCATTTTTCAAGCATGCCCCCTCCCACAATAGTGAAGCAGTTCAATTCTCCGACCTCTCTCATCCACCTGTTAGGTCAGGAGGTTACCATCCTTCTTGCCCAAGGGGCAATAGAAGAAGTGCCTCTTCATCAACAGGGCACAGGATTCTATTCCCCTTATTTTCTTATTCCAAAGAAAACAGGGGGGTACAGACCTATCTTAGATCTCAGAGAATTGAACAAATTCCTTGTCAAAGAGAAGTTCAAAATGATTTCTCTCGGAGCTCTGCTTCCATATCTTCAGAGTCAGGATTGGCTTTGTTCTCTAGATCTCAAGGATGCGTACACCCATGTTCTCATCCATCCATCCCACAAAAGGTTCCTTCGGTTCCTGTTTCAAGGAAAGCCCTACCAATACAGGGTGCTTCCTTTTGGTCTGGCCTCTGCACCAAGGGTGTTCACGAAATGCATGGCTGTGGTAGCAGTATTTCTACGCATTCTGGGAATATTCATCTTCCCTTACTTGAACGACTGGCTCATTCAAGCTCCAACACAGTCAGAGGCCAAGACTTCTCTATCCTGCACAATGCGTATCCTTCAGTATTTAGGGCTGGTAATAAACATCCCAAAATCCAGTCCAACTCCTACTCAGTCTCTAGAGTTCATAGGAGCCTTGCTGGATACCACAAGGGCAAGGGCCTATCTTCCCCAGGCCCGTTGCCTTCACTTGGTGCAATTAGCTTCTCAAGCAGTGCTAAAGTCCCTTTTAACTGCTCGAGAAATGTTAGTTACTAGGCCACATGGCATCCACCGTGCATGTGGTACCATATGCTCGCCTTCACATGAGGGCAGCTCAGTGGACTTTATTCACCCAATGGACCCAGGCATCAGGTTGCCTGTCAGACAAAACAGCAAACACAAGTCGCCTCATTTTGTCTCTCCAGTGGTGCAAGTCCACTCAAAACCTGTTGCTGGGAAAACAGGATGGAGGAAGTGACGTCACCCGAGTGATGGCAGCTTAAAGATTGAGCTCCCATCGTGGCGCTGAACAATTCGGTGGAAAAGTGCTAATTTTACCCCTTCTCGGGAATCATAAGGGGTGCTAGCTGAGAGCGGTCAGAGCGAGGATGTCAGTCAGGAAAAAGTTGGCCAAATTTAAATCCCCTTACACGGAGAACCGCGGGTCGAAATCAGGGGATTCGGCGGAGCACATGGCATCGGGAGACGAGTCCGAGGACGAAATAGAGCGAGCGGACGAAGGATGCACCAGAGGCGACATGTGGGGCTGGATGTGATCCTTAAAGAAAGAGCTGGTAGCCATGAGGGGAGATATGAAAGAAGCGATGGCGAGCATCCGTGAGGACGTCCGAGACCTCGGCCATCGGGTTGAGGCGCTGGAAGAGCGTGCGGATCAGCAGGCGGAGAAGGATTCGGCGGCGGAGGCCTGGATTCAGAGCTTGCGGGAGGAACATCAGTTGTTGTCGGATAAAGTAGAGGACCTCGAGAATAGGTCCAGGCGTAACAACTTGCGCCTGCGGGGCCTTCCGGAGACGGAGGAATTTGTGGATGCCCCAGCTGTGGTTCGCAGGATATGTGCGGACTTACTGCAGAGCGGAGAGAAGGGAGATGCAACGCCAGACATTGGAGTTGAGAGAGCACACAGGGCTCTGGGCCCAGCGAGAGGGGGACAGCCCCGGGACATAGTGGCCTGCTTAACATCTTTTGCTGTCAAGGAAAAGGTGGCACGGGCGGCCATGGTGCGGAAGAATTTCACCTGGTCAGGCCATAAAGTGGAAATTTATCAGGACTTATCCGCGGGTACGCTTCAGAGAAGGCGTGATATGAGAAAGGTCACCCAATACCTGCGAGCTGAGAACTATAAGTATCGATGGCTGTTCCCATTCGCCATACAGATGGATATAAATGGTCGGGGGAGGCGGGCCCATACCGAGATGGAGGCCTGGAAGCTCTTGAAACAAGAGGGCGCCCCGCGGCTGCCAGCTGAGGCAGGAGAGAAGGAGACAGAGAGCCCTCGGGGGGGGGGCACTCTGGATGGGAGCGGGTCCCCGTGAAGGGGCAGAGACTTCAGCGGAAGAACACCATGGAACCCCGGAGTGAAGGGACGACTGCGGCTGCCACTGAGACAGGCCGAAATCAATGAGGGGCCGGACCGGCACGAGAGTTGGAACAGAGTTTGCTTAAGACAGCAGCTGGGACCACAGGACCTATGGGGGGACCTTTGGGGTAACCTGGTTTTGCCAGTTCCTCCGGGGGGGGGAGGGAGAGATGAGGGTCTCAGTGGGTAAAAGAGAGGCTCTGGCCGGCGTCTGGAACGGCTAAGGGGGCTGCGCAGAAGTAAAAATGTAGCTGCGGCCCACGAACCCTCGCAGGCCCCCTGGACGGGGCGGGTGAGTGCCCCAGGAGGGTGGGGGAAGACTCTAGTACCCCTCCCAGTTTTTGAACTGCCAGGATTAAAGAACAGTTTGTTATTGTTATGCATACATGATTTTCTTTTCTTGTTCTTCTATGATGCTGAAACTGTATTGTTGCAAATGTTTATTGGGAAAGAGAGTGCATGGACCCAACAGGAGAGGCCCTGGGGCGTGGATTTTCGCCAGCAGGCCCAGGGGTCTGGCTGGGGTGGGGGCCTAAGGGAACACATGGGAAGGGGGGGATGGAGTAGGGACCCTGGGAAGGGGGGCAATGGAGCGCCCTCGGGGGGGGGTCACATCCTCAGTTGCTTGCGGACGGGAGGTCCGTATGGAGGGGGGGAAGGGAGGAGGGGGGGGCGGGGGGGGGGAGAGGTCTGGGTTGAATGTGGGAAGAGGAGAGGGGAGTACAATGAATTAGAATGGCTTCCGGGCTGAAAGTGGGTAGCCTGAATGTGCGGGGCCTGAACTCACCCCAGAAGAGAAAACTGCTGTGGGGGGAGTTGCGGCGGCAAAAATGGCAGGTGGCGTTTATTCAAGAAACCCACTTGCGAGCGAGGGACGAGAGGTTGATGGGTTCAGGGTACTATCGGGGATTCTTCGCAGCGGAGGAAGGGGGTAGGAGGAAGGCGGGGGTCGCAATCTTTATTAGCCATGATGTCCCATTTGTACCTAGTAAGGTGCTGCGTAAACCAGATAGTCGGGCGGTGGGGGTTGTGGGGGAATTAGGAGGGGAGCAGGTCACTTTCCTGTCTGTGTATGGGCCGAATTTGCTGCAAAAGGGGTTCTGGGAGGGGTTGGGTAGTTGGTTAGAGGGAGAGGTGCAGGGGAAGCTTTTGGTGGGGGGGGACTGTAATATAGCCCTAGACGGGAGGGCGGGACAGAGGCTGGGACAGGGGGGAGAGAGGAGACCATTGCTGAATTGGATGAAAGCTTGGGGGTTGGAGGATCTTTGGAGACTTAACTCACCCTACAGACCGAGATTACACCTTTTACTCCCCAGTGCATGATTCGTATAGCAGAATCGATTATTTGTTGGGGGATGCCTACTGGAGGGAGGCGTTGGATCGGGTGGATATAGGGGTGGTCACCTGGTCTGATCATGCTCCGGTGGGGGCTGGGTTTGGGCAGCCAAGGGAACAGGGGAAACGGGCCTTTTGGAGATTGAATGAATTTTTATTGCAGGGGCAGGGGGTAGTGCAGAGGCTAAAGGCGGTGGTGACGGAGTACATGACGCTGAACGATAACGGGGAGGTCTCCACGGGGGGACTGTGGGATGGCTTGAAAGCGGTGGTGAGGGGCCACTTAGTCCAGATAGGGGCGCAAAGGAAGAGGAGAAGAGAGCAGGAGGAGGGACGATTACAGGGGCTCCTCGATGGGCTGGAGAGGGCCCATAAAGCAGCTGGGGGAGCGGTCTTGAGAGGGAAGGTGGAGGAGACTCGTAGGCAACTGAACGCTCTTCAGCTGGAGCGGATAACCTTTCAATTAGAGCGGGTGGGCCAGAGATATGAGTTTGATAATAAGGCGGGGAGGCTCCTGTGCCATAAATTAAAAGCCAGAAGGCAGCGGCAAGCAGTGGTAAAAATTAAGGGGGATCGGGATAAGCTGTTGTATAAAAGCGCGGAAATTAGGGAAAGATTTCGCGAGTATTACAGTAGCTTGTATTCTGCGGATCCTCCGTCGGAGGGGGAGGCCCTTAGGGACTATCTAGGGAACAGAGGGGAGGGGAGCAATCGGGTGGGGACCTCGGAGAGGGAGGAATTGGAGGCAGATATCGGGCTTGAGGAGGTGAAGGAGGCAATCCGGCGGTTGGTCCCGGGGAAGGCTCCGGGCATCGATGGGTTTACGGGTATGTTTTATAAGAAGCTGGTGGAGGAGCTGGGCCCTATATTATCTAGGGTCTTCAACGCGGTTTTGCAGGGGGAGGGGTTGCCGAGGACTATGCACCAGGCAGCTATAGTGGTGTTACCTAAACCAGGCAAGGATCCAGCGGTATGTAGCTCTTACCGCCCCATATCGCTGTTGAACATAGATGTTAAGATCCTGGCTAAGATTTTGGCCACGCGGCTGGGGCCCCTGATGCCGGGTCTTGTTCACCCGGACCAATCCGGGTTTATTATGGGCCGGCAGGCGGCCGATGGGATTCGCTGGGTATTGCAGCTGGGGTGGCTGGCTTGGAAGGAGTCACAGCAGGCTATGTTTTTATCTATCGACGCGGAGAAGGCGTTTGATAGGGTGAGCTTTACATTCCTTCGGGCTGTATTGGAACATGTGGGGCTGGGCCCGAGATTTCGGGCGTGGATCCAGGCCTTATACGCCTCGCCTGCAGCGACGGTGTGCGTGAATGGGGGGTACTCCGAGTTTTTCCCTCTAGGGCGGGGTACCCGGCAGGGTTGCCCTTTATCGCCGCTCCTTTTCGCTCTAGTCATGGAACCGCTAGCAGCCAGGATTCGGTCAGTGACGGATATCAAGGGCATAGGGGTAGGGGGTGATCAGCACAAGATGGTGTTATTTGCTGATGATGTCTTATTCACCTTGACGTCCCCGGGGGCCTCGCTACCGGTGCTTATGCAGGACCTTAGGGCCTATGGGGCTCTCTTGGGATTTAAAGTAAACTGGGATAAAACGGAGGCGATGTCGATCTCGTTATCGAAACTAGAGCTTGAGAGCTTGAAAGGCGCTTTCCCCTTTAGATGGGCGAGTAGATCTATCAAATACTTGGGGGTCCAAGTTACAGCTGATCCCCTGGGGATGTATGGGGCCAATTATCCCCCGTTGTTTGCTCAGGTGCAGAAGGACCTGCAGGGATGGAAGGGGGAGGAGCTCTCATGGATGGGAAGGGTGGCCGCAGTAAAGATGAACATTGTGCCGCGCCTGCTCTACCTGTTCCAATCATTGCCCATACCGGTTCCAAGGCGGGAACTGCGCAATATACAAAACCGGATATTCGCATTTATCTGGGGTAACAGTTGGCCGCGGGTTAACAGAAGGGTTCTCTACCAGTCTAGGGAGGGGGGGGGGGCCTAGGGGTCCCGGACGTCACACGGTACTATACGGCGGCGCAATTGCGACAGGTGTTTGAGTGGCGGGAGGGGGTGACGGGCTCGAAATGCTTTCGGGCTATCGAGCAATACTGGGCGGGGGAAACGGCATTAAAGTTTTTGCCGTGGATTTTCGGAAAGCTCCCTGAGGGACGATGGCGGGATAATCCATATCTGTGGCATCTGGTGATGCAGTGGCATAAGGCTAACCGACATTATGCCCCAGGGGCTTATTTCTCGCCGCTGGCTCCCGTAAGGGGGACACCGGGGTTTGATCCTGGTAGGGAGGGGGTGTTTCGGAGATGGGAGGAGGCGGGCGGGAGTGGCTACCTTTGCAGAGTTTATTGAGCAAGGTCGGATAATTCCTTTTTCGGATCTTAGGGTGAAGTATCATTTGCGCGGGGGGGATTTTCTCCCATACCTGCAGGTGCAGCACTTTCTGTCTCAGCAGCAGATCCGGGAGGGGTGGAAGGGGAATAGTGATGGTAGGGTGGCACTCTGGCAAGGGTGGGACTCGTCCAGAGGGCTAATTACCCAACTGTACCAGGGCTTGGGTGGGGGAGGAGGGGAAAAGTTCACATATCAGTTGGAATGGGAAAGGGATCTGGGGAAGGAAATGGGGGCTCAAGATTGGAGGAAGATTTATGTAAATATCAGCCGCCAAGCGCTATCGGTAGCAGTGCGGGAGACATCCTATAAGCTGCTGTACCGGTGGTACTATACGCCGGAGAGGTTGCATAGGATGTTTCCAGAGGTATCTGATCGGTACTGGCGAGGGTGTGGGGCCAAAGGATCCTTTCTCCATATCTGGTGGGAATGCCCTCAGGTGAGCCAGTACTGGGAGATGGTGGGGCAGCGACGGCAAGAAATATTTGGGGAGAAGTTGGGAGTGGACATGGGAGTGGGGTTACTGGGAATTTGGCCGACCCATTGGCCCATGAAGAGGGCTCGGCCTATTAGGGCGTGTATCCAGGCTGCGCGGAGTGAAATAGCGAGAGCATGGAAACAGGCCCGGCTCCCGGGAGGGGAGCAATGGCAGAGTAGGGTACGTAGGATTACCCTGGTGGAACAACTCACGGCGGTGAGGCGCCGGAAGCAAGAGATCTTTAATGATCAGTGGCTGCCAATGCTGGAGTATCTGAAAAAGTGACAGACCTTGACCAAGGGAGGGGGGGGGAGGGGAGGGAGGGAGGGGGGGTGGTGGGGGGGGAGGGGGGGGATTTATTTATATAGATATAACTGGGCAAGGGGGGGGGCCCGCCCTGGCTTAAAGTGTCTAGGATGTATGTATAAAGTTTCAAAGTTGTGGTTACCCATATGGTTGGAGTGGAATTGTTGTATTGAGAGGTGGTTGCTACCACCTGGTTGATGTAACCTGTATTGAAGATGAATGTTAAAAATTTAAATATGAAAAAAAAAACAAAAAAAAAAACCTGTTGCTGGGGTGCCCCTTTCAGCAACCCCTGCCCCAAGCAACTCGTACAACAGATGCTTCTCCAATGGGTTGGGGAGCTCATCTGCAAGACCTCTCCACCCAAGGCACTTGGACTCCACAAGAGAGTTGTCTACATATCAATCTCTTGGAGCTCAGAGCAATCTTCCTGGCTCTGCGAGTGTTCCACACCCTGCTCAGCTACAAGACAGTCCTTATTCATACGGACAATCAAGTAGCCATGTTCTCCGTGAACAAGCAGGGGGGAACAGGCTCTCTGTCGCTTTGCAACTAAGCTTTGCAACTGTGGGCCCTCGCCAGAGAGCATCAGATTCATCTTCTGGCAGTGTATCTTCCAGGCGTTCAAAACTCTTGGGCAGACAGACTCGGTCGAGTTCTCCTTCCACACAAGTGGTCTCTGCATGCAGACCACAGGTGGCCAAGATTTTTCAACTTTGGGGAACCCCGGACATAGACCTCTTTGCAAGTCCGTGGAATGCCACACTTCCCCGGTTCTGTTCCAGAACTCCGGCTCAGGGAGCTCAGGCAAAGGATGCTTTCCTCCTTCACTGGGGTCAAGACTTCCTGTATGCCTTTCCACCCATTCCCCTAATTCCCAAAACCCTGTTCAAGCTTCAGAGAGACAGAGGCCACATGATTCTCATAGCACCACATTGGCCACGGCAAGTGTGGTACCCTCTGCTTCTACATCTCTCTCAAGCTCCCTCCCTGGAGTTAGGGTCTGCTCCAGATCTCCTATCTCAGGAGAACGGAATGTTATGGCATCCCAATCCCCAATCTCTGCATCTCAGGGCTTGGTTGCTGAAGGCCTAGATCTCCAAGATCTTCATCTTTCTCAACAAGTGAAAGATGTTCTTTATGCTTCCAGAAAACCTTTCACTAGACGTTTGTATGCTTTCAAGTGGAAGAGGTTTACTATTTGGTGTTCTGAAAAGGGTCTTAACCCCCTTGCCATACCTCTGGAATCTTTGCTGGAGTATCTCTTCCATTTGTCTAATGCAGGCCTTAAATTCAGTAAGAGTCCATTTGAGTGCTATTGCAGCTTCCCTTAAGCCTCTAAATGGACAACCTATTTCCTCTCATCCTCTTATAGCAAGGTTTATGAGAGGCCTCCTTCTAACTAAGCCTCCCATTAGACCGCCTCCGGTGGCATGGGACTTAAACCTGGTTCTTGGTCAGCTCATGAAGCCGCCCTTTGAACCTTTGGCTACCACCTCCTTGAAATTTTCTTTCTTGGAAGGTTATCTTTCTCATTGCAATCACATCAGCACGCCGCATTAGTGAATTGCAAGCACTAGTAGCTAATCCACCTTATACAAGGTTCCATCATGACAAGGTAGTCCTTAGGACTCATCCACACTTTATGCCTAAAGTGGTCTCGCCTTTTCACCTCAACCAAGAGGTCTACCTACCTCTTTTTTCCAGGACCTCATGCATCAAATGCAGAGAGGAATCTTCATACCTTGGATTGTAAAAGAGTTCTAGCTTTTTACTTAAAGAACACAGCAGCATAAAAAGTCCTCTCAACTCTTTGTTGCTTTTGATCCTTCTCATTTGGGACTTCCAGTCTCCAAGAGAACACTATCTAACTGGATTGCTCAGTGTATTATTTTCGCCTATCAGAGTAAGAACCTTTCTCTGGAGGGCCATGTCACAGCTCACAACGTGAGAGCCATGGCAGCCTCAATGGCTCATCTAAACTCTGTCTCTATTGACGACATCTGTCGAGCAGCCACTTGGGCCTCGGTTCATACCTTCACAGCCCATTACTGCTTGGACAAGGACTCCCGCCGGGATGCCTTGTTTGGTCATTCTGTTCTCAAACACCTGTTCCATACCTAATCAACTCCTACCCTCCATCCCTGGTAGGATGCCAGAGATCCATAGGGGGAAGTGGAGCCCTTTTCAGGGACACACAACTTCTGGGGTCTGTCCTTGACACCTAAAGCTAGGGAGTCCCTATATGTGATGACTACATTCCTGCTTGTTCCTGGAGATAGCATAGTTACTCACCTGTAACATGTGATCTCTGGGAACAGCAGGAATTTAGTCCTCACAACCCACCCACCTCCCCTAGGAGTTGTATTCTCTCTATCTCTTTCCTTTCCCTCTCTCTCTTTCTTTGTCTCAGCTTTAAAACTCAACTGGAGAGAGGCAGTTGGGAAAGGCGGGAAGGCAGCATGCAGGCGCTGTGGGATGCTCCCAAAAGCTTTCTGATTGGACGCTGGGGAGCGTTCCCGCGCAGGCTCCGTCGGTACCGACGATACCCATATGTGAGAACTGAATTCCTGCTGTTCCCGGAGAACACCTGTTACAGGTGAGTAACTATGCTTTCTCTGATCTGGTGGTCCTCCCGCACTACCCCTCCCCCTTGCCTCTGATCTGTATGATTTGATTCGATTCCTTTCTCTTTTTTAATTGCCGGCCCAAATACTTCCCCGCTTTATTACCCCCTTCGAAGAAGTTCTGCCTCAGCAACTGCAGGTTATTTTATTTATTTATTTATTTAGCTGCATTTATATCCTGCTTTTCACTGGGTCAAAGCGGTTGGGGGATACATTTAACACGAGGGGATATGAGACACACATACACGAATACTTACAGGGAACATGGGCAATGGAGGGTTAAGTGGTTTGCCCAAGACCACAAGGAGCACCTGTGGGACTAGAAACCCCAGTCCTTCCGGCCCAAGGTTGCTGTCCTCTAGTGGGATTTGAACCACCGACCTTCTGGCCTGTAGTACGTTGCCCCAACCACTAGGCCACTCCTCCCTCCCTTATCCGCCCCACCTCCAGCACATTCAGTTTAGCCCTCGTCTCCAATTCCAATAATTCAGACCTTTAAATACTTAGAGAAATGAACAAACAAACCTCTTCCAAAGACGGGGAAGCTGTAAAACGAGAGGGCATAACATGAAGCTGCAAGGTGGTAAATTGAAAGGCAATGTTGGGAAATATTTTTTCACTGAAAGGGTGGTAGATGCTTGGAATGCCCTCCCGATGGAAGTGGTGGGGGCAAACACGGTGATAGAATTCAAAACGGCATGGGACAAACAGTGGATCCCTTTACAGCAACAGGATGATAACAAAATAAACTGAAACATATAACTTCTGAACCATCTAACATCTCAACAAATAGAGGTGTCCTACATGGAGAGGTGGGTTCACCCCTTAACAAAGACATGGAGAGGTGTGGCCTGCACCTACTCTTGCCATATTCCTGGGCAGACTAGATGGACCATGCTGGTCTTTATCTGCCGTCATCTACTATGTTACTATGAATACTCCAGCTCACTTCTCAAGCAGCTGTGAAAACTTTCCTAACTGCTAGAATGCTTCAGCTGCTGGGGCATATGGCATCCACTGTCCATGTGGTTCCCTATGCTCGCCTTCACATGCGGGCAGCTCAGTGGACACAGGCCTTGGGTCGCCTATTGGACAAAATCAGAAACTCGACATGTCTTATTTCGTCCCTACAGTGGTGGCAATCACTGGAAAACCTTCTCGTAGGCTCTTCCTTCCAGCAGCCACTACATCAAGCCATCTTGACGACAGATGCGTCCCAGTCGGGCTGGGGAGCTCACTTGGACTATCTCTCCACCCAGGGTTTATGGAACCACCAAGAGGCTTGTCTTCACATAAACATCTTGGAACTCAGAGCCATCTTTTATGCTCTTCAAGTGTTCCAAAACCACCTCAGCTACAAGACAGTTCTAGTACAGACAGACAATCCAGTAGCCATGTTCTATGTGAACAAACAGGGTGGGACGGGGTCTCAAGCCTTGTGCAACGAAGCTCCACGCCTATGGGCCTTTGCCAGGAATCTTCAAATCCACCTTCAAGTGGTGTATCTTCCAGGCACACACAGTCTCTTGGCAGACAAACTCAGTCGAGTACTGCTGCCACTTGAGTGGTCTCTTCATCCAGAGCAAATTAATCGAATTTTTCAGATATGGGGAACTCCAGATATAGACCTCTTTGCAAATCTGCAAAATGCCAAACTTCCCTGGATCTGTTCCAGAATGCCGGCTCAGAACTCTCAGGCAAGGGATGCCTTTCACCTCCACTGGGGTCAGGACTTCCTCTAAGCCTTCCCACCCATTGCCCTCATTCCCAAAACTCTCTTCAAGCTTCAGAGAGACAGGGGCCATATGATCCTCATAGCCACACGCTGGTCACGTCAACCGTGGTATCCTCTGCTTCTACGTCTCTCTCGAGCCAAACCCCTGGAGTTGGGATGTGCTCCAGATTTTCTTTCCCAAGAGACCGGGACGCTATTGCACCCGAATCCTTAGTCTCTACACCTCAGGGCATGGCTTCTGAGATCCTAGAATTCCAGGATATCAACCTATCTCAACAGGTAAAGGATATCCTTTTGTCTTCAAGAAAACTTTCCACAAGGCGAGCTTATACCTTTAAGTGGAAAAGGTTCTCTATTTGGTGTTCAAAAAAGGAACTTAATCCCTTTTCAGTGCCAGTGGAGGCGTTACTGGACTATCTCCATTTGTCATCCTCTGGTCTTAAGACCAATTCTGTAAGAGTCCATCTTAGTGCCATTGCAGCTTTCCACAAGTCCTTGGATGGACAACCTGTTTTCTCTCAACCACTTGTAGCAAGATTTATGAGAGGTCTACTTTTAAGGAAAAGGCGGTATAGAAAACCTGTTAAATAAATAAATAAATAAATAAACAAAACCTCCCACCTGTGGCATGGGATTTGAATCTTGTCCTTGGGCAGCTCATGAAACCGCCCTTCGAACCCTTAGCCACTACATCGCTTAAGTTTCTTTCTTGGAAAGTGATCTTCCTGATTGCTCTCACTTCTGCTAGATGCATTAGTGAGCTCCAGGCCTTAGTGGCTGATCCTCCTTATACAAGGTTCCACCATGATAAAGTAGTCCTTAGGACTCACCCTCACTTTATGCCAAAGGTGGTATCGCCTTTTCATTTGAACCAATCGGTTTACCTTTCTGTATTCTTTCCCAGTCCTTATGCCTCCAATGCAGAAAGAAATCTACACACTCTAGATTATAAAAGAGCCTTGGCTTTTTACCTTCAGAGAACTAAGCAACATAAGTCTTCTCAGCTTTTTGTTGCCTTTGATTCTAGTCATCTTGGACTACCAGTTTCCAAGCGAACTTTGTCTAAATGGATTGTGAATTGCATATCCTTTGCATATGAGAATAAGGGACTTTCTCTCAAAGGTCATGTCACAGCTCACATTGTGAGAGCAATGGCAGCCTCTATGGCTAACCTTCGCTCTGTGCCCATTGACGACATCTGTAGAGCAGCTACTTGGGCTTCAGTACACACCTTTGTAGCCCACTACTGCTTAGACAAGGACTCCCGTCAGGATGCCTCGTTTGGCCAAGCTGTTCTCCAGCATATCTTTCAGACTTAGCACAACTCCTACCTGCCGTCCCGGGTTTCGATGCCAGAGATCCATGGGAGGAAGCATGACCCATCTCAACCTGGGCTTCACAGCTTTCTGTGGTCATCTCTGGCATCTCTCAGCTGGGGCGTCCTCATATGTGAAGACTACATTCCTGCTTGTTCCTGGAGATAGTGTAATTACTCACCTGTAACAAGTGATCTCCTGGAACAGCAGGAATTAAGTCGTCACAACCCACCCACCTCCCCTTGGAGTTGTTTTTTCTCTCTCTCTCTTTATCTCCTATTCTCCTTTGTCTCAGCTATAAACTCAGCTGAAGAGGGAGAGTTGGAAAAGCAGGAAGGCAGCAATGCAGGCGCAGTGGGATGCTCCCAAAAGCTTTCCTATTGGACGCTGGGGGAGCGTTCCTGGGGGGGCTCCGTCGGTACCAACGATACCCATATGTGTAGACTTAATTCCTGCTGTTCCCGGAGATCACCTGTTAGTAAAGCATAGTTACTCACCTGTGTTTTCCCCGATGGTTTTTCATTTAACTCAGTCCTGTCACAAATTATTCCTGGCTTTGAAAACTAGGGTTTTGTCCAAGGGGGCTAATTTTTATTTGTGCTTCCCTTGAAAGTATCTTGCGACTTTTCAGGGGAAGCATTATGTATGTATCTTTAGATCCAGCTAAACTAGAAGCCGCCTTGAAGTAGTGATTGTATTGTATAATGCTCACTGCAATTCCTCTGGATTGATGATCCCCTTGATTACACTTTTTCTTTTTTTTTTCTTCTATTTGTTGCAATGTCAATGTGTTAGCATGGACTTATGTTTTGGAATGTTCTTGGTCCTGGGGGTTCTAGATCTTTCTCCCTTGCTGTATATTATTTCTTGCTATTATGTTTTATTAATGTGTACAGATTCAAATGTGGGTATTTTCTTGCAAACCTTCGTTTTTGGAATGTATGCAAAAATTTCAATAAAGATGATTAAACCTAAAGTAAGTCTCACCAAAGACTTATACAGATGCGTTATCACCTCCTCCGTGCTGGCCATTTCTCTCCCTATGCACCCAAGCATCCTTCTGGCTTTGAGTCTCCTTTTCTACCTGTTTAGCCACCTTTAAGATAATCAGAAACACCTCTAGGTCCTGCTGCTCTTTCATAGACAGATGTATTTCTCCCCCTACACTGTACTGCTCCCTTGGATTTTTGCACTCCAAATTCATGACCCTGCACTTTTTAGCGTTAAATCTCAGCTACCAAATTCTCAACCATTCTTCAAGCTGCTTTGATTCCCCCCTCATGTTAACTACACCTTCCTGGGTGTCTACTCTATTGCAGATTTTGGTATCAACTGCAGAGGCAAACCTTACTCAATAGTCCTTCCGCAGTATCACTTACAAAAATGTTAATCAGACCAAGGACAGATCCTCTGTGGCACACCACTGGTAGCAACCTCCTCAGAGTAAGGGTACTTGTACCCTTTGCTGCCTACTCAACCAATTTCTAACCCAATCAGTCACTTTAAGGTCCATCCCCCAATTTATTTGTAAGTTGCCTGTGTGGAACAGTATCAAAGGCTTTTCTGAAATGTGTATATATACCACATCTAGAGCCCTTCCTCTGTCCAACTCTCTGGTCATCCAGTCAAAGAAATTGAGATTTGTCTGGCAAGACCTGCCTCTCATAAAGCTATGCTGCCTTGAATCCTGCAATCCATTGGATTCCAGCAGCCTAAAAGAATGCACTCACTCATTCCCACTACTTAGCATAATGTTGACGACATCAGCAGTGGAATTGGAATCCTGGCTGCCCTATTCCTAACCAACTACTCTAACCATTGGGCTATCCTAGACAGCCTACAGTTTGTAAAGCAGTGATTTGGTCCTTTGCTCATACGTTTACTTCAGACTACTGCTTTTACATTGCATTTGCAATTAATCCAAAACGCTGCCATCAAATTTATCATGCACTAAAAAAACAAAAATTGATTACATCACCCGCCTCTTGTAAGAGCATCATTGCCTCCCCCTTCCTTACTGAATAAAATTCAAAATTCTATTGCTAGCACACAAAGCTTTCCAGTTCATACTGCTAGACCAGTCCAGACAAACGGGTTATGCACCCCTGCCAGCAGATCTTGGAGACAGAGAATTCTATCAGAGCTCTGATAGGCTGGAGCCTGGTGATATAATCCTACCCCTAGGGGTCTCCCTCAGTTTTTCTCTGTCTCCAGCAGATCTGGATGTGTTTTTTTTGCTCCTTCAAACAAAATTTAAAATGCTTTATTTCTTTGTGATTTCTCTTGGAGAGATTATGCCCTGAGTTGCCAGTGTACTTATCTGAGCACCAGGATGATTCCAGCTGAAGCTCCTGTGTCCTCTGTCACAGTAGAGATCGCTGATGTGCAGACTCCCCAGCACTAGTCATGAGGGCTATTTAGCTGGATGGTAAGCCTCCTAGAATCCAGTCCCTGGGGCTGAGTTTAGTGGTGAGGCAGCTGCAGTGGTTTGTGCAGTGGTCCGTGGCTGCTCTGCACTGTCGGTACTGTAAGTACAGAAAACTGTCTTTCTCCCACTGCTGTCTGCAACTCTGTGGTAACTCGATTTATTTTCTTGATTTTTCAGCGATTTTAGGCATTTCTCTCATGCCTGCAACCCTCCCACCTTCTCCTTTGACTTTTTAAGTTAATTCCTTAGCTTTTGGGGGTTTTAATTCACTCTTTTTGTGTTTTATTTTTGCCGGCGGCCATTTTGAATAGCTAATGAGCCTCGGTTTTTGGCAGGAAGCCAGATTACTTCTCTGCTGGCTTCTAACAGCTATATTGCTGTTTGTTTGTTTTTCCACAACACTTGCTAGCTGTGAGTTGTGAAGGGGTTCCTTTTTCTCTGCCTATGTATTAGCATAATGAATAAAAAGTACGGAAGGCATGGATAGAGAACAGGATGCAATTCAGAGCCACAGTACAATGCTAAGTCACTGACGAAGGGTGCAGGGCTCATGGGTTCCATCCCCCACTGTGCCCAACAAAGAAGGCTGGCTGAGGCATTACCTATTATGGGGAATATTGTTAAATGCCTGTTCCTGCGGGACGCAGTTATTTGTTTTTAGTTCTCACTGTGCCTTATTCAGGTTTACGCTGCATAGGCTGTCAGAAGAAACACAGGGACCTCATGAATCAGCTCTGCTCTTCCCCCAGCATCTTGCTTCCCCAGATGAACTTGGGTACTCCTGAGCTTGGCTTCAGTGGAGCTCTCCATTGGCTTTACGCTGCGCTGAGTCTTTGCCACGAGAGTTTGGATACCTCCAGGAAGTTCAGGTATCATTTTCTGAAAGAAAACTGAGTAGCCTGTTTTTTTTCTTACTTGCCCAGCTGCTCTGGGATGATTTCAACTGCATCCGGACCGGCTGCCTCTGAGTTCTGAAGTTCCTACTTTAAATTTTTAATCCACAAACTGCAGCCGGGTTACTTTGTACGTCCTACTGAATATTGTACCTGTCTTATTCAATATACCATTTGATTGGAATTTTAAGTCAGTGTTTTGGATCCTGACTGTTTTGGGCTCGGCCTAATTAAGCATGCTCACTGTAATCTTCCTACGGCTGGATTTGAGCTTCTACATCACTCCCCAGAAACACCTTTCAGCCCCTACCATGGAGGTCTGAATGGCTGCGGAGGGATCACACTCTAATTTCCCTACTTTCAGTCACTGTAATTGCCTTACCCTGACTTTGAAAGTTTCTCTGTACCAGCACAGTGAATGACTGACAGTTCCCTTCTCAGCTCAGTGAATACCTGACAGTTTTTCTGTGCCAGCAGCCGTTTTGTTTTTCTCTTCAGTGTTTCTTTTTGGAGGAAACAGCTCTAAACAGCAGTTTCCACACATTTAAACATGCTGTGGAGGCACGTGGAGTTCAAAATCCTTTTCTTGAAGAGTCTTGGGTTTCCCTGAGCCTACCTTGCTTTTTGTTTTAAATGTTCCGGCCTTCCTTCCTGCTTGTCTGACTTTGTCATCCCTTCAAGAACACTACATTGTCAAGGACCAAATTGCCTGGTAACCCCTTCTAATAACCTAGTCATTCATGAATTGACACAACAGACTGCTTTCTTTTTCCTGGCTCACACCCTATGGCACACTCTCCCTTTGTACATAAGAACAGAATCTTCCCTAAAAGAAATTTAAGGTGGCTCTGAAGACATTACTTTGAGTTCGCTTTTGGGGAGAGCTGGGCAAAGTGGACCACAGGACCTGTGCTACAACTCGCTGTTTCCTCCTCCCATATTCTACCACTGCTGCTTCTGCTTTTCTTTTGTTTTATGTAGCATAATTTTAGACTTCATAGACTGCTTTGCTTTGATGCCAAGGGGAAAGGTAGTATATCAAATGTTTAAGTAAACAATAAACTACTGCTTGGACCAAGCCACAGTACGACATAATACCTTCAGTCAAGCTGTGCTGGCCAACTTGTATGTCTGATGTGGCAACTCGCTCTAGTTTTTCAGGGCTGCTCACCTATTTACACGTTGTTCTATATTTAGGAGCAGTCTGCACTAAGCTTAGAAATCGCCAGCTTGTGCACCTGTTTTGATCCTGCTTGTTGACTGAAAAAGCATTCTTGCTCACCTATGCCAGGGATTCTCAACCCTGTCCTCAGGACACATCTAGCCAGTCAGATTTTGGGATAAGCCCAATGAATATGCATGAGAGAAATTTTCATGAACTGCCTCCACTGAATGTAAATCTCTCCAATCTTCATTGTGGTTATCCTGAAAACCTGACTGGCTAGTGTCCAAAGAACTGGCTTGAGAACTGCTGACCTATGACTAGCTTCTATAGACAGTGGAATTGATGAGGCACCTGCCTGAGAGTTACCTTAATTTTTTGAGCTTTGAAACTTGAGATGCTGAGAAGACTGCTGCATATGCTCAAACTTTATAGTAAGTTCTGATCTCTGGCTGAGCTGTTCTGTCCCAGCGATTGTGTGATATCACCCACTTGTGTCTCTATTCAGTCCTGCTGTCTCTGGAAAACATCCATTACAGGTAAGCAGCAATGCTGTATGGGTAGCGAATTTAACATCCTAAAGGTTTTCAACCATGTTGACACTCAAATTTTTTTGACTCCCCCCCCCCCCCCACAAAAATATTAAGTAGCACAATGCAGCATCTACATCCATAGAACCAGCAGCTTATCACCAGAGGTAAAATGTATCTGAACTGGAAACCGAACAATCAGTACTGTGCACTAGACGTAGGAGGCCCTCTACCACTAATTAGTATGTTTTGCTTCTATTTCAGGCTGGTTGCATGTACATCCACGGAGGTGTGGTCAGTATCCAAGAAAACAAACGGACTGGATCCTTATTTAAAATTTGGCTGGTGGTGCCCAGCCTGCTGGAACTCTGCTGGGAAAAAGTGCACAAATATTTTCCTCATTTAGCACATCTCTCCACGAGACAGCTTTTACAACTGGGACTCTCACAGGGACTCATCGAAAGGTTGAAATAAGCTTCTGCTACACTAGTCGAGACTTTAACATAGTAGCTCAGTGGGCTCCCCTTTCTGCCTGCATATTGTGGAAGAACGCTGCTCAAGATCAAAGGCCTTACTCAACAAACACATTGTTTGCCTTTCTGTCACTTTTAATTTTATTTTCAAGGTGATGGATAATATGCCTGGTTTTAAATACTCTGAATTTTGACTTTTCAGGAGCATTTTGTCTTCAGATGTGTTGACTCTAAAATTTTGTTTCTTGCCCTTTCTGATCTTTTTCACTATAGAGATCTTCCCTTGTTGACCTTGCTGGGATACTCCCCTTAGTTGCTCCTTTTATGGTTGGGCAATGGCTGTGGAAGTCCCCCAAAGTGTGCTGCGAGACTAGTAGTGTAGTTGCTGTTTTTGTAGTGAAAAAGCAGAAGCTGTAGGAGAGGCGGTAACAGCAATTTGACAATTTTCCAATCATATTAGAAACTACAATTAGAATACTTTAAAAGTGGAACTTTTTCCCTATTGTGCTTTTAAGTTCAGTTCTTTTTTTCTCCTCCAACAGAAACTTTACATTATAAATCAAGATATTGTACAAACTGTTTGAATGAAATTTGATATCATCAATTTCAGGATTTGCTTATAACCTAATTTTTAATACCCAGTTGGTAAGCATTTGATATTAACTTATTTTTTCTTCTCAGAAGAGTTATTTTAACAGAGTAGAAATGACTAACAGGTGTGCAGATCCTTTCCCTCATATCTGCATGGGGCATTAGTCCCCAGTAATAGATAACAGTCGAATGGACCCATACTGGCAGATTCAGCTTCCTCCTGCCTCTGTCTTGTGAGCTCTGCCTTTAATATAAAGGTTTGCATGTGATTCTTTGGGCATGACCCTATTTGAACTCTAAAGAAAACAGAGGCATAGCTAGTATGATCATCTGTCCAGCTTTAATATGTTTTGTGCAACTTGTAACGGATGCTCTTCTTTGCCTCTCATGTGGATTAGAGTTGAATTGGCTCTTCATTCATGCACTTGATGTGTGCATTACTTAACATGTATGAGTTGGCACCATATCCTAAAACAAACTTCTCTGCCAAGCTTCTGAAGACCTCATGCTGGAAATCTCTTCATTCAGAGGAAAGACTTGAATTCAGATGCTGGAGTGAAGTGCGCATTATTCCTGTTGTAGTCAGGGGCATCCTTCCAGAAATTGGAATCTGTGCCAATGTATATAGATTTGTCTCCTGTGCATTTGTTTGTTTTACTGAGTCTTATTCTCCAGCCTCTTATTTTTTTCCCCCTATCTATCCCCATTCACTTTTTTAGATTATTCTGTGCTTATGCAGCCTGTCAATTTTTAGAGGGACTCTTCTACATCAGTAGTCAAGCCTTTGGCTTGTTTGCCACAGTGAATTATTGGTTGAAACCGCCTATTTGACTCATTTTTTTGTGTATTGAAATTGCAGAAGTGTCTTTAGCTGATTATTTTGCCTGCCTAGCTCAGGGAAGGGCCCATATCTCATTCTATTCACATTAGTGTAGTAACCAACAAAAAAAAGTATTTTAACTAGCTAGTTGCCCAGGTGCACAAGTGTTCCCTCCCCCTCCCAAAGCTTAATTATTGCTGAAGTTTAACACTAAAACACTATCAAAATTGTTTTAACCAAAATTTCCAGTTTATTGAAGATGCTGTTGGACTACTTATATCAAATATGATTTTATCCACGTCAGTCCAGATAGATGGGTTGTATCTGTCCACCAGCAGCTGGAGGCTGATTATGCAGATCTTTTGTGGTGATACTCTTATAACAGCAGAGGAACTTCCACACACAACCCCCCCCCCCTGCAGTATTTTCAATCTCCAGTAGCCGGGGGAAAGCCGACAGTCCCTGTCTGGACTGGTTAAGGGATAGTTTCCATAGGGATAGGTATTTGTTGAAGAAGCTGGCACAGAACTGACACTTAGGCAAAGGCTAAAACTGTGTGCTTCAAAAAAAAAAAATCAAAGAAGCACAGTGTAATTAAGGCATTAATGTTTGGGCAGTTTCATCCAGAAACCTTTAGTGGGTAGAAGAAGCTTCTGTGGGACCTCCACGAGCTGCCGTTCAGTCAGCGTTGGGGGTTCCTGGCTTGGCTGTGGTCTCGTGAGAGAGAGGCTGCTGTCCTCGCAGATTGCTGTGACTGTGTTTTCAGTGAAACTGATTGTTTGCAAAAGGAATCCTTTGCAAGTGTGATCTATGTTCTTTCTTCGGTGTGTGTTGAGAGCACCAGGAGGTCTTGGTCTGGGTGGTTGTGAAGTGGCATGAGGCCATGCCGGGGTCTGAAAGGTTACATCCTGCATGCGGCACATGCCGGAGCTCCCTCTCGCAGACTGGCTGCTGTAAGGCCTGTGAGAGGAAGAGCCGGTGTGTGGAGAAACAGCGGGGGTGGGATCCGACTTTGGCGTAGTTGCTGACTTCAGGGGAAGATCCCTCTCGGGAAGTGGGAGTATCTTTGCCTCAGTGGGAAGTTTTCTGCGCTTCCACTTTAGCTGCCATTTTAGATACAGGGTCAGTTCTGTCGGCAGCCATGTTTGGGGGCAGAACAGGGCTCACTGTGGTGGTAAAAGGAGAGGCACAGAGTCGGAGGGAGGCAGATACTTCTGAGGAACGCTCCACTTTTACTCCAGAATTTATTTTGCTATTAAATAAGGCCTATCAGTCCGAGAAGCACCGGGGTCTGGACAGTACTTTGGCCATTAAAGCACCTTCAGGCAAGAGGGTATCTCTGCCCCCAGCGGAGGTGTCTTTGGCCAGGCACTTTAGACGCAGTGAGGAATGTGAGGAGGATTAAGTCTCGCTGGGCTCAGAGAGTGCAGAGGATCTGGGGGAGGGGCTCTCAGGCCTTGAAGACCCAGAGGCACTGGGATTGGAGGGGATGAGCTTCCCCCCCCCCCCCCCTGTGAGGATCCCACTATAGTACAGGTGTTCCACAAGGAGGAACTGTTGGGGGTCATCTCACAGTTGCTTGTGGCTTTAAATTTACCCTTTTGGTCTGTGGAGGAGGCGGCTCCTTTGGAAGACCCTCTTCTACAGGATATGCGGACTCTGCAAAACTTGTTCCCAGTGCATAAAGTAATTATGCAGATGATTGAGACAAAGCGGCTGCTGCCGAAAAGCGGGGTTATGAGGACGGGCTGTGGCATGTTTGTATCCCATACCTCCAGCAGACAAGGAGTTTGTTTGCAAACCCAAGGGTGGATGCATTGGTCACAGCGGTGACCAAGAAGACAATGATTCTGTTGGAGGGGGATGTGGCCCTTCGAGATCCCTTCGATCACAGGCTGGAGTCGTTGTTGAAGCAGACATTCGAGGTGAACACTCTGTCCCCTCAGGCGTCCATCTGTGGCGCATATGTGGTGCAGGCTTGCTTGCATAGAATGCAAGCTTTGCCCAAGCTGAGCCACAGTTCCACCTCGGAGCCAGTTGCTGCTTATTTGGCAGATTTTTGTTACAATCTTTTGCTGGCTTCTTCAAAGAGCATGGCTCTGGGGATAGCGGCGCAATGCTTCCTCTGGTTGGGTAACTGGTCGGACATGCCATCCAAGAACCATTTGAGTAAACTCTCCTTCAAGGGCAAGTTATTTGGTGAGGCTCTCAAGGAGCTGGTGAAAGACATTGGTGAGACCAAAGAAGCCCGGTTGCCAGAGGACAAACTGCTTGGAGGCAAAGGTGAGCTGTGGAGGAGAGCATGAATTTTGACTGTTCTGAACAGTTTGCTTTGCTCCCCACAATGCAATTGTTCTCTGTTGAGGAGACAGACCTTTTATGGCAAAGACACATCCCGTGGATACTATACAGGTTTTGCAGGTGCTGCCAAAAAGGCAAATGAAACAAGGGGTACCCAGGGGGAGGTGGAGCGAATCGAAGGTCATATGCAGCGCTTCTACTGCTTTTGGTTCCATATCACTTTGGATCAGTGGGTGCTGGTCATCTGTGAGAGGGGCTATGCTCTCGAGTTTTAGCATCCACTTCTTGATGCATTCATGGTCTCTCCCTGCAAAGCACCACAAAAAGCCTTGCAGTTCAAGCAACTCTGCAGCAGCTTTTGGCTTTGGAGACAGTAGTCCGGGTACCGTCCAACCAGTGCGGGTACGGTAGGTATTCCTTTTATTTTGTGGTTCGTTTTGGCCCATCCTTGACCTAAAGTATGTCAACAGGGCACTCGGGGTGCCTCAATTCCACATGGAAACCTTATGCTCTGTCATGGTGGCGGTACAGCCCGGCAAATTTCTGATGGCCCTGGATTTTATGGAGGCATATTTACACATTCCAATTCGCCCTGACCACCAGACGTTCCTGTGGTTTGCAACACGCCAGGACCACTTTCAGTTCCAGGCGTTCCCTTTTGAGCTGGCGACTGTGCCTCGAACGTTCACCAAGGTAATGATGGTGGTAGCAGTGACCCTGAAGATGGGGGATTCTAGTCCATCCTTATTTGGACAATTGACTCATTAGGCAATGTCGTGAGAGGCAGATCTCCCTCATGCATATTCATTGTGGATACCCTGAAGACCTGCTTGGCCTCGGGGTACCAGAGGACTAGGTTGGGAACCACTGGTCTAGATGTTTAGGCAGCTCAGGAGACCAGGTTGGGTGACAGGGTTTGAGAGCTGGGCTTGTGGGTCTATCCCATCTGTCTGGAGTGGACTGGAGGGATGTGGATGAAAGTGAAATTAGGCTTTATCTGCTAACCTTCTTTCATGGAGTTCCTCCAGTCCACTCCAGAACCTGCCCGCATTGTCTTCAGTAGTTTAGTTTGTGAGCCCGTTGGGAGAGGATTGGTCACTTGGGTCTTGCTCCATGGGAGGGGCCCGTGGGCTGGGCTACTTTTTAGAGATTCTGTTCCGTTTTTTCTTTGGGTCTCTGATGATATTCTTCAAAGAATGGGATACATTCAATATTGGGATTCAGCACAACATTAAGACCAATTTTCAAAGAAGGAATGTCTAGGTTTCTGTGCTTTTGTTAAATGCAAGCCTTTCAGATTGCTGATGAGTCAGTTTCTGTTGCCCACAATAGTGTTGCCCATGTTGGGGTTAGTTATGATAGCTTTATCAAATCTTACTGCAGGGGAGTGGAAATTCCTCTGCTGTTATAGGGTGACATCACAAAATATTTGCATAAGCAGTCTCCAGCTGCTGGTGGATGCATACAACCTATCGAGTGGACTGGAGGGATTCCATGAAAGAAAATTAGCAGGTTAGGCCTAATTTCACCTTTTGCTTTTTCATTCCCAGTCCCTCTTTTCAATGTTTTTAAACTCATAAGCAGTTTAGCAATGTTTTTGAGTCCACCTCTGTGTGTGTACACTGGAAATGTCTTGCTCATCTTCCTCAGGTGTGTGTGATACTCAAGAGCAGAGCTGTTCAAACGCATATTGACACCACAGCCAGTTGGGTTTTCAAGATTATCTATGATGAGTATACATGAGAGAAATCTACATAGATTTAAAAATACTGGGTCTCCAATTTCTCAGATATTTATTATGGATATTCTGAAAACACAACAAACTGTGCAGTCACTATGCTAGATTTGGAAAGCACTAATCTTGAGTACATCTGTGTTTATCAGCATGTTTCAAAAGAATTTTAAATGATCTTAACTATTAAACAAGTTACTATAGATGTTTCAGACTTTTTTTCCTGCTTTGAAATTGTACTTTCATGTGTCATTTTAGAGACCACCTCCCTTCTAGGCTAGTTAAAATAACAGTAAATCTAGTGACTTGGTAAGCAGTAATATCTCCTGAGCCATTCTGTTCAGTACACTGTTCAGTATCTTTGGAAAGGTAGTGATCTGAACTCTCCTTTGGGCCTTGTAAAATTATATACACCCAAATTTCTCTTACCTCAAATCTCGTCCTGAGGTGGCTAAGGCTGCTGGTAAAGGTGCTAAGTTACCAGAATGGGTGTTTATGGGCCCTAAAATCGTGTTAAATGCTAAAGGCTGTTTGTCCACTCACTGCATTTGATCAAAACTTGAATGCCAGCGACAAAAGGCATGAGCTAAATCCCTTTCACCCTTAACTTGTTTCTAACATTCAGAAGAATCTTTCATAACTGTAATTGCACTTCAGCTACAACTAGATTGTGCTGTGATCTGTCCTATTAAATCTTGTGTGTTCACAGGGTAGTGGATGGTTTTGATGTATTGAACAAATTATAATTAAGGTACAGTGGATGTAGAATTCAACTCTCACTTTGGGTGCTGGCTGCCCTTTCATAAGGGGGCTATCGTGTACTGAAGATGACGACCTATATATCAGCTCCTCCTCAAGGCTATTATACCCTGTCTTAGAAATGAGGTTCATTACTGGCATGGTTTGCGTAAAACCAGCCCATCTGGAGAAATTGCCCTGAGAGAACCATTATTTCTCAAGGAACAAGCAGGAAGTCAGTCCTCATATATGGGTGAAGTCGGTACCGATGGAGCTCGCGTGGAGCATTTCCCTAGCTTTCAAAGAAATCCTTTGGGAAAGCCACCACGCATGTATGGACCCCTTACCGCTCAAGGGTGCCATCTTGATCAGTCTCCCTTTTTTTGCAGAGCCCTTCGGAAGTACATCCTGTAACTTGAAAAAAGTCAAAAAAATTGTGTCTCTAATTCCGGTTTCCTGGACCTCTTCTTGCCATCCCCAGTGCCCTTGCTTTGGCAGCAAGCCCTGGGACTTCGTAGTTTTTCTCGAGTTTGGTCTCCAGCGCGTTTTCGTGCCCTTTTCAACCGCTGGCTGCATTGAAGGTCATCGACCATGCAGGGATTCTTTTTGCCCCCATGGCCTCCAGTTTCAAAAAGTGTGACACATGCTCCAAAAATATGTCGCTCACGGACACCCACGACTGTTGTCTTAGGTGCCTAGGAGCTGACCACAACCCGGGGCTCTGCTCCCTTTGTAAAAAGATGTCTTCCAAGGCCATCCAGAACCGTAAGCAGAAGCTGGATGATATTTTCCGCAAGATGGCCCTGGTGTCCCCAGTAGCTTCCCACTCCACTGACCCACAGCTTTTGGGATCCCCTGCAGTTGCTCTGTGGTCTTGGCGTCACTCAGAGCAGGGTTCACCTGAAAGGGAGCAGAAGAAGGCGGCCTCGAGGACCCTGTCTGGGGGCTTCGGACAAGCGGGGAGCGTTCTCAGGCTCAGTTCTTCAACCCCCCTCGGCAGTTTCAGGAGCCGGAGAGGGAGCAGCCTGGAAAGGTACCTCACACAGATGCGGAGGCCTCTGGCGATGGTGCCCAATCTCCCGAGGGTTGTCCCAGCAAGGACCCCCTCTTCTCCTCGACGCCAGACCTGGTCACCATGTCATTGGTGTCACAGGGCCCCACTCCCGAGTGGGAGGCCCGAATGCTGGCACTGGAGCATGGCATTTCTGCCTGCCTTGCTGCCCAGCAGGCACTGGAACCAGACTCTATTGGCACGTGCCCTGAGACCTCAGGGGCAATGCCTGTGATGGCTCCCTAGACCGCTGTGGCAACCCCTGACAGCCAGGGGCCTCGTGAGGGAACCCGGCAGAGGTCTCTATCTCCATCCTGGTCACCAGGTACAAGATCTTCTCAAGCTAGCGTCTCTGGCTCTGGGTAGGCTTTGGCCTCTGGGGCTCAGCGCAGGGCTCACTCTACTCGAGCAGCCTAACTCTGAGTCCTCCTCGGACTATTCAGGCTGGGAATCAGGAGGGGACACTTCCCCTGAAACCCGGGCTCATCAGGACCTTTCCTCGAACCCTTCCCCACCTGTTCAGAAATGGCAGTCCCCTTCCAAAGACCTCCTTTCTGGAGTTTGTATGGGACATGACGTGGGCCCTGGTGCTCTCCAAACAGTCCGAGGAGGAGCCCCGTGTGGAGGAATGCGATATTTTACAATATGAGGCCCTGCCAAGGGAATACCTCGTGGTCCTGGTTCCTCCCATTCTAACCCGACTGCTGCTCCGTATTTTGGAAATGCCTGCATCTATCTCCATTGTCAGCGAGCACCTGGACACCCTGTACCGGGTCCAGCGAGGGCCTGGCTTCTGGAAGGCCCAGCTTCCCCATACCTCAATGGTGGTTGAGTCCATGATGCGGAGGCAACAGTCCAAAGACCCACTCTTTGGTCCCACCAGGTAGGGAATCTCATGCCCTCAACACTTTTGGGCATAAGGCCTACCAAGGCTCTATGCTGGCGTGCCACATTCAGGCTTACCAGCTGTACATGGGGATGCTCCTCCATGACCTCATGAAGGAACTCCGGGGGTTTTGAGGCAGGTTGACTGCAATTACCTCCATTGTTTCCAATCCCTCTTGAAGTCAGTGGGGAACTGTTCAAAGTACCTTTCTCGTGCTGCATACGACAGCTTTGAGTCCTCCGCCTGGGTAGTGGCTGCTGACATCAGGGCCAGGTGGCAGGCCTTGCTCCAATCCTCTGATCTAGAGCAGTGGGTCCAGGAGAAACTGCTCTGTCCTGTGCCTGGGCGAGCAATTGTTTGGCAAACCGATGGAGGACAAAACAGCGGAGATTGAGACAGAGTACATCACCTGCAACCGTCTCTCCCGAAAGACTTCCTCCCTCCTGCGGAAAAAGCAATAGGGCAAAAAGCCCTTCTGCTGGAAGAAGGGGCTCCCCTACTGGAGCTACCCACCTTTATCCTCTGGTGTTGGCTCATTCCTAGAGTGGACAGAGAGCAGGCCCCAAGGCCTGTGTAAGTCCAAGGGACCCAAGCTCTGGCACTGGCCTGGTTGGCTCTGAGTTTTTGACGCCAGGTGCATAGCTGCTTGCCCCCTCCCCTTTCCTCCGGCGACTCAGCTACTGGTGGGAGGGCGCCTGGTCTACTTTGCTCCCAGATGGGAGTCTGTCACCTCAGACACCTGGGATCCTCCAGGTTGTCTGGGAGGGCTACCTCCTCCACCTTCCTGCCCCACGGAGCCTCCTTGTCTCCCTATGCACTAGGCCACCTTGGCGCAGGAACTTGCCACCCTCTTCGAGGAACAAGCGGTGGAAGTGATCCCACCGCATCTCAAAGGTCATGGGTTCTACTCCCAATACTACTTTTTGCCAAAGGATGAGGATAAACAGCTGCATCTGAGAGTGAATATGGCACCTCCTTTCCTTTAAAAGGTTTAAGCACCTATAACACTATGATTATCCTGGGGGTTTGTAGGAGTCAGGGAGGGAGGGAAAGAGTATTTATTTAAAAGCTGGCTGCCACACAGTACCCTGTCCTGTGCTTCTGAGGTAATCTGTGACCAATTTCCTGGGTGATTCACACAGCCCTTGCTTGGATAGAGGGAGTCTTTCAAAATTCCCCTTCAATCTGTCCCTTGGCTTTAACACCTATTTAATACAATTTCATAGGTATCTTGCGCCCTATCTAGAAGGCCTCTTCGTAAAGGTCTCTAGAAACAATTTATTGCTCAAAGAATACTGACTCTGTTTTTCCTTTTATGCTAAGTTATACTCTGAGTTGATTTAAACTGAAAGCTCTTTGCTGGTACTAGGCCCTGACTGAGTTTTAAATTTAAACTAGAAGCGCTCTGCTGGGTTTTAGATTTAACCAGAAAGCTCTCTACTGTGTTCTGATTTTAAACTGAAAGCCCTCTGCTGGGTTTTAAACTTAAATTGAAAACTCAACAAGTAGCTTTCAGTTTAACTAAAAGCTCTTTGCTGATACTAGGTCCTGACTGATTTAACAAACACACTGAATTCTAATTTACACAGATTAGTCGGCTTTAATCTAAAGAATTCCCTTTTCACCAAGATTTAGAACAAAATTCCCAGAAGTACTTACAATTGCAGATCTCTCTCCAGAAGTAGCAGTCCCTTTTTGTAGTCCTTCAAGTTATTACATTCCCAGTTCCTGGGAGCACGTTTCAATACTTGAGTATGCAGAGTCTTCCTGCTAGAGGAGACTGTCAAAGGCTGTTGGATTACCTAGCGCTGTTCTGTTTGTAGCAGGCTTTCAGAGTCCAGGTTGATCTTCTGCTCCTCAGATTGATGGCAATAATTGAAATGGTGCTGTGGGCACATGCTCATATGTGGCTGTGTCTCAATTCAAAAAAGCATGGGAAGAACACAGTATCTCAAAAGGAAAAAAAGGGGACTACTGTAGTAGTTGATATGGAAGGGCAGACTAGATGGATCATGTGGTCTTTTTTTGCAGTCATGTTTATGTGGGTACATGCTTATTTGTGGCCACTCCAACAGTCCTTACTGACACTGTGTTCAGAGTTCTCAGCAGTTCGAGCTCAAGTTCCTGCTCCCAGTGATTGTGGTGGCAGCAGCCCACTCTTAAGAGGAAGGGCATGCTACTAGATGATTGCGCATGGATCCTTCTGATGATTGATGCTAGTCTCTCCAGTTGTGGAGCCCATTGCTAAGTCTGAACTGCCCAGGGCTGTTGGAAGTGTAGGGAGACAGTATGCTTCGACTGCCTTGTCTTTTTTGTGTTTCGGGTGCTGGTCAAGGGCCAGGCAGTTCAAGTGTTCGCAGATAACACTACAGTAGTGGCCCTGGAGATGGTTCTCCTGTTTTCCATTGTAGAGAAGAACCTCCTAGTTTGTCAGCTCTGCACATTATTGGGATGGATACTGTAGCAATGGATTTTTTCAGCCAGCACTCTCTGGTTCCAGCAGAATGGGAGTTGAGTCAGGAGGAGTTTGTCATTTGAGCAGGTTACCATCAGATCCCTCTTGGAACAACCCTAGCACTGCAGAAACAAAGTGTGCCGTTTCTTCAATAGCTGCACAGAGATGGGGTTTGAGGGTGTGGGTGCCCTGGCTCAACCTTTACCAAGTCAACACCTGATGCATTTCCTCCATGGCCCCCTGGTAGGGTGTGATTTTGGCATATAGAGACCCACCAGCAAAGGATTATTCTGGTGGTGCTGGATTTGCAGAGGAGAGTGTGATTCAGAGTTCTGATGTGGCTTCTGAAAGTGCCACCTCTTCATTTGCCTCCGTCTCCGAGCATATTGTGTTGGGGGCCACTTGTCCTTAAAGGACCTGGCTTCCTCATCACTCATGGCATGGCATGGCTCCTGCAAGGAGACTTAGCATGTACAGGCTACTCTCTGGTGGTGGTATTCCACTCTATTTTACTAACCTGGCATGCAGGTTTGTTTCAGTGTACAGCAGCTGGCTCTTGAGGTGCCGTGTCTGGTGGCCTTTTTTGCAGGATGGTCTGGAGAAGGGCTTTTCTCTTAGCTCCCTGAGCATTCAGGTGGCAGCTTTGGCCTATTTCAGAGGTCCGTTGGCTGGCAAGTCTCTAGCCTTATACCTGGATGTTTCATGCTTTCTTTAGGGGGTTCAACATCAGCGTCCTCTCTTCTGGTCTGTGGCACATTACTGGGATCTATTTGGTGCATGGGGCCCTGATGGCAGGGCCTTTTGCATTGCTGAAGCACAGTACTCTGAAGAATGAGATGCTCAAGATGGTCTTGGTTGCGATTTGTTCCGCAAGGAGCATTCTGAGCTGCCGCCTTTGTCTTGCTAAGAGCCTTACATATAATATTTTTGAGGAACAGCATTTCCATTGGACCTGTACCGCCTTCCTTGAGGTGATTTCTCCCTTCATGTGATTCAGGTGGTTTACCTGCCCCCCTCCTCCAAAGGAGCTGTGGTGGGGGGATGTTAAAGATCTTCGCAGTGTGGCTGTTCAGAGGATGTTTCTCCAGTTCTTGGTGGTTACAAATTCTTTTTATAAGTCAGACCATCTTTATGTGCTGTTTGTTGTCCCCTGCAAGGTGACCCATGGCTAAGTCTGCATTGGAGCGCTGGATTAAAGAGGCCATTTCCCTGGTGGGTCTGTTGTGGAACTGGCTGGTTCCACAGGGTTTATATGCTTTTTCTACCCGAGTGTAAGTGGCCTTGTGGGGGGCGTGAAGCTCGGTAGTCCCTGTAGACATTTTGTCAGAGGGCAACATGAGCATCACTTTCCACTTTTGTCAAGCATTTCTGCTTGGATGGCCACTCTCAGATGGACATGGCCTTTTAATTTTAAAGTTGTGTGAGCTGCTGTGTTGTCTTCCCACCCAGTGGAGGCATAGCTTTGGTATGTTCCACTTGTTTTGACTGGTCTAGTAGGATGATAACTGTGTACTCTGCACCTCCCCTCACCAGAAACAGCACCTGGGTTCTTGGGTAACGGATTTCCACACCCGGAGCAATGAGAAGGAAGCAAATATGATTGTTAATACAAAACACAACAGGCACTTGTATTATAAAAACCACCAAAGCTTTGGGAGGGAGATCAAAGCTTACACCATGTCTCCCTATCATCACAGAGGTTAGCTATTTTATTTATAAGTAAAAATTCCATTACACAGCATAATTTTCACCTTATTGTTCTTTAGCATGAAATGCAGATGTGAATTAATGTGAAGTTACTTATTTGTTAAATGCGTGCAGTTATGTGTGTTTGTTAAATGCGTGCAGTATCTTGTGTTTGTTTGTAATGTCTGAGTAAAACTGTAAGCAGTGATTGGGGCTTCTAGGTATAAATTCATGTTCCCACTAGGTGGTGTATCTCAAAGTACGTCAATTGACGCATCCAAGACAATTGAGTGTGGCAGTTGACATACTTTGGGGCTTCTAGGTATAAATTCATTTTCATGCTAGGTGGTACATCTGTCATTAATTTTCGATGCACATATTTGAAAATCTTGACATTGCTAACAAAGTCATGGAACATGACTGACATGGTTCTAGCAGTGGTGCTGGTATACAACTTCGAAGATGCATTTGCGTCAGTTGACGCACTTTGGGGCTTCTAGTGTTAAACAATAATTCTAACACTAGCAGTTTTGATATCTTTTAATTCGAGACTGAAGAGACAGCTTCTCCCTGCACTATCCCTGCACATTTGTTTCATAACAAACTTAATGTCTTTGTTATAGGAAAGTTCAGCCTAGTTATTTCAGTAGAGTCTTTCAAGGTTGTTGCTGAGTAATAAGCCGTGGAAAGTCTGAGTTACTGAATCTGTGGTGTTAACTCTTTCTGAGGGTTTTCAGTAATATAATATTTAGTACTCACTGTGTACACAGCCCTGTACAGACAAGCTTCCTTTCAATAACGAAGGTGAATTTTACTTACCAGATAATATCCCTTCCTTGAGTCCTGCTAAATCAGTCCAGGTCAGTACCCTTAGGTCCATTATGGATTTATATACTTGGCTCTGCCTCTACCAAATCCCCTGGTAGGGGAACACAGCCCACTTTGCTGGACTGGACATTGTCTGGTAAATAAAATGTCACCTTTATAGTGCTAGCCCCAACCATAGTCTACTGCAGTTGTGTGTTTCTTTTTATCTCCAGGAACAAGCAGGAATGAGTCCTCACATATGGGTACGTCGGTACCGACAGAGCCTGCGCGGGAATGCTCCCCAGCTTCCCAGAATGAAAGCTTTTGGGGCATCCCACAGCGCATGCGCGCTGCCTTCCCGCCTTTCCTACCAACTCTCCTCAGTTCTTCTTTTCCGCGGAGCCAGCAGGTCGTGTTCCTGTCACCGCTGAAGAAGTTCTTTAATTTATTTCTTTGGTCGCGTGTCTGCTTTCCCCGACGCCGGACCGGTACCGCCGGTCTTTTCTTTTCTTCTAAAAAAAAACAACAAAAAAACCCATTTCCTCACTTGGTGTATTTTTCTTCTTAGGCCTCCAGGCCCACAAGAAATTTTCCCTCATGGAAAAACCAGCCTCCAGCTTCAAAAAATGCACTAAGTGTAGCGGTACAATTTCTGTTACAGATACCCATGAATGGTGTCTTAAATGTTTGGGGCCTGAACACTCCATCCCGGATTGCCAGTCCTGTTCTCTAATGTCTAAACGAGGGTTACAGAACCGGGCAGCCAAGCTCCATGTGCTGTTTCCCACGGATGCACCGGCGGTAGCATCGACATCTTCCAGGTCTTCCTCTCCTGATGGATCTCAGGTAACCAAACATACTTTTAGCAGGTCCTCGAAGGGCAAATCTCCCTCTAAGCATCGAGATGCCTCCAGGCTTGCACTTGAGGATCCTGCCCCAGCCAAACAACCCCGGCGGGAAGCTCCGGCTTCCAAAGCTCCTCCTATGGTGTTACAGGTTGACATCGATGGCATGGCCTCGACCGATCACCTGTTAGACTGCTCTGGGGTACCGGCACAATCTTCCGGTACCGACATCCAGGCAGTCGTGGCGTCCATGGATCACACTGTGCAATCCATGTAGCAGGCTATACTGGCTTTCATCAAGGCTGCGACGCCGTCGGTACCACAACAAGCTCTGTTGTCGGTACCAGTACCAACTTCGATACCGGTACCGGCTGCATCGACATCGGCCAGGATACAGATTCCGGCTCCCTGTCCTGGGCTCTTTCTCGGTACTGACCCGGTACCGAGGACACCCGATGTCTGTACCGATCGATACGCCTATCGATCTTTGGAATCGAGCAGACGATACTTCGATTCTTCTGATGATTCTGAGTCATCGGATGAGTCCCCTGAAGTATCTGTCACCCTTCCTGAGGAGCTGCCTTCTCCAAAAAGGAGAATGTCTCCTCCAGAGGATTTGTCCTTTCAAGACTTCATAATAGAAGTAGCTAAAGGACTCTCTATTTCAGTAACCTCTGAAAAAGAACCTAGAGCAAAAAAATTTGATATTTTGGGATACTCTAAGGTTCCCAGAGAGGCAGTCACCTTGCCAATTCATGAAATTCTTCAAGAACATTTGATTGAATTGTGGGAGACTCCTCTCACCCTTTCTCCTCATTCTCGTAGATTGGACACTATGTACCATGTCCCTCCTTCTCCTGGATTTCAAAAGACTCAGCTTCCTCACCACTCCATTGTGGTGCAGTCAGCTATGAAGAGGATAAAGAGTACCAAAAAACACTCTTCTACTCCTCCAGGAAGAGAATGCAGGACCTTGGATGCTTTTGGTAGGAAAATCTTCCAAGCTAGCATGCTTATTGCCAGAATCAATTCATACAGCCTTTATATGGGTATGTTTCTGAAGGAGGTTGCAGAAAAGCTGCACAACTTTCTCCCTTTTATTCCAGAGGATAAAAGGGATGAGTTCCTTCTTTGGCTTAAGCATACTCAAGACATTTCAAAGTTTTCCAACAGGGCAGCCTTTGATTCTTTTGAAGGTGCCAGCAGAGCCTCAGGCATCGCTATAGCTGCTCGTAGAATTGCTTGGCTCCAGGCTTCTGATCTAGAACCCTGGGTTCAAGATGGTTTAGGAAATCTGCCCTGTACAGGTGAAAATATATTTGGCAAAGAGTGGCAAATTAAAGCCACTCAAATGGACGCAGAAAATGCTGCTCTGGATAGACTTTCTAAGTCTACCTCCACTCCAGCCAAGAAAATATCTTTAAAAAAGTCTTTTTACAAGAAGGGCAGATTTCCTTCCACTTCTGGTCAACAATCTTCTACAGGTCGCTTTGCTACTAATGATGGCCTGTTTAGGTCAGCAACCTAAACAGGCCAGGCCTAAATCTGCAGGGGCTGCTGCAACCCAGCAGTCTCAAGCCCCTCAGGGTTTTTGACTTGATACTAGAGAACTTAACCTTTCTGGCTCTACAACAGCCAGGACCTCTCACCATTCCAGGAAGGTTAGCTCATTTTGCTCCCAGATGGGAGCAAATCACATCAGAGCAGTGGACCCTCTCCATCATCAGAGAGGGCTACAAACTTCATTTCTCAGACCTTCCTCCCTACACCATGGTGAGACATTTCAATTCTCCCACATCTCTCCTCGACCTTCTGGATCAGGAGGTAACCACCCTTCTGGCCCAGAGGGCCATAGAAGAAGTTCCTCTTCTTCAACAGGGGTCAGGGTTTTACTTCCCCCTACTTTCTCATTCCAAAGAAAACAGGGGGATACAGACCCATTCTAGATCTCAGAGAATTGAACAAATTTCTTTGCAAGGAGAAGTTCAAGATGCTTTCTCTAGGCACTCTCCTTCCATACCTACAGAGTCAGGATTGGCTTTGTTCTCTAGATCTCAAGGATGCGTACACTCATGTCCTCATCCATCCATCTCACAGAAAATTCCTACGTTTTCTGTTCCAGGGAAAACATTGCCAATACAGAGTGCTTCCTTTCGGTCTAGCCTCTGCTCCAAGAGTGTTCACCAAATGCATGGCAATAGTTGCTGCATTTCTACGCACTCTGGGAATATTTGTCTTCCCCTACCTAGACGACTGGCTCATCCAAGCTCCATCTCAATCAGAAGCCCAAATTTCCCTGGACCGCACCAGGTGCATTCTGCAGTATCTGGGACTTGTGATAAACCTCCCAAAGTCTCAGCTCACCCCTACTCAGTCCCTAGAATTCATAGGGGCCTGGTTGGACACCACTACTGCAAGAGCCTATCTTCCCCAGGCTCGTTGCCAACGTCTAGTGCAGTTAGCCTCCCAGATTCAGTCAAAGAGCCACTTAACTGCCCGGGAGATGCTACAACTACTAGGCCACATGGCTTCCACAGTACATGTGGTGCCCTATGCTCGCCTACACATGAGAGTAGCTCAATGGACTTTGTCCACCCAGTGGACTCAAGCTTCAAGAGCTCTCTCAGACCAAATAGCAACCTCCAAACGTCTCTTTTGGTCTCTCCAATGGTGGATGTCCACTCAAAATCTGTTGCTGGGGACCTCCTTCCAACCTTTGTTGCCCCAGGCAACCCTCACAACAGATGCCTCCCAAACAGGTTGGGGAGCTCATCTACAGGACCTCTCCACCCAAGGCACTTGGTCCCCGCAGGAGACCTCTCTTCATATCAACCTCTTGGAACTTCGAGCAGTGTTCCTAGCTCTCAAGGTCTTTCATACCCTCCTCAGCTACCAGACAGTCCTCATTCAAACGGACAATCAGGTAGCCATGTTTTACATAAACAAACAAGGAGGAACTGGCTCTCTGTCGCTTTGCAACGAAGCTCTAAGATTATGGGCCTTCGCCAGAGAGCATCAAATCCATCTCCTGGCAGTATACCTCCCAGGAATTCAAAACTCTTGGGCAGACAGACTCAGTCGAGTTCTGCTTCCACACGAATGGAACCCCGGACCCACATGGATCAGGTACTCAGAATCTTCCAGGAATGGGGAACCCCGGACATAGACCTATTTGCAAGTCCGTGGAATGCCAAACTTCCCCGGTTCTGTTCCAGAATTCCATGTCAGGGAGTTCAGGCCAAGGATGCCTTCCTCCTTCATTGGGGTCAGGACTTCCTGTATGCCTTTCCACCCATTCCTTTGATTCCCAAGACTCTGTTCAAACTTCAGAGGGATCAAGGATCTATGATCCTCATAGCTCCACGCTGGCCACGCCAAGTGTGGTACCCTCTACTTCTGCATCTCTCCCAAGCCCCCTCCCTGGACTTGGGAGCTGCTCCAGACCTTCTGTCTCAGGAGGAAGGGACTTTGTGGCATCCAAACCCCAAGTCCCTTCACCTCAGAGCTTGGTTACTGAAGGCCTAGACCTTCAAGACTTCAATCTTTCGCAGCAAGTGAGAGATATCCTCCATGCTTCCAGGAAACCTTCCACTAGGTGTTCCTATGCTTTTAAATGGAAAAGATTTTCCATTTGGTGTGCTCAACAGGGTCTTGACCCTCTGGCACTTCCTGTGAATTCTCTATTAGAATATCTCCTGCATCTTTCCAATGCAGGCCTTAAGACTAATTCAGTAAGGGTCCATTTAAGTGCTATTGCAGCATCCCTTAAGCCTATCAATGGACAACCTGTTTCTTCTCATCCTCTTATTGCAAGATTTATGAGAGGCCTAACTTTAACTAAACCTCCCATTCGACCTCCTCCGGTGGCATGGGACTTAAATTTGGTTCTTGGTCAGCTTATGAAGCCACCTTTTGAACCCTTAGCCACTACCTCCTTGAAGTTTCTTTCCTGGAAGGTTATTTTCCTTATTGCAATCACTTCTGCTCGCCGCATCAGTGAACTGCAGGCCTTAGTGGCTAATCCACCTTATACAAGGTTCCATCATGATAAGGTAGTCCTTAGGACAAATCCTCACTTTATGCCTAAAGTGGTCTCACCTTTTCATCTTAATCAAGAGGTATATTTACCTGTCTTTTTTCCAGCTCCTCATGCATCCACTGCAGAGAGGAACCTTCATACTCTAGATTGTAAAAGAGCTCTTGCTTTTTACTTACACAGGACACCGAAACATAGAAAGTCTTCCCAACTTTTTGTTGCTTTTGATCCTTCTCATTTAGGACTTCCAGTCTCTAAAAGAACACTGTCCAATTGGATTGCTCAGTGTATTTCTTTTGCTTACCAGAGTAAGAACCTTTCTCTGGAGGGCCATGTCACAGCTCACAATGTGAGAGCCATGGCCACCTCTATGGCTCTTCTGGTCGATGGACACAGAGTTTAGATCTGTCGAGCAGCCACCTGGGCCTCGGTTCATACCTTCACAGCCCATTACTGTTTGGACAAGGACTCCCGCCAGGATGCCTTGTTTGGTCAGGCTGTCCTCAGACACCTGTTCCATTCTTGAACAACTCCTGCCCTCCTTCCCTTAATGGATGCCTGAGATCCATAGGAAGACGAGGATCCTTTCAGGGTCTCATACCCTTGGGGATCTCCCAGGCATCTTAGCTAGGGAGTCCCCATATGTGAGGACTCATTCCTGCTTGTTCCTGGAGATAGCACAGTTACTTACCTGTAACAGGTGATCTCTGGGAACAGCAGGAATTAGTCCTCACAACCCTCCCACCTCCCCTAGGAGTTGTATCTCTTTGTCTTTCCTTTCCTCTCTCTCTCTATTGTCTTAGCTTTAAACTTGAACTGAGGAGAGTTGGTAGGAAAGGCGGGAAGGCAGCACGCATGCGCTGTGGGATGCCCCAAAAGCTTTCATGCTGGGGAGCATTCCTGCGCAGGCTCCGTCGGTACCGACGTACCCATATGTGAGGACTAATTCCTGCTGTTCCCAGAGATCACCTGTTACAGGTAAGTAACTGTGCTTTTTGGTAATGCTACAAAACAAAATCTCTGTACATGTAGATTGATGATTACTTTTGTCCTCTTGGAGCTGTTGCTGTTAAAAGGGTAGTATGCAATCTTTTGGCGTAGATGTAGGAGAGTTAAGTTTGTAAAACAAAATAGAGGACAAGCCTACAACCCTAACAAAAAAAATAGTTAGGTGTAAATGTTTAGACAGCCCTGGTTAAAGTAGCTGTTCTATTGAACTAGCGCATAATTGAAACTGACAAATTAACATGGTTGAAATTTAAATATTTTTGTAATTTTTATTGTAATATTTTAATAGCTAAGACAAGATGGCATATACAAAAGTTGACACTTTTGATGTTAGTACTTTAGCATCATTTTTTTTTCTGGACATTATAGCTTACAAATTGTTCCTGTAGCAAACACTCATTTTCATTTTGGAATAGTTTTGCCTACTCATATATATTTAAGGCTGGAGATGGTGAAGGTCATTCCAGAAACTTCAGTTTTATTAGTGTGAGCTATTTCAGAAAAATCAGGCATGAAAATTATAAGACAGGTGAAGCTGAAGAGATTGGCTTCTAAAATGTTTAAATGACCATCTCAGCTAAACCTTTAAGGAAGTAGTTTGATCAGTGGGGTGTTAAAAGTAACCAGTTATGTTGTTTTTTTGAGTCTCCAGCTTTCACGAGTTTTGTGTAACTTCTAGTCTGTTAATTTAAAAAGCACAGGAAGCTTACATAAATCTCTAATTTTCAAATGCTTAGAGCACTACTTTGAGGAGCCCCTGGTTGTTGAAAGCAAAACAAGCTGCGGTTAAAAGGGTCAGTGTAGTTAGTCAGTCTTCATTTAATTAAAAGCCTAATGTATCAATTTTTGGAGCATTAAAAACCTTGCCTATACTTTAAATTGCAAGGGTAACTACATTTTTGCACATATTTGCTTTTTTTATTTTAAATCAGAATTAGCAACTTATTCTAGTGAATAGTTGCTATACCTTCTATAATCATGTCATTACATACCATCTTGTATAAAATTACAGTAAGCTAGCAATTTCAAAAAGATAGGTAACGTATACCCAATTATAAACAAACCTGTGTTTTTAGAAAAAAAAAACACCTCCATCTTAGGCCAAGCCTATGTCAATTTCTCATGCATATTCAGGATGGATATCCTGAACACTTAACCAGATGTGGGATTCCCAGCACAGGTATTGAAAAGCTGTGTGTTTAATACTCTGCTCAGCCCTTTGCTGGCAAATTTTAAAGTTTATAAGTAAGTTAAGGATGGTACTTTGCAAGAACTTAACCAAAAGATGAAAAGTGCAGCACATTCTACAGCATTTGGAAACTACTACTTAAGCTACTGAAATAAATCACTTTCCCCTAATTATCCCCCCAAGCTGTGGAAAGTTCAGCATGAAATTCAGGTAAGGCCTTAGCTCTACCTTTAATCATGTATCGGCTGTTTATCTGTCTTGACAAAAGAGAAAACACAAAAAAATTACCCTCTTCACAACAGGTATATCTGAAAGATAAATATTTAGATTGAGAATCACTCTTGATAGATACTTGTACCTCTCTAAATTAAGGGCTTGGGTAGTGTTTTAAACAATTACTTTCAGATAGTAGACCTGTATCTAAAATTGTTATGGTGACAACAGACATTTTCACTGTTGTACAGCTGCCATAGGTAGGCTTACTTTCACAGCATTACTGCTTATAATTAATTTATATTGCCATGGCTTATGCTTTACTATAGGCTGTGTATAACAAAAGGTAGGGAAGGAAGAGATGTCACAGACCAGAATAGAGGCTATAACCCCCAGTATAAAGCTTTGTGTTTTGGGTTTTTTTGTGCCATCAAGTCAGTGTTGACTCATAGCGACCCAGCTACCTCTGGGTTTTCTTGGCAATGTATCACCGGAAGTAGATTGCCAGCTTTTTCTTCTGAGGCAATGGAGGGTAAAGTGACTTGCCCAAAGTCACAAGGAGTGCCAGTGGGAATTGAACCCTTGATCTTCTGGGTACTAGGCAGTTGCTCTAATCACTAGGCTACTCCTCCACTCCTTTTAGTGCGGCTCCACTCACGTTTTAGTTGAGCAGAGCTGTGCAGCTTAGAGCCCTGCAGTGCGGCACTGTTACTGAGGTCTTCTGCAGGTATGTGGAGGGGAGCGGGCCGGCAAGCGGAGGCAGAGAGCGTGAGTATGCGGGCTGTCCCGCCCAGTTCTTTTTGGTGCCATTTTACACTTTCTTCAGCGGTGGCCATCTTGGCTGTGTGTGTGACGCGTGGGACAGCAGCAGGCTGGCGATAGAGCCATTCAATGTGCTTTTGACTTGTCCCTACCGGTTTAATTTCAATTTTATTTCACTTGCACTTTTTATTGTATTTTCTTTCTTTTCTACGGCCTTTCCTGGTGTGGTCTCCCTTGCTCTTAGTGCCTTGGGACCCGGGGGTTTAGTTGTCGGGGCTGCTGGCGCTTCCATGAGTTTTTGTTTTTATTTAATTAGTTTAAAAAAAAGGGAAAGGGCCAGGGCCACGGTCAAACTAGGAGCCGGTTGGAATCTACCTTATGGCTTCTCAGGCTCTGTGTGTGGTCTGTGGTTCCCGAAGGGGAGCTATTGCTGATTCTGGAATCTGCCGGGGCTGTGTGGCAGTATCCACCAGTGTAGAGCTTCAAATGGGAAGGTAAGGCAGGGTTGGAGCTACCAGTGGCCGAAGGAGAGCTCATATTGGCCACGCCATTAGCAACCAGACAGGAGACTATAGCCAGGCCCTCTGGGGTGCCGCCAGCTTTGGCGTCGGCCCCAGCTCAGAGATTTATGTCCAGATTTTGTTTTAATGATGCATCAGGTGTTCTGTTTACGGCAACAGGGGAAAGTGCCAGAGCCCTTACCGCCCCCTGCGCCATTGAGCCAGCCCAGGCTGCTTGATGCGGGAAGCGGTTCTCCAAGAGCCCCTAAGAGACCTAGGCCTTGGGAGCTCGTGCCCTCAGATTTGGAGTGGCAAGAGGCGGAGGAGCCCGAGGTTGACCTCGAAACGGGAATGGAGGAGTTGGAAGAGGGGAGAGATCCTGGGACTGGAGGATCAGTCAAAAATTATTCGGGTCTTCCGGAAGGAAGAATTAGCAGCTCTTATCACAGAGTCCCTACAGACCTTAGATCTGGCGGTGGCTCAACCGGCGGAGGACGACACCGGAGAAGATCCTATTATTCAGGCTGTTCGTCAGACGCAAGTAGTCTTTCCACTCCATCGCGTGGTAGACCGGATGCAGCAGGCTCAGTTAGAGCAGGAGAGTCGGAGGGAGCTCGATTGGCTGGAGTTGGGGGTCAGCGTATCTAGCAGATGTGCCTTATGATTTGATAAGGGTGTTGGCTAATAGTATGTCCTCTTTGGCCACCCGTAGATCCTTGTGGTTGCGGAGTTGGGCGGCCAATTGTTCCTCTAAGTCGTGCCTTAGTAAGCTTCCGTTCAGAGGGAAGTTGTTGTTTGGAGAAGACCTTGACAAGTTGGTTAAGGATTTAGATGAGTCTAAAGGAGGACGACTTCCGGAGGATAAGTCTAAGCAAGGGAAATCCTCGTCACCCTTTCAGGGGCCGTTTAGAGATTTTAGGTGCTTTCGGACTTCACGTTTTGGTAGATTCCAGAGAGGCAGGTTTGCCTCCAGAGCCCAGGGCTTTCCTGGGTTTTGTGGAGAAAGCAGAGGTTTTGCAGCAGCATCCACAGCGACAGCCCAAAAGCCGCAATGAAGTGCGGTGGGCCCTGGTAGGGAGTCCTCCGATAGGCAGGCGACTCTGGGAATTTCTTCCTGCCTGGGTCCAGATAAAGTCCGACCAGTAGGTTTTGGAGGTGATTCACAAGGGTTATGCACTGGAGTTTTCGCGTCCAGTGCAGGACTCTCTTGTGATGTCCCCATGCAAAGGCCCCCGGAAAGCTCTTAAGGGTTCGCCATACCTTAGATCGGCTGCTGCAATTGGGGGCTATCGTACCAGTTCCCATAGAGAACTACAGTGCGGGTTGATACTCAATTTATTTTGTGGTTCCAAAGAAAGACAGCTCCTTACGCCCTATCTTGGACCTCAAAAGGGTAAACTGTTGCCTGCGGGTTCCCCATTGCAGGATGGAAACATTGCGGTTGGTAATTGTGGCGGTGCACCAAGCAATGTTCCCTCTAATTTTCTGTAGGCTGTGTGCGCATAAAATATCAGCTGTGTGCAGCTTTTGAAGGAAGGTTAAATTTTTGTGCGCCACATAACGACACTCGGAGTTATATACTTTAAAATTTGACTACACATCAGAATACAGTATGTACACCACATTGATTTTAATCAAATTAAATGAAAATAGACGATTACTAAATGAAGTGGGAAATTTCTAGTAATTACAATCATAAAATTTAAAAAAGTTAAGACGTCTGTGTTTTCTATCAGAATCAGAGCTGTAATTTTTGTGCGCTGTTGTAAAGTATGTGCGCTCACTTGGCAAGGTGTGTGCGCGCGCACACCTTAGAGGGAACAGTGGCACCAAGGCAAGTTCTTGACTTCCCTCGATCTGACAGAAGTGTACTTGCACATTCCTATCAGAGCAGCTCACCACACGTTCCTCTGCTTTGCTCTTCCTTTAACTATGGTCCCTCGCCAGAGAGCATCAGATTCATCTCCTTGCGGTGTATCTTCCAGGCATTCAAAACTCTTGGGCAGACAGACACAGTCGAGTTCTGCTTCCACACGAATGGTCTCTCGATGCAGACCAGGTGGCCAAACGTTTCCAAATTTGGGGAACCCTGGACATAGACCTCTTTGCAAGTCCGCTGAATGCCAAACTTCCCCGGTTCTGTTCTGGAATTCCGGCTCAGGGTTGTCGGGCCAGGGATGCTTTCCTCCTCCATTGGGGCCAGGACTTCGTGTATGCCTTTCCACCCATTCCCTTAATTCCTAAAACCCTGTTCAAGCTTCAGAGAGACAGAGGTCATATGATTCTCATAGCGCCACATTGGCCACGGCAAATGTGGTACCCTCTGCTCCTACATCTCTCTCAAGCTCTGCCTCTGGAGTTGAGATTTGGAGCAGATTCTCTTTCTCAGGAGGACGGGATGCTGTGGCATCCCAATCCCCAGTCTGCATCTCAGTGCCTGGTTGCTGAAAGCCTTGAACCTCACGGTCTTAAGCTTTCTCAGCAGGTAAAGGATATCCTTTATGCTTCCAGAAAACCTTCCACAAGACTCTCTTATGCTTTCAAGTGGAAAAGGTTTACCATATGGTGCTCACAAAAGGGTCTTAACCCTCTTGCGATACCTCTGGAATCATTACTGGAGTATCTCCTTCATTTATCTAATGCAGGGCTTAAGACCAATTCAGTGAGAGTTCATTTGAGTGCTATTGCAGCTTCTTTCAAACCTCTAAATGGGCAACCTATTTCCTCTCATAGCGAGATTTATGAGAGGCCTACTTTTAACTAAGCCCCCCATTAAGCCACCACCGGTGGCATGGGACTTAAATTTGGTTCTTGGGCAACTTATGAAAGCTCCTTTTGAACCATTAGCGACTACCTCTTTCCAATAAGAAAGATGACCTTCCAGGAAAGGAATTTCAATCACATCAGTATGTTGCATCAGTGAATTGCAAGCATTGGTGGCTGATCCTCCTTATACAAGGTTCCTTCATGATAAGGTAGTCCTTAGGACTCATCCACATTTTATGCCAAAGGTGGTGTCACCTTTTCATTTAAGCCAAGCGGCCTCATGCCTCAACTGCAGAAAGGCATCTTCATACTTTGCAAATAAAAGGCCAGAGCCCTTTTACAATCCAAAGGACACAGCAACATCGGAAGTCCTCTCAACTTTTTGTTGCTTTTGATCCTAGTTATTTGGTACTTCCAGTCTCTAAAAGAACACTGTCCAACTGGATTGCACAGTGTATCTTTTGCCTATGCGAGTAAAAACCTTCCTCTGGAAGGCCATGTCACAGGACACAATGCGAGAGCCATGGCAGCCTCTATGGCTCATCTTCACTCTGTGTCTATTGATGACATCTGTTGAGCAGCTACTTGGGCTTTGGTTCATACCTTCACAGCCCTTTACTGCTTAGGCAAGGATTCCTGCTGGGATGCCTTGTTTGGTCAGGTGGTTCTTCAACACCTGTTCCATACTTTGGCATACTACCAGGGATGGTGGGTAGGAGTTGATTGAGATCTATGGGGGGAAGTGGAGCCCATTCACAAGGGCACACAACTTCTGGGCTCTTCTCCCTGGCATCTGCAGCTAGGGAGTCCCCATATGTGAAGACTACATTCCTGCTTGTTCCTGGAGATAGCATAGTTACTCACCTGTAACAGGTGATCTCTGGGAACAGCAGGAATTTAGTCTTCCCAACCCACCCACCCACCTCCCCTAGGAGTTGTATCACTTTATCTCTCTATCTCTCTTTCGTCTCAGCTTTAAACTCAACTGGCGAGAGGCAGTTGGGAAAGGTGGGAAGGCAGCATGGAGGTGCTGTGGGATGCTCCTAAAAGCTTTCCTATTGGATGCTGGGGAGTGTTCCCATGCAGGCTCCGTTGGTACCGATGATACCCATATATAAAGACTAAATTCCTGCTGTTCCTGGAGATCACCTGTTACAGGTGAGTAACTATGCTTTCCTGGCTTTGTTGAAGGGGGACTGGGGTGTGACCAGAGAGCTATGGGGCCTGTTATGTGATGATTTCTATTGAAGACTTTTGCTAAGGATATATTAAGTATAAGTTCATTGATGGGTTGGCTGCATGCTTGTGAGGGCTTGGACAAGGAGTGGTGTTGCTTGGGAGCCAGGGTGAGTGAGTAGAGGGGGGGGGGGGAAGAAAGGTTGAGGTCTGAATAGTGTGTGAATGATAACAGGTGGAGTATTGTACACTCCATTAGGAGGGTGGAGCTGCCCTCTGGGTGGGATGAACTTCCTCTGAGGGGAGAGCTGCCAAGGGAGGTGTGGGGTAGTGATGATGTGGGGGCGGTCCAATGTGGTGGCTAGTCCAATGGAGGTAAGGGGGGGGGGGGTTATGATCAATGTTGGGGTACTTGAATATTGGGTCAACAAATACAAAGGGCCTTAATCGGCAATGAAAGGCAACCTTTTGAGCTCCTTGAATGATAAGTGTTAATTGAATCAATGCTATAATCCCACCTTCAGGATTAGTGATCAAGGCTAATTGTATTATTGTAACTATAATCAGATTTTTTTTGTGCATCAAAAAGCAGGAGTGCTAAGGCAAGAGGAGTGGTGGTTTTGCTACATGTATCTTTGGGGCTAGAGATATTAGGTATACAGAAAGATGGTGAGGGCAGATACCTTGCAATTAAGGGATTGTTAAATAGGACTAAGATCACATTGATTTACCTTTTATGTACCCCAAGCAGGGGCCAGGTGAGTTCTATGACTGGGTGGGGTTGGAGCTGACTGAATTTATCAGTGGTCCTGTAATATTACAGGGCAATTGGAATATAGGGTTGGATAGGATGGGGGCAGGGTGCAGTAGAGTTAGAGAAGGGTTATAGAAATAAATTTAAGGTACTTATGTGGCTTTGGTAGTTAGCAGACAGCTGGTGGTTGTGCCATTGGGGGGAGTGGCAACAGCTTTCATTCCATTCAGCTGTCCACTAGTCATTCCCATCTTGCCTATGTTTTGGTTGATCATAATATTTATGCAGCAGCAAAAGAGGCTCAAGTGGAACCTATCACTTGGTCTTGTCACGGCCCAGTATTGGTCTTGGGGAGGGGGGGGGGAGGTTTTGTAGGAAGAGGGGGAGCGAGATCCTGGCATTAAATGATAGCTTGCTAAAGAGAGAAAAAGGTGGTTGAGTCTAAGTATTAAATTGAATATGTTGAACAAGGATAATGGAGAAGTGGACTCTGGATTGGTTTGGAACAGAATAAAGGCTGTGGTGCTGGGAAGCTGATTTTGTGAGCTTCAGTGAAGAGAGACAAGGGTCCAGGAATTAGAAGAGCTGCCTATGTTGCTAGGTACAGTCAAAGCGAAGGGGGAATGGGAAGCAGTGAGGACTAAGTTAAAGGTGTGACTAGAAGAGCTTAATTACTGTTTGCAGTGCCTCAGACATTACTCTGAGTGGGTACACAAAAAGCAAGAAACGAATCGTCAGGATGATAGATATTGGTAATATTTATTGGACAAACCCCGATGCGTTTCGGCGAAGCCGCCTTCCTTGGGGTGTATAGCTAAAAACATGTAAATAAATTAAAAATACAATAGTACTTCAATTATACAAAAAGCCCTGTAGGGGATAAAACTCAAATAACAGATAACAATAAAACGCATAAGCAAAATGACATGACATGCTAAACAGTAATAAGTATACACAGGCGCAGGAACAAAGACATGTCAACAAACCAGTAAATTAAAATATGGATGTGAAGTTTACAATATAAAGTAATAGGGAACCCAAATGCAATCTGACAAAATAAAACACGAGTAATGCACTATGGAACTATATTTAGAACATGTTACAAACATGCATAAAATAGAGAATTATCATCTATATATAAAAGAACATGAATACAAAAACATATAAGTTAGTGGTATACTTACAGTAAAAACTGTATATGCAGAGCAAAACAGATACTAGTGAACCTACTGGAGCAGTAATGCAGACTTCAATAGTATAACTAAATGGGAAAGGAGGACAATAAAGAAGAATAATCAATTTTGGATAAATTCTGAATTAGAAAATAAAATATTTAGTAGTGAAACTTGTGATAAAAAGATAGACAACTCCTTTTTGTGGCCAGGAAATTACAAGAGGTGATAAAATAAACGTATCATGCGTGGACCCGATGTAAAGGGTGAGCGATTGCAAACAAGTTGGACAGTAAAGGAAATGAACATGTGCTCACAATATCCTGGGTGGTGTGGAAATGTGAAAATAAAACGTAACCAAACCACAATGTAATTATAAATGGCTAAAGAATCCACCCTAAAAAAGGCACTAAAATGGAAATAGAAAACAAGTGAAACTGAAACCTTGATATGATTCTCATAGTGCCACATTGGCCACGGCAAATGTGGTACCCCCTGCTCCTACATCTCTCTCAAGCTCTGCCTCTGGAGTTGAGATTTGGAGCAGATCCTCTTTCTCAGGAGGACGGGATGCTGTGGCATCCCAATCCCCAGTCTCTGCATCTCAATGCCTGGTTGCTGAAAGCCTAGAACCTCACGGTCTTAAGCAAAGGTTGTCAGACGGCTGCCTGGGTGAGAATCTTCACAGTCTTGTCAAGTGCATATATCTCTATGATTTGCAAGGTATTGTGGGCAATGTAGTTCATTCACACCAGACACAGCTGCTGACAATAATTTAGTTGTGCTCTTGGGTAAAGCCAATAAGATATTTATTTATGGGGTTATTTCTCCCAACACAGATATGTTTGGTAGCACATAAATTAGGTAACTTGCTTTCAGTGTTAACTTGGAAAAACAAAGTCAAAATCAGGAAAACAACAAATGAAAAGCCACAAAGAAACAAACTGTTCTTTTCAATTAACTTCTGATTACTTCCCACATAGATACAGAAGTGATTCTCTCCTAGCTCACAAGCAATTAGGTAAGGCTTAATTGCTAGCAGTTACCAGCTGAAACCCCTTAGCTGGCTTGCCTTCCACTGTGTGGGTCAAATCCTGCTTCAGGAGCTTTTCTGAGTAGATTAAAGAACAAATTTGTATTTCTTTGTGATGGTTGCTGTACTTTTTTAACAGAAAGTTACCAACGGAGTTTAGATAGAGAGCAGTCCATATAAACAGGATCCTCATCTGCTATTATTCCCCCTTGTTCAACAAGCATGGGTTCAATATCATGGATTGGCACAGATGAATCTCTCAATGGAGCATTTTCAGGAGAATACTTGTTTCCCTGCTGTCTTTCAAGGTTATAGCTAGGGCATAGATCAGTGTTCATACCTGAGCTTCCATTGCTGCTAGAGTTCCTCTCTATATAGCCTGGCCAGTATGTAGTCCAGTTCTTATGTCCAGCCTTCCAATCCAGATCCCTGGACACTGGATCTCTCTTCACATACCTTCTGGCACAGGTCTTAGGGTCCCTTCCACGTGCAGCCGTCTCCCTCACAGGTAGCCTCTGGTGATTCCTAGCTCTGCAGCAACATTCCTCTGGCTTTCCCCAGTCCAATGGTGTATGCTGGCCCTTGGAATACCTCCCAGTATACGTACTGCTTTGGACTCTTCTAGACCTCTCAAAGACTTTTCCTTCTTCCAAAGGCTCTCTTTCCCTCTCTGTCCATCTGGTTTGGCTTCTGCTTCTGATGATCCTTCAGATGAAACTGATGGTCAAACTCAAGCTGATTCTCAGGATACTGAGGACAATTCTCTGGATATCCAAGGTGATCATGAAGATGGTCATCTGTAGAATAAACTCTACTCTTATTCTGCTTAGATGAGTGCTCCTCCCTAACACAGCGCAGCTGTGCTGAATCAGGCCCTGCCCTTTGAGATGAGTGTTTAGGGATTACCTCATAGCCCTCCTGATTGAACACATGTTTCTTCACTTCAGCTCCTCTAATGGCTGTTGGAAACCTGGTGCATTCTGGGACTGGTAGTCTTTTATGACAAAATTCTGTTTTCTCATTTCTACCAGCACTGACAGGTTGCTTGTTCAGAGACACTTCACCTTTTCTATAGCTCCTTCCTGAGCTATGATAAGCTTCCTTATCACAAGCTGTAAGACAAGGCTGCATACTTTCCCCCTACCTGTTTAATTTATATGCAGAACAAATCATCAGAGAAGCAGGATTGTATGAAGACAACAGAGGTGTGAAGATTGGTGGAAGACTCATCAACAACCTTCGCTATGCTGATGATACCACATTACTGGCTGAAAGTGAAGATGATCTGAAACATTTGCTTCTCACAATCAAAGAACATAGTCTCAAAATGGGCCTGCACCTTAATGTAAAGAAGACAAAGATCATGACAACTGGCATAATCAACAGGTTCATCGTTGAAGGAGAAGAAATTGAAATTGTGAACAACTTTAACCTACTTGGATCAACTATCAATAAAGAAGCAACAAGCAGTCAAGAAATCAGACGACGCATTGCTCTTGGCAGAATGGCTATGAAAGACCTAGATAAGGTTCTCAAGAGCAGAGATGTCTCTCTCCATACAAAGATTCGACTTGTTCAAGCCATGGTATTTTCAATAACATCATATGGATGTGAAAGCTGGACAGTGAAAAAGATAGGAAGAAAATTGATGCCTTTGAATTATGGTGTTGGCGGCGAATACTGTGTGTACCATGGACTACCTGAAGAACAAACCAGTCGGTACTAGAGGAGATCAAACCTAAGCTTTCTTTAGAAGCTCAGATGACAAGACTTTGACTTTCATACTTTGGACACATCATGCGAAGAGAGAGATCATTAGAGAAAGACATTATGCTTGGCAAGATAGGTCAACGCAAAAGAGGAAGGCCAGCAATGAGATGGAGCGGTACAATAACAGCAGCCACGGGTACGGTCTGTCAACAATGAGCCGCCTGACTGAAGACAGAACACAATTTAGGATAGCTATCCAGAGGGTCGCCATGAGTCGACTCTGTAGATGATACCAAAATCTGCAAAAGAGTTAAGTGCCGTCGAGTCAGAGGCAAACCTTATCCTATAGCCCTTCTGCTATATCACTAATAAAGATGTTAAAAAAAAAAAAATCAGACCAAGGACAGATCCCTGGGGTACACCACTGGTAACCACCTTACCCTCAGAGAGAGCACCATTTACCTGTCCCCTTTGTCACCTCCTATTCAACCAATTTTTAACCCAACAGTAACTTTAGACCTATCCCTAGGGTGCTCAGTTTGTTTATAAGTCGCCTATGAGGAACAGTGTTAAAGGTTTTACTGAAATCTAAATACACCACATATAGGGCTCTCCCTCTCTCTAATACCCTGGTCACTGAGTTAAAGAAAGCAAATTTGTCTGCAAATCTGCCTCTAGTCAATCCATGCTGCCTTGGATCCTGCAATCCACTGGACTCCAGAAACCTCACTGTTTCCTCTTTCAGCAGTGTTTCCAATAATTTACTCACCACCAAAGTTAACTACAGGCCAGTTAGATTTTCTTCAACATCCTTACTTCCATTTTTGTGTAAAGGGACCACATGTTCCTCTCTCCAGTCCTTTGGCACCATGCCCAACTCCAACAAGGCAATGTAAAGGTCAGTTGAGCTACTGGAACATCCCTGAGTGCCCTCAGTATTGGAGGGCATGTCCCATCGCTTAGTGAGAAACTAGCTAAACTTAAGACAACCACACTCTTCTGAAAATTGTTTAAGATACCCCTTGCTACTGTTTGTGGGTGTTTTCTGAGGTCCAGGTCCTGGTTCTTTATCTGTGAACACATAACAGAAGTATTTGTTAAGCAATTCTGCTTTATGTTCCTCAGCTTCTACATGTTCCTCCCCTTCACCCTTGAGTCTAACTGTACCCACTTTTCTCCTTCCTCTTCTCACTAACATACCTAAAAAATATCTGACCGTTCTCCCATTTTATTGCACTGGTTATTGCCTCCTCTTTTTGAATTTTTGCTTTCTTGACTACTTTGCTAGCTTTTCTAAGTTTTTCCAAATATAGATGGTCTGTCTTCCTCTCTCTGTGACCTCTTGTATTTCAGGAAGGCCTCCCTCTTTTTCGTCACTCTTTCAGCTACTACTTTCAAAAACCACAGCAGTCTCCTTTTCCTTTACCATTTTAGCAAAAAAGTTGGTTACCTTTAAAATATCCCCTTTCAGTTTTGCCAACTCTTTTTCTACATCCCACAGCTGTTCCCATCCCATGTTGGCAAAGTTAGTTTTCCTAAAGTCTAAGACCCTTGCTTTTGAATGGATTTTAACATCTCTAGTCCTAATACTGAACCACATCATCTGGTGATCACTGGATGCAAAATGATCTCCCACTGTTGAGGTAGAAATCCAGGCAGGGCTGAGAGCTGGAAGGGTTAAGTGAAAAGGATACACCCCTCTTGGTGAAGTCATACCCTGGTCCATGCTTGTCACTCCCCCTATTCCTTTGTCCTGTTGTGCTCTCTGCTTGCTAGAGATAACTTCTCTTCCTCTGCTTGCTAGAGATAAGAGTACAGTAGACTTTCTCCAATTGGGACTATACTGTAATAAAGTGACCAATCATGAAGAAATGCTGTGATAACCTGATCAGATGTCTATATAATCTCTGAGCCCTCTGGTGGGGGCCAGAATTTGAAAAAAATATTTTCTCTGGGTCTGTGCTGCTTCACTGTGACATCAGAAACACTTTCACCATTGGTAAGCATCAAGTCCAGTATGGCCCCTTCACTTGTGGGTTCTGTTGCCTGCAGGAGTTCTCACTGTGGAGAATCCAGGATCTCCTTACTTCTAGATAATACTGCAGCAGGAATGTCCTAATCAACATCAGGCATATTGAAATCCCCTAGCAGTAGCTCGTCCCCTTTCCTAGCAATGCTGCTTATGTCTTCAATTAACTCTGTCCACTTTTTCGGGAGGTCTGTATATCATGCCAATGCAAATAGATTTCTCTTTCCCTCTTTCTAGTTTAACCTACAGTGCCTTGCCTCTCCTCTCCCTTTAAGCTCTGTAGTTCCAAAGCTTTAATATATTTTTTACATTAAGTGCCACTCCTCCCCTTCTTCCTACCCTGTCTTGTCCTTTCTGAATAAAGTACAGCTTGGTATAGTTACAGAAAACCATGATGAGGATGTAACTAACAGGGGCTCTACAGGTCAAACAATGGTAAGGATTGGAGGGTTTATTTTTATTAAATTGCTAGCTCTTCGACTGCAAAGTCTTGGGGTTTTGGTATATTTTTTTAAGCAAAGTTGCATTCTTTTTGGTGCTTCAGTAGCAATAGTTTCTTTAGTGGAGTAGCTTTTAAACACTGGTAACCTTCTCAGCTTTGGGAACTGCTGACACCTAATCAGGAGTTAGTTCACACCCACCCCTAGTGAGCAATCTTGCTTTATAGGGCACCTCCCCAGTTAACAAAGCAGAGGGACTTGGAACAGCACATTTTGAATATAATTAAAGAGATTTAACTGCTATCTCCAGGAACAAGCAGGAATGAGTCTTCACATATGGGTACGTCGGCACTGACTGAGCGCGCACGGAAATGCTCCCCAGCATCCAAACAGAAAGCTTTTGGGAGCATCCCTCGTGCCTGCGCGGTGTCTTCCCACCTTTCCCACTGTCTCTCCCCAGTTTTTGTTTTTCCGCGGAGCCAACAGGACGTACCTCCTGTCACCACAGAAACTTTTTTCTTTAAAATCCTTATTTTCTTGTGGTCGCGGCTGTCTTTCCCGCCGATTCCGGCACCGCCGGTGCATTATTCTTTTCTTTTCAAACATAAAAGAAAAAACTGAGGGAAGTTATTTCTCTATCTCATCGAGGCCTAACAGGCCTTTCCAACATGGAGCCGCCTTCCCCTAAGAAGTGCCTTCACTGCGGAAACTTAGTTTTCTTTTTAGACTCCACTGCCTGGTGTCTATCCTGTTTGGGTCCTGACCCCTTTTCCCAGGGTCCATCAGGCTTTAGTATCGGGAGAAGACCTTCTCTTTTTCGAGTATCCCTCAATGCCGTTTTTCCTCCCGAGGTGAGGACACAGACTTTTTGTGGGTTACCTGATCCTGGAGAGAAGAAAAAAACCCGTTAAGACTAGCCAATTCTTGATGGGTAGGTCTCATGCCCAGCATGACGACGGCTCCGGCCTTGCCCTCAAGACCCCATTGGCAGTAAGACCCCGGCGGGAGTCTTCGGGCTCCAAAGCATTTACGGGGTTTCACTCCTCACAGAACATACCTGAGCCATGCTCGGGGGTGGTATCCGCTTCGGGCGGTACCGATCCCCCGGCATCGGCACCGGTACCGGTGTCGAGTGCTCCACTCTTCACCGAGGATCGTCAGCTGGTGTCCTCGGTACCTTCGGGGCTGATCGACTCGACCCAGACTGGCTTTCCTGCGTCCCAGCCATGCGCGGGGTTGGTACCGGCTTCGAGCGGTGCCGATTCCCTGGCATCGGCACCGGTGTCGAGTGCTCCACTCTTCACCAGGGATCGGCATCGGGAGTCCTTGGTGCCTTCGGGGCCGATCGATACGACCCAGTCTAGATTCCCCATATCCCAGCCAACCGCGGGGTTGATACCGGCGTCTAGCGGTACTGATGCCCCGGTGTCTGCATCGGTGTCGAGTGTTCCACTCTTCACCGGGGATCATCATCTGGTGCCCTGGGTACCTTCGGGGCTGACCGATGTGTCTTGGATGGGCTTTCCTCTATCTACGCCATGCTTGGGGGGGTACCGGCTTCAAGCGGTACTGATGCCCTGACATCGGCGCCGGTGTCGAGTGTTCCTCTCTTCACCGGGCGTCGTCCTCGGAACCGATCGGTACGATTCCGATTGATCTTCAAGTAGCGGCATCGCTGAGTCCACCACCGACACTCGGTTCGATGCCCAGTCTGGAATCCATATCCAGTCTAGATGACTTGGTCCTGATGCGTTTCAGAGCCGATCCATGTCGCCTCTGACTACGCAGTACCGGGGATGATCACCAAAGCTCTTTGGTTACCTCGGTACCGCTTCAGCAACCTCTGATACCTGCTACGAGGGCATTACCGTCCCCGATGCCGGTACCGACATAGTTTTCTGCAGTTCCATCGGTGCCATCGATCCTTTCTATGCCTAGCTTGGAGTCTATACTGGGAACTGACGACGCAGTACTAACTGCCTCGAATCAGAACTGTCAGTATCGTTCTCCATCTAGCAGGATTCTTTTTATGCACCAGTCCAGTAGGTCTTCTGGTGTTTGCGCTGCTCATTCAACCTCAGCCTGCCCAGGAATAGTTCCTCTGGGAGATCCTTCTTTTCAGGCATTTCTCCTTGACATGGCAGCCTTTCTTGCCATTCCTAGTCCTACTCTTGACCAAGATCCTGCAGAAAAGGAAACCATAATGCTTCCTTTGCATCAGTCTTTGCAGGACCTTCTTCTGAGGATTTGGGAATCACCTTTAAAGGTTCCTGTGCCTTCTACAGCCATGAATGTTCTGTATCAGGTGCCTCCCTCTCCGGGGTTTCTGAAAAGCCAACTTCCGCATCATTCCATTGTAGTGGAATCAGCAATGAGGAAGGTCAGAAGCAAGAAGAAGCATTCTTCTTTCCCACCAGGTCGTGCATCTAAAGCACTTGATGCCTTTGGACGTCAAACCTTCCAAACTTCTATGTTGGCTTTAAGAATTATTTCATATATTTTTTTATGAGTCACACTTCAGGTGGTCAAAGAAGTTGAATCTCTTTTGTCTCCTTTTTTGTCAGAACCCAAGGCCTCTGACTATTCCTTGCTTCTTAATCATAGCAGGAATATCTCTTGGTTCCTTTCTCGTGCTTCTCTAGACTCTTTTGAGTCTGTTAGTAGATCCTCTGCTATTGCCATTGGCGCATGTCGTACAGCGTGGCTGCAGGCTTCAGACTTGAGCAGATGGGCAAAACATACACTGGGTAATTCTCCTTGTACTGGAGACAATCTTTTCAATAGAGAAGCTCTACGTCAGGTTGCTCATTGCTCCACTGACTTTCCTAGTTCTGGATACCATCCTAAGCCCTCTTTTTCCCCAGGACATGGGAAATGTCCTGCCAAACCTTCTTTCCCGAAGACGAGAAAGTTTCATCCTCCTCCTGCCCATCCTCCCGGTATACCCAAGCAAGGGACATCTCATCCTAGTCTGAAGTCTCCAGACTCTACCCAGTCTGCTCATAACCAGCAACCATAGGTTCCTGTGTATTGCAATCTACAGTTAACTTCCCCTTAGCAGAAGTTTATTCTTCAAACTCTACACTGGTTTCTTTTCCAGTATGCTATGCCCTTGGATACTTTTGTCCATGGGTTGCAGAATTCTCCCATTCTTACTACCATGAAAGGAGGTTGCAACTATCCCATGATAGTTCTGTCCCCATATGGACATCTTTTCCTTCAGCTGCCTTACCCTAGGGTAGGTCACTTTCCAACCCCCTCTCTTCCAGGGTTTCCCCTGCTTGAGTTGGTGCCATACTGGAATGCTTTTTTCCTTCCAGTGTAGCCTGTTTGTTTTTCCTTCACTGAACAACTCATCGGACAGGGACGGAGATGCTCTCTGCTGCCTTTGTCTGTCTTCTTGTTCAGTTGCTGGATATGTGGGAGTTCCAGTGATTACTTTAATGCTCATTGCAAGCGGCTTGCAACTATCTTGCATAATACTATTCACTGCAGCTTATCTTCTTCTAGCCATATCCTTCCTTGGATGTGGCAAAATGCCTGACTTCAGTCAGTTTTATCTTATAATTCTCCTGCACAACGCTCTCGGCAACCTTCAGAGAAGCTTCTACTCTGGGCCCTTACTACAGAGCATTGACCTTTGTCTCAGAGGGTCTTTCATATACAGCAGACAAGCTTTTCTGTGTGAATGTCCACAGAGTTCCCAATCGAACTGGAATATGCTCCTGTTCCTTAATGCCAAGCTGTATGTTTTTCTACGCCACTGGACAATGCATACTCTTTTATCATCCATGATACCCCTGAACCCCTTGGGGGGTCACTCTGGTATCTTCGTCTATGTGTTCTTCTTGTCCTTTGGATGGATCAGAGTCCTAAAGTACTGCTGAGTACTCTTGCCGGACTGCTGTTATCCTCAGTTTTTCACGCAACCATACTGGTTCTTCCACTGACCTACATTCCTGCTCCACAGAAATCGATGCTCTATATTTATTCAGGTGGGTTTCACCCCCTATTATTGGGTGAATTTTTTCCCATCACATTCCCCATGTGAATGTTTTTTTTCTGTGGCTCAATTGCAGGCATGTATTCTGAAACATTATTTTTATGTATGGGGGCATACATGTTTTGTACCCAGGGTGGGTGTCAGCCATCCTACCTCTACATAGGTTTATCTACATGTCTATATGTAGATATATATAAAAAAAATTCTTGTCTACATCCATATATTCTCATAGGTATAGATATGTATATCTTCCGGAGATAGATAGATAGATATATAGATAGAGATATATAGATATATATGGAGATGTCCATAGCACCCTATGTCTACCTATCTCTCTGACTGTTGGTGCTTAGGTTTTTATTTTCTTATGGGGTCTGGACAGTCAACTTGCCTATTATCATATGGCTCAGTGATTGGGACGGGTTATACTAACCATTGCTGCTGTGATGTCAACAGCTTCTATTTTTGTTATACATCTTCCTATCTGTGCAGTCTCAAACTTCTATGTCTTCCTATCGCTTAACAGCTAGGAAGGACAGTGTACATCGTCAGTGTTCCTGAGTACACTTCTGTTCTCCTTGGGAATAGGGGCTTTTTTTACATACCCTCTCTTCCCTGCCAGACTGGGCTAATTTTCTAGATCGGTCAGTCTTCTTCTTTTAGTCCTCAATGTTTATGACTCTGTACCTAAATGAGTTCTCAGCTTTTCCCATAAAGCTTTTCATTGGAGACCTGCTGATCTTCTGCCCCGGTTGACACCTGAGTCACCTGCCCTTTCCAAGTTGGAACTTTCTTCCTCACTGCTGTGGACTCCCTTGAAGATTCCGCTACTGCATCTACGGTCTACTTCCTACAATCCAGTAGGTAAGCTCTATATTGTGCTAGTTCACTAAATATTTTGATGATACTTGACATACCTTCTAAAGACTTTTTTCCCTGTAGTCTTTAGATTTGCTGTTCCTCTACAGCTCTGCTCTATTCAACTCCTACCCTCCATCCCCCAGGGGATGCCGGGGATCCAGGTTTGGGAAATGCCATCCTGTTCCAGGGATGTGCATTTTATGGGATCTCCCCTAGCACCCACAGCTAGGGAGTCCCCATATGTGAAGACTCATTCCTGGAGATAGCACAGTTACCTACCTGTACCAGGTGATCTCTGGAACAGCAGGAATTAGTCTTTACAACCCACCCACCTCCCCTAGGAGTTGTATCTATTTCCTTTCCTCTTTCTCTCCTTGTGTCTCAGCTATGAAACTCAACTGGGGAGAGACAGTGGGAAAGGTGGGAAATCACCACACAGGCACGAGGGATGCTGGGGTGTATTTCCATGCGGGCTCTGTCGGTGCCTATGTACCCATACGTGAAGACTAATTCCTGCTGTTCCCGAGATCACCTGTTACAGGTAAGTAACTGCTTTTTCTCTGAAACGACAGCTGGGAAACTGGCTGGTACTTTGGTAGATTTCTCCCTTTTGCTTTAACAGATACCTAAGCTCCACAAACAAAACAATGACTGGGGAAAAATCATATAGCTAAAGCTGTTGCCCCTGTTACAGCTACTGTCTCTGTCCAGGCCGAGGACCCAATGCCAGTGGAAGGACAGGGTTCCATGTGCAGGGTACTTGCATGCTGCTGCTCTGACGAAACAAGTGGAGGAACTCAGAAGAGGTGGCAAGGCTGAGGAGCATTCAAGACAGAAGTACATGGATTATTGCAAGAAGCATCTCATCAAAGTGCTCCAGTAGAGGAGAAGATAAGTGCCAACAGAATGATGCAGGTTGGACACAAGTCACCAGTGTCTGCAAAATCACCAATCCAACTTCTCCAGCCCTTGAGTTAGAGAACCATTATGCAGCCCTGGAAGTAGAAGAGATCCTGGATTCTCTACAGGGAGAACTAATCAAGCAATTGATACGACACACCCCCCACCCCCCCCCCAACTTGACAGGGCCATACTAGACTTGGTGCTTACCAATGGTGAAAGTGTTTCTGATGTCACAGTGGGAAATCATTTTGCATCCAGTAATCACCAGATGGTGTGGTTCAGTATTCGGACTAGGGCTGTTAGAATGCATTCAAAAGTGAGGGTCACAAACTTTAGGAAGACTAACTTTGCCAAGATGGGCCAACACCTCAGGGAGGCAGTAGTGAGATGGGAACAGCTGGGGGATGTAGGAAAAAAGTGGGCAGAACTGAAAGCAGATATTTTAAGGGCAACCAACCTTTTTGTTAAAATGGTAAATAAAAGGAGACCGCCATGGCTTTTGAATGAAGTAAGACACCTTAGACCCATGCTACCCCCTAAAGATTTCCAAACCATATTCCAGGCCCTCATACTACCACACTTTGACTATGCAAATGTAATCCTGTATGGTCTCCCCAAGAATACCCTCAACCCACTTCAACTTGCAATGAACGCTGCTGCCCACATTCTCTGTGGCCTAGTCAGAATGGACCATATCACTCCTGTACTTAAGGAGCTCCACTGGCTACCGGTATACTGCAAGATAACATACAACATTCTTCATTACATTCAAGATCATCAATAACCTAGCCCCCACATCACTCATTGACCTCAATCACCCCTACACCAAACAACAGAACAAGGAGGACTATAAACAGACAACACATCGATCATCCCCAAAGACTCCATAAAGTGCACTCAAACAAGGAAAAGAGCCTTTGCCTTCTATGCCCCAAAATGCTGGAATGACCGCCCACCAGAAATAAGGTCAATCAAAGACCTCATTCAGTTCCAGAAGGCAATCAAACACCACATCGTCCTTCACACAAGCATCTACCCCACCCCGCTCAACACCCCCACAAACTCTCCATACTCTACGTAAACAAGTAGATCTGAAGTATTATTAGCACTGCTCTTTAATACTTCACAACAAAACAGGCCAAGTTTGAATCTTGTTTTGTGTCAATATGTACAGTTAGCCTGTATTTGCTCCAAGTTCTATCCCCTGTTACAATGTAAGCTCAAATCAGTCTCGACTGAATTAAGCAACCTTTGTTGAATGCAAACCACACTGATAACAAATAGCACAGTATATAAAAGATGTTAAATAAGTAGCTGCAAAAGTGAAGAAAGAGGGGAGCCTTCATGAAATACAAGAGAGAGGAAGACAGGGGAGGGGAGTAATATGTAGAAGCTGATAAGGATAAAGCAGAATTGCTTAACAAATATTTCTGTTCTGTGTTCAGATGAACCACCAGGAGCAGGACCTCAGAAAACACCCACAAACAGGAACAGAAGCAAAGGACATCTTGAACAATTATCAGAAGATTCTATTCATGAGAAACTAGCTCAAAGTAGACAAAGCGATGGGACACACCCTTGAATACTGAGGGAACTTGGTGACATTCTAGCAGCTCCACTGACTGACCTTTTCAATGCCTCATTGGAGTCAGTAGTGGTGCCAAAGGACTGGCGAAAGGCTCACGTGGTGCCTTTACACAAAGCAGAAGTAAGGATGTGGTTGAAAACTACAGGCCAGTTAGTTTAACTTCAGTAGTGAGTAAATTATTGGAAACGCTACTGAAAGAGAAACTAGTGAGGTTTCTGGAGTCCAGTGGATTACAGGATACAAGGCCGCATGGATTCAGCAGAGGCAGGTCGTGTCAGCCAAATCTGATTGATTTCTTTGACTGGGTGACCAGGGAGCTGGACCGAGGGAGAGCCCTAGATGTGGTGTATTTGGATTTCAGTAAAGCCTTTGACAATGTTCCTCACAGGCAACTTATAAAAAAACTGAGCACCCTAGGAATGGGCTCTAAAGTTACTGCTTGGATTAGAAATTGGTTGGGTGGGAAGCAACAAGGAGTACAGGTAAATGGAGCTCACTCTAAGGAGAAGGATGTTACCTGTAGGGTGCCCCTGGGATCTGTTCTTGGTCAGATTCCTTTTAACATCTTTGTTAGTGATAGAGCAGAAGGGCTTTCAGGTAAGGTTTGCCTCTTTGCAGATGATACCAAAATCTGCAATAGAGTAGACACCCAGGAAGGTGTAGATAACACGAGGAGGGATCTAGCTAAGTTTGAAGAATGGTCTAGCATTTGACAGCTGGGATTTAATGTTAAAAAAATGTAAGGTCATGCATTTGGGCTGCAGCAAGCCAAGGGAGCAATGTAGTATAGGGGGTGAAGTACTTTTGTCCACTAAAGAAGAGCAGGACCTAGGCATGGTTGTGTCTGATGATCTTAAAGTAGCTAAACAGGTAGAAAAGGCAACAGCAAAAGCTAGAAGCATGTTTGGGTGCATAGTGAGAGGAATGGCTAGCAGCAAAAAAGGAGGTGATAGTGCCTCTGTATATGTCTTTGGTGTGTCCTCATTTGGCATATAGTATGCAATTCTGGAGACCGCACCTTCAAAAGGATGTGAACAGGATTGAGTCGGTGCAGATGGTGGCTACTAAAATGGTTAGTGGTCATTATAAAGCATATGAGGACAGACTTAAGGATCTTAATATGTACACCTTAGAGGAAAGGCAGGATAGAGGTGATATGTTTGAGATGTTTAAATACCTCCGTGGCATAAATGTTCAGGGGAAGAGCCTCTTTCAATTGAAAGCAAGTTCTGCTATGAGGGGACATGGGATGATGGTGAAGGAGGATAGATTTAGGAGTAATATTTCTGCATATTTCTTTATGGAAAGAGTGGTGGAGCTGTGGAATAGTCTCCCAGTGGAGGTGGTAGAGATGAGGACAGTAACTGAATTCAAAAAAAGCATGGGACAAACACAGAGGATCTCTAAAGGAAAAAAGGAGACTGTTGTAGTTGATATGGAAGGACAGACTCGATAGAAATATAACAGAAAAAGACCACATGGCCTGTTTCTAAATCCCAGTCAGCCTCTCCCGTTAACGCTTTAAAATCACAGATCTTATTTCCATGCTACGGGTATTTATACACATAGGTATTTAATGTTTCACTTACCAAGGGGGTTTCTTCACCTTTTCCCAACAAATCTAGTTTAAAGCCCTCTTCAGTAGATTAGCTATTCTGCTACTAAAGACACGTTGACCTTCATGGGACAGATGGATGCCATCTCTACTCTGCAACCCTTGGAACAGCATTCCATGGTCCCAAAACCCAAAATGCTCTCAATGACACCATTCACACAATCATGCATTCATCTGTAGGATGTGAGTTTCTCTGCCTTGACCTTTACCCTCAACAGGGAAGATTGAAGAGATAACCACCTGTACACTATCTGCTTCACCCTTTGTCCCAGAGCCATGAAGTCACTTTTGACATGCTCAGAGGAATACCTGGCAGTATCATTTGTGCCAACATGGATTAGCAACATCGGGTAATAGTCAGTAGGCTTGATGACTCAGCAAACTCTTGGATTTTGTCACCTGGCCCACAGCATATCTATCTGGACATCAAGTCTGGTCAGCAGATGGATGCCTCAGTACCTCTCAGAAGAGAGTCAACCACTACCCTTCGCTTCCTTGTCACCGATTCTGCAATTTTGGGGTGCATGAGCTCTGGTTCTTCCTTTTCCAGGGATGCTTTCACCTCCTCCACTTCCAGGGCTACATAATGGTTCTTCAGTTCAATGGCTGGAGTAGTTGGATTGGTGATTCTGCAGGCCCTGGTAACTTATGTCCAACCTTTGTCATTCTGTACACACATGTCTTCCCTGCTGGAGAGCTTGGATGTTGCAAGAAGCATCTCATCAATGTACTTCTGTCTTAAATGCTCCTCAGCCTCGCCACCTCCTCTCTATGTTCCTCCACTTGTTTCCTGAGAGCTTCAGCATACAGGCATCCTGCACATGGAACCTGTCCTTCAACTGGCATTAGGACCTCTGTCTGGAAGAGGCAGAAGCTGTAATGGCGGCAACAGCTTTAGCATATGATTTTTCCCAGCCATTGTTCAGTTGGTGGAGCTTTGGTAGGTCTCTCTTGCTTTAACAGATACTTAACTGCTTTTTCTCTGAAAGGACAGCTGGAAAACGGGTTGGTACTTAAGTGTATTCAAAATATGCTGTTCCAAGGCTCAGTGTAGTTAATTGGGGAGGTGCCCTATAAAGCGAGGCTGCTCACTAGGGGTGGGTGGGAGTTGGGGGGTATAGGGAGGGAACACACCCCTGATGAGGCAGCAGTAGCTTCAAAGAGCTAAGAAAGATACTAAAGCAGAGTTTTAAACCCACCCCACTAAAGAAAATATTTCCCCTTTTAAAACTAAAGCACCAAAAAGAATGTAACTGTTTTAAAAAGTACCAAAACCCTTTTAAGAGCTCCCAGGCAAAGAGCTAGTAATTTAAAAAGCCACAAACTTATCTTTGCTTGAAATGTATAGCCCCTGTTACAAATCACTTTTGAACCTTGATGTGAAGTTATGGGCTGGGAATTTAGCACAGATTTAGTACCTTTATGTCCCACTTAATAGACGTGGATCAAACTGGATTCAGAAAGTAAGCACTCCAAAACTGATGTCATCCACTTGGGTAGATGACCGGGCTAGAAGTAGTGCCTCTGCAGTTCAAAGGGATTTCCATACTCTGGGAGAGAAACTCAAGCCCATTGTTGACACTAACATTCTCAGAAGTTCTAGCTGTCCTTGGTAAGGGGGCAGAAGGCTGCATCACAAACAACTTTAATATATGGTTCCAGACCTGGTGCAAACAAGGAGGATTCAGATTTATAGGCAACTGGGGAAACAGATGGATCAACAAGAGGCTATACTGTGCTGATGGACTACATCTCTCCATTGCAAGGAAAAAGGATCCCAAGTGAAAAATTCAGGTAGTATGTGGACAGGCATTTAAACTAGAGAAAGGGGGTGACGGATGGGGAAGGACAAGTTCATGACGTCATTCCTGGCAAAAGCAGAACATTGGAAACAGCCATACTTTTAAACCACACCTTAATGTGAAGTGGAAAGAGGTGTGTAGAACAAAAATCAATGCAAAATGCAGGCAAGCCAGTTAAAAGCTGAAAAGCAAGGAACACAAATGCTCGAAGCTTAGCCAACAAAGTTCCTGACCTGGAAGCCCTAATGGTGGCAATAGACTTGGACATTGTGGCCATTACAGAAACATGGTTTAACAAAGCACATGAATGGGGTATAGCCATAGCTGGCTATAATCTATTCAGAAGAGATAGAGAAGGTAGACAAGTAGCCATTTATGTCAAAAGCAATATTAAAGCTACTAAAATGCAGGGGACATGGGGAAAAGAAGCACTATTGATTGTGTTGGAAAGAAGAGATGGCACTGTCATCCATACTGGTGTGGTCTACAGGCCTCAGACTCAAGCCAAAGAAATAGCAAATTGTGGCTATCTTTGCAATATCTATAATCAAAGGGGGAAGTGATCATATTGAGTGACTTTAATCTACCCGATATGGATTGAAGTATTCCTTCTGAAAATCTGGAAACATGTAAAAAAAACTGTAGATGCCTTCGAAGATGCATTACTTAGACAAATGGTGATGGAACCAACCAGGGAAAGCTCGATGCTGGATTTAGTGCTCAAACAGAGATAGCATGTCAAATGTCCAGTTGGGTACCCCTGTGAGCAGCAGCAATCGCCACACAGCGTGGTTTGAGATAAAAGCCAAGGTGCAGTTCATTCATAGCAAGCTCAAAGTCCTAGACTTCAAAAACACTGACTTCAGTAAAATGGCCAAGTACCTGAAGGAGGAGTTGGCAGGGTGGGAGGGGATAAGGGAAGTGGTATTGCAATGGGCTAAACTAATGGTGGCAATAAAAGGGACAACAGATACATATGTAAGGAAAGTAAATAAAAACAAGAGGAAAAGGAAACCTATTTGGTTCTCCAAAGAAGTGGCTGCTCAAATAAAGGCAAGAAAACAGCTTTCACAAAATTCAGAAGCTCAAACAGGAACAAAAAGAGAAATAAGGATAGCAAAATCAAAGGCAGAAGAAAAGATGGCTAAAGATGTGAAGTATGGCAACAAAAACCTTTCAGGTATATTCGGGAGAGGAGGAAAATCAGAGGTGGAATTGGAGGACTATGAAGTGCTGGGAACAGACTCGTGGAAAGTGACATTGAAAAAGCAAAAATGCTATAATACTTCTCCAGGATTTTCTGCAACTCCCAAATATAAAATGGGAATGGAATAGATACCACATCATTCACAGACTATGATGCGTTAGAACAACTTGCAAAACAAAGTGGACAAGGCCATGGGACCGGATGGGATACATCCCAAGATACTGAAAGAGCTCAGAGGATCTTGCAAGGCAGTTAAAAACATCCTTTAACAGATCCTTGGAGACAGGAGAAGCTCCTCAGGACTGATGTGGTACCTCTTCACAAACATAACAGGGAAGTAGTAACAAACTACAGGCTGGTAAGCTTTACCTCTGTGGTGGGAAAAATAATGGAGGTGCTCCTGAAAGAGCAAATAGTGGACTGTCTCAAAACCAACAGGTTGCATGATCCGAGGCAACATGGTTTAATCAAAGGCTGATCTTGCCAAACAAATCTGAGTTCTTTGACTGGGTGACCAGAGAATTAGATCAGGGGCATGCGATGGATGTTATCTACCTGGATTTCAGCAAAGCCTTTGATACTGTTCCTCATAGGAGGCTTATCAAACTCAATAGCTTGGGGCTGGGTCCCAAGGTGGTGAACTGGATCAGAAATTGGTTGACTGACAGACAGAAGGTGATGGTAAATGGAGCTTACTCGGATGAGATGAGGGTGATTAGTGGGGTGCCCCAGGGTTCGGTCCTGGGACTGGCACTGTTCAAAGTATTTGTGAGTGATATTGCTGAAGAACTGAATGGAAAAGTCTGTCTTTTTGCAGATGACATGAAAATTTGCAACAGAGTGGACTCCCCTGAGGAAGTGGATAATATGAGGAAAGATCTACAAAAGCTGTAAGAATGGTCTAATGCTTGGCAGTTAAGATTTAATGCGAAGAAGTGCAGTGTCATGCACTTGGGAAGTAGAAATCCAAGGGAAACGTATGCAATAAGGGGCGAGAGGTTGGTGTTCACAGACCAGAAGGACCTTGGTGTGATTATTTCTGAGGATCTCAAGGTAGCAAAACAGTGCAACAAGGCAGTGACAAAAGCCAGGAGGATGTTGGGTTGCATACAAAGAGGAATTACCAGCAGAAAGGAAGAGGTACTAATGCCACTGTATAAGTCACTGGTGAGGCCTCACTTGGAATACTGTGTTCATTTTGAGACCATATCTTGCAAAGGATGCAAAAAGACTGGAAACTGTTCAGAGGAAGGTGACCAAAATGATTTGGAGCCTGCGTCAGAAGCCTTATACGAAGAGACTTGAAGACCTAAATATGTACACTCTGGAGGAGAGGAGGGATAGGGGAGATACGATTCAGACCTTTAAATACTTAGAGTATTCATGAACAAACAAACCTTTCCAAAGACAGGGAAGCTGTAAAACTAGAGGGCATAACATGAAGCTGCAAGGGGGTAAACTGAAAGGCAATGTCAGGAAATACTTTCACTGAAAGGGTGGTGGATGCTTGGAATGCCCTCCCGATGGAAGTGGTGGGGGCAAATACAGTGAGAAAATTCAAAATGGCATGATACAGACAGTGGATCCCTTTACAGCAACAGGATAAAATCAAAATAAACTTATCTAAATTCTCAAAAGGGGTGTCCTACACGGAGCAGTGGGTTCACCCCTAAACAAAGAAATGGGGAGGGGTGGCCTGCACGGAGTGGCAGGTGCACCTACCCTTGTCATCTTACTGGGCAGACTAGATGGACCATGCTGGTCTTTATCTGCCATCATATACTATGTTACTATTAGTGGAAGACAAGCAGCTTATGTCAGGTGGGTTCTGATTTTGGTCTATGTGGCCCACGTAAACAAGGTGCCAGTGATGGTACTCTTGGTGGACGCAGAGAAGGCGTTTGACCACATACCCTGGGAGTATCTCTGAAGCATATTAGGGAAATTTGGAATGAGGGGGGGATTTTTGGATTGACTACAGAAAATATACAGCTCCCCGCAAGCCAGCATTTAAGGAAATAGAGGGTATTCAGATTTTTTTCCCCCTTGGAGAGAGGTACCCTTTAGGGCTGCCCTTTTTCACCACTGCCTTCTGGATGGAGCCCTTTGCTGCTTGAATTAGTCAAGCAGAGGGGGTGCGAGGTGTTAAAGTGTGTGTGTGGGGGGGGGGGGGGAGTTGAGCATAACATTTCTTTATTTGCTGATATGCTCCTGTTGTCAGATCCCCTGTTCTTGATTTTAGGGGCAGTGGAAGAGAAGAGAATTTGGCAGTGTGTCAGGGTTTAAAGTTAACATGAAACAAAACTGAAGCACTGAATCTGACAATGCCAGCAGCAATGGAAGATCGTCTCCATAGGGTGCGCATTCCTTCAAGTTGGCTGCTGGTAGCTTAAAAGTATTTGAGTGTGCACACCGGAAGTGATTTTTGTAGGCTTTAGGAGCTGAATTATCCCAGAGTGTGGAAGAGTGTGCATCCAGAGCTTTCCAGATGGACAGATAGCATATGCTAAAATGGTCATCTTTACCACAAGTGCTTTATTTGTTCCAAACTTCTGCTGTTGGTTCCTCAGAGGCAGCTGATGGACTTGTAGCAGCAGCTTTTCCAGTTTATCTGAGGCAAAGCGTGCCAAGAGTGACTAGAGTCATCCTTTATCAGGGGAAAAAGAAAGGGGGAGGGGGGTTATATCAGTTAGCTGCCCAACTCCAAAATATTTTGGATTGGAGGGGAGAGGGAGATTGTAATTGGGTACAAATAGAGCAATCATCTGTTCTGGGGTGCCATCGCCTTGGGTGGGAAAGGAGAAAAACATTGGTCCAAACCCTTTTGTACAGACATTGGCAGAGGGTAGCCAGATCACAATTTGAGGGGCAAGTACTCATTGCTAATGCCTTTAAGAAAACATTTCCTTTCAGTGACCCCCTTTATGGCCACTGGGCTTGAGCTCCTTGGTACAGTTCTGTGCAGACAGGTTAAGTCTTTTGCAGACCTCTATGAGGCGTATGAATGGAGGAGTAGCCTAGTGGTTAGAGCAACTGTCTAGTACCCAGAAGATCAAGAGTTTGATTCTCATTGTACTCCTTGTGACCTTGGGCAAGTCACATTGCCAGGCCTTTTCTTCTGAGGCAATGGAGGGTAATCTACTTTCAGTGATACATTGCCAAGAAAACCCAGAGGCAACTGGGTCGCCAGTAGTCAGCACAGATTTGACCGCACAAAAAAAATGCAGTATGGGGTGCCACAACAGGACTTCTATGGATACTTGCAGGCTCATCATCTTACGCACCCAGGAATGGGAAAGGGTGCATGCAGAGGGGCTTGAAGATTTTGAAATAATCCGTTAGTATGCTGTAGTTAGAGTTAAGATTGTTTCAAGAATCTATAAACTGCTAGTGCGGGAATAGCAGGCGGCTACGTTTCAGAAGGCATGGGTAAAGCCCTTGAAGCTAAGCAATGGGGAGAGTATTTCAAAAGGGTGGGCATGATCTTGCTTTCTAGTGTAATAGTGGAAAATAGCTATAAGTTGCTATAATCAATGGTACCTCACCCCAGTCCGTTTGCACAAAAGGAACATACTGTCCTCCCCCTTGTGCTGAAGAGGTTGCAGAGGGTGGGGGATTTCCTCCATATGTGGTGGCATTGTCCAAAAATACTGAGTTTTTGTAAGGAGGTGGAAAGCTTTGTACGAGTAATGTTAAGCAGCCGTTGGAGTGGGAGCCCAAGGGGGTATTGCTAGGCATGGGGGGAGAGGTTCAGGCAATTGTTGGCAATGTGTGGCAAATGGGTCAAGGTGCGAGACTGCATTATATTGGAAGTTGGATCAGAAGCCTACCTTATTGTCCTGGTGGACAAGAATGCAGAAAAAGGTTACTTAGAGCACTTAACTGCTTTGCATTTAGAACATAGAACATAAGATATGCCATACTGGGTCAGACCAAGGTCCATCAAGCCCAGTATCCTGTTTCCAACAGTGGCCAATCTAGGTCATACATACCTAGCAGTTCCCCCAAAAGACACAGGTTCCACAATGCTTGTACTGGGTCAAGCATTGATATCCTGGGTCCCTTAATAATGGTTTATGGACTTTTCCTCCAGGAACTTGTCCAAACCTTTTTTAAACCCAGCTACATTAACAGCCTTCACTACATCCTCCGGTAACAAATTCCAGAGTTTGATTACACGTTGAGTGAAAAAATATTTTCTTTTATTAGTCTTAAATAGTTTACCCTGTAGCTTCATTGCATGTCCCCTAGTCTGTCTATATTCTGATAACGTAAACAATCGATCTATGTTTACCCGTTCCACTCCGTTCATTAATTTATAGACTTCTATCATATCTCCCCTCAGCCGTCTCTTTTCCAGGTTAAAGAGCCCTAACCTTTTTAGCCTTTCTTCATAGGAGTATCCTTCCATCCCCTTTACCATTTTGGTGGCTCTTCTCTGAACCTTTTCTAATAACGCTATATCCTTTTTAAGATACGGCGACCAGAATTGCACACAATATTCAAGATGCGGTCTCACCATGGAACGATATAGAGGCATTATAATATATTTAGAGTGGTTACCCGGGTTTGGAAAAATTTCGGAGTCTTTTTATAACCTGTGTTGTATGTACTTCATTAAGAGCATTAATTGAGGAAAGGGGTTGGGATGGGGAGTGTCTCTCTGTATTTGGTTAGGGTGTTTGCACATAAGCAATTAGTTGCCATAATATTCAATGTGTCTGGGTGTCCCCAGATGGGTTTATACTTTGAAATTTAATCTTAGAAAATTTATAACACCCCAAAAAGGGCATTACTACTTAAAATGACTCCATCAAGTTGCCAGTACAGGGTTTAGATTTGTCTTGTTAGGGCTGGGCCTGGGGATAGCATGCTGCAGTGGCAACATAATTTTGTACCTCAGTCCATCTACTATTGCAGAGCCCTGATTGGAAGGAGGTAAGCCGGAGTTTGGTATCATTCTGCTATTAGGCTTATATAACCACTTTAAATGGTGAGAGGGCTGCTTCATTTATTTAAGCCTCATGACTGGCACCATCACTCTTAGAGTTGTGCTTTCACAATCCATTTTTAACCGCTGCTGTACGGAAATAGTTCTAAACCAATGAAGGAACGCACGTGGAAGTGATGTTCTTCCAAAAGCAAACCCTCCCCTAAAAAAACAATTAGGGGCATGTTTACAAATGTTAATGCATGTGAAAACCTTTAGTAAACATGCCCTTGGAGTCTAATTCCTGTTAAGTGAAAGACATTTAGTTCCTTTACTGTGCTGTTTCAATCCTGCTGATGAATCTTCAGCCTTAACACTGGGATAAATGCATTTATATTTGTTCAAGACTGATAAAATAATCAGCTATTGTTAGCAAACGTTTCTTGCTGATAAACTGCTTTTTTTTGCCACAAAGGAATATAGTATGATTCTATTCCATATACATCACTTAAGCATAAGCCAATTAAACAGGCAAGATTTTTTTTGCTGTCCGAGTGTGCAGAGATGCATACTACTCCCCTTCAGCAAGCATCTTCCAAATGCCATGCACAGCTAGTTATCAGAAGGCTGCCAGCCTATTAATGTAGTCCCTGGTCTCAATCCCAATCCTTAAAGGCCACCAAAGGGTCAGGTTTTCAGAATATCCTTCTCAATTTTTGTTTGCTTAAAACTTCCAAGAGATCAGCGACAGTGCTCAGCCTGTTCAGAGCATTTCACCGATACTCTGGTAAGGTTGTTATTTTTTTCTTTTTTTAAATTTAACCCCTTGATTGTTGTAGATTTACCCCTGAAATACAGCTGTCTGGCTTAATAAAATCTGTTATTTTCAATTTTATTTCCCTGCTTTTTATTTTTTTATTCATTAGGGATATCCTGAAAATCTGGCCTGTGTGTTCAAGGCCTGAACGTTAAGCCTCATTTAAAAAGAGTATTCAAAATAAAAAAGGCTTCCATAATTTTTAAATGAATAAAAAAAGAGAGCCCTGCAAGAGCATTTCTTTAAACTGGTGTCCTTTATTAGAGCACTACACACAAATCATGTTAACTTAAAAAAAAAAAAATTGGATTGTTTCCCTCTTCCATTGATGTAGTTACTCTATGCTGCACAGACATCTCAGATTTTCAATCTCATTTATATCAAAACTGTGACCAACACCATCCTTTCTGCAGTGCTACTTTTAATCACTACAGCCCAGAAACTTTAACCCACAGGTAGTTGCCTACAAATCTCACCCATTAAACTTCTGTCACCTTTCCCATCATGCTGAGGCCCAAATGGAATTCACAGTAGTGTTTCCTAAAGCCAAGCAGTTGTTTTCTTTTAATTATTAGAAGGAATACAGAATAAAAGTGTCCGACTAATATACCTGAAATCACTTTTTTCTTTTTTTTTTTTTCTTTTTTTTAAATAAAATAAAAGCTTTGATTCCAGGGGAAATGAATCTTTAAAAGCCTTACTTGCGTCAGCTACAAAAGCCCCTATAATACAAGTGCACATGGAGAGTTTGTAACGGATCCCAATCATAGCCCTGATCAAGGGCTTCAAATCAGCTGTAGAGGTCAAAAGAAAGGGCACCACTCATCCAGTATGTAGTTAAACTGATGCATTTGGTTCATGTAAAAATGAGCCCATAGTTTCCTCCCTGACTTGCAGGGTTATTAAGCGTTATGAACCAGAGCTGGGTTTCTGTAGTCTCACAACAGCTCTTCCAGAATAAGCAAATCTTTTAGGTCTGTAGACGCCGGCGAGATGCTTCTAGTGCAACACAGAAACAAGTCCTAGCATCCAGCTGGAGAAGGAGCATAGAAATACATGGCCAGAAGGATAAGATACACCATCACAAGGACAGTACCTGCACGAGAAAGGGAGAAATCGTCCTTTAGAGCTTGGTTAGCTACATGAATAACAACCCTCTTTAAAAAAAAAAAAAGCACAGAAACAAAAGTCACTTTTAAGGCCAATTTTGGAGACCACATCTAAGAGTCATTCTTTTACGTTTCTTTGAAAAGAAAAGCAAACAAAACAAAAACTATAATAGTGGGAACTTGTCTTCTGTTCCATGTGTAATAATGGACTCCTGCAGCTCAATTCCCACTATAGCAATATTAGTTAAACCATAACACGACATGAAAATAATTCCTTTTAAGGGTTGCTAAAATTCCAGCCTGCCATGGTAAATCATTGCAATGTTTAACTAAGATCTTTGTACTAGATAGACGTGTATTTAGTTGTTTAACACATTTGATCATTGTGTTATAATTTGGTGTAAACCAAGATCTCTGCCCTTTTCTGAACAGAATGTGATGCTCTCTAGTGCAGCAATGCCCGATCTGTAAAGTTATGAAGTTCTCACCAAGTAGTAACGTCCCTCCTCCCACCTTTATTTCAAATTCCTAAAAGCAGCTTTTGGTTATATAAATCTAGAACCACAAGATACTGGTTGCCTGTAGCATCAGTGCTATGCTTGGTGTAATGTGGCAAAGCTTCAACTAGCTTGTTTCCGGTTAATCCTTTTCATCTCTTTCTGCATACCAAGAACGTTAAAGCAGCAGAGCGCTTGTGTGAACTGCCATGAGCTCTTTGGGATGAAATTTTACCACCGCCACTATAGGGTTTAGTCTAGAAGTGACCTGCTGCTCTCATCTCAGCATGTGTGTCGTGTGGAAGTTTTGTCTCAATCATGGACTTAACTGGCAAGTTATGTTGGAGGTGGTGGTGGGGCTTGATGCTTCAAGTGCCGCAGCTGCAGTTTGAAGATGCAACAGAAGGTAGGGCTGACCAGTAAGTGCAGCAGCGTGGACCACTCTAGATTGAATTACCTCTAGGACTAATGCATGCAAACTGAGGGCAGCCAAATCTGAACTTCCAACAGATAAGACTAAGGTTTTTGTTCATTCCTGCACAGTTTCCTGGCGATACTGCTTCAAACCTCTTGGCTTACTGTCTGACCTGATGATCTCTGCCATTTTTACTGTACCATCCTTCCAGGGGATGCACAGTGAAGTGGTGCTCATCTTCAAAATATAGCCAGACAAGGAGGTTGGTCTGAGCAGAACAAATTTAAATCGTTTGGAATATGGTCTTCAGTCTGTCACCCAAGTCCGTTAATGATTCTCTCAAATCTCTAGTGGCTTACTGTATCAGTTTCATGGCTTCAGGCTAGCCATGCTCTCATAGGGGGGCAATAACTGCTTACAGAATGGGGCATTGTGACCACTGCTAGTCCAAAACCAAAGTAGGCAGATCACTGCCCGAACCTCTACCACCATGCCCAGTTTCTATCTGCACCTATTACGAACAAGCAGCATCTCATTGTTAGAGTTATGAGTTGTGTATCTAAGGACAGCAGGTCTTACAAGCTCACCCATTGTCCAACAGAACTAGTTGGACTCACCTTGGAAGTAGTCACATTTGCCATCCATGAAAATGTAGTTCATCAAAATGACACTGAATATGCTGGCCCACACATGGAGGTCGCTGAAGAGCAAGGTGAAGCCTGTAGGCTGCAGAGAACAAGAATCTGAATAAACTACAGCAGGAGGACAAAGACAGGGCAGGGGGCGGGGAGAGAGCAATACCACCACATGGCATCTGATTAATTCTACACCTTTACTCCCAGATGCGATTGAGCAATCTTAAGTGAGAAAACTAATATTCACAGTGGCCACATTAAGGGGAAACTTTCATACGAGTCATATTTCTTCACATTTACTGAAACATTTCAGTTTATCAAAGCGGTTTACAATCCAGCTTAAAATTAAAAAGAAATCATTCTTTTAAATATCTTATTTAAGATATAAAATAAGAATCAAAGTAGTACAAATATATATTTTTTAAAAAAGTTTAAAGAACAGTATTTGACAAATTAAGAAACTGGGATATATTGTAAGAAAGTATCTAGAAAACAAAGAAGGGACAACTCCAAAGCAGCTTATCCAGTGTCAAAGCCAAAATGCCAAACATGTTCACTTTTCAAGTTTTACGATTTGGCCACAGGATACCAAACGGCTAACCGAGCAACACTCGCTGGATTTGGGCGGTTTCTAATGGACATGTACAGTAAACTCCATTACTGTAGGTGGAGCCATCCACAGACCTGCCAACTTGTACTGTTCAAGTTATGCCGAATCTTCAGCCTGTTGGCTCTGTGTATAAGTGCTGCCAGCTTTCAGAAACATTTGCTTAGGGGTATGTTTACTAAACGGCAGTAGTGGCTTCTGCGATTTCAATGGGGCCGCAGCTCCGACATCGCACGGAAGCCGCTATTTAGTAGACATACCCCTTAGCCTGTAGAGTACCACTCAATACGGTAGATTCTATCTTGTGGACTCTAGGGGACTAACATCTGTTTCGACCCCCGAATCCTTCAAAGTAAACCACAGGACTAGCTTTTTTTTTTTAGATTGATACAATGGACATGAAAGATTTAGTGAATGCCACACTGACTTTTGAAATCAGATACTTACATAGAACAGGTTGAAAAGCACCAGAATGGGCATCTGAAGCATGCAGACCTGTATGGCAATACTGCTTCCGATCTCAAGGCTGTAAAAAAAATAAATTCAACACATCACATGAAATCCTAAAACTCCACGTAACGTGGCAGGACAGGCAGAAAACACAACTCAAAAGCACTTCATGTGATCTTCGTTCAGTTAGATCAAAGGAATCTTTTCCACCAACTTGTTTGATTTTTCAAACAATCCTGATTCAGATTTGGAACTTAAATGAGACACCATAATGTTGACATTTACAACCTCAGTAGGTGAGAACACTGAAAATTTGCTGAAAGGAAGAAATTGGAGATTTTAATTTTAACACTCAGCAAAAAAACAATTGCTAATCCATCAATTTAATGCAGGGAAAGCAGTGCCAGAGGTCTGAGACAGTTAAATGTTTAGCAAGAGTACCAGTCAGGAGGCTTAAGATGCAAGGTCAAATTCGGTCCCTTTGCCAATGTCTGCCCCTGGGCAAATCATTCTCTCCCCACCCCCTACACTGTTCCTTTACAGCTATGCAAGTGGAACAAAAGGGCTGCTTCAGAGATTGCTTACTGGTAATAAAAGAGTTCAGTGGACATTAGGAGCATGGAGCCCCATAGTTGGGTGATCTCTCCCATGTTGCCCTGGGCCTGAAGGTATAGCTCTTCAAAAGGCTCAGGAGAGCCATGCAGGCACACTGAGCACACATGGCAATTTTCACCCTTCTGCCTGGTAACACAGCAGTAGCCGTAGAGGAGGAAGACAGACAGGAGAATGGAGCCATATAACCTGTTGTCAAACACTCACTACAGCTAAGCACTCGTTTTCTCCATAAGGAGGAAAAAGCAACCACAAAATTGGGCGATTCCAAAGCTAAAGACACAGAGTCTGTTCCAAATAGACCAAGGGCGGAGGCTATTATGCAAAAAGACTGTCCCAACAAGAGGAAATCTCCAAAGCCAAATGTCCACAGCAAGAGTGCAACGAGCAGACCAAGTTTTTGCTTTACATATGTTCACAAATGAAATAGATCAAAGGTTTGCGACAGAGAACTTGGAACGCAGCCTATGAATAGAGATACAGCCAATGTCTGCTTGGAGACCACATGGGCAGAATGATTCGAGTCATAACAGACAAAGTTGTGCATTTGAAAAAATCTGAACATCCCAGTAGTAAAGAACGTTTGCAGTCCAGTGATGCAAAGTTGCCTCTGCAGGATTAGTATGGTTTTGGATTAAAAAACTGACAAAACAGATTGGTTTATTTGGAAAGTAGAAACCAGTTTCAATAGAAAAATGAGTCCATAGAACTACTCTTTTGGGGAAAAGGTAAATGGGTAGTGGATGCACTCGGGCCTAAAGCTCACTCATTTGCCAGAGGTGATAGCAATGAGAACCCCCCCCACTTCCCAGAAAAGATGCAGCAGTGTCACCTGGCCCCAAGGTTCAAAGGAGGTTGAGTAAGTTGAGCAAAGGTGATATTGAGATCCCATGGTGACAGGATGTAGTGCAGCAGGTGTTCCAGCGAGCCCAATGAGTGATGTGGGTATGATCATCCAACCAAGATGCTCCCGAAATAGTATGAGAGCAATATGCACAACTGCCACAGGGGAAATGACCAGCATTTTCATGAAAAGTTGGTGGACGATCTATGGTTGCCGTTGTATGCACTAACATGTCCCGTAAATTTGATTGTCTGGAATATGCTATCCAGAGTTTTTTCCGGAAGCAAGGGTGCAAAGCCAAAATTGGCCAGTAGTGATGTAGAATCCCCACTATTTTTGAAGAACCCCTCATATAAGGGAAAATGGCCGTGACTGTAGAGGACTGTGAAGAAGTAGATGAAGAGTCGCTGTGGCAGTTGTGCATATTGCTCTCATACTATTTCAGGAGCATCTTGGTTGGATGCTCATACCCACATCACTCACTGGGCTCGCTGGAACACCTGCTGCACTACATCCTATGTGGTATATCTTATTATATGTCCGTGTACTTTATACTACATTGGATGCACTTCCCGGCCTTTTAAAATCCGTCTGGGTGAACATGCTTCGCGATTACGCACGCTGACATTCTCTGCACCTTTGGTGGAACATTGTGTGCATTATGCCCATTCCTTTGAAATGCTTACCTGGCGGATTCTGGATTTTGTGCCTCCTAACCCTCGTGGAGGAAATCGCTTACAGCTTTTACAATATCGGGAGCAACGTTGGATATACCGTCTAAACTCAGTATCACCAAATGGTTTAAATCTACAACAGGACTGGTATACGATCATATAGCTGCATGTCTGTCTATTACCATTTTCAGACTTAGGGGTTGGTCTTTGTGCAGTGGCCTTCCCCCTTATGGTTCTGATTGGTTTTTCTCACGACGTCCTGCATTTGGAGACGTTCACACAGCTGCGCTCACGTTGTTACGGCCATGTTAAAAAACCGGCTTTTTTGAAGCAATGTTACACAATGGATTAGTTCACCGAGCAATGTCTATGACCTGAAGCAGGGGTATGAATGTTACTACCACGAAACGTGCCACGTCGACTTGCTACATTGCTGATTGAACACAATGGACTACTAGACTTCAGTTAAGTAAATACTGACTTTTAACAAATACTTTATTAAAAAGGAATTGGCCACAGCGGTACGAGGTTTTTCCTCTTTACTGGGATGGCTATTCCAACAAAAAGAATTTTGCTTTCTTCACCGGTGTGTTAGTTTTCCTGGTTCACGTTTTGTTTGTTCACATTTTAACCAGGTATTTGGTATTATTGGAGGGACATGGCCAAAGCTTTGGCTGTTCCTGCGGATCCGAGGAGGAGCCTCGAGCCGAGGAGTTCGATGCCCTCCAGTATGACTCTCGAGGGAGGCCTTTACTGTGCCGGTTCCTCCAATGCTGGAACGGCTCCTCTTCTGAATGTGGGAGGCACTGGCCTCGGCACCGGTTTTGAGCAAGCGGATCGACTCCATGTATCGAGTCCGGAAGAGCCCTGGGTTCCAGAAGGTGCAGCTGCCGCACAATTCTATGGTTGTGGAATCGGCCATGCATTGTCTGAAGAGCCAGAAGATGCACTCCGTGGTGCCCCCCAGTAGGGAGGCCTGAAGCCTGGATGCCATCGGCAGAAAGTGCTTCCAGGGTTCGATGCTTGCTTGCCGTGTCCACTCCTACCAGCTGTACATGGGCATGTACTTGCGGGACCTGGCTAATGAAATAGCCGGGTTCTTGGCTGGCCTCTCCAGGGAACCTTTGCAGAGGTTCAAGACCTTGTCCTCGGGGATCCGGGAATGCTCCAAATTCATCTCCCGGGCGGCCTACGATGGCTTCAAGGCTTCGGCCCGAGTAGCGGCGGCCAGCATCAGTGCTAGACGCCAGGCATGGCTACAGTCATCGGACCTCAAGCCATGGGTACAGGACAAGTTGGTCGATGTCCCATGCCGAGGTGAAAACCTCTTTGGCAAGCCCATGGCCGAAAAGGCTGCTGAGCTCGAGACAGAGACCGACAAGGACAAGGTTCTCCAGGAAAACCTCTGCCCCTTCTCATAAGAAAAAGGGTTCGGGGGAAAAAGACCTTTTACCCGAGGAAGTCATCTACCTACAAACCTTTCCCTCACTATCAGGCCTCCCCAGCTCTACAGCAGGGTCAGCAGGCCAAGGGGCAGGGACATGGGCCCCATAGGCAGAAAGCCCCCAAGCCTCCAGCTCCTGCTCCTGCTCAGCAGGGAGGGGGTTTTTGACTCCCACTGCATAGCCTCTCCTGGCCCATCTCAGCACGGGAGGTCGGTTGGCCCTGTTTGCCCACCAGTGGCCGCTCATCACAGGAGATGCTTGGGTACTGAGCATAGTCCAGAAGGGCTATCTGCTCCATTTCAGTCAGGTACCCCCCTCCTACTTCCCAGGGGAGCCTCCAAGGCCTACTCTGCATCATGAACTCCTTCTCCAGGAACTGCAAGGTCTTCTCCAAGACAGGGTGGTAGAGCCTGTACCTCCCCACCTGCTGGGGCAGGGCTTCTACTCCAGGTACTTCCTTGTGCCAAAAAGAACTGGAGGTCTCCGGCCCATTCTGGACCTGAGAAATCTCAACAAGCTCTTGGAAAAGGAAAAGTTCAAGATGCTTACTCTTGGAACACTGCTGCCCTACCTCCAGCAGGGAGATTGGCTATGCTCCTTAGATCTGAAGGATGCATACACTCACATCCTCATTCATCCAGACCACAGAAAATACCTAAGGTTCATGGTGGGAGGAAACCATTTCCAGTACAGGGTACTGCCCTTTGGCCTAACCTCCGCCCCACGGGTCTTCACAAAGTGCCTGGAAGTAGCGGCCTACCTGAGAAACCAGGGAGTTTGTCTTCCCCTACCTGGACGACTGGCTCATCAGGGGTCAGACTCTCCAGGAGGCCAGGCAAGCCACCCTCTGTACCGTCTCTCTCCTTCAGCAACTAGGCTTTGTCAAACTTTGCAAAGTCCACTTTGCTCCCCTCCCAGAACCTGGAGTTCATAGGAGCACGGTTAGACTCCCTGCAAGCAAAAGCTTACTTGCCAGAAGAGAGCGGGAAGGCTGATGGACTTGGCCAGCCGGTTTCTAGACAACCCACTGGTTTCCGCCAGACTCTGTTTAAGGCTTCTGGGCCACATGGCTTCGACAGTGCATGTGACCCCCAATGCCCGCCTGAATATGAGGCCTGCACAATGGTGTCTCAGAGCTCAGTGGCGGCAGGCTACAGGACACCTCCGAGACAAAGTAAGGGTGTCCAAACCCTTCCTGAACTCCCTGCAGTGGTGGCTACACCTCCCCCCCCCCCCCACCCTTCTACAGGGAATTCCTTTTCAGGTACCTGTTTCCACTGTGGTACTTACAACCGATGCCTCCTTGCAGGGCTGGGGTGCACATTGTCTGGACAAGTGCACACAGGGCCTGTGGTCTCCATGGGAGGCCATGCAACAGATCAATCTGCTGGAACTCAGGGTGATACGCTTAGCCCTCAGAGCCTTCTCTCACACCCTGGCCCACCAGTCTGTCTTGGTGCAGACAGACAACTAGGTGGCAATGTTCTATGTGAACAAACAAGGGGGCACGGGCCCTATGCTCTTTTGCACTTCGACACAATATGCTGCTCAGGGCAGTCTATCTTCCTGGCCACGAAAATTTCCTGGCAGACAGATTGAGCAGGGTTCTGCAACCTCACGAGTGGCAACTGCACCCCTTGGTGGTTCAGAACATTTTCCTGAAATGGGGACTTCCATCCATAGACCTCTTTGCCAGTCCCCTGAACCGGCAGCTGCCTCAGTTCTGCTCCAGGCAACTGCATCCCACGAGATTCACAGCGGATGCCTTCCTGATCTCATGGTCCAAGGGCCTTCTGTATGCGTTTCCTCCCACGCCCCTGGTGGCCCGAACCTTGTTCAAGATTCTAAGGGACAGGGCCTCGGTCATATTCATAGCCCCCAGATGGCCGAGACAGCCCTGGTTCCCGCTTCTGTTACAGCTGGCGGTGGACACCCCACTCCCTCTGGGGTTGCAACCCGATCTTCTCTCAAGATCAGGGTTCCCTTCTACATCCCAATCTCAAAACTCTCAATTTGATGGCCTGTAGGCTGCAAGGGTAGTGCTAGCTCCCTGGGGCCTGCCTCAGGAAGTTGAAGAGGTGGTCTTGGCCTCTAGGAAGCAATCCACCAGAAAGACCTATGCCCTGAAGTGGAAACTGTTCTCCTTCTGGTGTGACCAACGCCATGAGAACCCTTTCTCCTGCCCTGTGCCAGTGGTGCTTCAGTACCTGCTGCACTTGTCTAATCAGAATCTTAAGTCCAATTCTGTTCAGGTACACCTTCCTGCTCTGGCAGCCCACCACTCACAGGTGGAAGGGAACTATCTGTTCACACCTTGGTGTCCCGGTTCCTCAGGGGCTTGCTCTTGCTGAAGCCTCCTCTGTCCACCAGCCCCTGAGTGGGAGTTGAATGTGGTCTTGCAGCAGCTTACTTACCCTCCCTTTGAGCCGATGGCTACGTGTCCTCTCCGCTTCCTTTCTTGGAAGGCTCTTTTCCTAGTGGCACTGACCTCGGCCAGACGAGTGAGTGAACTTCAAGCCCTGGTCTGTGACAGGCCATACACTCGTTTCTATAGGAACAGGGTGGTCCTTAGGACTCATCCTAAGGTCCTCCCGAAGGTAGTCTCCTCTTTCCACCTCAATCAGGAGGTGGTTCTTCCAATATTCTTCCCTAGGCCCCATGCCAGCCGGGCTGAGGAGGTCCTGCATACTCTGGACTGTAGAAGGGCCTTGTCTTTCTACCTTGGGCGTACTAAGGGTCATAGAAAGGCTACTCAGCTCTTCGTCTCCTGACCCAAAAACTTGGGGTTGTCTGTCTCCAAGCGTGCCTTGTCCATATGGGTAGTGGACTGTATTGCCTGGGCTTACAGGGCAGCAGACCTTTCTTTGCAGGGTCGAGTCACAGCCCACCATGTCCAGGCAATGGCTGCATCAGTAGCTCATCTCCATTCTGTACCATTGGCAGACGTCTGCAGGGCTGCAACTTGGTCCTCAAGCCAGACCTTTGCAGCCCATTACTGCCTGGAGAGGGAGTCCCGTAGGGACAGTGCTTTTGGTCAGGCAGTACTCTGGAATCTCTGAGGTTTAGGCAACTCCTGCCCTCTTGTTGGGCTACCGGTGGGATTTCTTCTCAGTGAAATTCTTTCCCTGATGCTGAGGCTTCACAGAGGGAGCTCTATTTTTCAGCCTGGGTTCCTGGTAGCCCAGAGCTAGGGAGTCACCCATATGTGAGGACTGACTTCCTGCTTGGTCCTGGAGAAAGTAATTACTCACCTGTAACAGGTGTTCTCCAGGAGCACACAAACCAACCGGAACCACCATACCCTTCTACCAGTAGGCCGATGCAATAGACTCCTTTAGCCACCGCGAAAAACGAGGGCTGCTTCGCCGCCCCGCCTCTCCTCGGGCCTCCAAAAGGCGACAAACCACCTGTCGGACTTCCTGAAAGACGCCGTTCTACAGAGATACTTAAGCACCCCTCGAACGTCCAAAAGATGTAACCGAAAACCCCGGAAGAGACACCATCTGGAGACATGAAAAACCAAAACCACCTTCGCCCAAAAAGCTGGGATCGTGCGCAACACTACCTTGCGACTGAAAGAGGACAAATACGGCTCCTTACCAGACAGCGCCTGCAACTCCGAACTCCTCCAAGCGGAGCAAAAGGCTACTAGCGGGGGAAAGGACAAGACAAAGACTACTGTGAGCTTACTGAGCCTTGACATGGACGAACCATCAGCCGCCCCATTCCCCCACCAGAGAGACCTCCGGGAGAACCCCAAAGAAGCCAATTATATCCGCCAGCACTCGAATCACACCATAATGCACCTTTGCCACATAAGGCAAATCAGACTCAAGTCACTTCAACTCCCTGATCCTTTCCTGTTCCAGGCGAGTAGACTGCCGTAAATACTGCAACCACCGGAAGCATGCTCTCGTCCCCCCAGACTCCCCCAATGGGAGCCTGTAAGGACAGAGCAGTGCCCCCAACGATCGATTCAGTGAACCACCTACTCTATCGTGTGCTAAAGATGATCGCTAGGGCTCTCTTCCAGACAGCGAGTCCACACCTCCTGGAAGTGCAAGGTGTGCACCCACAAACGTAGTACCGAGGCCTGCGCCTGCCTAGTCTCAAAATGTCAATCAAGAACAGGCCAATTCAGGACAGCTGAATACGTTGTGTTTTTTTGTTTGTTTGTTTTTTGTACAAAGACATCTCTTAACCAAAAATTCCTTCAGCCGATGTGGAGAAGCTATTTCCGCGCCAACACAATGCAGCAGAAAGAACTCCCTATGACAGGCATAGAAATCCACAGCCTTCCTGCTAGAGGAACGCCCCATTCCGTCTGCCTGCACCCAGCTGGACATTCCTTTTTTTTTTTTTTGTTGTTTTTTTTTTTTTGTTAAGGTCAACTAGCCCCTGGTGTTAGAAAATATAGCTGTCCCATTCCACAGTGGCAATTGAGTCAGCAAAGAAGAAGCCGAGAACCCGCAGCGAAGTTCCCATTATACCACCTGGTAAAGACTACACTTCTAGACCCAAGAAGCAAAAAAGCATGCAAGAGTGCATTGTGTCCTGCCAGTAGCTGATCGAACTTATGTATGTCAGTACGGTTTCTTTTGGGATTTAAGGAATGCTCCGGGAGAATTCTTTGGGCAGACACCGATTCACCCTTTGAAAATTCAGAATCGGGCGAAACGAGCCTTCCTTCTTTGGAACCACAAAGTAGAGGGAGTATCAACCGTATTGGGCTACCGGCACCACCGCTTCAAGTTGAAGCAGCCGCTGGAGCGTTCCTGCGACCACCTGAAACTTTTGCGGAGCTCTGCAGGAGGACTGGACAAAGAGAGCTAATACGGGCCGATGGAGCCCCAAGGCTGACGCCAAGCAGCGTGCAAGCCATCCCGCAAACAGCATATGATGTATGCCTTCCAGAATCTGAGCTGCTGCTAGTGCTGCGAGAGAACTAGCCTGGCTGCGTGCTTCTGGCCCCCAGTAAGACAGGCGCTGAACACTAGCAGATACTCTCTGTACTGGAGCCAAAATAACCTCAAAGGCCAGAGTCCTATTCAGCGACCTCTCTCCGCTGAGCCGCCTTTTACAGAAGGAAAAGAAACCACATATAGCCAAAATGAAGACATTAGAAATCTACTGCCAAACCTTATAAAATCGGACAAAGCCAAACTAAACAGGAATATTGTTCCTCAAGAAACCACAGAACTATAAAACCCCTCTCATAATGCGTATGGCAGAGCATTCCACACCTGGGGCCTGGCCAAGGCAGTCACCCAAGCACTTTAGAACTATCCAAGAGAGCTACCACCATAATTCCTTTTGACTTGAATATGTGTACAGCGGATCATAGCGCTATATCACAGCAGCTAAGCCCAAATATTACCCTGCCAAAGCAACCGACTAACGCTTTATAGGACCTGCTATGGACAGCGGAAGGAAATTCTTGTAAAACATAGCTAGGCCCCTCTTTTTTTTTTTTTTTTAACAACCTTTGAAGGCCTACTGAAAAAGTGTAATCCATACTCTGCAGCTGGGTTAGTTTATTTATGTAGTTTATTTTATTTTATTTCTGCACATTTCAGGAAATTGCACCCATCCTATGCACTCTGTTCGAATAGTGATTGTCCATCTGCCATGTTCACTTACTAACTATCATTTGAGAGGAATATGTAGTCAGAAGGTGGGATCCTGAGAGTTTTGGGCACGGCCGGGAAAGGATGTATAGGACTCCAAAAAACAAGCTCCGGCCACCTCCAATGAAATCAAAGCAGATCAGCTAAAATTACCCGAACTGCTGTTATAGCCTTGCAAAAGCTACCAGGTCCCGCTGCAGCCCGCTTTTCTTCCCCCCTTATCCTGAGGGATTCACCGTTGCAGGAGGCTTTGCTCACCCCCTGCCAGCCTGCTACGTCTGCCAGGGAGCTGAAGAGCGAAATAGAGAGCAGAACTCCTGGAAGTAAACAAATAGCGTCCAGCTCGTGGGGTTCAGGGCACCAAAAGCCCCCGAATAAATCAACCTTGGTCGCTCAAAATGAACAAGGCTCTCTCTCACTAGAGTTTTTCTTGTTCCTTTTGAAATCCTGCTCTAGAAATAGATGAGAACTGCTGGGGAAGGGCACGATAAGCGATCCCCCTTTAAGCTAGGAAACACCCAGGCACCTTGCAAAGAGGTGGCTGCTTGTGTGAATCGAAGGAGTAACGCAATTTCTTAGTTTACCACCCCCCTCCCCCAGGGATGGCGGCCCTGAATACTATATGTGAGTCATGAGCAGCTGTGGCTGTTAGGACAACAGAGACCAACAAACGATACAGAATTTAAGAGCTGCAATCTAGTTTATACAAACAGGAGCTGCAGCATTACAGAGAATAAGCAATCAAACTGCTGCATACACACAGTCAGAGAAAGGCCCCATTGAGTGCATCCGCTGCCCTCTGGTGGCCATAGACCTTAGCCCAGGAACTCCTTGATTGACAGGTAACTGCTATATACTTCTTTATATCCTAAGGATTCCTAAACCTGTCCCTGTGAAACACAGGCCTTTGGGCCTGTTCTTCCTTACAAATACCAGTTAGGGCTCTGCTCTGGAACCTAAAACTGGCAATTTGCCTAACATCCTGGGACTTAACAGATGCTCCTCAGAGACATGATTAGAAAGGAAAGAACATGTGGAATCAATGCCACAACTGCTGTCCTATAAACTAAGAACAAACTCAAAAATAAAGAGGTCTGACAACAGTCCCCTGAAAGCTGAGGAACCCCCCGAGCCTAAAAAAAAACCCTACAAACAAAAGAAACAAACACTAGGCCCAAAAAACTAGCTATTCTGCTTGTTTTCTTCACACAGGCCTCTCACTGCAACTCCCGCCATGTGGTCCAAACACCCAGAGAGAAAATGGCCCAAAAAAGGAGGCCTCAGCAGACTGACAGAGCCCGAAGGCCTTACCTGCAGGGAAGAAAGCCACACTGCCTGCTCCTACCACCGTGAAGTGCTCCGATCCTCAAACCGCACTGATGCGCCTGGCAGCTGCAGCGAGGACCGCTCAGCCGGTTCCACAGTGTAAAATTAAATCACGCAGCAACGGAGAGGCTCCGTCTCACACAGCTGCAGTGCGGATGTACGGCCCCGAAGCTTTCTCCCGTAGTCAAGGGAGAGAGATCCGCACCGGCAAAGGCCTGCAGCAAGCAAAAATACTTGAGGAGGGAAGGTGAGAGCTGCTACAAACTTAAAGAGGCCAGCTCAAATTTAAAATCACTGTAAATAAGGATATTTGCTCCTAACTAAAAGGAACTAATCCCCGGTTGCCAATTAATCAAAGGCAACTGAATCAAAAATAAAGTTAAAGTAAATTAAAGACAAAAATCAAAATCAGACTAGAATTTGCACACTAAATGCTCCTTATCTGCTCCCCCCAAGTGAGCTCAGGAGCAAGGCTGTCTACCAAAACAAATAAATCCTGCCGTTGAAAACGCGGCCCTCAAAATGGCCGCTGCCAGCATTCCCGCTCAAAAAAGCACACTCTCACCCCCAGCAGCAAGGCCCCGAGTCCCCTGCAACCCCAGGAGCCACCGCGAAGCCTCCCCTCCCAGTTTAAACCAGCTCCCCAAAGCAGATCTGCGTGGGTACTTACCACCGCCGCCGATCCCGGGGGGGAAGGGGAGGGGGAGGGGAGTGAGGGAAAGGAGCCAACAGGACACCGGAGCACAGCCTTTTTAACGGCTTCAGCTCCGGCGGCTCTCTGCTCTGATTGATCTGGGCACAACCTTCACAGGCTTCTCAGCCCCTGCATCGCTGCTGCTGCTGCAACTGCCCGCCTTCCACCTGCTCCTCACCCTTTCAACGCGGGTTCGGGAGCAGGGAGGCCACGGATCAGCACTGTCTCCCCTGTGCTCGTTTAGACGCTGGGGCAATGCAGAGAGGGAGGGGGAAGAACTCCCTGATCCTTTAGAAACAAAAAATAAAGGTCCACAGACACAGGAACCCTTACAGCAGCAGCAGATCTGACATAAAAGAAAACAAAGTAACCAAATCAAACAGGGAAAATAAACCAAAAGGAGGAAATTTCAAAAACCCAAGCTCTGCTTATTTCTCCTCACTGAGCCCAGCCCTGGGCTCAGAACCTCCAAGCTGCTTGGAGACTGAAAGTACTGGTGGAAAGGGGCGGTGTCTGCCTAGATATACCAGTGACAAAGCGATGACATCTTTCAGTCTCCAAAGCTGCTGGTGGAGGTTCACAACTCTATGGTTCCGGGACTGGACTAGAGGGACGCAAAGGAACTATGCTTTGTGTTCCTATAAAAGCATAGATCCTGGAACAGGAATGAACATTTTTCAAAGTTGACTAGAAATCTCAACTTAAGAGTGGGAATAGCCACTCAAAGGAGCTCCCTTGCAGATTCTTGGGACTGTGCAGAAAGATGATATCATCTAAGTAGGGAAGTCAAGGAGCCCCTACCTCTTTTAAATGGGCCATCAGTGGAGCAAGGAGAACATTTGAAGCTGAATCCTGATGGAAGGTTTGAGAGAGGAGATGGTCAGAAGTTGAGCCGTAATCTTCTGCTATGATTTGCAACACCTAATCTCAAATGACAACCTGTCATGCTGACAGGAAGTGATGAAACCTCCCTCCTCCTACCCCAGGCAAACTGAATTCTGTTTGTTTTTTTTTACCATTTTCATTGTATAATATCACAGTAATTCTTTGACACGAACAGGCTTCAATGCAATTATTAAACAAACTTTCAAACTAAAGCAAACACTCAAAAACAGGTACTGCACAGAATTGCATCCTAAAGGTGCACGTCTCAAAACTCTATATAAAAACTTGTGGAATATACAATCAAGAACCATATGAAGAGACCACCAAATGGAATGGAACATATTGTTTGTATATGTCTGTATCAGACTATACATCAAAAATTAGTTTTGGCGAACCTTGGTTGAGGCACTGCTGAGATACAATCAAGCAAATATGGGGGACCAAAACTTTTCAAGCTGATTAATGTGCCCTTTGAGAGACCTTGTTAGCTTTACATCAAGCACAGGCCCCCCTCTGAGACCACTCAACGATTGCTCTTAAGGAGAGGGGGAAGAAAAAAAAAAGTTGCTAGGTGACCTACTCTTAACTTAGCTTCCAATAATAGTTCTTGTACAACAAGTCACTATATGTCTTTGATAAAGCAGAAAGATGAAACCTAGTAAAAATACTTTAGATCTAATATGGTGGATTTAACAATTAATCAAACAGACCCACAATACATGGTTAAAGGAGCCCTTACTTCACAACTTTGTCAGCAAAGGGGGGATCAGATTATACACCAGACTTAAAAAGTTTAAATTGTTTCCCCTATAACTTAGCAAGGAAAGGACAGGACAGGACTGCATCCATTTATACACCGCCTGCCACTCTTGCTCAGTTAGTGAGGGTCCCACACCAAGAGTTCCAAGCTACTTCATGTGGCTTACCTGATGCATAGCATTCCTGAAACACCTTTATAGAACTGGGAAAGGACCCCAGAAAATTACTCTGCATCAACAATTTCTCCTTCAATGCACACGGATCTCTTAAGAATATTTGTAAGATGATCAAGGCAGAGAGTGAAATATGATAGAAAAATAAAGGTACAATAAAATTCTGAGCCTCATTTCCTGAAGTTGTGCCATAGATTTAAAAAAAATGTGTCCCCCCCAAGAGAGAAAGTGTCCTAGATTTTGTTAAGTCCCCCAGCTACCATCATCTCCAAAATACTGCCCACTCCAGGATAGCAAAAGGGCAACAGTCAGAAGCCTAAGTGAACATTGTCCCAGATATCCCAGCCTTTTGCTGCCAGACCCTCTGTAGAGGATTGAAAACAAAGGGATAACCATTCCAGCAATCTGATACCAATTATTCTTATAGCCATCTCTCCCCATCCAACGGTTCCCTTACTACCACCACAAAGGTGAAATTAGGCCTTACCTGATAATTTTTTCTAGAGTTCCTCCAGTTCAGTCCAGATTCCTGGGTTTACTCCCACTTCCAGCAGATGGAGACTGAGCATGCAGGCTTTTGTGATGTCACAGCATAAACGAGCTGGAGTACAGCCCATAGTCCAGCATCTTAGTAACAAGACAGATAAACCAAAGCCTCCAGATCACTAGAGGCAACTATCTACAGTATGTACAAAACAGGAACTGGCTCAAGATCCATCCTCTGAGGAAAAAACAGACATCAGCTCTTACGATCAATACAAAGGATCAGACAGATACATAGTAACATAGTAAATGATGGCAGATAAAGACCAGTATGGTCCATCTAATCTGCCCAGTACAATGTCAAGAGTAGGTACACCTGCCGCTCTGTGCAGGCCACCCCTCCCCATGTCTTTGCTTAGGGGTGAACCCACCACTCCATGTAGGACACTCTTATTTGTTGAGGAATTTGATGGTTCAGTTTATTTTGATATTTTCTTGTTGCTGTAAAGGGATCCACTGTCTGTCCCATGCCCTTTTGAACTCCGTCACTGTTTGCCCCCACCACTTCCATCGGGAAGGCATTCCAAGCATCCACCACCCTTTCAGTGAAAAAGTATTTCCTGACATTGCCTTTCAATTTACCACCTTGTAGCTTCATGTTATGCCCTCTAGTTTTGCAGCTTCTCCGTCTTTGGAAGAGATTTGTTCGTTCATTATTTTCCTTTAAGTATTTAAAGGTCTGAATCATATCTCCCCCTGTCCCTCCTCTCCTCCAAAGTGTACATGTTTAGGTCTTCAAGTCTCTTCTCATAAGGCTTCTGACGCAAGCTCCAAATCATTTTGGTCGCCTTCCTTTGAACAGTTTCCAGTCCACCGAAGCCGGGCGACACCCCAAGAATCCCACAGGAGGGATCTGGACCAGACTGGAGGGACTCAAGGAAAGAAAATTAGCAGGTAAGGCCTAATTTCACCTTCCATAGCATCCCTCCAGTCCAGTCCAGATTCCTGGGATGTACCAGAGCAGCACTTGAGAGGGAGGGACCAGCGAGCTTTGCCTGTAGCATCTGTGCTGCAAACCATGCATTCCCCCGCACCTGCAAGCTTGACAGTAATGTCTCACAAAAAGGTGTGTAATGACCACCACCTTCAGGGTGAGGTCTTTCAGTGTAGCCACTCTCTGTGGCTCAATCAGAGGCTCTGTCAAGGCTGACAGAACCAGGATAAGATCCCAGGCCAGGACCATTGACTGAACCAGTGGGCACAGCTGCTCCACTGCTCTCAGAAAACAATTGACATCAGTATGAGCAACCAAAGACATCCCCTGCACCTGACTGTATTAACAGGCCAGTGCTGCCACTTCACCCATGTGTTAAGCGCTAGGCCCTTCTCTACACTAGCCTGCAAAGCCAAGATATCTGGAATAGATGCTGTCAAAGCCCATTGACCCCGAGTCAGGCACCAATCCTCAAAGACACACCAGGCTCGAATATACAACAGAGGTGGAACGCTTCCTGGCCCTCAGAGTGGTAATCACTGATTCTGAATATCCAACGCTCTCTCAGCAGAGCCTTCAAGAGCCAGGCTGTAAAAATTGATCCACCTGAGGCATAGAACCAGCCCCCGAGTCAGGAGATGAGCCACACAGCTCTGCCACTAAAAGACGCATGAGATTCACATACCAAGGCTGTTGAGGCCAACCTGGTGCTACAAGGACCACTGGCTCCTGGTGGATCTCCACCCTTTGGGCCAAATGACCTATCAGAGGCCACGGTGGAAATACATGGTGCAGCCATGGTTAACTTGCAGTTTAAGGCATTGAGGCCCTCTGACATTGGTTCTCGCCAACAGCTGAAGAACTAGCTTTCTCATTGGAGGCTGATGACATAAGATCCATCATTGGCATCCCCCACCAACATGCTATCTGAAGAAACAGACCCCTCCAGAGACCACTCCCCTGGATCAGACCTTTGACGACAGATAATCAGCCTGCACTTTGTCCTTGCCACTTGGGCCTCAGATGAGGCCAGAAGATTTCAGTTCCACTCAGTGAAGTGGCATGATCTCCACCAGAATCACACATCCCATTCCTTCCTGGCAATTGATATATGCTGTCATCATTGTGTTGTTTGAGAACATGTGCACTGCCTTTTGTTGTACCAGGAGAAGGAACACCTGGAGAACCAAGAACACTGCTCTCATCTCCAGTTGATTGATGGACCACTGGTTCTGCTCTGGCATCCAGTGGTCCTGCATCACCTGCCCACAGCAGTGGACTTCCCAACTGCACAGACGGGCATGCCATTGGAAATGCCAAACAGCTTGCTGGAGTCCAACCACCAGTCCAAGCTGTGCTTCACTTCCAGCATGTATTACAACTTTCTGGAGATGGGGGTGACCTGCAGGGACCAGTGTGTCAGCCTTCTGCAGAGACTGCATGTGAGCTCAGACCCATAGAACTACATCCAAGGTTCCTGCCATAGAGCCTAAGATCTGGAGGTACGATCAAGCTGTCAGTGCCCGTAGAGCTGAAAACGTCTGCATTTGCTCCTGGACCTTGTGAGCATGATCTTGTGGCAGAAACTCGTCCAAGCTCCAAATCGAACCTCATGCCCAGATGGATCAACTGCTGAGATGGGACCAGGCTGCTCTTAGTGGAGCTGACCAACCAACCGAGCCCCTGAAGGACCTTGAGCACCTGCTGAGTGCCCGACTGGTTGTCCTGCAACTTCTTGGCCTGGATGAGACAATTGTCCAAGTAGGGGTGATCCAACATCCCCCTCGTGCCAAAGCGCTATCGCCACCACAACCATGATTTTCGTAAACTACTGTCACTCAAATTGCTTAAGCAGTCAATCCCTTCAGTGTAGCCAAGATCGGGCTGAAGTCCTATCTGCTGGAGATTGAGGATACTGGCTTGTGGGCTGTACACCAGCTCCTTTATATTGCAACATCACAAAAGCCTGTATGCTCAGTCTCCATCTGTTGGAAGTGGGAATAAACTCAGGAGTCTGGACTGGAGGGATGCTATGGAAGTGCAGCCATACCAGTAACCTAAACACCATAACAAACCCCATCCATACTATCACACCGCCTTGACTACCACACTCATTTAAACCTTAAATCACTAAGTTATCCCCAACCCCCTACCAGCAAAAACAAACATGTTTCCTCAGATCAGAAAGCAAACAACAACTCAATCCAGAACTCCGTTCACACTAGCAAATCCTTATCAAACCAGCTACCCCGTCACACTTCCCCTACAGTAATGACACCAATAAAAAGTCAGACAGCAAAATTTACTCACAAGCCAGACACCATGTCCATGAAGACCCTCAGATTACACCAGTCTGTGCTATCATGTACATCCTGGGGCATTATTGCCTTTGAATGGATTGTCTTGGCTATCTAAGTATCTTGCATATTTTCACCCCAACAAGGGCACTGATCTTTGGGCTTTCCAGAGTGGGTTCCTTTCTTCCCAATGCAAATAAATTGTTACTTTAAGTGGCAGAACACCACAGGCTTCAGGACAAAGTGGATAAATAACCTCAGCGCAGTCGACTCCTGGGAGGCTTGCCAACTTTTACTATAGGCCTGTACTTCACAGAAGCTGCTAAGCACTCGTTTTTTTGGAGATCATTAGCCTAGCACCAATTCATGACTTTTACTCCCAAGTTCAATTGCTCTTGATAGCAGAGCAAGTCTTAGTTTCTGAATCATGGCCATACTGAAAATGGGAAGCACTGCAAGTTTCCAGTTTAAGTTGAACCTGACAAGCTTGGTAGGAGACTAATGATACAATCCCAGTCTTGGAACCAGAGCAGACTAATAAATGGCACAAGGTACTTTTCCATCTGTTAACTTAGGTCACACATCTCCTTGTGCACCACCTCCGTTTCATTATGAGATATGAAGTTGGTCAGTACATCATTCCTAGCATCAAGATCCAGTGAGAAAAAGTTTAGGGAGACTCCTTGTTGTCACTGTTGTGTGGCACTTAAACCAATGAGTATTCAATTCTCAGGGATACAGATTTAGCCTGAATCATAAAGGAGGAAACTGAGAAGCAACATCCCATCTACTATTTGTAAACTATTTGAAGCTCTACAGTTCCAGTGACAAACCATTAGCAGAGCACCTCCGTGTGGTGAAAAGCTTTTCTGATGACATCAGGATGACTTGGCCTTGACAAGTGTGCTACGACAACCGAGGAAAACTGAGCAACTGAAAACATCTCCCTGGCTGAGGGCTATGACCTCAAGGACCTTGAACAGGAAGGCGTATATATGTACAGTGTCTTTGAGTAAAGGAAGTAATGACAAGCAGAATTTACTGAGAGAAGAAGATCAGTAAAGATTACTACAGGAGATTAAAATAGTTATTGAAAAAAGTGCTTTAACATCGCAGATACAAGCCAGTCAGTCAGTTGGCAATTTCTGCACTCATACAGCTTTGAGATCGTGGACTGGCCTCTTGAAAAACTGATGTGTGAACAAGAAACTTCATGGGCAAGGAGTTAATTTACAAGAATCAGTGTATGCCAAGACTGTACATTTCTAGAGATGAAGGGCTAGGCCTCAGAGATTGATTACACCTACAAAGCTACTATTACAGGTCTCCAAGCCAATCTGACAGCATCATTAGATTCAAATACACAAAAAGTACTGAAATACGAAGATAAACGTCCAGAATATATTTCAAATCAAACTTGGACAAGTGCTCCAAAGACTGAAAGGAATGAGTGAGAATTCAAACACACATAGGAAAGGAAGCAAGAGGATAAACCCCCCCCTCAAAATACTCTTCAAAGAATTAGATCAGCAAATGAGAAAACACGTGGCAAATGCACAAATACAGTGGGAAATAGTGTTACTCCAGGAACCCTTTGTTGATCAAGAACACACATGAATGGTTAAGGAGATGTGAACTGAAACTGAAGGACGAGAAATTAATAGCTTCAGCAGAGGACAGCAGAATCTCCAGGAACAAGCAGGAATGTAGTCTACACATATGGGTATCGTCGGTACCGACGGAGCCTGCGTGGGAACGCTCCCCAGCGTCCAATAGGAAAGCTTTTGGGAGCATCCTACAGTGCCTGTGTGCTGCCTTCCCGCCTTTCCCAACCGTCCCTCTCCAGTTCTTCGTTTTCCACGGAGCCGACAGGTCGCACATCCTGTCACCGCAGAAAAAATTCCCTTCTATTCTTTGTGGTCACGTCTGCCTTCCCTTGACGCTACACCGGTACCGCCGGTTCTCTTTTTTTTTTTTTGAAAAAAAAAAAACTTCTGGAGTCTTTCCAGTATCTCTCTCTTCAGGTGACACATGCCATTTTGGGCACTAGGCCCAACTTTTTCCTTCAAATTGGAAAAACCCGCTTCGGGTTTTAAAAAGTGTGGTGGTACCATCTCTGTCACCAACACCCATGAGTGGTGCCTCAAATGTTTAGGTCCTGACCACTCTATTTCAGAGTGTGTTGCTGTAGGATTATGTCGAAAAGGGGCCTGCAAAACAGAGGAAGGGAAGTCATTAGTTCTCTTTCAAGTCTTGTGTTCAATCTTCTCACTCACATATGGTACCCATGAGTTTATAGGAGCTCTGCTGGATACCTGACAGACAAGGGCCTACCTTCCACAGCCCCGCTGCCTTCGCATTGTGCAGTTAGCTTCCCAAGCAGTGCTAAAACCTCATCTCACTGCTCGGGAAATGTTACAGTTGCTAGGCCACATGGCATCCACCGTGCATGTGGTTCCTTATACTCGCCTCCATATGAGGGCAGCACAGTGGACTTTATCCACTCAATGGACTCTGCTATTTTGTCTGACAGGCAACATGATGCCTGTCAGACAAAATAGCAAATTCAGATCGCCTTATTTTGTCCCTTCAATGGTGGCAGTCACCCCAAAACCTTTTGGTGGGGTCTCCTTTTCAGCAACCCCCACCCCAAGCCACTCTAACAGATGCTTCACAAGTGGGTTGGGGAGCCCACCTAAAAGGCCTCTCTACTCAGGGTACCTGGATTCCACAGGAGGCCTATTTACACATCAATCTCCTGGAGCTCAGAGCAATCTTCCTTGCTCTTCGAGTATTCCACACCCAGCTCAGCTACAAGACAGTCCTAGTTCAAATGGACAATCAGGTAGCCATGTTCTATGTGAACAAGCAGGGCGGATCAGGCTCTCTGTTGCTCTGCAACGAAGCTTTGCGACTATGGGCCCTCACCAGACAGCATCAGATTCATCTTCTTGCGGTGTATCTTCCAGGCATTCAAAACTCTTGGGCAGACAGAGTCAGTCGAGTTCTGCTTCCAGATGAATGGTCTCTCCATGCAGACCAAGTGGCCAAAATTTTTCAAATTTGGGGAACCCCAGACAGACCTCTTCGCAAGTCCGCTGAATGCCAAACTTCCCCGGTTCTGTTCCAGAATTCCAGCTCAGAGTTGTCGTCAGGCCAGGGATGCTTTCCTCCTCCATTGGGGCCAGGACTTCCTGTATGCCTTTCCACCCATTCCCCTAATTCCCAAAACCCTGTTCAAGCTTCAGAGAGACAGAGGTCCTATGATTCTCATAGCTCCACGTTGGCCACAGCAAATGTGGTACCCTCTGCTCCTACATCTCTCTCAAGCTCCACCTCTGGAGTTAAGATCTGTTCCAAAATCTCATTTCTCAAGAGGACAGGATGCTCTGGCATCCCAATCCCCAGTCTCTGCATTTCAGGGCCTGGCTGCTGAAAGCCTAGAACGTCACGGTCTTAACCTTTCCCAGCAGGTAAAGGATATCCTTTATGCTTCCAGGAACCCTTCCACAAGATGCTCTTATGGTTTCAAGTGGAAAAGGTTTACCATATGGTGCTCGCAGAAGGGTCTTAACCCTCTTGCGATACCTCTGGAATCATTACTGGAGTATCTTTCATTTATCAAATGCAGAGCTTAAGATCAATTCAGTGAGAGTTCATTTGAGTGCTATTGCAGCTTCTTTCAAGCCTCTAAATGGACAACCTATTTCCTCTCATAGTGAGATTTATGAGAGGCCTTCTTTTAACTAAGCCTCCCATTAAGCCACCACTGGTGGCATGGGACTTAAATCTGGTTCTTGGGCAGCTCATGAAGCCACCTTTTGAGCCACTACCTCTTTGAAATTCCTTTCCTGGAAGGTCATCTTTCTTATTGCAATCACATCAGCTCGTCACAGCAGTGAATTGCAAGCGTTGATGGCTGATCCTCCTTATACAAGGTTCCATCATGATAAGGTAGTCCTTAGGACTCATCCACACTTTATGCCAAAAGGTGGTGTCACCTTTTCATTTAAGCCAAGCAGTTTACCTTCCTGTATTCTTCTCAAGGCCTCATACCTCAAATGCAGAAAGGAATCTTCATACTTTGGACTGTAAAAGGGCTTTGGCCTTTTGCTTGCAAAGGACACAGCAACATAGAAAGTCCTCTCAACTCTTTGTTGCTTTTGATCCTAATCATTTGGGACTTCCAGTCTCCAAAAGAACACTGTCCAGCTGGATTGCACAGTGTATATCTTTTGCCTATGAGAGTAAGAACCTTCCTCTTGAAGGCCATGTCACAGCTCACAATGTGAGAGCCATGGCAGCCTCTATGGCTCATCTTCACTCTGTGTATCGACGACATCTGTCGAGCAGCTACTTGGGCTTCGGTTCATACCTTCACAGCCCATTACTGCTTAGACAAGGACTCCCGCTGGATGCCTTGTTTGGTCAGGCTGTTCAACACCTGTTCCATACTTAATCAACTCCTACCCACCATCCCTGGTAGAATGCCAGAGATCCATGGGGGGGGGAAGTAGAGCCCTTTCACAGGGGCACACAACTTCTGGGGCCTTCTCCCTGGCATCTGCAGCTAGGGAGTCCCCATATGTGAAGACTACATTCCTGCTTGTTCCTGGAGATAGCATAGTTACTCACCTGTAAGAGGTGATCTCCAGGAACAGCAGGAATTTAGTCTTCACAACCGACCCACCTCCTCTAGGAGTTGTATCTCTCTCTCTTTCCCTCTCTTTGTCTCAGCTTTAAACTCAACTGGAGAGGGACAGTTGGGAAAGGCGGGAAGGCAGCACGCAGGCGCTGTGGGATGCTCCCAAGAGCTTTCCTATTGGACGCTGGAGAGTGTTCCCGTGCAGGCTCTGTCGGTACCGATGATACCCATATGTGAAAACTAAATTCCTGCTGTTCCCAGAGATCACCTGTTACAGATGAGCAACTATGCTTTACGGGCGAGATGGCTTACAGCAAGCATTGAAAAAAGAAGGTAAAACACAGAGACATGTCAATTCTGTAAGACAGAGCTGGAAACAGCAACTCACCTCATAGCTGGCTATGAAGTTCCGATGGCGGAAAATTTCTATAAAGAAAAGGCACAAAGTAGCACGTCTCATCCACTGGAACCTCTAAACACTACAACATCACCGTCCCTGAAAAGCAATGGGCTCATGATTCTAAGAGAACTACAGAGAATGAAGAGGTTATGACCAGGGCCGTACCAAGCCATAAATATACCCTGTGTGACTTGCGCATCTGGTGCGCTCCTCCCCGTCATTTGCTCCATACCTGGCATCTCCCCATCTTGCCTCCATATCCAGCCAGCCCTCCCCTGGGCTGCTTGCCCTTGCTCAGTCACCAACACTTTTCATGCTGTCTTGGCAGTGGCAGCAGACAAGCCGAAATCCAACAAAAAAAAAAGAGCAGGTCTTTGCGATTCCACGCTTGCATGCAGGTCTGATCCCTCCCTCTTCTGAAGTATGCCTGCATCGGAGGATGAAGGGACCAGACCAGATGTTCAGACAGGTCTTTTCAGTTCCTCGCTTGAATGGTTGGTCTGGTCCCTCCCTCTGACGCGAGCTTGTGTCAGAAGAGGAAGGGATCAGACCTGCATATGCAAGCACAGAGTTGGAAAGACATGCAACTTTTTTTTTTTTTTAATTTGATGTCTGCTCCGCTGCTGCCATAGCCACAGCCACCAAGGCAACAGGAAAAGAGATGGCAGGGCAAGGGCAGGCAGTGTGGAAGGGGAGCAGAGTCTGGAAGTCCCAAATGTGCCCCTATTTCTTTGCGCCCTGTACGCTTGTTATGATTACCTGGGACATTCCCATTCTGATGGATAAGAAATTGGATGAGAGGAAACCAGATATAGTGGTAAAGAAGAAAAACCATCAGGATGGTACTGATAGAAGTATCTGTTCCGTGTGATTATTTGGTGAATCGCGTAGACAGGCAGAAGATCCTGAAGTACCAAGGAATGCAGTCAAAGACCAAGAAAATGTGGTAGAAAAATAAATGTTTCCCATTGTACTGGGAGCCACGGGCTTGATAAAGAACGTCCAAGCGTATCTTCACAAACTACCCATACCTTGACATCTTACGATCTCCAGAAGGAAGCCCTCTGGCAAGTACTACGCCGAGCATTAGCAGTAAATTTGAGAGAGACTGAGATCATACTCCACATACGCTGGCTTAGAAGTGAGGTTCATGACTGTCATGGTATATGTGCAAAATCTAACCCATTTGGAGAAATTGCCCCCAAGTTTTTTTGTTGTTTTTTTGGAGCGCTACACTTTTTGGCCTGGGGCAACATGGGAGACATACAACTGTATGATTCCTTCTTCTCCTGCTTGTCCATGGAGAATGACACATGGTCTGTCAGTTCTCTTAATCTAAGAGGGTCCTCCTGTTCTTTGGGGCTTCCAGCGCAGAGTTGGACCAGGACTAGACTATCTGGCACCTCAAGTCTGAGCCCCCGTGTCATGGGTCCTAAAACATCCAGTAACTGTCACCAATGCATAAGATACAATGCCACATTGCCACCCACTCTAACACTGCTTTTATAAAGTCTCCAGCCCACCTAGGGAACAGAAGGCCCAAGCTGAGTATTGAGCCTATGACCCTCCACTGAGCCACAGGGCCAACCAACTGCATACATTTCTAAGGCATTAGATATTAGAGCACAGATGCCATTTTGGATGAAGGACATTACAGTATATAAATCAAAACCCTTATTTTTTTAATATAAAACACAGTTTAAAAACAAAGTATGTAAAAAAAAAAAAAAGGTCTATAAAAATGAAACAGTAGCATCAAAACCCCAGCAGTAAAAAAGAAAGAACGCCAGGAATCATATGCTGCTAGTGTCCATGTGAACACAGCCAGAGCTAGGATTTAAGACAGCAACATCAAGTGTGCGTACAATTGAGAAGGATGTGCATGTTTTGGATGTTTGGGAGTATATTATATAAACATGTAAATGGCCTTTAGTCACATGGATTAATAGGATTGTTGCACCTGAATGCAGGTCCATGCAATGGAATTACTTTCATGCAGTGGACTGAGAAACATGGTAGTGGTCTCACCTTAAGCTGATGTTGTTCTGCAAGGCAAACTGGATCCCATTCACTATCTCTGGTAGCTCCGGTATCATGGCCAGTACTGTCACCCCAATAAAATACTGCAAAGAAACAGAACAGCTGTTACCAGTCAATTAAAACACAGTGAAACTAGTATGCTAGCTTGCAGCTGAACACTGCAGAGGAACAAGGCTTCATTAGGGTTGTATGGGACCATTGCGTATAAGTGGATTTTTGAACTCACTCAGTCACTGTGGGCCTATGGAATGAGGCAACGAACGCCTAGGTTCTCCTTCAGCACCAGGAATCAAAGCCACAGGTTTCCAACAAAGGATCAAGGATGGGAGATTGAGCAATTGAATCACTTGCTGCCATAGCTGAAACAATCTCTTGGTATCGACACATGCTTCATCACCAATATACAGACGATTTCTCATGTTTCCCAGTCTTACTCCCACTCATGAATTATTCTATGGCTTCCTGGCTTAAAAATAAATTTTATGGAAATCTAGGGCAACATAAAAGTTACAGGAGGTCTGATGTGTTAAGCAGACTTTTCTGGCCACTCTCGTCCATTAATTTCCTCTGAAAGTTCTGGAATTCCATCTCAATTCACAACTCAGTTTTCAGATAGCACAGATGCTGCTTAATGCTATAAAACTGGATTGGACAGACTCAAGGACAGAAAATTAGCAGGTAAGGTCTAATTTCACCTTCCAAATCATCCCTCCAATCCAGTCCAGATGTGTGGAACATACCAAGTGGTACATAATGACAGGGAGGGGGAACATAAGAGTCTGGGCAGAAGTTCAAAGATGCATAACCTTCCGCACACCAGCCTTGTAGCTCAGTCATGGAGAAAGTAAGGCATACCTCCTCTATTTCACCACTGTACTATGGAGGACGCCCGAGTCGGGTTCTATCGACCAAGAAATGTAATGTCTTGTGGGAGCTACCCTGATCCCTGCCAGGATGGGCTGCTTCTCCATGCCTTGGAAGTTGAACACCCTGCACAAGCTTCACAGCCAACGAGAGAGAGAGAGAGAGAGAGAGAGAGACGAACAAAACTTCCTTCATCCCTTAAAGAACATAAGAGCTGGCAGGCATCCAAGATGTATAGTACCAGAAACTGCAGGCCCCCCCGATTAGCCTTTGAGAGCAAAAGGCAGAATCTACCAAGACTTAGATAATGCGAATGTCGAGAGGATTGAAAATCTCCAAAAACCATGATCAAAATATCCATTAGGAGGCCCCCTACACTACATTAAATTGAAGCTTTGGCATACTTCCCCTGAAGCCAATTGTCTTCAGTGCAGATTAAATCGGATCACTTTGAAAAAGGGACACACTACACTTATCAAACCATAGTCCAAGCCCCAGAGCACCTATGTGTTGAGCCTACAGGCTCATACCACATCCAGAAGAGAGGTAAGAATTACTCATTTTGAAAAGATACTAGATATTTCAGGCACTTAATTTTTTAAAATGTTTAAGTGCCATCAAGTCAATGTCAACTCCTGGTGACCCAGCAACCTCTGGGTTTTCTTGGTAAGAACCGACTGGGACTGTCAGGCTTTTTCTTTTGAGGCAATCCAGGGTAAAGAGATTTGCCCAAGGTCACAAGGAGTGCCAGTAGGAATTGAACCCTAATCTCTTGGGTACTAAGTTATTGCTCTAATCTCTAAGCCACACACAGTTATTTGTTATTTTATTTTATTGTAAACAGGTAGAGGCAGGTCTCAAGTCTGAATTTCAGTATAGAAGGCAGACATCCTGCATTCTATCCCCAAAATTTGAATGGTGATGCAACTCTAAGCTCCGTTCGAGCAATGGCTCTCAAAATGTCTGACCACCAAACTCCTGAGACTAAGAACCTGTGTCTCTGCCCCAACAAACCAAAACCAGCAACTGCAACTTAAGTCAAAAAGAAATCACTTTGTGATTAGAGTCATTAAGCCATGAGGACTTTAGATTTTGCAGCATAGAAACATAGAAAAATGATGACAGAAAAAGACCACATGGCCTAGTCTGTCCCTTCCATATCAACTACAACAGTCCCCTTTTTTCCTTTAGAGATCCTTGGTTTGTCCAATGCTTTTTTGAATTCAGATACTGCCCTCATCCCTCACTTAGTTTGCAGCTTGTCGTGCTGTGAGGGCTTGTGGGCATCAGTGATGCTGAGAGCTAAGCTATCAGTAGTTTAACTACTGGCAGGGTCTCCCAAGATGGACAGGTCTCAGTCGAGGTGCCAGACCAAGACAAACCACCCATCTCGGCAGCAGCAGAATGGGATAGTGTTGACGGCAGAGGATCACATTTCTGTGACAACGGCAACACCAAACTTAAACTGTGCGGAAGAAAGGCCTGGCAATCTACTTGTATCTTGCCATGAAACCCCAATGGATAGTTACAACAAAACAAATTGTGCTATAGTACTGGAAGATGAGACCCTCCCAGGTCAGAAGGCACTCAACTAGCTACTGGGGGAAGAGCTGAAGACTTTTCAGAGTAAAGCCAGCATTTATGATGTGGTTGGATCAAAGCCCTTGGGACGTCTGACTGCTGATATAGCTGCGCATGAAATGAGAATCAGAAACTGTAAAGATGTCTTACACATTGGAACATGGAACATACGAAGCATGAACCAAGGGAAGTTGGAGGTGGTCAAGAATGAAATGAAACGTGTACAACTCGATTTGTTGGGTGTCAGTGAACTGAAATGGACTGGCATCGGGCACTTTGCATCAGATATCACATGGTCTACTATGCTGGAAATGAAAGACAAAGAAGAAATGGTGTTGCATTTATAATAAAGAAACTTGCAAGAACTGTAATGAAATACAATGCAGTCAGTGAACGCTTAATCTCTATTCGTCTACGAGGAATGCCTATCAACACAACTATAATTCAAGTATATGCCCAAACAGCTGCAGGAGAGAATGAAATTGAAGAGTTCTATGAACAAGTACAAGCTGAAATTGATAGAACATGAAAATAGGATATCCTGATAGTCATGGGTGACTGGAACGCAAAGGTTGGCAACAAAGAAGGCGGCAAAGTAGTTGGAAAATATGGACTTGGCAACAGAAATGAAGCTGGAGAAAGACTGATAGAATTCTGCAAGACCAACAATCTATTCATCTCAAACACCTTCTTCCAGCAACACAAGCGGTGTCTGTACACATGGACTTCACCCAATGGATTGTATAAAAATCAAATTGACTACATCTGTGGAATTCAACGATGGAAAAGCTCTGTAACATCAACAGACAAAACCTGGAGCTGACAGTGGTACAGATCATCAACTACTAGTATGCAAACTCAAGCTAAAGTTGAAAAAGAGCAAACCACTCATGAATGCAGCAAAATATGACCTTGAGAATATACCACTGGAATTTAAAGACTGCGTGAAAAATTGATTTGCTGCTTTAGATACAAATGACAGAGCTCCAGAAGTTATGGAATGACATCAAGAAGGTTGTGTTGGAAGAAAGCAAGAAGTCTCTACAAAAGGTGAAAAAGCAAAAAACGGCCAAAATGGATGACGGAAGAAACTCTGAAAATTGCCCAGAAACGCAGAGAAGCTAAAGCCAGAGGAGAAAGAAAGAGACAATGGCAGAACTCAGATTTCCAACTTGCAGCAAGACAGGACAAGGAAAAGTACTACAATGACGCATACAAGGAAATAGAAGCAGAAACTATTAGAGGAAGAACAAGATTGGCTTTCCTAAAGCTACGAGAGTTAAAGAAAATGTTCCAGCCTCGAATTGGAATGTTACAAGATGCTCAAGGTTCTATGTTGAATGATGCTGAGATCATCAAGAAAAGGTGGAAGGAATATACAGAGTTTTTATATGATAAAGATCAAGTGGACCAACAGCTGTTTCAACCTGTACCTTATGATCGGGAACCATTGGTGATGAAAGAAGAAGTTGAAGCAGCATTGAAAGCCTTATCAAAGAACAAAGCACCAGGCATTGATAGCATTCCCATATAAGTATTACAGCAATCTGATGCAGCTGTTACTGTACTTACAAGGCTCTGCCAACAAATATGGAAGACATCATGGCCAACTGACTGGAAAAGATCTGTGTTTATAACAATACTAAAGAAAGGTGATCCAACTGACTGTGGAAATTATCGCACAATCTCTCTGATCCCACATGCCAGCAAGATTCTACTGAAGATTATTCAAAAGAGAGACTACAACCATACTTGGAACAAGAACTACCTGAAGTGCAAGCAGGGTTCAGGAAAGGGTGAGGAACGAGAGACATTGCAGATGTAAGATGGATCCTTGAAAATGATATCTATTTGTGCTTTATCGACTATAGCAAGGCTTTTGACTGTGTAAACCATGAGAAACTCTGGGCCACATTAAGCAGCATGGGTATACCAGAACACCTAATCGTTCTCTTGCACAATCTGTACATTGATCAAGAAGCAACAGTTCAAACGGAATGGTTTAAAATAAGCAAAGGTGTAAGACAAGGCTGCATACTTTCCCCCTACCTGTTTAATTTATATGCAGAACAAATCAGAGAAGCAGGATTGTATGAAGACAGAGGTGTGAAGATTTGTGGAAGACTCAACAACCTTCACTATGCTGATACCACATTACTGGATGAAAGTGAAGATCTGAAACATTTGCTTCTAACAATCAAAGAACAGACTCAAAATGGGCCTGCACCTTAATGTAAAGACGACAAAGATCATGACAACTGGCATAATCAACAGGTTCATCGTTGGAGAAAAAATTGAAATCGTGAACAACTTTAACCTACTTGGATCAACTATCAATAAAGAAGCAACAAGCAGTCAAGAAATCAGACGCATTGCTCTTGGCAGAATGGCTATAAAAGACCTAGATAAGATTCTCAAGAGCAGAGATGTCTCTCTCCATACAAAGATTCGACTTGTTCAAGCCATGGTATTTTCAACATCATATAGATGTGAAAGCTGGACAGTGAAAAAGATAGACAGGAAGAAAATTGATGCCTTTGAATTATGGTGCTGGCGGCGAATACTGTGTATACCATGGACTGCCTGAAAAACAAACCATTCGGTACTAGAGAAGATCAAAATTAAGCTTTCTTTAGAAGCTCAGATGACAAGACTTCGACTTTCATACTTTGGACACATCATGCGAAGAGAGAGATCATTAGAGAAAGACATCATGCTTGGCAAGATAGAAGGTCAACGCAAAAGAGGAAGGCCAGCAATGAGATGGATCGATACAATAACAGCAGCTACGGGTACAAGTCTGTCAACAATGAGCCGCCTGACTGAAGACCGAACACAATATAGGATAGCTATCCAGAGGGTCACCATGAGTCAACTCTGACTCGATGGCACTTAACACTGTCCTCATCTCTACCACCTCCACTGGGAGACTATTCCACGGATCCACCACTCTATCCGTAAAGAAATATTTCCGCATATCACTCCTGAATCTATCCCCTTTCACCCTCATCCCATGTACCCTTGTAGCAGTACTTGCTTTCAATCGAAAGAGGCTCTCCCCCTGTACATTTATGCCACGGAGGTATTTAAATGTCTCAATCACCACCTCTATCCCGCCTTTCCTCTAATGTGTACATATTAAGATCCTTAAGTCTGTCTACATATGCTTTATAATGAAGACCACTAACCATTTTAGTAGCCACCCTCTGTACAGACTCCATCCTGTTTATATCCTTTTGAAGGTGCGGTCTCCAGAATTGCACACAATACTCCAAATGAGGCCGCACCAAAGACTTATACAGAGGCACTATCGCCTCTTTTTCTGCTAGCCATTCCTCTCCTTATGCATCCAAGCATCCTTCTAGCTTTTGCCTTTTCTACTTGTTTAGCCTCTTTAAGATCAGACACAACCAGGCGTAGGTCCCGCTCTTCTTTAGTGGACAAAAAGTACTTTACCCCCTATACTATATTGTTCCCTTGGATTGCTGAAGCCCAAATGCATGACCTTGCATTTTTTTTTTTTTTTTTTTTTAAACACTAAATCCCAGCTGCCAAATTCTAGACCATTCTTCAAGCTTAGCTAGATCCCTCCTCATGTTATCTACACCTTCCTGGGTGTCTACTGTATTGTAGACTTTGGTATCTGCAAAGAGGCAAACCTTACCCGACAGCCCTTCCGCTATATCACTAACAAGGATGTTAAAAAGAATCGGACCAAGGACAGATCCCTGAGGCACACCACTGGTAACTTCCTTCTCCTCAGAGTGAGCTCCATTTACCTGTACCCTTTGTCGCCTCCCACTCAACCAATTTCTAACCCAAACAGTGACTTTAGGGTCCATCCCTAGGGTGCTCAGTTTATATGTCGCCTGTGAGGAACAGTGTCAAAGGCTTTACTGAAATCTAAATACACCACATCTAGGGCTCTCCCTCTGTCCAATACCCTGGTCACTGAGTTAAAGAAATCAAATTTGTCTGCAAATCTGCCTCTAGTCAATCCATGCTGCCTCGGATCCTGTAATCCACTGGACTCCAGAAACCTCACTATTTCCTCTTTCAGCATAAGATAACCCCGTAGGAAAACTGAAAAGGAAAATACAAAAAATGTTAGTCCCATCTACAACTCCAAGGGGAGGTGGGTGGGTGGGGTGTGAAGACAGATTCCTGCTGTTCCTGGAGATCACCTGTTACAGGTGAGTGACTGCTATCTTCAGGAATAAGCAGGAATGCAGTCTTCACATATGGGACTTTGTAGCCCCCAACTACTATGAAAGAGAGCAAGCCCATGTCAACAGGGAGGGAATCTGAAGCACCAGGAGGGTAAAGCTGTCAGACTCAGCCCCCTCAGGCACTCTCCAGGTAGTTGGTCAAGGATGGCGTTAGGTGGTGTAGTTTAACTCCAAAAAACGTGTCGTCAGACTAATTGGCCAAATTGTGCATCTCGTGCAGAATCCTTTTCCAGACAGTAATGGGCAGCAAAGTTAAGTAGAGAAAATCCAAGTGGCTGCTCAGCAAGTCTCTGAAATGGAGACAGAGTGTAAGTTAGCTAGAGAGGCAAGCTGGGCAGACTAGATGGACCATACTGATCTTTATCTGCCGTCATATACTATGTTACTATGGCAGCCATAGCTCAGACATTGTGAGCCGTGACATTGCTTTGTAGGGAAAGTTCAGCTTGTGCGTACGCAAGAGATATGCAGTCAGTAATCCAGGTAGAAAAGGTCTGCTTGGAAAAATCGGAGACCTAGATGACTGGAGTCAAAGGAGACAAAGAGCTGTGAGAACTGACAAGGACTCTTAGTTCTATCTAGATAGAAAGCTAGAGCTCTCTTGCAACCAGCATATGCAACAATGCTTCTGCCCAGAAGAATGAGGTCTCAGAAAAAAGGTCAGAAAAGAAATGGATTGATGAAGATGGAAAGGAGAAACCACCTTTGGTAGGAACTTAGGATGAGTCTGGAGGACCACTGTATCATGATAGAAGCAAGTGGAGCATAATCTACTAGAACTTGCAACTCACTAACCCAACAGGCAGAAGTGAGAGCAACTAGAAAAATGACTTTCCAAGTAAGGAACATCAGCGAAGCTGTAGCTAATGGCTCAAAAGGGGGTTTGAACAGTTGTTCTAGGACAATGCTGAGGTCCCAAACTACAGGAGGATGGGGGATTGGTGGTCTTAAGAGAAAACTGCACATAAAACGCATCACAAGTGGATGTGAAGAAACTGGATGATCTGCAATTGGGTGCTGAGAAGCGAAGATTGCACCAAGATGGACTCACACAGAGTTAGTTCTTAGTCCAGATGTGGAGATATGAAGGAGATATTGCAGTAAATGCCGCATGGGACAAGTGAATGGATTGAGGGTTCTCTGGGAACACCAGAGGGAAAACCTACACCATTTAAAAAGGCATAGATATGCCTAGTAGAATCCTTCCTGGAAGCCAGTAAGATCTTTTACGTCCTCTGTAAGGCATAGTGAGACAAGATGAAGCATTAAGCAGCCATGCTGTCAACTTCAATGCTTTCAGGTTGGGATGAAAAAGGGTTCCTTGGGCCTGTGAGAAGAATGGGGGGACGACATCCTAGACAGAGGCTGGCCTTGCATTGGCTAAAGTAGTAAGGGAAACCAAGGCTGATGTGGCCAGAACAGGGTGATGAGCATCATCTTTCCTCTGTCCAACTGCAACTTGAAGAGTGTCTCCAAAATCAGAGAAAGTGGCAGGAATGCATAGAGCAGACCCTGGCCCCAATACAGCAGGAAAGGATCTGAAGTGTCGCTCTGTGGCGATGGGATACTTTAACAAAGTGAGGGAGTTGGGCATTCACTAGAGGCACAAAGGGGCCTATGATGGGCATTCCCCATAATCTGAACAAGCACTGTGTAGTCTCTTGATGAAGCATCCACTCGTGTGGGTAAAGTTGGTTGGCCAGCTGATTTTGCTCCCCTGGAAGATAAACAGCTTGAAAAAGAATCTGATGAGCTATCTTGAAAGTCCAAAGATGGACTGCCTCATTGCATAGGAGGAGAGATCTGGTACCACCCTGTTTGTTGATGTAGAACATGGCAACTTTGTTGTCTGTCTGAATAAGCACTCTCCATCCCAATAGGTGGGGACAAAAAATGCAAAGGGCATTGGCAATCAGAGTTCAAACACATTGATGTGATAAGAGGCTTCTTGTGGAGTACACTCTCCCTATGTGGTGAGACCCTGGAGATAGGGCCCCCCCCCCAACCATGCTTGTATGCATCAGTGGTCAGGGTACACTGTAGTGTAGACTGTTAAAGGTAACCTGACAAGTAGGTTCTTGGTGGTGCACCACCAGTTGAGGGAGATTACAAACTGAAGTGAGATGGTGATCATGTCCATGAGGCAACCTGTGGACTGTCTGATCTGAGAGGGTCCACTGTCCTCTTTGCATATGAAGACAGGCATATGAACGACAAACTGTTGAGGCCATGTGACCCAGAGGACATAGCCTTCTCTTGCAGCAAGATTGGTTTGGTGTGGCAATGGGTTGCCCATGAGATGAGACGTTGAAGGCAATCTTCTAGCACAAAGGACCGAGCCTTTGTGATATCTAGAAGAGCCCCTGCAAACTTTAATATTTGAGTGGGCATCAGATGTGCCTTTGGATAGTTGACTACAAAGCCTATTTGCTGTAGCACCACTCACTGCCACACTCTGGTCTGGCTTCAGCCTCGCACCATTCTGCTCTGCCACTGGGATCTTCTGGATTCCCACCTCTCGTTGCTTTCACCATCTCCTCCGTTGTCCATACTCTGCAGGTAGTACCATTTACTGAACGCCAGTCCCGTTGGGTACAACCATTTATACCCGATGTTTTCTTTCCGCAGCCTCGCCGTGTTCTCTCTCCAGTTCCTTCCTCATTGTAAAGTAGCAGAAGCTAGATCTGCATTAGATAGCCATTTCATTTCCTTGCCACAAACGTTCCCGGAGACTGCATGTTGGCTGCTATTCTTTCCTTTATGATGTATCATGCATCCATATTATAATGTCTCTTGGTTTTTCTTTTCACACCAGCCCTAGGGATCTGTGTGCTCTATCCAATGTTCTCCTGCTCTACAGTGTCCTCCGCTGCTAGTACTACTGCACAGATCTTTCACCATTTTCATACAGTTTCTGCAACTTTCCTTCTCCGGTACCCCTTTTATTCTTAAAATTATGACAATGAGTTCCGTTTTCCATATCTTCTAGTTTCAAAGCCAAGGCTTCCTTCGCTGCCTCCCATTCTTGAACTGTAGTCTGTAATACGTCCACTCTTTTCTCGATTTCCTCTATGCATCCCCCTGCTTCAGTAACCTGAGATCCCACCTCATTAACATCTGTATGCAGCTGAGAGAACATCTCCTCCAGGTCTCCTTTAAATCCTGCTATTTCAGATTTTAGTTCTGTAAACCATGATCTTATTTCCTCCTTCGAAACAGGCAGCACCGCTCTGTGTTGCTATGCTCCTCCCTCTTGCTCTGGCTGCACAAGGTGGCGTTTTCGGCCACATCCTCTGCCATTTTCTCCTTCTCCAGGGAATCGGTACGAGTGCTTGCAAAAGCATAATCCCTCAAATCAGCTGTTTTCTTATATGTTGAGGCCATTCTCATATCTACCAGGTTCTCCAGCTCTTACACTTTAAGCGGAGGGTCTTCACCTCACCAAAAAGCGATTTAAAACTTATTTTCTTTTCGTTGTTAGCAGAGCTACAGCCCTAGCCATCCATACCAGGCAGGTGACATCACTCCTGTGTGTGTTTGTTGATCGTGATGTAATCATTTTGCATTGTTCTGTATTTTTGTAATGCATCTTGGTCTCCGTTTTCTCTTTAATGAAATCAGAGAAGCCAAAAGGCATCTCAGAAAAATAAAGTACCTGGGGGTTTGTGGTTTTTGTGCTATAGCTGTTCTACATTGTGCCACTGCCGCATTCATGATGGAATGGTTCCAGTTCTCTATTGTGCTTTCAAGGTCTGTGTGGTTTGGTCCAGTCTAGGTAATACTTCATGCAAAAATTGTTCTTTGTTATAGGTCTCAAATCTCCTCTCAATGTGGTGCTCCTGGGTGGGCATATCATGTTAAATGTTATTATATAGTGGTCAGACCATGGGGTCGGTGATATAGTTGGGGGGAGGGGGCTTATGCGGTTGTCACTTATCAGAGTGGACGGGGTGAAGATGAGATCCAGGGGATGAGACAGGGTGCAGCCTTGTCATTGTGGGCTCGTGTATTAATTGGGTATTGTTCATGGCCTCCATGGCTCTAAAGGAGAGAGTCAGCCTCCTTTTGGGTTGCTGAGTTGAGGCTGAAGTCCCCTATTGTCAGCATGGGTTTGTGATGCAAGGAAGGTGCATACCTCTTCCAGTATTTTTGAACGCTCTTCAGTTTTGCCATTGGGGGCTCTGTAAGCGAGGCAAAATGTGATGTATTTGTTTGAGATAATTACAGTGTTGCTTTCCTCTGTACCATTCGTGGAGATCATTTTAAATTTGAAGTGAGTCTTGGCAAATATCAGCACTCCTCCTTGCTTGTGTGAACTTGGACAGTTAAAGGCCATGTACGTGTGTGGCGTGAATTGCTTTAGGAGTACTTGATTGGTTCCTGACAGCCATGTTTCCATTATGTGCATTATGTCTGTGTGTCGTCTTGAATGTAGTCTACTATTCCGTTTACTTTATTTCTAACTGATCTGGCATTTATTAATGTGCAGCTGATCAACGTGTCCAGTACTGGGCTTTTGTTAATTATCTGTTAATTTGGTGCATCTGATGGGTATGAGTCTGTCCACGCTTGGTTGCGTGTTTGTTTTGGAGATGCCATTGAGCATTGCACTACTACCATCAGACATATAGTGCAATCTGAGTAGTGTAATGTGCTGGGAAGGCTCTGGCTTGCCTTAGTAGAAGTAGGAGCCATATAATTAATAGGAGCATGGATGTGTGTGAGGAGCCATGTCTGATAAAATCCTGGAGGGACATGTTGGGTGGGGGGGGGGGGAAATCAGAGGGAATATCCTGCTCAGAATCAAGAGACTCAACATTGGAATCTGAAGAATTGGTACCAGTATCCGCTAGAAAGTCAAAGTAGTGATCGCCTGTACCGTGGTATCAATGATGCTTTGATGCCGAAGCCCGGTACTGATGCTGCAGAGTGCACTGGGGTAGGCCGAGACTCCGTTCATGTCAGTGCCTGCCACCTGCATAACACCTCTGAAGCCCCTGATGCATAAATATCGAAAGACCACACCGAAGTGATGAAATCCGAGCGCCTCAAAGGCCCCGGACACTACTGCTGTCAGGATTGAGGCCAGACTCCTCTCGATAACTTGGACTCTCTCAGAGGGAGACTGGAGATGACTAGATAGAATGTGCCACCGTTCCAGAACAAGGTAATGGGGGCTCTGCCGAAGACAGAGTCCTGGGAGTATCCCCAAGCCCCTCTGAGGCTTTGGGGGAATGGTCCTCCCGCAGGGACTGTTTGGCTGGCCAGCCTACCTCTTGGTCTCCCAACACCGAGTGCCGATGTTGATGGCAAAGATTGGGACTCCTTCGGTGCCAGTGCAGAGGTATTCTATACCATTTCTGCCAGTGAAGCAGAGCGATGCTTTTTGCTGTGTTTGGACTTCAAAGAACCATGGGAACCATATCCTCATCCTTCTTGACCTCTGCTGATTTTGACACTGTTGACCACAATCTTCTCCTTGATACCCTGTCCTCACTTGGTTTTAAGGGCTCTGTACTATCCTGGTTCTCCTATCTCTCCCATTGCTCTTTCAGTGTTTGTTCTGGTGATTCCTCCTATACTACCACCCCTCTTTCAGTTAGAGTAACCCAGGGGTCTGTTCTAGGCCCTCTCCTTTTCTCTACACCCAGTCCCTTGGTGCCCTCATCTCTTCCCATGGCTTTCAGTATCAGAGATTTGGGAGTCATCAGCATAACAATCTATCTTCACCTGACGTTTCTCTTACACTCCAAGCTCGTATCTCTGCTTATCTGACATTGCTGCCCCGATGTCACTGCTGTCTGAAACTGAACATGGCTAAAACTGAACTTTTCCCCCTAAACCCGCCTCCCCCTTCCTCTTATCACTGTTGACAATATTCTTCTTACTGTTTCCTCAGCCTGCAACCTTGGGGTCATCGTTGACTCCTCCTCCACACATTCAACAGACAGAAAAAGAAACAGCTTTTAGCAAACTAACAAAAATTCACCCCCTCCTCTCTGAGCACACTAAAATGCTTGAGGAGACCAGCAAGGAGGAAGTTAGAATAGTCACGACGGGATGTAACTAAGAAGTGGACAGAGTCATCTCTCTATCTATCTATTCAGAGCTCTGCCAGCGCTGAAACACTCATAACCCCTCTTCCGATATCACTTCATTGGCTCCCCTTCCGCTTCCATTTCCAACTTCTCCTTCTAACCTACAGATGAATTCACTCTACTTTCCTCTCTCCCTACACCCCTCCTTGTGAACTCCGCTCCTCCTCTCCACGCCCTTTTCCTCTACCACCAACGCCAGACTTCTAACCTATGGATGAATTCACTCTACTTTCCGCTCTCCCTACACCCCTCCTTGTGAACTCCGCTCCTCCTCTCCACGCCCTTTTCCTCTACCACCAACGCCAGACTTCTAACCTATAGATGAATTCACTCTACTTTCCGCTCTCCCTACACCCCTCCTTGTGAACTCCGCTCCTCCGCTCCGCGCCCTTTTCCTCTACCACCAACGCCAGACTTCGACCGTTTCACTTTGCTGCAACTTATGCCTGGAACAAAACTTCCTCTATCTTTACATCAAGTCTCATCTCGTCGTCTTTAAATCCATGCTAAAGGCTCAGCTCTTTGAGGTCACTTTTGTTCCCCTTGTGTCTTCTCTCAGAGATTTAGAGATCTGACCAATTGTTGTATTGTTTCAATGTAAACTGCACTGATGACAAATAGCGCGGTATATAAGAAAATTAAATAAATAGATTGTAAGCTCTACAAGCAGGTACTGTCTTCTATTTGTGTTTGTACAGCGCTGCATTCACCTTGTAGCACTATATAAAGGATTAATAGTAGCAGAAGTAATATTAACAATCAGTAATGCAGCATTAACATCCATCACATCTGATATTTTCTCAGTAACATCCCGAGTAGAAGCTTTAAAAGTTTAAAAAACCCCACACCTCACTCAATTGTCAATCTTGTCAAAATTTGGCTGAACCTTGAGAGATCCATATTTTGCTTGGAGATAGTATCCAAAAGGAGACCGATAGCCTCCCAAATAGATTCTAAAGTGAACCTCTTTGGCCGCAGGGGAGAGAAAGCTTAGCGTGGATTCAGCCATCGTCCACACTAATACATTCACCTCCATCTGCCACCCCACCCGGAAGAGACGTTCTCACTGCCGGTTTATCTCCTGCTAAGCCTGCAGGGACTCCAGAGGGCAGACCAGACAGCTTCATCACCTCCCCCCCCCCCACCCCTCAGTCAGAGACAAACACTGCGCCGACATGTGACGCTGATGGCTCCAGGCTAGACGACCAAGTCCTCCTGGATATGGTAGTGGAGCTCGTGCAGTCTGAGAGGATGTATCCACGTCAGAAGACAGATAGGAGTCATTCATACTCATCCCCGCCAAGCCTGACCTAATCTCTGCCAAGGCCAACCTGGAAATCTCCAAAAAGTGGTCCATAAGGCCAGAAACAGGAGGCTGGGGCCCAGAGGGTGACAAACAAGCCTTACCTTTTCATTTAGGCATAGGGAAAGTTCTTACAAAATGAGAGCTCACAGTAGTGGTCATGTAGAACCACGCTCCACCCCCTTTTTTTTTTTTTTTTAATAGCATGCAGAGCACCTGTTCAGCCCCCTCCCAAATGCTGGAGTGGAGGAAAGGACAAGACTGCACACGATGAACTCCATCTCTCCCCTAAATATTGGGGAAGAGGAAGGGGACCCCATGTCCACCAAGACCACTTACCCCAACCTCTTTGAATGTGCTAAGCGAGGGAAGGCGAGTGGGTGGGTGCACCAGGTTCTGCACCCTTAAGCCTTGTAGCTAGGAACAGCCAACCTATGCTGCAAAATCCACATGGGAGGGGAGGTTCTGCCCTCCCAGGGATCTGTAGCCAGCAAAAGCCAAGATACGCCCCAAAACCTAGTAACTCCCCTTTCTCCTACCAGTTTAGAATGCACAGGTTAAGATAACCTCCATCTGCTGGAGACTGAGAAATACTGGTGAGAGCAGGGTGGAATAGGGCCCCTATACCATGCCATCAAACCAGTGGTTCTCCACCTCCATCTGCTAGTAGGCAAGCATAACCCATGTGCTTGGACTGGAGCAACAATTAGGAATCTTCATGAGATATTTGCATACACTACCCCCACTGTGCACAAATCTCAAATATTCATTCTGAAAACCAGGATAGACTGTGGCCCAAATTGGATCATGAAGGTTCCTATTCTTTTTTTTTTCTATTTTTATAAATGAAGGAAGGTACAAAAGTTCACTCATCATACTGATTTTGGCAAATATACGCAGATCCTAGTAATCCCCCTCCAACCCCCAAAACCTACTTACACAATACACCCATACTCTTTCCAATTATATACTATTGTGTACCCTGCCCTTTGCACCCAGGCCCAATCTTTACCCCAAGTATCCGGGATCGCCAACTCCAGTTCTGGAGGCCCGCAAACCAGTCAGATTTTCAGGATATCGCTAATGAATAGGCACTAGTAATCTGTGAGCTCTCATTAAAATCATCTGTAGTACCTGAGGATTGGAGAGTGGCCAATGTAACCAGTTTTTAAAAAGGGTTCCAGGGGTGATCCGGGAAACTACAGACCAGCGAGTCAGACGTCAGTAATGGTCAAAATAGTAGAAACCATTATAAAAAGAATAAAGTTACTGAGCATATATATTCATGGCTTAATGGAAGAAAGTCAACATGGATTTATCCAAGGAAAGTTTTGTCTTACTAATCTATTATACGTTTTTGAAGGTGTGAATAAACAGTAGACAAAAGGCGAGTCTGTTGATATAGTGTATCTGGATTTTCAGAAAGCCTTTGACAAGTTCCCTCATGGCGAAATTAAAGTCATGGGATTGGAGGCAGTGTAGTATTGTGGATCAGGAACTGGTTAAAAAGACAGAAAAAGAGTAGGACTAAATGGCCAATTTTCTCAATGGAGAAAGGCGAATAGTGGAGTACCCCAGGGATCTGTGCTAGGCCTACCACCATTTAACATCCATAAATTTAACAGGTTTTTATATCGTTTTCTCAGTTCAATCAAAGCGGTTTACATTGTAACAGACTTGGTAATGTACATTAAACAGGGACATTGATAATCCTCCATTGCCTCAGAAAAATCCAAGTTAAGTGACTTGCCCAAGGCCACAAGGAGTGCTAGTGGGAATCAAACCCTGGTCTCTTGGTTCCCAAGCCAGTGCTCTAACCATTATGCTACTCCTCCATTCCACATAAATGACCTAGAAATAGGAATAATGAGTGAGGTGAACAAATTCGCAGACAACACAAAATTATTCAAAGTTGTTAAAACACAAGAGGACTGTGAAAAATTGCAAGAGGACCTTGAAAAATTAGAAGACTGGATGTCCAAATGGCAGATGAAATTTCATGTGGACAAGTGCAAAGTTACGCACCTAGGAAAGAACCCCCAAACTATGGTTACACTATGCAAGGTACCACCTTAGAAACCATCACCTGGAAAAAGATTTGTCATCAATGGATTTGGATTTGGAGTGGAGTGGCCTAGTGGTTGGGGCAAGGGTTATGATGGGTACACGACGCGCACGTTTCGGGCACTCTAGCCCTGTTTCAAGTGTGATAACCAGAATTTCAGAAAACTTCGTACACCATTTTTCAAATGCCGTCAACGCAGCTGAGGTCAATCTTACAATGGCTGACAAAACGCTTTTAAAATAAGAGAACCATCCAATCAGTATCGGGAAAAAACCCCACATGACGGGGAACCGTGCGCGTCGTGTACCCATCATAACTGGCGTTTCTGAATGAGATAAGTCTACCTGACTAATATTTTATTGGTTAATTAAACTTTAACTTTATTTTTTGGTGAAGAACCTTTGAGAATAAAAAGTAGCTATTCGCCTGGTGTGGGTCGGTTTCCCTTCCGGCCTTCCCACGACTAGCTCCGAAAAAAGAATAATTACTTGGATGGTCATTGATTGAGGTTGGGAGTTTTTTGTATATGCTATTGATTTGCCCTGACCTGAAGGTGTATTCTGTTTTGATATTCACTACGTGCCTTATCTATGGCTGCTGATACATTTGCTTTCACTGAAGAACAACTTGAGTTATTTCGACAGCGCCCCTGTCTCTTCGATGAAGATCAGACGGTGAATGTGGTTTCTTCCTCAATATCTGCATATAAAACTCTATGTAAGCGATTGGTAAGAGCACAGCTACATGGAGCTGGGATGATACAATATTTAAAAACTAGAGTTATTCCACGAGGGCTACGAATGACTCGAGCCCCTAAAATGTTTAAATGGGACACCGACTTTGTTGAAAAATGGAATAGGATATCTAATAAATGTAGTTTCGATCTTATGGCGTTAATTTTAGAGCATACTACCCAAGAAGAGTTAACGTTGAATACACAAATTGCTGACGCTAAAGTTACTTTATCAAAATCAATGGGAGAGGATCCATGGAAGGTTAAATTATTAGATTTGGATCGCCAGATCAAAAGTTATACAGATTATATTAAATCATTGAAAACGAAGAAATTCATGCGTGATAAAAAAAGATTATGAGGATAAACGCGTCTATTACTGGATGTATGAACAGGAGGATGTTATTGAACCGGTAAGGAAAACAGCGTCTTTTGACCGTACTTCGGATGACACTGATGATAGTACTTCGGGGTCAGAAAATCAAAAACATACCCGAGGTCGTCCGGTTTTTCGGCGAGGCCGGCGCTCTCGTCAAAATCAGATACCCGACGACTGGGAACCCCCAGTTACGAGACAACGCTACAAACAAATCAATCAATAGTAGTTAATTTATCTAAAAGGGTTTTGTCCCCTGTACAAGAGCAATTGTTGAATTATGGTCTATTCTATGTTCCAACTTTCCGGTATGACTCTTTTGAAATGCGTGTTTATCTCTACCGGTTTTTTCGTAAGCTTTGGATAATTCAATTTTTTCAAGATCGTACCTCTGTAAATGATGGCTCTATTGTTTGTCCCAAGTCTCGTTGGATGCCTCCAGAACTACCAACTGACTCCGTACTTACAACTTTTCAATCTTTAGTGCTTCGTGATGTGTCTCTCTTGGAACAAAGATCTAATAGATCATATTCTAATTTAACATACGCTGAACGCTCAGCTTTAACGGAGTTAAGCTCTGATTCATCTCTTGTTATACGAAGGGCCGACAAGGGGGGGTGCTCTAGTGTTACAAGATATGTCTGCCTATACACGGATACTTCGTGAACATCTACAGGATTCCGCTATTTATAAACGCTTATTGGCTGATCCTACAAATTTATTGTTACAAGAAATAAAGACTATACTGGGTTCTGCACTTCAAAACAACTGGATCACAAAACGTGAATATCAATTTTTATATAGGGCTTACCCTACATGTCCAGTTATTATATGCTTCCGAAGATCCATAAATCTCTTCTTGCCCCCCCAGGACGGCCTATAGTCTCCTGTCGGAATTCAATTCTGGAACCATTGTCCATCTTCTGTGATGAGTTTTTGAAGCAAGAAGCTTGTATGGTAAATTCTTTTATTAGGGATTCTACCCATTTTTTGCAATTGATTTCCCACCTGACTATACCATCTGGTGCATTGTTGGTCACATTAGATGTCGTCTCTCTCTATACCAATATTAATCAACTGGAGGCTTTGGATCTTTTACAATATAAATTTTCTTTTGCGCCAGATCGGTTACCGAAACAGTTTTTGTTACAACTTGCAGAACTAGTTCTTACTCGGAACTATTTTGTATCCGAAGGGATTTATTATCAGCAGCTCTCAGGTATCGCTATGGGGGCTACAATGGTGCCATCTATAGCCACCCTATATTTAGCGGATATGGAAAATTCTATGATTGCACAATCAGTTATGTATCAACATGTTCTAATATGGAAGCGTTTTCTAGATGATATATTTTTTATCTGGTTATCTGATCTAGTAACATTGCAGGATTTTATACATTGGCTCAATAGTTTAAAACCAAATATTTCTTTTACTGCTCACATAGATGCCAATGAGATAGAGTTTTTAGATCTAAAAATTTTTTATCAAGATGGACACCTATATACATCACTATACCGAAAAGCAGTACAAAGGAATAGCCTTCTACACTTTTGTAGTTTCCACCCAGGCCCCTTGCGACGTGGGCTTCCCTATGGGCAATTTCTTAGACTACGACATCTATGTCATTCATTAGAGGTGTTCAAAATTCATGCTCAAGATCTCTGTAATCGTTTAAAAGTACGGGGATACCCAGATTGTGTTATAGGAAAAGCATACAAAAGAACATGTTGCACTCATCGTGAGTGGTTACTGGATCCTGCATATGCTGTTTCAAAATCACCTGTTTTACCGAAAGTTACTGGGGTCCTACCCTATATGACTCTTAGTCCACAAATACTACGGATCTTAAACTCATTGGCCTATACTTCAACTCCATGATTGCTTTAATCTCCCTCTACAGATTGCGTTTTCTCGGGGTCGTAATTTAGGAGATACCCTTGTTAAAACATCTATGAAAGAAGATCGATGTGCTTACTCGGAACCCATTTCTGGTCATTTAGCGTGTCAACAATGTAAATATTGTATTTCTACTTTTACTGGTATTGAATGGATTCACCCCTGCACACACCAAGTATTTCGACGTCGATGGGATACTGATTGTAATCCTGCTTATGTAGTATATATAATTCAATGTCCCTGTCCTCTTCTGTACATTGGTAGGACAATTCGCTCTATGAAAAGCCGCTTGACTGAACATGCTTCACGTCATCGATGTGCGGTATTGTCTGCACCTATGGTGTCTCACTGTATGGAATATTCTCATTCTTTTGACCAGCTTCACTGGTCAATTATTGATCATGTTCCAACTAATCCTCGGGGAGGACACCGTGAAGAGCGTCTTCAGTATCTCGAACAACGCTGGATATTCCGTCTTGGAACAATGGAACCAGGAGGCATGAATAAGGAAATTGATTGGCAGAGCCTCATTTGAATACAAAATGTGTATTGCAAAATCTATTCATAACATCGCTGAATTTTTGCTTGTCAAAAAATGAGGCCCGGGAATCTGGATAGTTAAAATGACTTACACAGTTCTATTGAATAAGGTTTCGTCATAACTCTATGCAGGCCAATCAGATCAGGGGTTCCCCGTCATGTGGGGGTTTTTCCCGATACTGATTGGATGGTTCTCTTATTTTAAAAGCGTTTTGTCAGCCATTGTAAGATTGACCTCAGCTGCGTTGACGGCATTTGAAAAATGATGTACGAAGATTTCTGAAATTCTGGTTATCACACTTGAAACAGGGCTAGAGTGCCCGAAACGTGCGCGTCGTGTACCCATCATAACTGGCGTTTCTGAATGAGATAAGTCTACCTGACTAATATTTTATTGGTTAATTAAACTTTAACTTTATTTTTTGGTGAAGAACCTTTGAGAATAAAAAGTAGCTATTCGCCTGGTGTGGGTCGGTTTCCCTTCCGGCCTTCCCACGACTAGCTCCGACAAAAGAATAATTACTTGGATGTCATTGATTGAGGTTGGGAGTTTTTTGTATGTGCTATTGATTTGCCCTGACCTGAAGGTGTATTCTGTTTTGGTATATCTTCCATCGGCACAAGGCAGTTAGTCTACAACCACCTTCCATCCATCACCGGAAGGTCTCATCTTCCAGTGCCTTGCAATCTCACTTCTCGTAACAGTTTTTGCTATCTACTCATGCCTCTCCAACACAGGGCTTCAAAACACTCTTGCTAATCCCTCCTAGTTATTCTGAGCAAACACACACCTCACTTGAAGGCAAGCAAAAAAGTCTTTGATCCAAATGGTACTTCCCCCTTAGGTCCTCAAAATGATCACCTCTCCTCCTTCCATACATTGTCCCAGTCTAAGCCCCCTACCCTCCCAAAGCTGAAAAACCTGCAATTCTACAGCTGGGGGGGGGGGGGAAATCTCTGCTTGATCAGTGTTAACCTAGATATACCTGTATATCCTATTTACTCTCACCAAGAATTCTACTTTTTTTTTTTTTTTTTTTTTTTAAGTAAGCTTTGTGTAAGGGTCTTCAGTTCCTGCAAGCTTCTCTGCCCTTCTGGCACCCATAGACCACCTAGTCATCTACCTCCAACTAAGTCCCCCTCAAGGTTACTAAAGCCTTCCCTGGGTCCCTGCACATCATGAATGGTCCATAGTTGCATCGCCCTGTAACACATGGCCAACTCTCCCTCCTACTTAGGAATGAAACCAAATGTTACAAGCTACTGGGGGGGGGGGGGGGTCTGCACCACCATATAAATTTAAGCATCTTTCTCCAAATTGTTCTTAAAGTGATCTCAGGGATTTCAACAGGGAGCATCCGAAAGAGAAAGGCCATCTTAATGCTCGCAATTCTAGCTAGCTAAGACGATTCAGCTAACCCAACATTCTAATCCCCACCTAACCTTACTATTGTCTCTGAAGTTGGCCCTACATAGCTGGGGGCATCCACCACTCTTTATGCCCCCACATATTTAATACTGGAGGTCACCTATTTAAAAAAGTGGGACATACAACATAACTGTGCCGTGCAGGGTGTCTGCACTGTACTTACAATATAACAGTGTAGTAACAAATTAACAAAAATAACAATGTAACAGGGGGTTATGTACAGGATTGAGCAGGGTACTATATACAAATAGGTTATTACTACCTAAAACCAGCCAGTCAGCCATATTCTCATGCCCCACACCAGTAGTGGTAGAGTGATGTACAGGTGAAGAGTGCATCATCTGCAAATAAAATAACCCAACCTCTTCCCTCAGCCCTCTCAGGACCTGCTCCCTTGCCCCAAAGAAATCCACCTCTAGAGGCATGCGAGACATCTCGCTCCCACCCTGCCCATCTCCACTTAGTTATTCAAATAAAACACCTCATTCCTTAGTTCCAGCCCCCATCTTTCCATAGATAAAGGGCCAAAAACAAACAAACTAGTCCATTGCAAGTACAACCCCCATTCCCAAAACACCAACATCCCTCCAATACTACTAAACAACCCCTCCAGTCCATTAAACATTCCACTCACACTGTCCTTTGTGTTGAACACTACTCACAACTTGTCTCCCAATGATTATCACCCCGCCCCCCCCCCCCCCCCACCTCTACTCTTTCCTTGTCTTCTGCTCCTTCCCTTCCTGGCTCCCCCAGTATGCACATTCTTAATCTTCCCTGTCCTGAAATGGCACCATCTTTATTTTTAACCCTATACACCACTAGCGAAGGATGGTTAATCAAATCAAACCAAATGTTCCCCAGCACCTCTAGGGCCTAAAATAATTTGCAGTCAGCAATACAATATGCAGCACAAAAGTGACACCCCTACAGTCCCAAGAAACAAATAAAAACCCATGTGGCCCAAAAAGCAGCACACAAGAACAGCAACTAAGGTCCATAAGATCAAAATAGCACAAGGTTCCTCTGCATGGAATTTGCTCACTATCACGCGACCCTCTGGGACACACAGAAAAACATGGTTTGTGGGAGTTGCAGCATTTAACCCTTGGGGAGTCCCATTTAGGGAATAAACTGTACTGGGATGCCAGAAATGGATTTTAAAAGGGTGAGCATGTTGAATTGCTGCTGTAGTGTGCCACATACCTTAGCTTCACTGTAGAGCATGTGGCTTGGAGCTTGTTTAAACAAACCAAGTTTAGGTTTAGAATAAGTTAAATGGAAACATGCACTGAACTCATTCCAAGGTTTGGGTGGCATAGGGATGGCAACAGGACTTGATCTAGTTACAAGGGGTACATCAGTGGAGACTACATTTTGGGATGCAGTGGGCAGTTATTATAATGCAACATTTGCAACAGACACCAGTTACCAAGGATGAATATCGAACCCACTTACTACCCTAGTTTACACCTGTTTCAATTCTGCTTTATTGTTCATGATCAGAAAGAAAGGTGGCAAGACAAAGCAGTCGTAAGCTGAGATTGTGTGGGCCTTTGTTTACAGCAACCAGTTAAAATGTCCCTTCCATCCCCCCCACCCCCAGCTTTAGCACTACAGCCGATTTCCTCCAGCTTGAAGCACTGTAGCAGCTTTCATATAAAATGGATCGTCTCCAACCAGCAGGTGCGTATGTACGAAGCTAGTTGAGATTTGTAGAAGACTGCAGTTCTCCCAGTTCTTACCAGATATTTCTGCAACAAAGCCTAGGAATTGAACTAGATAGCCAAACACTGATGCTTCAAGAAATAAGACAGGTTTAGGTCAGATAGCTCTGCTTGCATTATGATAATTACCCACATGATCAACATGAATTAATAAGCTTACCTGTGACACACTGGAGTGAGACAGAATTGGGCTAATGTGTTCTGTTGCCAGGTCTGCACAGGCTGACATGCATAGAGTGGCGAGTATGAGGATAACCATCGATCTCCAACGGGACCAGTGAACAACAGCACTGTGATGATGACCCTGCACTATTACAAAAATGATGGAATCCTAGGTCACAACCATACACAAGTGAGCCACATTCCTCCCCCCCCCCCCCCCCCGATCTCTCAATATGGATTAAATTTAGGTAAAACAGACAGAACACACTGACTAGCAAAGGGAAACAATGAGGCAGATGCTAAGTGGATAGGCAGAGGTGGTGAAATCAGGCCTTACCTGCTAAGTTTTTTCCTTGAGTTTCTCCAGTCCAGTCCCATGAATTATGCCTCCCCACCAGAACTTAACTGCCCATTAGAGTTTCCCCTCACTATTTACCCATAAAGGGAAATCATAGACCATACTTGTAAATGGTGAAATTTTACTTTCAGTTAACTTCCTTTCCTGGAATCCTGCTAGACCAATCCAGACTAGTAGGTAGTGCTCCCCTGTCAGCAGATTGATGAGACAGAAAATCACAGCAGCTTTGCAACATCATCCTTGGTATAAAAGCACAGACCCCTAGAGGTCAGCTTCAGTATACTCCTGGCAAGCAGCATGAATTCAGAACAGTCCAAAACTAAAACTACCAGACTACGAAACACTGACTGGAACATAGAGACCACCAGACTGAGGGCACCAGTGGAAGAACTAAGTGACCACCAGACAAAGGATCTCAGCAAAGTGACAACTGCAGGAACCTCCAGCAAAATGTCCAAGAAGAAACATGTCGCATTCGACTGACATTGGCTTTCTTGGCGACAAGATCAGAACAGTACAAGGTGGGTCCTGGACTGGTCTAGCAGGATTCCAGGAAAGGAAATTAAGTAAAAATTTCACCTTCCAAAACATCCTGCGAGACCAGTCCAGACTTGTGGGAAGTACCAAAGCTACCCCACCTTAGAGCAGGAAGATACAGCTGCCGCCAAAACCACAGCCCCAAACTGAGTTGCTTCCCGAGCTTGGAGATCCAAGCGATAATGAACAAAAGTAGATAGGGACAACCACGTCACTGCTCTACAAATATCAAGTGGAGAGGCCCACGATCTCTCGGCCCATGAAGTGGCCTGCACTCGAGTAGAATGTGCTCGAAGAACTGGAGGAACAGGCTTAATGTGAAGGATAAGAGCAGATTCAATGGCCTCCTTAATCCAACAGGCTATTGTGGCTTAGGAGGCTGCCACCCCTTTTTGGGGACAAGTGAACAAGACAAAGATTGTCAAAAAGCTGAAATGGATTAGTAACCTTGAGATAGTGATGGAAGATGCGGCTCATGTCTAGCCGATGAAGAACTTGGCGATTAGCCAAATCTCATTCCTGGAAGGCGGCAGGAAGAGACAGATTGGTTGAGATGGAAGTCTGAAACGACCTTTAGCAAAAAGGCAGGTACCAGACAAAGGGTGACTCCCTCCAAAAAAAGAAAAGAAAGGGGTCCTGGCATGAAAGGGCCTGGAGTTCAGAAATACACTGGGCTGATGTAACCGGAACCAAAAATACTGCTTTGAGCATCAGATCGTTAAGAGACAAAGCCTGGAATGGCTCAAAGGGGGTTCTGGCTAAGGCGCAGAGTACCTGGGAAAGATACCAACTGGGAACTATCACAGACCCCGCGGAGAAAATGAGCTATGTTTGTGAGAGGTGAGGAATGCCCCTGAACCGGACCTCTAAAGCCATGACCTGTAACTAAGGAATTAAGGGCAAGCCCCCAATTGAAACCGTGCTGGGAGGAAAGAATCAAATTACCGGCACCCCTCCTGTTCATGGGGAGACCGACTGACGTGACCACCAAGAGAAGATGTGCGAAACCCGGGTATAAGCTGCAGAGGTTGATGGACACCTCACCTTAAGTAAGGTAGTGACCATCTGCGTGAATATCCTTTGCACTCTAGCTGACGCTGCTCAAGAGCCAGACTAAGCGAGTAGGGAGTAGGATCAACCATGTAAATGGGACCCTGCTGCAGGAGACCTAAGCGTGAGCCCAGAGGCAGAGGCAGGGGCACAAGCAGGCACAGGAGGTTGGCATACCAGGGCCATTGAGGCCAATCCAGAGCCACCAGTACTACTCGACCCGGATGGCTTTCTATCCTGCAAATTATGCAGCTGATTTGCGGCCACGGAGGAAAGATGTACAAGCAGGTTTGAGCAGGGCCAGGGTTGAGTTAGGGCATCTAGTCACTGAGACCATGGCTCCTTCCGATGGCTGAAGGATGTCAACATGGTGTTGGAGCAGGTGGCTTGCCAGTCAGATAGCAGCAGACACTGAAAATGCCCCTTGTAAGTAGTAGACAAGCAGCCCCCCACCAGGCAATGAGCACCAACCGCAGGCTATCTTCTGGCAAGTGCTGAGGCTTGGACCTCCAACTCCTTAAAGAGCTTCTTCAGGTCCTCGCCGAAGAGAAGTTTACATTTAAAGGGCAGCTTGGCGAGGCATGCTTTAGAAGCCATATCCACCTTCCAATGGTGAAGCCAAAGCCAGTGGCAAGCTACTGTGCATGCCGCAAGGCGGAGAAGATCATACAGGGCATCCGCGATAAAGGAAGTGACCGATTCTAAGCAAGACAAAGCCAGGTCTGCTGGCAGCAGCTGAAGCCACCACAGCAGAGCCCGTGCAGCGAGACCTCCACCTACCACTGTCTGTAACACTAAGTCAGAAGGAAAGGAAGTCTTCAGAAGTTCTTCCACTTTCTGGATGATCTGGTCCTATAAGGCAAAACCACCCTTGAAGGGGATGGTTGTGTGTTTAGTGATAGCTGTCACGATGACATCCACCTTAGGGAAGCGCAGCCATTTGTCAAGGTCCTCCGGAGACCAGATATACAATCGTCCCAAATGGCATGCAGAGTGCAAGGACACATCTGGCCATACCACTCCAAGGTGGCCATCTGTTGGAGCTCTAAAGGGAAAGAAATGGGTTTGTTAGGCTTCTTTATGCCCATGATGATGGTGTCCACCTGAGATTTAGAAGGATCTTGAGGGGCAGAAGGCTAGGGGTGAAGCGCTTCAGAAATCTGTGCTATGAGCACCAGAAGTTCCTCTTTTTGGAATGAACGGATATCTTGACCTTCATCCCTAGGTTCTTGATCCTCTTGCGCCTCTTCCAGCAATGAAAGTTCTCCTTCCTCTCTGTTGGACAGACTGGAGAGAGAGATCCTCCGACTGACATTCCCCATCCTCCCAATCAGGGTGCAAGTCCCCTGTGGGAGAGGCCGGTCTGAGTTGAGAAATGGAGGAAGTGGCAGGGGCTGCAGACAAACTGAGCCTGGGACGTTTTTGCTTAGGAATCAAAGTAGGCAGTGGTTCAGAGAAGGCACCAGACCACACCACATCCCAGGCCTGGCAAAAGAGACAGGAACTGCTGATCTGCCTCGGTAGGAGCTTGCTGTGGTGGATGCTCAGGAAGAGAATTGGAAGGAAAGGCTCCACAGATGATTGAGAGGGTGCAGGTGGAGACAGAAAAGGTAGAGGAGAGAGACAATGATGGCATGGCTGTAGAAAGGCCCCCTGGATCGGCCGCACATGTAGTGCAGAGGGTATTTTGAAGAACTCTGCGTTGTCTCCCACAAGCCACACAGCATTGCAGGGGAGGAGACAGTAACCGGCAGCCAAGAAATAAATAAATAAAACTGTGGTGCAAAAAAACCGCAGCTCTCAGAAAGGCAAGGTAGCGAGAGACGAAGAACTGCCCTCAATAAAATGGCCGCCATCCGTGAAGGAGAAAACCAGTGAGCTGAAAGAAGCAGGAGAAAGGCTGCAGTGCACAAAATTGGCCGCCGCAAACAACGATTTCAGTGGGAGCAGCGGGAAAGAAGAAAGGAACCGTCTGACTGATTCGGGCAACGCGGCAGCCCAGGGATCAGAAATTAACAACCCCTGAAGAGAGAGCCGGAGTCCTGGACCTGACTGCCTCCACTGCTCTGTCCTCTGGATCCCTACCACACGACGGTCTCTGTGCCCGTCTAACTTTATACGAAGCCTTGAACTGAGAAAAACGGAAGTGGCAGGCTGCTGAAGAGAAAGGCCGTCGTGTACCTCTTGTACAGCAGCACTTTCCTTCAGAGGTGCTGTACTGATCTGCTTGATCAGAAGCTCCCTTGAACAGCAGGATAAGTGCCAAGGAGCACCGCTGTGTGCCAAAGACTGCTAGGCCAATACCCACAAGGAACTGGACTCCCTCAGGAGCTAAGAGGTTCACCATCTGCTGAGACAGAGAAAATACTGAAGCTGACCTCTAGGGGTCTGTGCTTATATACCAAGGATGATATCAAAGCTGCTGGCAGGGGGTGCTACCCACTAATTTGGACTTGTCTAGCAGGATGTTTTGGAAGTGTTGATTGATTTTACATTGTAAATATGTTATGAACAATCCCAATGTTCAAAGGTCTCCCACTCAATATTAACATTGGCTCCGATTATGCTATCCTTATGTTGTATGTAACAAGTTTTGTTTGCTGTAAATCGCCTTTGATCCCTGGAAATGGCAGCATAGAAAAAAACTCAAAGTAAGATGGAGACTGAGAACCACAGAGTTTGATGACACCATGTCATAAAGGTCCTGTGCAGCTGTCCATTCACCAGTATTTCTTAAGAAAGCAGACTGTAGAACATCAACCAGATAGCTATTCAGTACTCAGGGTATATATGTTCTGCTGTGAACCAAGTCTGGAATAGTCTATTAATATCCAGCTATGTAAATACCAGTCTGCAAAAATGCTCTGCACGTGATCATTAGGTTTCCTTCCAAAAGGCCCAGGAGAGACCATATGTCCAAACTATCTGTTGCCTATCCACACAGGAGTGCAGAAACAGTGGATAGAAACCACGGACTTGGAGTCCGCACCATATCCCTATGGTCATCCGGCACCTTTTTTTGTAAACATCAGTGCGGTTTACATACATCATAACTGCCCTGAAGATCCCAACACATATTGCAGTTCAAGACTACCCTTAACTTTAAAGAACTGCAAGGACAAAAGGTCAGCCTAGAAGACTTAAGGGTATGTTTACTAAACAGCGGTAGCAGCTTCCGTGCAATATCAGAGCCACGGCCCCATTGATTTCAATGGGGCCACGGCTCAGATATCATACGGAAGCTGCTACTGCTGTTTAGTAATCCAAACAGTTCTTAAAGTCACGTTGTGGAGTGTAAATAGCAATATAACACGAAACTCACTCCAATTAAAACAAAACTTGTTTCTTGATGTCAAAACCACAAATATGATTGTTTCCCAAAATGAAAACAGCAATAGTGGAATGAAAATCAATCAAATGTGGCCAGCAAGGTCTCAGCTTTCCATGGGCAATGGCAAATATCATCAAGACATACGTCTAGATATTGCCACTTAAGCCCGATAACATCAAGGACCTGCTGCCACCACCTTCCACATATACAAAAACTCTTCAACAAAATGAATGATAAACAAGCAACCGCATCAGCCCCCAAAAAACACTTAGCTTTTAACATGAAATAAGGGCAGGAGTTGACAAGCCGCTACCCCGACGTAACTGGTAAGCTCTTGTACGTTTCGCGAGCAAACTCACTGCATCAGGGGAAAATAATTCAGACAGCAGCCAAACTAGCACCTCAACATTGTTTCCTGTTTTACTGCTGTTTAGTAAATATACCCCTTAACCTTTTAGCTAAGATAACTCTGTTCCTGACCAGCCCTAGGAAAAAAAGGCCATAGCCTACCAGTGCTACCTTAGGCTACCAAAACACACTGCATCACTACCACTTCTCCAGGGTCCAAGCAATCTTAGGACAAACAGAGCTAAGATTCTACCACAGGGAACCAGAGAGCATTCAGAGGCCTTATTGCCATACATGCCCCCTCAGGCAGCAGACAGACTTCCTAGGGGAGAACCAACCAGACAGACTGCACACAAGATACCCCTTCTTCCCCAAGATGGAAGGCCTCATAACAAAACCTTGCTCATGCACAGGTAAAAACTAGACATCCCAGTGCAAACTCAACACGGCCCACATTAGAATGATACTGAGCAACACAGAACAAAGGAAGCGGCCTAGGAGTGAGGCACTCAGCTCCCTTGTTCCAGCACTCACTGGGGAAAGAAGCCCCACAAGACTGCCTTTATGGGGAGGATTGTAAGGGCACGCATTACAGCTGAACTCGGCTACGGCTGCCCTTGCCCCTGCTGGAGCTGGGAAGCCCAAAGAAAACCCCCCCACAACACTGTGTTCTGGCAGCTACCCAGTGACATCGAGCTACAGGCAGTGTCTATCACAGCTGTAGCTCTCCCCCCCCCCCCCCCACCCACACACACAACCAGGACCAGAACACAACTTCAGCCACAGCCTCCTCCCCACTGAAGGGGACGTTGGCTCTCAAGGAGAACTCAAAGATCTCAGACTTCACCCACCCACAGATTGCCCAGAGTATGCTGCAGCCCCATCATGCCACAGGGTAAGACTGCCTCTTCTTTGTGCCACTTGCAGACCTCTCCCAGGGCCCCTCGAAGAAGTTGGGAAGAGAAAGGAAGGTCAGTACGCACTCTATTTCCCCACTGCCCTCCCCCAGAAACTGGACAGGAGAAGAGAAAATTGCCTCCATCCAGGCTACTCCACAGAAGCCCCTTAAAATTTAAGGCGGCATGGTGGCCAGATGGAGGAAAGGAGGGAGGACCTGGTACCACCAGGTTCTGCACCCCGGGGACCTGCTGTCAGCAATGGCCAACATATGCCCCAAATTCACACTCTGTCCTCTTCAGATAAGTTCAGGCTGCAGAGGTTTAACCAACCTCCATCTGCTGGAGACAAGAAACACAGGTGAATGGACAGTTGCAGAGGACCTTTATACCATGGCATCAAACTCAGTGGTTCTCAGTCTCCATCTGCTGGTGAGGCAGCATAACCCACACGTCTGGACTTGACTGGAGGGACAATGCAGAAATGGACAATGTGGTACACTTCAGACTAATCAGGCAGACAGTGCAATAAAGGGTGCTGGACGGGTGTTAAACAGGCTGCACCAGCTTACCGTGGCAGTCACTGATATGAATATCATAGATGTGTGAGTGAGTCTTCAGCGTGAAGATAAGCCCTATGAGGTAGGCTGTAGGAAGCAGAGCCGACACTGTGTATACCAGAGGCCTAGCAGCAAACAAAATCAGTTCAGTTATTACATTCTGACAGCAGAAGTGACAAGAAAATCAGCAACATGGCAGCTAATCAGAAAATGTAGACAGGCTCAAACCCAGCTCCCCACTTAACACTGCTGTAGACAAAGCTAAAATTCCGTTTTATTTGAACAGCAACACTTCAAAAAACTGCAGTAGACCTCAAGATGTTAAATAGGAAAAATGTTACTCATGCAGACTGGGGTATTGCATGACCTGTAGACAGGGTCGGCCTGTCCACTAGGTGAACTAGGCGGTCGCCTATGACAGCACACCCTGGTGAGCAGCATTGCTAACCCAACCCCCTGGGAAGCAGCAGCAGCTGAACTGATGCTTCAGTGCCATGGCGGGCTTTAAAACGCCAGCAGGCATGCACACAGTTCTGGCCTGCCACTCCTGCCAGCCCACCAAGAATGTTGCATTGGTGGGGGCAGGAGTGGCAGGCACTTTAAGGCTCAAAGCAGCACCGAAGCCGCCACTGTTTCAGCACAAGGTGGGGGCAGCACGGCAGGCTGGACAGAGGCAGTCTTTTGGGAAGGGAGTGAGGGGGCAGCAGCACAGGTGGTCTTGTCTAGGGTGGCAGAAACCTTCGTCCCACCACTGCCTATAGAACATTATGGCACAAGGTATTCACTCACCATTCAGACAGGAGAATAGCTCATCTGAACTGAAACCCATAGTTACTTTGAAAACCTGCAGGTTAATCTCATCATTGTCTAGTATAGGAGGGGCACACTTCCTTGTGATACTACAAGCCTGTGGCAGCCTGTCTTCTGGTTCTACCACCAAGTGTCATCTCTCTTCCCCAAACTCTCTAGAATGATATGAAGAAACGCTGAATTGATATGAACATACATTTACAGGATCACACCAGACCCTGATGGCCTCCCTCTCTGGATACATGCACTGCTCCAGCAAATTCTGGGGTGACAGGATGGAGAAGAGCCTCTCTGAACCAAAACCCAAATAAACTCATCCTCTTGACCATGAGGAACTGCTCATTTTTGGGAACACACTACAAAATTAAGATACATTCTTTAAACCGAAGAGTGTATGCAAGGTAAATCACCATGCATTAAGGTGGTGATCATGAATACGACTGCCATTACTTAACATGCTATATGCATTTGTAGAAATAATCATGTTAAACACAGTGTAAGTAACAGTCTGTTCATCCAGAGACGTCAGCTTTTTGATAAGCTGCTTCAGCACTCTTGTGCTTTTGCAGGCCTAGATTAATTAATGGCAGACAACATTGGTGGCTCAAATCCGAATCTGCTACTGGATACTTACGCCACTTCCTTGTAGAATAAGGTGCCATTTGTTCCCACCTACAACAGAAAAAAGCAAAGCAAGAGGCAACTGTCAGTCTAAAAGGAATATTTTGAAGAATCTTGTAATTGTTGAAAATGTATTTTTCCTTCAAGTCAAAACATATCTAGGAAATTGTGCTAGAGTTTTAATGCAGCATTTATGAATTGAGCACTAAGCAGGAAAAGGAGCAGCTTGCTTTAGACGTCTTAAATTTGTTAGAATTAGCAAGGAACTTATGGTATTAAAAGACTACAGACAGGTAAATCTCAGTCTCACCCACCCTCACTCCCACCTACCCCAGGCACATCCCCTAATTTAAGGTAAGCTATCCTAATTAAGAATAAGAAAATTGATACCAGTGATTGACCCTTAACAGATTATCAGCAGTCCATTGGTAACCAAACAAAGAAATAAAACAAATAATCCTAAAAGGCCTTCATATTAGTTTAGATATCCCTAAACTCCTCGCTAAAACAAAGATGGAGACAGCAGTCCAGCAGCAAGATGGGGCTATATCCAGTCTTTTGCACAGAATGCCATATTTATAATTATCTCCTAGATGGTGACAAATCACATATATGCGCACCCGATGCAAAGAGCTACTGGCTCTTGGAGAATAAGCCCAATCTCTGGAGGCTAGAGTAGCAAACCTGGGAAGAGTTGGGGCAAACAGATATATAGGGGAGACCAAGAAGAGTCCCACCTCCAATCTGGCAGCTTCAGTACTGCCTTGGAAGGGAGGGAGGTCACCTGGAAGGACAGCACCACTTTTGTATGGCAGGAAATACTCCTGTAGCTAGGATGTATCCTCCAAGGAATGCAACATCCTCACAGAGAGAAGTGTGCCCCTAGGAAAGAGATCTAGGCATCATGAATATGTTGAAAGCCTCTGCTCAGAGTTCAGTGGCTACCAAGAAAGCCAAGAGCTAGGAATTAAAAGGCACGAAGAATAAAACGAAAGGATATTATAATGTCTCTGTATCGCTCCATGGTGTGACCACAGCTTGAGTATTGCATGCGGTTCTGGTCACCATAGCTACAAAGATGAGAAACTAGAAAAAGTACAGAGAAAGGCAACCAAAACGATACAGGGCATGGAAGGATATCCCTATGAGGAAAGGCTTAAAAGGTTAGGGCTCTTCAGCTTAGATGAGACACAGCTGAGGGGAGGTGATAAGGGTCTATCAAAAGTGGACTAGAATGATTAAATGTGAATCTCTATCGATCTATGGTGCAACTGCACCCTGAGTATTTCATGCAGTTCTGGTCACCCTAGCTAGGTTTGAAAGGTTCGGACATATTTCTGGGGGAAGTCCATAAAGAATTATTAGAAGTGGACTGGAGGATATACAGTGATTATCCCTGGGGATAAGCAGCATGGAATCTACCTTCTGGGATCCTGCCATGTACCCAAACCTGCATTGGGCACAATTGGAAACAGGATACTTGGCTTGATGGACCTTTAGTCTGACCCAGTAGCAAATCTTATGTTCCCCCTTTTTCACAGCAAACGTCACAGTGCCTGAGTAATCTCACCTTCCCAGATAAACCCCTAAAACAAAATTACAGAGGGGGCCACAAATGTAAAACGTGCACCGTAGTATACAGCAGAGACAACAGATGGGAGATTTTACAGGAAGTGACTAGACGTCACAGCAGCAGTAGCTCTAAAGGAACAGGTAATATAGAGTGGGGGAGATTTTCACCCACCGTTTCTGTCTCGCAGTCCTGGCAAAGGAAAAGCTGTGAAGCGTTCTGACCAATGTTCCAGCAGTTGCTACAGACGAACTTCCCATAGACTTTGGAGAACATAGTTGGAGCAAATATACCTGGGGATGGCAGGAGAGAAAATGGTCATAGGAATTGGATTCTAGTACTTAGCAAACCCCAGGAGTAGTAGGACAGCACCAGACAGATCTCTCAGAATCTACATGCCCAAACTATTGCATCTTTTCTGTTCATTTTATCCCTCTGGGTTACAGCTATGGTACAGTTTCAGTTGGGTAACAATGCAAAGGATGGGCAGAAGAGGGTAGAGAACACCAGATACGAATGTGAAAAAGAGAAAATTGAGCTTGGTACAAGAGAGGAAAAAGCAACTGTGGAAACAAGAGGGGATAGAAATAGTATATAGAAAAGACAGACGACATGTCACGATCAGCTTTTTAGAGGGGAACACATATGGAGCAAAAGACCAAAAGGTGAAATTAGGTCATATCTGCTAATTGCCTTTCCTTGAAAGCCTCCAGTCCAGTCTAGCAGCTGCTTGGAGAATGAGCATGTCCAAATTGATAACACCATCTACTTAGGCAGCCGGCACCGCCACCAGCTTCAGCATTCTATTGACAAAAGCAGACTCATCAGAACAACAAGTATGTATAACTATCAAACACATTGCAAAAGGGCTTCCGGTTATGGCGAGTGAAGGGAGTGGACATGTCTGAGTGCTGCTCTCTTCCCCCCCCTCCCCCCCAACAGAAATCACCGAAATAAGCCCACTCTCACATTCGTTGCTGCCGGAAGATAAAGCAATTCAACAGCGGTGCCCAAAACCTACAAAAATAAAACCGGTGGCGACAATAAGATTTGTACAGCGTTAAGAGGAAGCCGGCCCAAGCTGAGTGCATGGCGGGTGAGACGCTGAACGAGAGCCATTGCACGACACTACAGTAGGGAGCAGGGTGGCAGATAATGATCTAGGAAACAGACTCTGGACTCTCTGTAGTGTTGAAGGAGATTAGGACTGCGAAGGAGATTATGGACTCGGTGATTGCCAAAATGGATGAGAAATTTGGCGCAATGGGGGCTCAGTTAGTGGAGGCCGAGACCAGACTTGAAAAGGTTGAGGATGAGCAACATCGTTTTGGCAGGGAACTGACATGCCTGCAGAAAAGTGTTCTGGCTGGGGGAAAAGCTATAAGATTAGGAAAACAGAGACCGGAGGTCGAACTTCAGAATTTTTGGAATACCGGAGGGTGTGGAAGGAAGAGACCCATTGGGCTTCGTGGGTGCCATGCTGAAAGACTGTTTCCCCGGTGACTTGGCAGCGAGGGGATTCGAGTTGGAGTATGCCCATCGTGAACTGTGTCCGAGGCCTGATAGAGAAGACAAGCCAAGAGCTTTTATAGTGGAAACTGCTCCACTTCCCAGATAGAGAACACATACGAGGCGCGCAGAAAACTGGGTACGTGAAGTATAAAGGTTGGCATGTGGCTGTCTATCCCAATTTAGCTGCAGAAACTGTAAAGCGCTGCAAACATCTGTTACAGTGCAGGGCAAGACTGGCACAACGGGGTATCAAGGCAGCAATATGGTACCCTGCTAAGCTCACCTTTGTGGCAAATCGAATCCAGATGTTTTTTGTTACACTGGAGGCTGTGGAAAAGTGGTTGGCAGGCCCTGAGGTGCCTCTGCGCCCAGCGCAAATAAATGGGCAGGCTAGGCAGGGGAGAAGGACCCCGGGCCAGCAGGAGCAGTCACACGAAGGGAGAGAGAGCAAGGAGCAGCAGTAGAGCCAACGCAGGTAGAGGATAATGGAGGTGCTACAGCTGCAGGGGGACACGACGGAGAGCCAGAACGGATGCGAGATGGAGGGTCGATAACCCTCCTAAAAACAAGCCACTAGAAGGTGTTTGGGCAGATGTTAAAGGACCAGAGTGTTTGGCCTCCATCGCAGGCACAAAGTGGCCGTGTGAAGGAGGGATTTCTCGCTGGGATAAGTTGAAGTAGGGTTAAAGAAGAGGGGGTACAGAATACAGAGTTTGATAATTTGTGATAAACAGGAATGGAGTATGGATGAATCATTGTAGGGAGATGAAGAGCGTGGACCGTCAATGCACTATGAAGGGAGGAGAGGGAGTGGGATGATGATTGTATAATGTAACTTGTTATTTGAGAGAGGGGGGAGTGGATGTTTGGGAATGCACTCTCCAGAGGAAGTCTAATTTATATTAAAAACTGTGCATGATGTGGGTTCAGGGGGATTGCGTGGGGATAGGGGGGGGTGGATCTGGAGGGGATTGCTGCTGCAGTATGGGCCCACTGAAGAGGAAGGAGAAGAAAAGATTAAGGGGGGGGGGGGAGGAGGATAAGGAAAGGGGAAAAGACAAATGGTGGGGTTCAAGGCTAGGGTAAGGGGATATGGTGTCGCCTCACTCAATGTTCGGGGGATAAATTTACCTATAAAGCGGAAGAGTGTTAGCGATGGCACTGAAGGCAAAGATCGACATACTGTTACAGGAAATGCACTTAACAGATTATGAGCATCAGAAGCTAAAATCTAAGGGATATGATCGGCTATAGTGGTCAGCCTATAATTCAAAAAGGGGTGTAGCGATGCAACCAAGCAAGGTGGCGAGCACTAAACACCCACCGCAGCCACACGAGCCACCGACTCGAAGCCAAAGGCTGTTCGAGCCTGGAATTTGGAGCACTCCTTGACAGAGGAAGCCAGGGTCTGAAAGCATTCAAGGGGCTCACCTGACAGACCAACTGAGAACCTGGTGAGCAACTTTGCCAGGTCTTAGGTTCATTCTTATGTATAACTGGTAGACCTGGCTCTGGGCTATGAGCATCGAACCCTGGAAACACTTCCTACCAAACGCATCCATGGTGCGAGCCTCCCTACCAGGGTGCACCAGCACAGAGGAGTGCGTCTTCTGGCTCTTGATTCCAACACCATGGAATTGTGTTGAAGTTGTGCTTTTTGGAATCCTGGGCTCTTGCCGACTCAATACTGAGAACAGAGTCGACGGTTCACAAATCAGCAGTCACCGGGGTCTCCCACATCCTGAACAGCAGGTGTTCCAGGATGGGGAGTACAGGCACTGGCAGTGCCTCCCGAGGAGCCTCATACTGAATGACCTAGGTCTTCAGCATGAGGTTCGCCCTTGTGCACTGCCAAAGGCAAGTGCCTGGGACATCTCCCTCACAAATTCGAGGGAGGATAAGCCCTATGGAGGGGACCATCACAGATGTGGCAGAGAAAGATCAGAGGGGACGTCTCAGTACAGCAGTGTCAGGGGACTCCTCGTCTGTTTTCCAGTCCGACTGAGTCACAGGAGTTGACAAGTGCCCCTCGGTCTCTGGACAGACTATGACTCCCCCCCCCCCCCCATTTTGGTGATCCAACGGCAACGCAACAGTCAATGGTATTGCTGCTCCTTCGATGTTACAGGAAACTCATCTCTTTGGGGCTGCTTTGATGGGCACTCCTGTTCATTGTCCCCCAGGTTGAGGTGGACCTACTACTAGACACCAGATCTGTTCTCGGCATAGACTTAGAGGGAGTCACCGACGCATGCGGGAGGTCCTCCGAGGACAACTCCAATGCCTGATAACCCTTGAGCTCAGAATGAGCCCAGGCATGCAATGCCGTGTCACCCGGTGCCAAAGGAAGGGATTCTGCCCTCAATGCCAAACTGGAGCCAGACCTACCAAACAGCTCCCCCTGTTGCCTTGTGTTCCTTCTGGGTTTTGGCAGACATGAGGAGGCAAAGTAGGCAGGAAGACCAGTTGTGGTCTGCCACGAGGTACTTGATGCAAGTGTTGTGGTGGTCCATACGGGACAGTGCAATTGCACTTACCACACTGCTTAAAACTGCTGGTCGAGAACAAAGCAGAGAAAATGAGACCCACGAGAGAAAAACTCCATGAGCCAAAGGATGAAAAATAAAAAAAATAAAAAAACACAAAAAACAGACCACGAGTGAAAATTGAGACGCTGAGGCGAAGACTCTGGCATGGAAAGTGATCAACTCAAACTCGAGACGAAAAAGGCAAAAAATGAGAAAAGGATTGAAAAAAAAAAAGTCCACTTTTAACGGGGTGCACAGATGGAATGTCTGCAGGGCTCCATGGAAAAAGACAGACTAAGGCAAGATGGCAGCTTTGAGAGGGAAGGTGACCACACATGTGCAATGTAGCTCCCAAAAGCTCCCTTTGAAAGCTGGGGAGTGGATTTGCACAGGCTCCATTGGAGCTGATGGGGTCCACAAAGAAAACAGCGCTAGCCACTCAGATGAGCAGAAACAAAAACAGGAAGCGGCAGATTCAGCACCCAATACCTTTATTAGTACCAATTTATTTTTATTTATTTATTTACAGTCTCTTATATACCGCACTATTCAGCATCAGCGCGGTTCACATGGAACAAAATGCTCAGTACATTTAACACGTATGAGTTTACAGGTAACAGGGTATAAATAACTTGGATAACCGGGGTAACTATTTACAAAACATACTACATGGAATCATATACACAGAAGATACATAGGGAAACCAGCCTACTATGGGAATGAATATCACACTTGGTGAGTTGTTGATATACCCTAGATTTATCTGGGACTGGTATCAGTGGGTGTTATTGGGCTCTAGGTGACGCCATTGGGTTCTATAAGGTATTTGTTGAAGAGGTGGCATTTGAGGGCTTTCCTAAACTGTGTCAGGCTCCTAATAGCCCGAATATCAGGGGGTAGTGCATTCCAGCATATTGGGGCACTGAGACTGAATGCTCTGTTGGCTGTCGATTTAGTGCAAGTAGTAAGTTCCCTCGGGATTTTGAGGGAGTTTATAGCCATGGATCTCCTTGCTCTATTTGGAGATGTGCTATGGATAAGTGAGGATAAGGATGCCGATGTGAGATTATTGACAGCTTTAAAAGTAATTACCAAGGTCTTGAACACTATTCTAGCTTGAATAGGAAGCCAATGCAACTGTATCAGCAGGGGCGTAATGTGGTCGTACCTGGAGGCTCCATGGATGACTCTTGCTGCCGCGTTCATGGCTAGCTGAAGCGGGTTTAATGTAGATTGGGGAAGACCTTGTAATATGACGTTGGCATAGTCGAAATGGGGTATAACCAACGCCTGGAAGATTGTCCGGAAATCAGTTGGATCAAGCATGGAACGTAGGTGTCTAAGTGAGCGTATCTTGAAGTAAACTGATCTGACTATGTTTCCTATGTGGGCTTTCATGTCTAGGCGTTGATCCAGTGTGACTCCCAAATATCGAATTGAGGATTTAGATTGCAACTCCGCTTCTTTTACTTTAAGATATTTTGGGGGGGTAAAATTGGGATTCCTTGTTATGAAGAGTACTTCAGTTTTCTTATGTTGTATTCTGAGGTTTTGAGACAGGAGCCAGTCAGATATTGCGTTGAAGCAACTCGTTAGTGGGGAGAGGTCGAGATGCTCGGTAGAGAAGGGAATGTAAAGCAGGACATCGTCTGCATATAACATGCAGTCAACATTGAAAGACCGGATGATATTACAAATTGGCTGCATGTAAATATTGAAAAGGAGCGCAGAAAGGGAGGATCCTTGAGGTACTCCTTGGCTTTGGTGGAAAGGTTCAGACTTTATCCCTCCAGAACGGACATGCTGCCATCTCTCGGCCAGGTAGGATCTGCACCATTCAAGCGCTTTTCCATTAATGCCTTTGTCAATCAGACGTCCTAGTAGAAGCTCATGATTTACTGAGTCGAAAGCTGCAGCGATGTCCAGAAAGATGAGTGCAAATCCTTGACGGATGTCGTCAATGCCAGTGATTATTTTGCAGAAGAGGGTGGTAAGGAGGGTTTCCACTCCATGGAATTCCCTAAAACCATGTTGGCAGGGGTCTAATGGTGCAGCGGAGTCAATGTGATCCTGCAGTTGCTTTTGGGCCTCCTTTTCAATGATCTTCGCGAGTAGTGGAATGCTAGATATGGGTCTGTAGGATTCCACCTGTTGGGGGTCAAGCTTGCAGTTTTTTAACAGAGGTCTGATAGAGGTGTGTTTAAGGGCTGAAGGGAAGGAGCCAGTTGAGAAGGAGAGATTCGTTATTTTGGCCAGTACTGAGCTGAAGTGACTGCGAAGCTCCTTGATCCAGAAGGCTGGGCATGGATCAGTCTGAGCAGTACTGGTGTTAAGGGCTGCAATTGTGTCTTCAATTCCTCTCTTGGAGGGGGTAGAAAACATGGTTAGGGTTGTTTGGCAGTTTTGCTCTGTGGTAGAGGCTATAGTAGAGGTTTTGTTGGTCTGACATATCTTGGATTGTAAATAGGTTGCAAAATCTTGTGGGTGTAGCTCAAATGGAGGTCCAGAGGATGGTTCCTTGGATAAAGTCTTGACAAGGTCGAAGAGGTCATGTGGTTTATTAAGTGATCTCATTAAGGTGTCAGAGTAGTACTGTTTCATTGTGTTGGTGATTGCGTTGCGGTGTGCAGCCAGATGACAGTTGTATGCTGACAGGTCATTTAAAGAGTGAGATCGGCGCCAGCATTTCTCCAGTTTCCGTAAGTGGTTAAGTGATGCTTTAAGATCAGCTGAGTACCATGGGGCACTTACTCTTTTACCTGGAGGCCTGTTGGATGTTGTACGTAGGGCAATTGAGCTGAGGCAGTTGTTCCATTGAGAAATTAGGTTGTCAAGGTTCTGGGTGGATTCAGAGATGAGTTGCTGCGTTTCAGCAAGGATAAGATCTCTGTTGTAAGCCTAAGCCCAACACAGGACCGTGTTTCGTATGTCACTTCGTCAGGGGCTATCAGGACACACTGAGGGTGTGATATACATGGACTTCACCAGGCTCAGAGTCAATGGAAGTCGCTATAATCTAAAAAACTTCTTTACAAAGCCCGAAGGATGCCTTGTATCACGTTGTCCAATCCGAGCGTCTTACTCAATGTCTGTAAAACCAACCACAACAAGCCGGCTGATAGCCCCTGACGAAGTGACATACGAAACACGGTCCTGTGTTGGGCTTAGGACACTTAATTGGTACTAATAAAGGTATTGGGTGCTGAATCTGCCGCTTCCTGTTTTTGTTTCTTTCCATTGGAGCTGATGTCACTTGTGCGAGGGCTGACTTCCTGCTTGTTCCCGGAGAATAATTCTTACACTAACTTGATGGACTGACCCCCAGATGAGCAAGGAATATAAATTGAAGTGTGACTAATTGCCATACAACCTGAGCCATTTATGTGATAATTTGCCCCGGTACTAAGGTTTATGTAGGGAGGACATGTAGAATGATAAAGACCTAAACAACCGAGCATAAATCTTGATTGTCCACTGAATCAACACTAAATTGATCAGACACTTATGGCATGATATGTAGTGGTTTATCACCAACCAAGTGTCCCATACAGTGTCAAGCAACAGAGGCCTGTTCTTGGCACGTTTAGAATGCTTGATTTTTTAGATTGAATGGTTTGCAGCCTCATGGTCTCAATGAAGAAACTGGATGGTTTATGCTCTTTTCTGCAGGTTTCTATAAAGACCCGGAAGTGTGGGAGCAAGATCTACAGGATTGCCCTTACTCTCCAGCCACGCTGTACTGCTCTCCTGAAGCAGCCATTAGAATCTGTATTGGAAAAACTAGAGTCAAGTATTGGTTCAGCAGATGGGAAGGTTATGCAGAGTTCGTTATGAGCCAAGTAGATTTTTATATTCTTTTTAAAAAAATGGACTTGGTTTAATAAGGAGCAATGAAAATGAGTGAACAGGGGATAGTTGTGTACCTGCAGCCTTCTATACTGATAAGAGGAAAACACCCCAACTGAGGTCCTCATCCATTTATTTATATATGAAAAGATTTCTCGTTATTGATGTAGTGACATTCTTCACACCGAAGTAAATATTCATAAGGTTTAAAAAGTGGCGTATATGCGCTATAGTTTGTGATCTTCCAGCTTTAATCACCAATAAGAACTTGCAAATGCTCCAAACTGGGCACAATATTGTAGAATTGAAGTTTATCGATTCAAAACTCAGCTATCACATTTATTACTTACCTGAGAGATGAATTTTCAGTCCACATAATCCATTCCACTGTGGATCTCACTATTTGTTGTTTTCCTTGCTGACTAACTCAATATGGCTATGCAGTTTGTCAATGGTATAGCACTCATCATTCTTTAAAACTGCTACATTATTCCACATCCTGCTCTAACACATTAGTGCCAAAATTCAAAAATAAAAGTTCTGATCATTTCAATTCCAAAAACTTAACCAACCTAGTTGACTGATGTTAACCAAAACCTAATATTACTCCCTCCAAGTCAGAGCATTACGATCACCACCTCTCCAGTTTGGTGTCATGTCATTTATTGCTCTTCATAATACTGTAAGCAATATTCCACAATGGGAAAGGACATAGCTCTAGTCAGACTTATGTTCCTGTGAGTTCATCTTTATTTTTCCATTGTGTCTGCCCAACATAAGTCAATTTATAAAGGGCAGATTAAAACGTATGAAACAGCGAGTGATTTTGCAATAATCACTTTGAGTCTTCAGATCATTCCAACTTACATCTTCAATAGTACTGCCACATCTCAACTCAGACTCCCAAGGGTGGTTCAAGTCACCAAATCGAACCACTTTCTCAGCTATATTTGCATCATGAGAATAAGCCATCATCAGGTAATTTTCAATGCAAGGGTATAATATCATCAACACCCCCTCCCCCCACAATGTTTATGTATAATCTGAGCTACCCGAGTCACTCAATTTGCAAAAAATGGATCTCACACAAAAAAAAAAAAAAAGGATTAAAGAACCAATTCTTCAACGTTTAAGCTACAAGTGTGTGGCTAAACTAAAATCAACTAATTGGTAACCCAGATTTTAGATGAATTGGGTGGCGACTTCGAAACCATAAAAAAAAGATTACATTCAAATGATTTATGAAAAATAGTAGTCACTATAGAAGATGGTTGCTTAATAGCTAACAAATCCAAAAACTCCATTTTCTCCGAATAACTGAATTGTAATTGTAAAGTTTTGTGTATTTATCCACCATTAGAATTGAAGCAATTTGGCAAAAGGACCCATCCATAAACATACACCCCCCTAAAAATCTCTTCCATTTATACAAAAATATGGCCTATTTTGAGGACGTTACCAAAAGGTATTATTGTAGCCCACATCACCACTCCAGGTACAGGTTGAGATCTGCTTTTGGTGACATCTGCAGATATATTAGGGGAAAAAAACAAACAAAACAAACCCACAAACAGTGTTGGACTGATATCTGAAGGTGCCAGAGAATGGCCTGCTGCAGTTGCAGAGACTTGCTGGAGATTCTCAAGGAGGACAAAATATGTAGCAACAAGGTTTAAAAGAAACTATTAACAGAACAGGCAGAATCATTCTGGGTCTTGCTGGCAGACAGAGGAGCAATGGTTGCATAGGGAGGAGTGTTGAAGTATGTACAGAGGGTTTTTTTGTTTTGCTTTATTTATTATTTATCTTTCAATAAAAATAAGCTCTTCAGGGCTCTGAGAAGGCATATCAGAACTGCTACCATTAGGATGACGACACCCATGTCCAAGGGGAAAATCTTGGTTACAAAACAGCAATGTCTTCTGGAAAGGCTGCATCAGTTCCAACTTTACACTGTTACACATATGAACTACAAATGCGATGGGATACAGACAGGACAGACAACGAGGACCGACACAGCCTGTACCAACAGTTTATAGCCAACCTCCGTCCAGGATATAAATTAGGTACAGGGGGGATCCTATGAGGAGGCAAAGAGTATTAGACTTGGCGGTTCCTTCCCACCCCCTTTTTAACAACTCTGGGACACTTATCCTGGTATTTAAAACTTTAAATAAATTAACAAAGGACAAATTATATAGGCAAAAAAATATTTTAATACATGAGCTTTATGATTCCACACGGAACATCTGATGAAATGTGAAGCTTCAGCAGCTCGCACTATAGCTTATATTGTTGGTCCTTTTTATGTCCGCATTAATGTTTAGTTATATTTGAGATGTGAACTTAGGTAGGGACATACAGCTTACAAAAGGCTCCAATACCTCTACAGAAAGCAGCATAGACAGCAAATAGGGATTTTCAAAGGGGCTAACAGGTTGACAATTGTTTGTCCAGCTTACCTCCCACAGAGATAAACAAGAGAGCAGAGCTGACCCCAGCAGACCTGCTATTGAACCTCTGCTCCTGGTGTTTGATGCCTCCTATTACCATGCACAGACCCTGAAGAAAAAAGCAAAGTCAAAAAAACAAGGCATTTATGCATTTGGTCTCATCTCTGCACCCTAGGCCATGAACTGAGTGCTAATCACAAGGGGAAAGGAGACACGGGTAGTCTGAAAACAGCTCCATAAATCGTCCCTGGTGAGCAGAGCGATGATATGTACAACCTTAGACAGAGCACCCTACCCTACTAAGCCTTTCATAAACACCAAAACCACAAGCACTTCAGCAATCACTGTGGCACCAACGTGGTAACATCTTCAAATTAATGAAAAGGTAATGAAAAAAATGTAATGCAATATTAAAAGCAGTTCTAGAATTAAAGAGTTTACAAATTCTTTCCCAGAGCACCAGTTGACCATGTGCCCTCCTTATTCAATGGCACAGACCAAGCTAGACGACAAGTCTACTTAGAAGTGGAGAAGCAGCAATGTCAACTGGTCTTCTGTTTTCTCCTCCCATCCCACTATGTGTTACTTCCTGAAGAGCGTAGGACATGAGGTAAGCAAAACTCACAGGAACAAAGAGGACACAGCCCAGTACGGTTCCCGTCAGAGCAGACTTCACCAATTCCTCATAGCACGAATTTCCCTCCCGAGCACCCTTGATCAGTGCAGTAATGTAGAAGGTCAGCTCAATGATGGATCCAAATGTTGCATTCACCACAGCACCCAATGTGAAGCTACTCTGTGCAGAGATGCTGCAATTAAAAGAAAGCAACAAGATAGCGTAGAAGAGGCCACCACAGCACTCACCAGTTTAGCTGAAAGGATAGATAGATGTTTCAGAGTAATCCACGTCAGCTTCTTGACAATGCACTGCAATCCAAGAGACAGCCTCAGAGAAAGTGAATTTTTGATAGCACACACTATAGATGTGCGCTAACTGCAGTTGCTCTTCCAACCCCTAAAGAGGAAGTGTCCTGTAAAGCGTGCATTGAAGGAGTCTCTGAGATTCATGGGTTGTTTCAGACACAATACAGGAATGCATGCATCTCCAGGCTTTAAATATATACACAATGTACAGTTGCCACCCTGGCTTAGAAAAAATCCATCAGGGGAAATTTGTAGGGCGGGAAGGACAAACACCAGGAACTCCTTGGAAATTAAGAACAGGCTGCAAGTGTTTTAGCTGCTGCTAGCTAAATGCTCTAAACCTTAACAGCAGGTCCTTTCCTGCAGGGTCTGCTGTCCTCGGAGGGAATTCAGTCAGAGGAAAACAGATTCAGGACCCTTTGCTTCAAGTCCAGAGGGATCCACCTCTAATCAGCCGCTGCATGAAACGTGAAAGTGGATGAGCTAGCCCCACAATTGGCAAAATGTCACAAAAGTTTCAAATGCCTTTCAGCTCAAATGAATTTAAATGAAAAAAAATTAAGGCAGGTATTTGTTTATTACTGCATTAAGCAAATCATGCTATATGGGCTTTGTCACACTGCTGAACAGAAGTGAAGCAGGGTTCATGTGATGTAAGTTTGTTCTGCCTGATGCCTGCTCCCTGGGGAATTGACAGGTATTATAGCAGGGCTCTATCAGCAGCAGCGCTCAGTGTATGATAAGCCCAATCCTTCCACCATCACCTCTTAAAAGTAGGAGCTACGCACTCATTACATGTGCAAAAATGTCTGTATGCGATCTTTAAGCTCCCAAGTTCACCTCTTATGTCTGAATCCTCCAACCCAGCAATATCAGTTCAGCCCGACAGTGATATGTTTCGCAATTATGTTCTGCTTTTCAAATATACTTTTGCTTCAGTGGATTATTATTTTTTTAAAATGGTAAAATTAGACCTTTCCTGCTAATTTTCTTTCCTGGAGTCCCTCCAGTCCAGATATGTGGGATATGCCCACCCACCAGCAAATAGAGACTGAGAACACTGAGCTGAAAGCAGCCCTATAAAGGTGGCAGTGCACCCTTAATCAATATGATCATAAAGCAGATATGGCATCCCAAAAAAACCCAAGTCTCCACTAGTCCACAGAAACTCTCAAATCAACAAAAATCAGCCAAACACACACACACTTTTTGGTTTGTTTGTTCACTTGGAAACAAACCAAGCAGCTCATCACCAAGCAGTACAGCTTAATCCCGACAAATAAAAAAACAAAACAAAAACAAAAAAAAAACACAAACACTGTCCACACCAAGAACCAAAAAGCCTTACAGTGCACCAACACCATACTCTTCAGGCCAACGCACAGACCAAGACACTGCAAAATCCCAGGTGGGTTCTGGCCTGGACTGAAGGGACTCCAGGAAATGAAGTCTAATGTCACCTTCCTATTCATCCCTCCAGTCCAGCTGCATGGGATGTAATTAAGCAGTGAGGCCAGAAACACCAATCTGCAAAACTTGAGCCCCAAAAGCAGCAATCCTGCCAGGCCTGCACATCCAGTCGGTAATGACATGCAAAGGAATGAAGAGAAAATGAAGTCACGGCCTTACATATATCTTGAGCTGGAACCAAACCAAACTCTGCCCAGGAAGAGGCCTGAGCCCTGGTAGAATGATACTGCAAACCTGATAGGGCAAGACAAACCCTCATCAGGTCTGTGGATTCAATGGCCTCCCAGCTCCAGCGAGAAATTAAAGCCTTTGAGGCCGCTTTGCACAAACAGCACAAAAAGTTGATCCAACTTCTTAAACTTGAGCGACTCTCGCACCGTCTGAGAGCCCTATGGACATCCAGCAATACAGGATCCATGAAGCAGCAGAATCCTGCGACTCCAAACACACTGGTAAAGTCACCACCTGATTAAGGTAGAAATCAGTCACTACTTTGGGTAGAAAGGAAGGAACTGGGTGAAGCACTACTTTTTCCTTAGACATCACCAGATAAGGCTCCTGTCAAGATAAAGCCTGCAATTCAGAAATCTGGCACGCTGAGCGAATCAAACACATACACCACCTTCAATGTCAGATCCTTGAGAGAGGCTGCCCACAGGGGCTCAAGCAAGGCTTCTGCCAAGACTAAACGAACCAAATTCAGGTCTCAGGGCAGAACCACTGAACAAGGCAGTCAGAGATGCTTGGCTCTTGAGGAAAAAAAAAAAAAAAAGCCACACACATCTGCGTGTGAAGGGCCACCACTGCACCCTCAAGGAACTTAGGACCAGACTCTTCCACAGGCTCACCTGCAAGGCAACCAAAATGTCAGAGAGGAGCTGAAATGGCCGCACACTGCTCCTCACACCAAAGATCTGCCACACATGAACGGAGGCTAGGGAGGTAGAGCACCACCATGACTGCAGTAGGGTATCAACTACCTACAGGGAATAACCTCTGATGTGCCTTTTCAAGAGGCAAGCCGTAAGCAGGAACCGATCTGCATCAGGACAGGCCCCTGAGACAGAAGATCCCCTCCACTGGGAGTGGAAAGGAGTCTGCCATCAGAAGGCACATGAGGTCCGCAAAACAAGGTTGCTGTGGCCAATTTGGGGCCACCAGCACTAATAGCCCAGGGTGTGCTTCCATTCTTTGAAGTACTCTGCTGATCAAACAGCCAGGGCATAAACACAGAAGACTGGCACAGGAACAAGGTTGAACCAGAGCATCTTTTCTGCCATACGCTCTTCTCTCCACCTGCAGAAAAACTAAGAGGTCTTGGCATTGGCCATGGTCACCATTAGATCCATTGTGGGCATTCCCCACCTCCTCACAATAAGAAACACATGCTCAGAGAGACCATTTCTCTGGACCCAACAGGTGCCAGCTCAAGTAATTCATCTGCACATTCTTTGTCCCCACAAAGTGGACTGCTGAGATTGGTGAGTGGAGCTGCACCTCTCTGCAAAGGAGTGGAGTGCTTCTGCCACCAGGGAACTTCTTGTACCCCTTGTTGACTAATATAAGTGACAGTTTGTTGCACTGTTGGACAGGACTCACTGCCCTGCTCAAAGGGGGGGGGGGGGGGAGGAAATGCTTGCAGGGCTGGGAACTCTGCCCGAGTCTCCAACTGAATGATGGACCATCAGCTCTCCTCCAGGGATGACTGGCCCTGAGCCACCTGCAACAGGTAATGACTTCCAATCCACCAGGGTGGCATCCATGGTCACCACCACCCACGCCAGTGACTTGAGAGAAACGCCTGCCAAGAACTGAGCTGGATCTAACTGCCAATGAAGGCTCGCCCTTGCTGTTCCCCACAGGGCCACATGCATCTCCATCAACTGAGTCTACAGGGACCAACATAACAGAAGCACCAACTGTAGCAGACACATGCAGGCACGCCCAAGGAACCAGCTCCAGGGCCACTGCCATCGACCCCAGGACCAGAAGGTAATACCACACCCTTGGGCACAGGACCCTCAAAGGCCTGGACCAGAGACTGTAAATTCATAATCATGCCCTCCTTGGTGTGTCAAAGAGAGCTTCCACGTACTCCAAGGACTGTGATGGCACCATTCTGCTCTTCACAAAGCTGACCACCCAGCCCACAGCTCCTGTAAGTGCTGAACAACATTCAGTAGCCTCCCAACTATCCTGTAGGGACTTTGCTTGAATTAGCCAATCATCCAGGTACAGATGGACCAAGACCCCTGCTTTTGCAGAGCAGCTATCACTACCACCATCAACTTGGTGAACATATGCAGTGCAGGGTCAGGGCCATACTAGAAATGTCCCACTGGAACCACAACACACAGGAAACAATGGGAATGTGAAGAAGATAGTAACTGTCTGAAAGGGGGACTCTTACCTCCCTGGATCTCAGAGGCCTATCACCGAATGTAGAGTCTATATATGAAAATGGAACTTTCAAGGCTCTATTCACATCCTTGAGATCCACAATGGGCCACCAGGATCCCTCTTAAGAACCACAAAATAAGGAGAGTACCAGCCAGAGCCCAAATCTTATCTCAGCATTGGGAAGACGGCCTCAAGCTACAGAAGGCACTCCAGGGTAACCTGCACCACTTGCACTTTGCCAGGAGCCCAACGGGGTAAAAACATGGCGTCTGGGGGGAGGGGGGAAAGAAGTCACTCAAACTAGCATAGCCCTCCCAAATAATCTCCAACACTCAAACGTTGGTAGTGATCTGGGCCCAGGCAGGATAAAGCATCCTGCAAGCACTCTTGCTGGAATCCCCACACCTTCACTGGGAAACCTTGGGTGCTCCCAGACCTCTGCTGAGCCCATTTTTACCTCCCTGGTGGCCCAGAGGCAAAAACCTGGACCTTTACAAGCCACCACCCCTGGTTGTCTGGAACCTCCTAAAGTCACACCCCTGGCCCTGTGGAGGGAGTCCCCTTCACTGAGCCTTGGGCCTATCCTCTGGCAGGAGGCATTTTTGACTCAGAGGTCCTTAACTTGCTTCTCTAAATCCACTCCAAATAGTACCTGCCCTACAAAGGGGATCTTGTTGAGGCAAGTCTTAAGAGGCTACATCAGTCGACCAATTGTGGAGCCAAAGGAAGTGCCTGGCAGCTACTATTGTTGCCATGTTCTTTACAGAGGCATACAACAAATCAGAGGTGGTCTGCCAAAAAGGACATACCGGACTCCAGGAGGGCCATCTCAGCCAAACCCAAAGACCAAACAAAGGCCCTGGCATTGTAGGCATCTGCAGCACTAGGGCCAAGATATAAAGACACTGCTTGAGCAGGGCCGCCATCTAACAGTGCTAGGTCTCCCTCCTTCCAATGGTATGTGGCCTTTCTAGTGACTGCTGCCACCAAGGCATCTACCACAAAAGGAGACTATTGTAGTTGAATTGGAAGGGCAGATTAAATAGACCATGAGGCCTTTTTCTGCTGCCATGTTTCTACCCACAGTAGACACAGCTTATCCTTCTCCTCAGAGGAGATAGGATAAATTCTTGCCATAGTCCTGCCAACAAGTAAACTTGTGTCTGGAACCTTACACTGCCTCAATGAGCTCTCACAGCACTATGGAAAGATAAAGCCCTAGTAGGCTTCTGGACCCCCTCTGCAGGATTAGGGCCCCTACCAGCTCCAAGGGGTCCAGAAGCCTCCAAGGGGAGGGCAACTCATCCCTGTGGAAGATCCACATGGCAGTTGGGATCTCACCCTCCACCACCAAGTCCTCCTGCAGGTGTTAGTTTAGAGCAGGGTCTCCAACTCCAGTCCTTAAGGGCCGCAAACCAGTCAGGGTTTCAGGATGTCCTAATGAGTATGCATGAGATAAAATTTGAATGCCATGGGGCAGTGCATGCAAATATCTCCTGCATATTCATTAGGGATATCCTGAAAAACTGACTGTTTGTGGCCTTCCAGGACTGGAGTTGAATATCCCTGGTCTAGAAGATCAGAAGGGTTCTCCAGGGCCCCCCAAAGAGTCAAGTGACTCCAGAGACTGTGTCCTCCTTTGCAACCAGTGGTTTAACATCCACAGGATAGGGTTTCCCTTGGATCACTGGGGGGTCCCCCCCACCACTTGCCCCTGCTTCAGGCAATAGGCCTGATGCAGCAGAAGCACAAATTCAGGAGAAAAGGAGACATCCCCTGCTGTCAAGGGCCCTTCTGACTCTAAGCCCAGAAATGGAAAACTGCTGAACCGCCTTTAAAACCAGAGGCTCCCCCTGGTTACTGCTGGGCTTGCAACAGCAGCAAAATAAAAAATGACATCCATTCCTGCCAAAACAGTGCAGCCCATAGCAGCAAAAGCAGAGATTGCAGCCCTCAGGTATCCTGTTGACAAGACTCCTGTGAGACCTGGCTGCTGGAGAGAAGATTCGCAGTAGCCACGCTCACATAGCCCTTCAATGGCGTGTTGTGCCCGATGACTGCTGCAAGTGGCACACCAGCCACAAACCTCTGACTCAGTCATGAACAGTCTCATGGCACTTTACTCCCGATTGTCCGCACTCCTTCCGGCACCAGCCTGGCTTACCAGGCAGCTTTGCTGGGAGGCTCGCTGCACTCTTTCTGCATGAGCGCCCTGGTCCATCATGGATTTTTTTTTTTTTTTTAAACTTCATGGGCAAAGACAAAAATAATGCCTGAAATGGCCCAACCTCGGGCCCCCTCCCAATGGTTGGAGAGGAGGAACGCGAGCACTACCAGGTGTGGCTAGGGGAGAATGGGAGGGAGGGACCCAGACCACCTTGCTCTAATCAGGCCCAACGCCACCCACAGTTCAATCACAGACCACAGGCTGTGTTTACATCATCTGCTGGAGACTGAGAAAGGGTGCACAGGCTTCTTTTATAGGCTACTTTCAGCTCAGTGTTCTCAATCTCCATCTGCTGGTGGTTGAGCATAACCCTCACATCTGGACTGGATGAATAAGAAACATTTCTGCTTTGTAATTGTAAACTAATCTAATTTATCCCCCCCCCCATGTCATCATAAAAACAGTGAAGACTCCTCAAACTAGTCTGCACCCTACCCCACTCATGACCTCATCCTTTCAAATCCTTATTCCATTATCAATCATCCTTCCTTCAGTCTGTTTCCAGATTAAGGTGCATTAACATAAGATCATGTAATTTGCATGAAACGCCAGTTTTGTTTTGTTTTGTTTTTTTTAAAGATGTGGTAATATATTCCACCTCATCTTCTAATGCGTTTGAGTGTATTCCCTAATTGGAGTCCTCTTTTGGAGAAGACCCACTGTCATGCTGAGACCGAAAGGATAGGCATCTTAAATCCTGGATAGACCTTTGCTGTCTTGGTAGCATTTACTGATGGACCCAGAATGTTATTTAGGAGCCATGTGTTTTAAAATTCTGAGAAGAGTGGTTGGAGGAAGAACGCACATGGCACTGCCCTACAAGCTGATCTACTGGGCCCACAGCTTCATCACCACACCCAATACATGGAAGTTAGAACAAAAGCTCAATATATTTTGTGACCTGCTGTCAGATGAAGGAATCCCTATCCTGTGACAACAGCTGATAGCGCAAACTCTCTCACATGACATCTTATGCTTTTAAGAATGTCCTTCCACGCCAGACTGTAAAACTGATTTAACGATAAATTGCTTCCAAGCAATGCCAATTCTGAAACCTTCAGGTTAGTTGCAACTCCCACCTCCCTCCTTTCACAGGAGCCGCAGGGAGAACTCCGTTCTTCTCTTGAGAAAAATATATGGAAAGAAAAAGGAACAGAACAAGGTGGCAAATGGGATTACCTCATCTGCACTCAAGTTTAGTCTCACCTGGCAATAGCCATGCCAATGCAGTAGGAGAGAGGCATGATCGAGACCAACGAGAGGGTGAACTTGACAAGGGAGCTTGAGTACTGGTTCTCACTGTCAGAGTATCCCAGGCCTAGTGTGACAATCACCAGGAGCATCAAGTCTGGGCGCAGAAGATGTTAAAGAAAAACAGGATTAACATACTCAAGTTGCTTAATATTCTTTTCCATAGTGGATGTCAATTTTAAATTTAAAAAATGACCCATTCCAAAAATTACAGGTAAGACAATATAGCAAAGAACTCTCAGCCCAGGGGAGGGGACAGGGCACATGTGTCTGAGCTTTGGCTGTATTAGAAATTATCTTTGATGCCCTGCAAAAAAGATCCTAAGCAAACCTATAATGGCAGAACTATAAGCAAGGCTCTTAGTACTGGAGCAGGAGGCACAGCAGGTCAGGCCCCTAGCAAGCTAGAAAACAATGTACTGTGCGTGACATTCAAAACCTAATGCCTCACCCTGCACATGCAGGAACTCATTTTTAAATTGATCATCCCTGGTGCTTCAGGAAGCCATCAGCAGCCCTTTCATACTTGCCTTGTGCAGCCGCATCACTTGCACAGCCCAGCTGCAAATCTATATGAAGATATTAGCAGGACATCTGGAACAATGTACACAGTGATCTGCACTGCCAACTGCCCCCCCCCAACTCCAGAAGATTCACAAGTACTAGCGTACCCCATCAAGTTATATGCTTTATCCAATGTGAACTCTGAAGGACTCACCCTATAAAGGATACTGACAGCAAACACACTGATTCCATCTACAGTGTACTTGTAGTAGTAGATATTCAAGGCCCGATAGCAGCATAGTATCACCTCTGTATCATAGCCAACATCTGTCTGAAGATACGTGGGTGGGGAGGGGGGGGGGAAATATAGAGTCAGAAAGCTCCTCACCGTTTCCTATCCAGTGGAATTAGCACAGAGAAGGCATCGCCAATAGATGACGGGTCAGCTCCTTAATCTTACTACATAAGATGACCAGCCACAAAAAGAGTACACTCGATAGCATGTATGCACCTAAAGACCACAGGAGTGCTCAGGATAAGGAAGGGCACAGACAGACACCAATGGCATGTATATGCACCATCAGCAAGATAATGGGCAAACGGCACATTTATACACATAGTAACATAGTAAATGATGGCAAATAAAGACCAGTATGGTCCATCTAGTCTGCCCAGCACGGTGGCAAGTGTAGGTGCACCTGCCACTCCGTGCAGGTCACCCCTCCCCATGCCTTTCTTTAGGCATGTACACACCGCTCTGTGCGGGTCGCCCCTCCCCCATGCCTTTCTTTAGGCATGTACACACCGCTCTGTGCAGGTCGCCCCTCCCCATGCCTTTCTTTAGGCATGTACACACCGCTCTGTGCAGGTCGCCCCTCCCCCATGCCTTTCTTTAGGCATGTACACACCGCTCTGTGCAGGTCGCCCCTATTTGTTGATATAAGCAATAAAATCAAAATAAACTTATCCTGTTGCTTTAAAGGGATCCACTCTGTACTGCAAAACAGCTATGCAGTTCACAAAAGAATCATTAAAATATATCCAGACAGTAAAATTACTACTACTGAACATTTGTATAGCACATGCAGCGCTGCACCGATATGTAAAAGGCTGTTCTTGTTCATTAGAGCTTATAATCTGGTCAGAAAAGACAGCACAGAAGCCGTGGACAAGGATACATCTAGGGGGAATGGTAAGAAAACAGATTAGGCGAATCAGGATCCAAAAGCAGCAGCAAAGAGGTGCGTTTTCAGCCTGGATTTGAAAAGTCAGAGAAGTTGCCTGATGTACAGACTCAGGTAGTTTGTTCCAGGCATAAATACCTGGAATCTAATCTGAAAATCTCTTAAATTACAACTTAAAAAGGTCATCCCCACTGGAGTGTTGAATACACAAGAGGCAGCACACACTTGAACGTTTTTAACCTTTTACAAAATGCTAGAAGATTCTGCTCTTTATGCAGTAATAAATACAAAAAAGGTAACATTTTACTTACCAGTTAATGCCCTTTCCTCGAGTCCTGCCACACCAGTCCAGACAAGCGGGATGTACCAAAGCTACACTACCACTGGGGCAGGAAGACAGCAGCTTGCAAAACCCCAGAGCCAAAGGCCATGTGTGCCCACACATGGGCATCCAAACAGTAATGCTAAACAAGTGGAGAGTGATTCCCCCATGTTGCTGCCTGACATATCTGCAGGGGCTACCAAGCATGCTCTGCCCAGTTCGACACTTGTGTTTGGGTAGAATGGGCATGCAAACCCTCCAGAACTACCTGGTTCTGCAACAGATACAATGAGGCAATGGCCTCTAATCTAGCACACTAAAGCTGACTTGGCCACTGCCTCACCCTTGTATGGGCCAGCAAATAGATTGTCAGACTTACAAATTCCCTTCGTTAACATCCATATACCGGAGAAGCACCCTCTGGATATCCACAAAACAAAGATCCTTATCCTTCCCGACACGTCTCCTTAGAGGAGGGGGAAAAGAGGGGATGGCAGACCATCTGCTTCACATGAAGGGGAGAAATCACATTAGGCAAGCAGGAAGGCACAGGCCAAATGGAAAAGGCCTCTTTGGGAAAGACTGATGAGGATTATGGCAAAACAGCTTGCAGCTCGGAAATTCATCTTGCAGCACAAATCACAACAAAGACGACAGTCTTGAAGCATGCTACCTTCAAGGATTTGATGCTCAACAGCTCAAAAAGCACAATCAGAGTCTTGAGCAACAGACAGATCCCAAGAAGGTATCAGACAGGAGGGGAGAATGCAGATGCCAAACCACCTGGAGAAAGTGCGAGACATTTGGGTGCAAGGCTAGAGACTGATCAGCCACTGAACCTCAGAAACAGGCCAAAACTGTCACCTGACATTTCAGAGCACTAGAAGGAAGGGCTCTTCTCCAGGACATCCTGTAAAAAAGGTCAGAAATGGCACCCTGGTTCCTTCAGAAGCCAGTTGCCGAGTGCCACACTATCACTCAAAGGAGGCACCATATCCATATGTATGCTAGCTTGGTAGACCTCCTCCGGGCTCCAAGCAGAGCCGAGATCATCACTGGTAAACAGCCCTTACGTACTAGCTGTCTCCTTCCAAGAGCCAAGCAGTAAGCGAGACGTGAACCAGATCCTCTAGAACGATTGGTCCCTGCTACTACAGGCCTTGAGATGGAGGCAACTGAAGAGAGCATATGCAGGAGCCACATCAGATCTCCAAACCACACTCTCCTCAGCCAATCTGGCACCACCAGAACAATCCAGCCTGAGTGGTGTTTTATACCCCAAAACATGCACCCCACCAGGGGCCAGAGGAAAAACATACAGCAGGTGCTGACTCTGCCAAGGCTGGGTCAGGGCGCTGATGCCCTCAGACCCTATCTCCATGCAGCGACTTGAAGCAGCAGCACTGGCAGATTGCCATCAGATCCATTTTGGGGAGACTCCATCAGTGCAGAATCAGCGGAAAACACCTCCTGACTCAACTCCCACTCTCCAGGATTCAGAGTGCTGGCTGAGGAAGTCCACTTCCACGTTGCCCACCTTGGCAATGTGCTAAGCCATCTCCAGAGCTACCCTAGCACTCCTTGTGCCCTCTTACTGACTGGCATAAGCTGCTGCCATGGTGCTGTCTGAAAAAGCACCCAGCCCTCGAGCAGGAGACAGAAATGCATAAGCGCTAACCCGACAGCCCTCACCTCAAGGTGGTTGGACCACAGCACTTCTGAGGTTCCAAACGGCCCTGGCCCATACGGTCTTGGCAATGGGTTCCCCCAGCCTGAGAGAGAGACTGGCATCTTGCCATCAGGAGGATCCATGTGAAATTGTCCAGCGTCATGCCCTTCCTCAGATGACAGGGCTGCTGCTGCCACCACAGGCTGGACTTCACCGTCTATGGGAGTCGGTGCCAGAAGCGGCCCAAGGGGGTGTGGGGCCATGTGCAGAGACTCATTGTGGGACCTCATTTGCATAAGGTGCCTCATTTGCTTAAATATTTGCATAATGTTAATGTGCACTTTTAGTAAAACATGCCTTTTAAGTGTCTGGATAAAGAAAGACTACCAAATTTCTACATTAGAACATAGAAACATGACGACAGAAAAAGACCACATGGCCTATCTCGTCTGTCCTTCCATAACTACAACAGTCCACTTTTTACCTTTAGAGATCCTGTGTTTGTCCCATGCTTTTTTGAATTCAGTTCCTTGTCCTCATCTCTACCACCTCCACTGGGAGGCTATTCCATGGATCCACTACTCTTTCCGTAAAGAAATATTTCTGCATATCACTCCTGAATCTCTCCCTTCACCCTCATCCCATGTCCCCTCGTAGCAGAACTTGCTTTCAATTGAAAGAGGCTCTCTCCCTGAACATTTATGCCATGGAGGTATTTAAACATATCAATAATATCACGTCTATCCCGCCTTTCCTCTAAGGTGTACATATTAAGATCCTTAAGTCTGTCCTCATATGCTTTATAATGAAACCCACTAATCATTTTAGTAGCCACCCTCTGCACCGACTCCATCCTGTTCACATCCTTTTGAAGGTGCGGTCTCCAGAATTGCACACTATACTCCAAATGAGGTCGCACCAAAGACTTATACAGAGGCATTATCACCTCCTTTTTTTCTGCTAGCCATTCCTCTCCGTATGCACCCAAGCATCCTTCTAGCTTTTGCCGTCGCCTTTTCTACCTGTTTAGTGGTTGTGTCTGATCTTAAAGTAGCTAAACTCCAGTGCCAACCGCCAGGCTCATTAGGAAGTACTACAAACACTGCCTCTTTAAAACCCATAGCAAACCTGCCATATCATAACAGCACTAACAAGACTCAAAGGACCAAACCCTACCTATCAACAGGCAACACTGCAAATATTAAACCAGTACATCTCAGAATACCAATACATCTCCTACTGGGGAAAGAGAACTAGTGGCACTGTCAAATAGAAACTACATAAACAGAATACCTCAGCTCGGTTACACACGCAGAACATAGATCGTCAAACAAAGAACAAGGGATCACAAGTTAGAAATAGGAAGACATTTAACTAGGAACCCCAAAAGCCAAACTTGGAATGTACACCACCACTGGAGAAATAAAACTATACATTTCCTCTTGTACTAAAGTAAATGCAAAGACGTCAATGATGCACATTTCCCAGAGCTGACATATTCCAGTTAATAAAATCAAAATAAAGTATTTTTCTATTTTAACCTTTTGTGCATTTTATTTTTTCAGTTGCAATTGTTCCAGTCACTTTCTTCTGGTTTCTTCGTGTCTTCTGCTAACTCACCCTCTCTCTCATCCTCCAGGTCTTTCACACCATATCCCAACTCCTTTCTGCCCTTTACCCCTCTTCTTACAATGCCTCATGCACTCATACCCTACACCTACTCATAGTTATACAATTGCCAGGTCATAGAAACACGATGGCAGAAAGACAGCATATGGCCTATCTAGTCTGCACTGCACTTCCATAACTACTAGTGTCCCTATTTATGGAAACGTAGTCCATCTGTCCCTCCAAATTCACTCAGTTTGAGTCCCCACCCTCTCCGATGCCCAAGTTCCTTGCTCTGCCTTTCCTTGAAGCTCTGTCTCCAATTCCCTGTTCTCCTACCCAGTCCAAGTCCCCTAATAATCAAATCTTCGTTCTTCCTTTGCTCTCCCTATGTTTCCTGTTCTTCCCCCCAGTTGAGTCCCAACACCCTGATCTTTAACCACTTCACCTCTTTCCACCCTGGTCCTATTTCTGTCCCGAGTAAGCATACACAAACATTCACCCTCCTCCTTTCACACACCCGACAGCTTAGCCCTCCTTTCAGTCACTTGAATGCACAATCCCACCTGTTCCCATACTCCCAGCCCCTCTATCAGGCACTCTCTGAACCTGCCTTTCATAAAGCTTCCCCTTCCCAACTGATATGGGTTTCTTTTGTAAATTGTGGATTCTTTAGGAGTGCTTCTAACAGGCAGGTAGGGAGGTGAGGCAGACTGGCAAAGATGAAAAGTCAGGTGGAGAGGCCGAGTAGCATTGTTGGGACTCAAGAAGCGCACTCACCTTAATATTGCAATCTGCAGTGATGGTGGCGAAGGCAGCGGCAGCAGCGCTTGAGGCTCAGTCATGCAGGTGGCAGGCAGAAGGGCCTGCTTTCAAAACAGTGGTGCTACACATGGCTCCGACCAGCAGAGGCGAAGGGAGAGGAGTCAAGCAGCATGCAAACAAACATCGGTGGAAGCCAGTTGTGGTGAGGTCTGGCAGGGGGCCTGCAGGCAACAGCAAGAGCGTCAAGTCTCCACATGTCTGCCACTGCCTGGGGGACATGTGAGTGGTGCATGCCTGCAAAATTAACTCAGACCAGATGCAAGACTGAAAAGAGGCAGTCAGCAGCATGTGCCGATGGAGCTGTGGGTGTGTTGGGAGGAGCTGAGATCTCTCAGCACTTCTCCTCTCCAGTTTGTGGGTGATGCATGGCATGCACAAATGCAAACATCGGCAACAGCAGCACGCATGGCAAACGTTAAGAAGTTGGGCCAGAGCTGGAGCCAAGCGGTATGTGGCGGGGCTGGCCCCGACAATGCTGCTGCAGCTTTGGCGTCTGTCGTGCTTACCTGGCAGCACCAGCTCTGTGCGGGATGTTGTTAGTGTAGGGCCCCCTGAGGCGCAGGGGCCCTGTGCGAACATTCTTGCACAATGGATGGGCCGGCCCTGGCCTGCATGCGAACTTCTCAGAACTCTGGGACCACCAAGCCAGCAAGGACTGCTGGAACTGTCGCATGTGAGGACACGCCCACAGCGATCTCTACAGTCACCACCTTAAGAGGAGTTGAAAATATCAGACTCTGGGAGCCTGTTGCACATCAAACAGCGCCAAGCAGTTCAACAGTCTTGACTCTCCTCCAGCAGGAAAACTCTGCCCACTCCAGTGCCGTAATCTGCTGACTCTTTCCCTGACTGATTACCCTGCCAAGGCTTTCCTAAAAAGGACACCACTTGGGATGCCAGCCAAGGCACCTCTGAAAGGAATGGTCTTGGATGAGACAGTTGTCCAGATAGGGATGGACAGATCCCTTGGCATGGCAGCTGCCAGCACAATGACCTTTGAGAATGTCCATGGGGGAGGGGAGGTGGTGAGCCCAAAAAGGGAGGATGGCGAACTGTGAGCCAAGTATGGCAAAACCCAGATACACCTTGGCCAGATCCAGAGTATTTTTCTCTCTCAATCCGAGCAGATCAGCAGAGAAATCGAGAACTCCCCTCAGTGCACTGCTTGAATCATGGATCGCAGGTTTCCATCCGAAAGTGCAGGATGTGCTGTGCTCATTGATGCCACTTAGGTCCAGAATGGGCTGAGACCAGGGGCGGCCCAAGGGGGGCTGCGGGGCCATGTGCAGAGACTCGATGCGGGGCCTCATTTGCATAAAGTTACCATACACTAACTTTTAGTAAACGTGCCTCTTAATGAGTGTATGGATAAAGAAAGAAAGACTAAAAGATTTCTACATTACTATAATCCAGTGCCAACTGCCAGGCACATTAGGAACCACTACAAACACTGACCATTTAGAACCCATAGCAAACCCGCCGTATCATAACAGCACTACCAGGACTCAAAGCACAAGACCCTACCTATCAAAAGGCAACACTACAAATATTAAACCAATACATTTCAGAGAATACATGACCTACTGGGAAAAGAACACAAGTGGCAATGTCAAATAGGAATTACATAAACAGAATACCTCAGCTCAGTTACACGTGCAGAACATAGACAGTCACCAAACAAGAAATCACAATGTAGAAACAGAAAGACAATTAAACTGGGAACCCCAAAAGCCCAACAACACTGTAGAAATAAAAACTATAAAATTAATTTCCTCTTGTACTAAACAAAGCGCAGACGTTAATGATGCACATTTCCCAGAGCTGGCATATTTCAGTTAATAAATTAAATAGAGATATTTTTCTACCTTTTGTGCATTTTTTTTCAGTTGCAATTGCTCCAGCCACTTTCTTCTGGTTTCTTCGTGTCTTCTGCTAACTCTCCATCGTCTGCTGTCCATTTGTCCTTTCTTCACTCTTCATTTTTTTCCATTCTCTCTCTACATCTGCTTTAACATACTAATCTCTCTCTCCTTTTGCTCTTTCCTCATTCCTATTTCATCCACTCAAATTTTACCCCGCCATCCTCAATCCCCACTTACTCTCCCAATATCCGGCCAATTGTAGATTTGTCTTCCCTCCCACACAAAATATTTTTTCCCTCTCCATTTCACTCTCCCAACTCTATCCCATTCTAATCCTCCCCCAACATCAGCTCCCTTCTAGTTCCAGCCCCACCCAGCATCCGCTCCCTTCTAGTCCCCGCATCAGCCCATTTCCAGTCCTATCCTAGCCTTCCATCAGCCCATTTCCTGTCCTAGCCCCTCCTCACTCAGCCTATTTCCAGTCCTAGCTCCCTCCCCTCACAGCCCATTTCCATTCCAAGCCCCCCTCCATCAGCTATTTGTAGTTCAAGCCTTCCTTCCTTCCACTCAGCCCATTTCCATTCCAAGCCCCCGTCCCCATCAGCTATTTCCATTCCAAGCCCCCGTCCCCATCAGCTATTTCCAGTTCTAGCCCCCCCATAGCCCATTACCAGTCCTAAGCCCCCCCATAGCCCATTACCAGTCCTAACCCCCATCAGCCGATTTCAAGTCCTAGCTCCCCCATCCGAGTCCCTCCATCAGCTCATTTCCAATCCCAGCCCCCCCATCAGCCCATTTCTAGTCCTTTCCTAGCCCCACCATCAGCCCATGTCAAATCCTAGCTTCCCTCCACTCAGCCCATTTCCAATCCAAGCCCCGCAAGAGCCTACTTTCAGTTATAGCCCCCCATGAGTCCATTTCAATCCAAGCCCCCCAACAGCCCATTTCCAATCCTATCCTAGCCCTCCATCAGCCCATTTCCTGTCCTAGCCCCCCCTCTCAGCCCATTTCCATTCCAAGCCCCTGTCCCCATCAGCTATTTGCAGATCAAGCCCTCCTTCCACTCAGCCCACTTCCAGTCCTAGCCCCCCCCAGCCCATTACCAGTCCTAGCCCCCCCATAGCCCACTTCCAGTCCTAAGCCCCCATCAGCCCACTTCCAGTCCTAAGCCCCCCCATCAGCCCACTTCCAGTCCTAAGCCCCTCCATAGCCCATTACCAGTCCTAGCCCCCCATAGCCCATTTCCAGTCCTAGCCCCCCCATAGCCCATTACCAGTCCTAACCCCCATCAGCCCATTTCCAGTCTTAGCCCCCCCATAGCCCATTACATCCTAACCCATCAGACCATTTCCAGTCCTAACCCCCCCCCCCATCAGCCCACTTCCAGTCTTAGCCCCCCCATAGCCCATTAGCAGTCCTAACCCCCCATAGCCCATTACCGGTCCTAACCCCCCTCCCCCCCCCCATCAGCCCTGACAGATTAAAAAAAAAAAAATTCAGCTGCTGCTGCCGCTGCCACCGTGGCAGCGGCAGAATCAAATGTCCCGCCGCAGGGCCCTGCCTGCCCGGCAGAGCCTCCCTTCACCATCAGCTCCGGAGTCCCTCCCAATGTGCGGGCTTTCAGAGCCGCGAGAGTTTACCTTTCTCGCGGCTCTGTTAATCTCGCCGGGGCTGATGGGATTTCCCAACAGCCCCATCGGGATTAACAGAGCCGCGAGAGGTCAGAGAAGCTCTCGTGGCTCTGAAAGCCGCGCATTGGGAGGGACTCGGCAGCAGCATTGGGAGCGCATTGGGAGGGATTCGGCAGGCGGGGCCCTGCGGTGGGACATTTGATTCTGCTGCTGCCATGGTGGCAGCGGCAGCCGTTTTTTTTTTTTTTAATCTGCTTTTGCTAATGTAGAATGTTTTTTGCGCGGGGCCCCCTGAAACGCGGGGCCCTGTGCAAAAAACATTCTTGCTCAATGGACGGGCCGGCCCTGGCTGAAACAATTTTTTTTTGGCACCACAAAATAGATGGAGTATCTGCCCTTGCCCTGCTCGTCTGGTGGGATGGGCACCACTGCCTTTAGACGCAGCAAGCTGTCCAAGGTGGCCCACATAGCAGCACTTTTGACTGCAGACTGACAAGGGGAGATAGTGTAGTTATTCACCTGTAGCAGGTGTTCTCCAGGAGCAGCAGGAATCTGTCCTCACATGTGGGTGATGTCAGATTACATGGAGCCCACGCAGTAACCTCCAACTTTCAAAGAAAAAACAAAACAAAAACTGAGAGATCCACCATACATGTGTGGCTGCCTTCCCACCCAAGGGTGCCATCTTGCCTCAGTATAACAACTGAAGACTGCAAAAAAGGAAAAAAAAAAAAAAAAGCAACTCCACAGGGAGGAGGGGGGGTTGTGAGGACCGATTCCTGCTGTTCCTGGAGAACACCTGCTACAGATAACTACGCTATCTCTGGAAACAAACAGGAAGTTAGTCCTCACATATGGGACTCCCTAGCTAGAGGCTACCAAAATGTCCAAAAAGGGAACCATGAGGAAAAGTAAGAGTACAGTTTGGTTGCAAGACCTCAGTAGTGACCCCAGCTTCAATCAGGGAAACCAGCACCCCAGTAGCCTGGTCACACAGAAGGGCCAGAGGGTAGGAGTTGCCTTAAACCCCAAAGGACTGCCTGGCTGAAGGTGCTGTCCTGCCAGGTCTCCTTCTCCAGGCAGTAATGCACTGCAAAGGTATGAAGTGAGGACCAAGTGGTTGCCCAGCAGATCTCCATCAAGGAAGCTGAGCGGAGGTTTACCACAGAAGCTGCCATGGCCCAGATGCTGTGCACCAGCGAAAGACCAGCCTGACCATAGGTGAAGGCGATGCAGTCTGCCACCTAGGTAGAGAGAGTACACTTGGAGACTGCTACACCCCTGACGATTAGGGTCATAGGAAATGAAGAACTGCAAGGAGCAGTGATGATCTTGGTCCATTCCAAATAGATCAATGCCTGCTTACAGTCTAGCATACTGAGAGTGGCCTCTCCCCTACTGACATGAGGTTACAGGAAAAAAAGGTGAGAAGCATGACCTCCTGCTGGAGGTGGCACAGGGAGACCACCTTAGGGAGGAACTTAGTATATGTCTGGAGCACCACCCTGTTCCTGTGAAACCTGACGTAGGGGGCATAAGTCAGAGCCTGGAACTCACTGACCCTGCAGGCAGACATGGATGCCACAAGGAAGACCACCTTCCAGGACAAACACTTGAGGTGGCAGGAAGCCAGGAGGCTCAAAGTGTAGTGTGATGAGCTTTGAAAGGACCACATTAAAGGATCCCACACTGCTACTGGCAGACAAATGGGTAGTCAAGAATAGGATGTTCCTCTAGAAGCAAGCCATGAGAGGCTGGGTGGAGGGGCTGCCCCTCAATGAGGTGATAGTGTGCCGATAGCACACTGAGGTGAACCCTGATGGGGTTAGACTTCAGAGCAGCATGAGACAGGTACAGCAGGAACTGCAGCATCAGCTGGACAACAGAAGGGGTTGGCACTTCTCTCCGCACACCAAACCAAGAAGTGATGCCGCTTGAAGGCATATGCCTGTTGGGTGGAATCCTTGCATGAGGTCAGCAGGACCCTCTTCCACTTCCCTGAGCAAGTTGAACTGGGCCAGAGCTACACTTTCAGCAGCCAGGCTGTTAAGGCCAGGGACCCCAGATTAGGGTGCAGGAGAGTGCCATCCTCCTGTGAGAGCAGGTCTGGGGCACTTTCAAGGGAAACTGGGGCTGCCTGAGACAGGCTGAGGAGCAGCAGCAACCATGGCTGCTGGGGCAACCGGGGGGCTACGAGGATCAGGGTGGCCAAATCCAGTTGGATCTTGAAGGAAGAGTGGTGTGGGAGGGAAGGCATAGAGGCAGCCGCCTTCTGTCCACAGAATAAGAAATACATTGGCCACCACCCTGGAGGGATGCAGTGCTCTGGAGCAGAAGTAGGATAGCTGAGCATTGGCCAGGCTGGCAAAGAGATCCACCACTGGGAGGCACCGGTGACAGAAAAGTCAGTGGGCCACCCACAGATCGAGCTGCCACTCGTGGGGCTGGAGGACCCTGCTCAATCTATTCAAACCATAGTACAAGCATTTAAACATACCACAATATACATTTACCACCTTTTTCACACCCTTCCTCTCACCCATACAGTCCCACCAAGGATGGAATACTACCATCTCACCCTCCCCCCCCTTTATTTGCAATAAAGGCACTGTGCAGAGTCCAAATGTCCATCAAATCCTCTTCTAAAGCAGGTAGTCATCGATCAGCCCTCACGCTGGGGCTACCTTCTTGGACCCTTTGTGCCTGCTCTTTGATCCATCTGCTGGTACCACTGACTACTTCTCTCTTCAGTCCCTGTAGCTTATGTTGCTCCTTCAGTCCTGTCACCTCTTTCTGTAGCCCTGCCTCTCCCAGGGCTTCCATAGCCTCCATCAGGTTGCATGTTCTCCAAGTACATACTTCCTTTGTAAATGCTAAACTAAAGTATAGATGGTTTTATCCTTTTGATTACATTTGCCTCAAAGTGTGAGCAAACTCAGACATTTCCCTGCACCGTTGCAGAGTCCCCACAGCTAGGTCAGCACATATAGCAATCTGGTAGCCTTGCCACAAAGCTACTCATGGAAAGCATTTCTGCTGCAATTTGCACAACTACAACATTAAAAAGCACATATATCACTACGTCCCGTGGCACATTATTCCTTGGAGGCCCCAGGGCTCTATGTATTCTGTCCAAAACAATTTAGTCAAGTTCTTCAGTAATTCCACTTTTCTGATTGCAGGGAAGTGGCAGAAACCATTTGTAAGGAAGCCCTTGAGCAAATTCAGGTTCTTCTGTGATGTTCCTTATCCTGAGGTTATTTCTGCATGACCTGTTCAAGGTCCTCGATCTTTAGCAGGATCTGCTCTTTCCAGTTCTCATTTGCTTGGGCTGCTATAGTGAGCTCCTCCTGCTCCCCAACTCTCCATCCAAGTTCAGCCAGCTCCTCTTTGAGCATCCCCCATCATCTTGCCAAGCTCTGCTTTCACCCTTGCAGTTCCATTTTTAGGTCCTTCAACCAGTCCTTTAGCTCTGCTTGGGTTACATGACGTACTGTCATATAATCTCCTCCTGCCAATTCTGTGCCTTCATCTTCCACTCCTGTTTCCAGGCTTCCATTCCCTCCAGTGGCCATTTTGCCATCCCTGTGAGGCTTCAGCTGGGCTCCTCTGTAGGCAAGTCAGTTACCTGCAAGTGGTCATCCCTGAAACCCCCACCCAGTGCCAGTCACCAGCAGTCTATCCTACTACTACTACTAATCAGCACTTATAAAGCGCCACGCACACAGCGCTGCACAGCAAACCTACAAGAGGTAGCCAGCATACAAGAGACAGTCCCTGCCTGTCAGAGTCATGCTCATCGGAGCTTACAATCTAGTTAACAATACAGAGCATTTATAGTACAGAGCATTAGCCAGTTCTGCGCAAGGTACGGTGTGGTACAGTTTGGTCTATAGTTTGGTTACAAACGTTGACGGGGATTAGGGTAAGGGTAAGATGAGGATGGAGTCAGGATCTGAATGCAACAGTGAAGAGGTGGATCTTCAACCTGGATTTGAAGAGGGCCAGGGAGGATGCCTGGCGCAGAGACACAGGTAGGCTGTTCCAGGCGTATGGTGCAGCAAGGTGAAAGGAGCGCAGTCGGGAGTTTGCGGTGCGGGTGAGGCTTTGACAGAAGTAATTTGTTGGTGGAGCACAAATTTCGAGAGGGGACATAGGAAGAGATAAGAGGTATTGAGGGGTCAGAGTGAATGCATTTATAGGTGAGTAGGAGAAGCTTGAATTGGATGCGGAATAGGACAGGGAGCCAGTGAAGTGACTTAAGGGGGGTAATGTGGGCATGGCGAGGCTGGCAGAAGATTAGTCGAGCAGCGTGATTTTGTATAGACTGAAGGGGAAGGAGGTGGCTCATGGGGAGACCAGCAAGGAGTAGGTTGCAGTAATCGAGGCGAGAGGAGATTAAGGAGTGGACAAGCGTTTTGGTAGTGTGTTCAGAGAGGAAGGGGTGGATTTTGCTGATGTTAGAGAAAGAAGTAGCAGGTCTTTGCTATAAGCTGGATATGAGCTGAGAAGGAGAGAGAGGTGTCAAAGATAACCCCTAGATTGCGGGCAGAGGGAACAGGAAGGATAGTAGATCCATCAACCTGGATTGAGAGAGGGGGAAGTGGGGGGGGGGGGGGAGGAGGTGTTGGGTGGAAAGACAAGGAGTTCAGTTTTGGCCACGTTCAGTTTCAATCGGTGATGGGACATCCAGGCAGCGATGTCTGAAAGACATGCAGATATCTTGGACTGGGTAGCTGGAGAAATATCAGGTGTAGAGGTAGATCTGGGAATCGGCATAGAGATGGTACTGAAAGCCATGGGAGGAGATAAGCATGCCAAGGCCTTGGGTATAGAGAGAAGAGGAGGGGGCCCCCAAGACAGATCCCTGGGGTACACCTACATGGAGCAGGGTAGGGGAGGAGGAGAAGCCACCAGAGCATACACTAATGAGTGATGGGAGAGGTAGAAGGAGAACCAGCATAGTACGGAGTGGGTGGTGAGGAGAAGATCATGGTCAACGGTGTCAAAGGCAGCAGAAAGGTCAAGGAGGATGAGGATAGAATAGAGGCCCTTAGATTTAGCCAGGAACAGGTCATTGGTGACTTGTGAGTGCTGTTTCAGTGGAGGGTAGGGGATGGAAGCTGGATTGTAGTGGGTCCAGGAGGGCCTGGGCGGTGAGGAAGTCAAGGCAGCAACGGTGGACTGCTCGTTCTAATAGTTTGGATATGAAGGAAAGGAGGGAGATAGGTCGATAGTTAGAAGGGCATGTGGGATCAAGTGAGGGTTTCTTGAGGGGTGTGACAATAGCATGTTTGAAGTCAACGGGGATGGTTGCAGTGGAGAGTGAAAGGTTGAGGATATGAGTGATGGAGGGGACAATGGTGAGGGAGATGGAACGTAGGAGATGGGTGGGGATAGGGTCTGATGAACAGGTGGTAGGTTTGGAGGAGGAAAGGAGGAGTGGTTTCTTCTTCAGAGATTGGAGGGAAGGAGGAGAGGGTGGCAGAGGGAACATGGATAGGGGAAGAGAATTGGGGAGGAGGGGAGGTAGATGAGGGGGTAGGGAATGGGAGGGTAATCTTGTGGATTTTGTTGTGGAAGTAGTCGGCTAGGGTTTGGGAAGAAAGGGAGGGTGGGATTGAGGGTGGGGGGCGACCTTGAGGAGGGAATTGAGGGTATTAAAGAGACGGTGAGGATCAGAGGCAAGAGTTGGTCAGATGTATGTAGTAATCTCGTTTGGCAAGTACTAAGGCTGACTGGAAGAAGCCAAGCATGAATTTGAAATGTAGGTCTTCCAGGGAGTGGGATTTGGACCAAGCTCGTTCGGCAGAACAGGCGCAGATGCATAGGTAATGAATTGTGGGTGAAAGCCAGGGTTGGGGAGTAGATTGACAGGGCGTGGGGTGAGAGGGGCAAGAGTGTCGAGGGCTGAAGATAGTGTAGCATTGTATGAGGATAATGCCTTGACGGACTTGGAGGATAAAATGGAGGAAAGAGATGGAGCAATGGTGGAGGACAGAGTCAGGGGGTCGATATTATGAAGGTTTCTAAACAGGTCAGAGGAGACAGGACAAGGTTGGGATGGTGGAAGCTTAAAGAGTAAATGTTAAGAGGTGATGGTCAGATGAGGGAAGGATTGATTTGCGGAAGTTTTGAGGGAGAGGAATTGGAGAAGAGTATTAGGTCAAGGCAGTGACAGTGTAGATGTGTGGGGGCAGTGGAACAAAGTTGGAGGTCGAATGAGGAGGTAAGAGCGAGGAATTTAGAGGCATGGGGGTCGGAGGGGTTGTCGATGTGAATGATAAAATTGCCAAGAATACGTGTGGGGGAGGAGGGATCCATAAAGGCAGAGAGTCAGGAGTCAAAATCGGTGAGGAAAGTTGATTTGGATTTGTTGGGTGGGCGATAGATAACAGCTACTCGGAGGGGAAGTAGTGTGAGGAGGCGAATGGAGTGAACTTCAAAGGAGGGGGGGGAGGGGGAAGTGTGATTGGGGTGGCAGGAGGGGTTGGAACTGGCAGGAGGGAGAGAGTAGGAGGCCAACGCCACCACCGCGACCAGTAGATAGAGGTGTGTGGGAGAAATGGTAGCCCCCATAGCAGAGAGAGGCAATGGATGCGGTGTCATCTGGGGGAAGCCAGGTCTCGGTCAAGGCAAAGTGGTGTAGGGCATTAGAGATAAAAAGATTGTGAATAAAAGGGTTTTTTTTAAATGACTGAGCATGCATTCCGTAGAGTGCATGAAAACGGGAGAGTGGAGTGGGGGAGGAGAGGGATATGGATAAGGTTGGATAAGTTACGTGTGGATTTCTTATCAGAGTAGTGTGGGGGTCTATTTCTAGGGTAATACCGAGATTTAGAGGGAGCAGGGTGTGGGTGCTCTCCAAGAGGGAGGAAAAATGAGGGGTAGGTTGATGGTATCGGGTAGGTTATTATTGGGGGTAGGGTCAGAATTGATATCTAAGGATGAGCGATTGTGGGATGAATGAAGGAGGGCGGAAGGAGGGAGGAGTGGGATGTGGATGAGATTAGATAGGGTATGTGAGAAACTTTTTTTTTTAGTGTGAGAAAGGAGTTGGGGGGGGGCAGGGTTGGGGTTGATATTACCTGATGAGAGGAGGAGAATGAGTATTTGAGAGCGAGGTAAAAGTGGAGATAGTACGGTGGAAGCGAGGGTGGGGTTGCCTTAATGAGAGGGGGGCTGGTTGAATGTGGGGGATGGTGTGAAGAAGCTCAAGAGCAGGTGCTAGGCTAGGGGGGGGGGGAGAATGGAGGGAGAAGTGAGGAAGGTAGGGGGAAGAGGAGGGAGGGTCTTGGTAGGAGGGGAGGCAGTTGGGGAGGAATAGGAAGAGAAGGACAATGAGATGTGGGGCCATGGTGGTGGGCAGCAAATTCTATGCAGTTAATAGGTAACAAGTAATAGGCAAACAAGCAGGCTGCGGGTAGCAGATCTACGCAAGCAATAGATAACAGATCTATGCAACAATAGGTAGCAACACTAGGCAAACAATGGATAAGCAGTGGATAACAGTTTTATGTAACAATGGGTAGCAGGTTTATGCCCAGCAATGGGTAGCAGTATGATGCAGGCACTGGGAGCAATACTAAGCAATCGGTGGGTAGTGGCAGGTAATGAGTAGCAGATTTAAGCAGACAATGGGTAGTAGGTAATGGGTAGCAGTCCAATGCAGACAATGGGTGACAATTCAATGCAGACAATGGGTAGCAGGTCTGTGCAGAAAGTGGGTAGCGGTACTATACCAGTTTGATGCAGACAGTGGGTGGCAGTTCAATGTAGACAATGGGTAGCAAGATCTAAGCAGGTAATGGGAGGGAAGAGCAATGCCAGCAGTGGGAAGCAAGTCGAAGGTGGTACACGTGAGATGGTGGAGGTCGGAGGCAAAGTGTGGAGGAGCAGTCGGGGCTGCTTGAGCCTGGCAGCTATGGAGATTTGGGGAGCAAGGTTAGCGGCTCACAGCAGAACACCCCCAGGCCCACGCCAAAGGGCCCTCTGGCGAGGCCCGTCTGTAGCAGTGGCGAGTTTTAAAGCCCTGGAAGGACCACAGTGATTGGGCGATCTGGTGGGGAGCAGGGAGGAGTTTACCGTCCTGCTCCCTGCAGAGCTGGTTGGACGTCGGTGGCCGGCATGGCAAAGAGCACAGACAGGTAGAGAACCCCCAACAAGGATAATGGCTAGGTCAAGCCTTGGTACTCACTCCCCCCCCCAACCGCCCCCCCCCCCAAGAGTCCCAGACAGAATCTGAGCGAGGCTCAGCTCTACTCCCCTGGAACTGTTTGGCTGGCTATGTAGCACTCCCAGTAAGGTGGCTGGCAGGCAGATCCCTCCGAGAGCCTTCTGCTTTCTTTGTGGGAGCAGGGTGGGGGGTGAACGACAGAGGAGGGAGGGGGTGTCGAGGTTGTGTGAGGCAGTCATACTCTTCCAGATCCTTCCAATTTCTGGCTGCTCTCAACAGGTCCTTATCAAGGGTAACAATTTTCCCTCCTCCTATGGCTACCAAAAAGATTGCAGTCTAGTGGAACCTCCCACATCACACTCTAGCGAGCAAATACCACATAGGCTGTCGTTTGAGCGTTTAAATCAATGTTTTCCTCTCAAATCCTCAATTTTCTTCAGAGGAGAACATCTATCCACCATTTGCTGGAAACAAAGAAATACTGAAGAGACCTCTGGTGGCTGAGGCAAATAGAGATTAGAGCGATGTCATTGAAACCTGGGCTTTTCATTGGTTCTTTGTCTCCACCAATCTGCTGGTAGGGAAACAAACCACTTGTCTGGATTAGTCTGGCAGGACAATATGGAAACCCTATTTCAAATTCAAGCATCCTGACCCTCAGTCAATAATGGACTATATCCTTTTTATGCTGATGACTCTCAGATCTACCTACACCTGATAAACGTAGTTACTCACCTGTAACAGGTGTTCTCCAAGGGCAGCAGGAATCGGTCCTCCCAAATGGGTGACATTGGCACCAACAGAGCCTGTTCAGAAACATCTCCCCAGCTTTGAAAAAAAAAGCAGTTGGGAGATGCCGCCATGCATGCATGATCCCCTTCCCACCCAAGGGTGCCATCTTGCTCAGTCAGACAACATAGCTAGGACGGTAGTAAAAATAAAATAAGGTAGGGAGGCAACTCCAAGAGGAGGGAGGGTTGTGAGGACGGATTCCTGTCACTGATGAACACCTGTTACAGGTGAGTAACTATGCTTTCTTCAGAACAAGCAGGAAGTCAGTCCTCACATATAAGACTCCCTAGCTCCAGGCTACCGAGGACCGAACCACAACAGCACCAACAGTGACCAAGTCAGGTAGCTGTGAGTTGCATAAAGTGGGTTCCCAACTGAAAGACTCTGCAAGACCCTAGAACCTGAACACAAAAGGTTTGGAGGGCAGGAGTTGCCTACACCCTGAACAGATTATGGAGTACTGCCTGGCAGTGAGCTGCAAAAATATGGATTGACGACCATGTGGTGGCTTTGCATGGGTACCGAACGCAGGTTCGCAACTGATGTGGTCATCGCTCTCACACGATGCATTGTGATCCAGTGGTCCAGGGAGAGCCCAGCTCACTCATAGGCGAGATCAATACAGTCCACCCCCCAAGTGGACAGAGTTCACTTAGTCACACAGGAAGCCCCAGTCTGCTGGGGTCGTAGGAAACAAAGCTGAGGAGCTTTGCGATGGCTGTAGGTAGAAGGACAGGGCCCATTTGCAGTCCAGTGTCCTCCCAACTGTCATGAGGCAGTAGGAAAATGGTAGGAAGGACCACTTCCTGATTGAGGTGGAAAGACACCATCTTTGGGAGGAATTTGGGATGAGTATGGAGCACCACCCTGTTCTTGTGTATGGTGGCTGCCACCATGGCCTGAAGCTCGCTTATTCTCTCTGTGGATGTGAGCTACCAGGAAGGCCATCTTCCATGACCGATACCACAGTTGGCTAGAGGCTTGAATGGCAGTCTGGTGAGCTGTGACAGCACCACACTGAAGTCCCATTCTGCTGCTGGGGGGGGGGGGGGCAGATGGGAGTGCTTAGACAGCAGGAGACCCAGAGAAACCGAGAGACCAGGGGCTGACCTGAGAGAAGTTTCCCTTCGATAGGGTGATGGTGTACAGCAATTGCACTCAGGTGCGCCCTCACCGAGTTGGGCTTTAGTCCAGTGTGTGACAGATGCAGTATGTATCAGAGCACCAGTTGCACTGGGCAGGAGAATGGGTTCTCCCACCTCTCTGCACACCATACCAAGAATGTACGCCACTTAAAGGCGTATGCTTGCCTTGTGGAGGGCTTGCAGGAGGCCAACAGGACCTCCTTAACCTCTTGTGGGAGGTTGAAAGGAGCCAAGGCTACTCTTTCAGTAGCCACGCTGTTAATGTTAGACCCCAGATTGTGGTGCAGGAGTGAGCCCTCCTCCTGGGTTAGGCGGTCCAGGGCATGGCCCAGCCCAGCAGGACCAGGAGTGCCGCTGACAGGGACTGCAGTAGGAACCACAATTGTCTGGGCCACCTGGGGACAATTAGTAACAGGTATTGCCTCTTCGTGCTGGACTTTGATGAGGGTTCTGGCGACCAGAGGGGTTGGCAGAAAGGAGACCTTCAGACCACAGGATCAGGAAGACATCTGCTCTACCTTTGTCAGGTGCAGCTGCCATGAGCAGAGGTGGAGCAGTTGCGAATTGTCTGGGGTGGCAAAGAGGTCCATCATAGGTGGTAGAGCCATGGAGGCAACCCTGGGGTTCAAACGCCATTCGTGCAACTGGAGCACCCTGCTGAGTGTCTGCCAGGAGATTGTCTTGGCCCAGGAGTTGGACCGCCCACAGGAGCATGTTGTTGAGAGCCGCAAAAGGACAGAAGGGCCACTGCCTCCTGGCAGAGGAAGTACAACCCTGTGCTCCCTTGCTTGACGACATTTATTTAGACAGTTTAGTATGCCACCTTATCCTTCCATCAAAGTGGTCACAACACAATTGGGGGATACATTTAACATGAGGGGATATGAGACACATACACTAATACTTACAGGGAACATGGGCAATGGAGGGTTAAGTGGCTTGCCCAAGACCACAAGGAGCACCTGTAGGACTAGAAACCCCAGTCCTTCTGGCCCAAGGTTGCTGTCCTCTAGTGGGATTTGAACCCCCCGACCTTCCGGCCTGAGGTAACTTGCCCTAACCACTAGGCCACTCCTCCCTATGAAGAAGCAGGTCACTATGTTCTGTCTGTACCAGTACTGACTGGTGTCGCAGGCGGTGGCAAAACACCTGTAGGGTCTGGAAGATTGCCCCAAGTTCCAGAAGATTGATTTGCATCAGGGATTCCGCATGGGAACAGCTGCCTTGTGTGCAACAGTCCTCGCAGTGTGCCTCCCAACAGAGGGAGGTGTCTGATCAGGACCCTCTGGGGTGGGGGCACCTGGAAAGGCATTCTGGCCTGGAGGTGGCAGGGAAGTTGCCACCAGTTATCCTGATCCTGTCCCACAATTTGTCTGTGGCTTGCGTCCACCGAGTGCGAAGGCACCACTGGGCTGTTCACATATGTAGGCAGGCTAGCAGGGTCACGTGGACCGTGGAGGCCATGAGGCGCAGAAGGCGGAGGAGAAGACGGGCTGTTACTGAGCAACGGTGCTGCACCTTCACTGCCAACTCCCTGAGGCAGTCTGCCCTTTCCCTGGGCATAAAGGCCTTAGCCTGCAGGGTGTCCAATTGAGCACCCATGAACTCCAGACCCTGGGTTGGAATGAGAGAGGATTTGGGATAGTTTATGACAAACCCCAGGTGCTGTAGCAGGAGAGTTGCGCACCCTGTGGCCTGGTGGGCCTCTGCAGCTGTGATACCCCTGATAAGCCAGTCGTCTAGGTAGGGGAAGAGGAAGACACCTTGCAGACTAGGTGGGCAACCACTACTACTAGGCACTTTGTAAAAACCTTCAGTGAGGCGGCCAGGCCGAAGCGTAGCACTCTGTATTAGTAGTGCCCTCCTCCTACCATGAACCTTAGATACTGCCTGTGGGAGGGGTGGATCAGAATGTGTGTGTAAGCATCCTTTAGATTCAAAGAGCAAAGCCAATCTCCCTGGTGGAGGTAGGGCAGCAGTGCTCCAAGGGAGAGCATCCTGAACTTCTCCCTCACCAGAAACCTGTAAGTTTTGTAGGTATAGGATGGGCCCAAGATCCCCAGTCCTCTTTGGGACAAGAGGTACCTGGAGTAGAAGCATTTGCCCCACAGGTGTCTGGGTGAAGGTTCTACTATGTTGTCCCTGAGACGACCTGCGAGCTCAGAGCAGCAGGGTCTGGTGAAGGAGGGATCGTACCGGCTGTCCTGGAAAGAACATGGGTGGAATCTGCTTTAGGTGGAGGTGGTATCTCTCCCTGACCACCTGCAGTACCCACAAGCCCAAGTCTGGGGCTTAGGTGCTTTTGCCTTCTTAGCCCACTGCCCCTGCCTCTCGGGGTGAGAGCCCTGCTGATGACCAGAGAAGGGCTAGTACTGATGACACTGTGCAAAGGGGCCCTCTTGCCCCCCCACGGCCCGAGAAAAGGGCCCTCTTTCCCCCACATTTTTTTGTGGGGATGGGATGAGGTCTTATTGGAGCCTCTGACAGGTCAAAAAAGTCTGCCTCAATCTCAGCAACATTGTCAGCCATGGGTTTGCCAAAGAGGTTCTCATTGGTACAGGGGACATTGAGCAGTTTGTCCTGGACCCACTGCTTGAGGTCGGAGGATTGCAGCCAGGCCCCAGTGCCAGCCACTGCAACTCGAGCCACTGAACTCTAAGCAGTCAGAGGCAGCCCAGGAGAGGAACTTAGAACAGTCTCGCACTCCCAGAGTCTGGAACCGTTGGAGGGGTTCCCCAACAAGGCCTGCTGCAAACCCCCAACAGCTCTTTGGCCAGTGCCTTTAGGTACATGCCTATGTAGAGCTCATAGGCTTGGATCCAGCAACCCAGCATAGAGCCTTGATAACATTTGTGCCCAAGGGTGTCAAGGGCCCAGGCCTCCCTACTGGGAAAGACTGAGGAGTGGGCCTTTTGGCTCTTGAGCTTTTGTATGGTCAACCATGGAATCGTGTGGGAGCTGGGGTTTGTGGAACCCCAGTCCTTTCTGGATGTGGTACATAGCGTCGAGCCAATGGCTAACTATCAGCACCAATGCCAGCATCTCCCACATTCGGAGTAACAGCCTCTCAAGGATCAGCTGTATGGGCACTGTGGGGGTTTCTCTAGGTGGAGTCTCATACTGGAGAATCTCCAGCTTCTCTGTCTGCACAGAGGGGATCTTGGCCATATCCCTAAGTCATGGAAGACCATGTCCTTGGGAGGAGACTGGCATCGAGGGAGACTGTCCAAGACAACATCTCGGTGCCTTCTGGTGTCTGGGGACACCTCGGGGGTCTGAGTCATGGACACTGGCCAGCAAGGACCAGAGACCCAACGAACAGGACCAGGACCTCGACTGGTGTTGAGGGCTGTCTCGAGGCCAGGGGTGCTTGATACTTGGCTCGACAACCAGGGACTCCTTCGCGGCAGAGAGCCCAGTTGTCGAGGAAGATGAGGTGGAGGAACCGGACGAAATCATGTCATTGCCATTTGAAATTTAACATGGCCAAAAACAAATTTTCCCCCTTCCCTATCTCTGTTAACACTCTCCTGCTTCCCGTTTTCTCAGCCTGCAACCTTGGCGTCATCTTCGACTCCTTCCTCTCATTTTCCCACACATATCTAACAGATAGCAAAAATCTGTCATTTCTTTCTTTACAACATTAACAAAAATCTCCTTTCTTTCTCACACTACTAAAACAGTTATTCACTCTTTAGTCATTTCTCGCCTCTACTATTGCAACCTCCTTGCTGGTCTCCAAGTCAGTCATCTTTCTCCACTTCAGTCTCTTCAAAACACTGCTGAGTGGCTAATCTTCTACCAACCTCATACTCCTAACACCTCTTCTCAAATCACTTCATTGGCTTCCCTTCCGTATCTAAAACAAAAACTTCCTTCTGACCTATAAGTGCATTCATTCTATTGTGCCTCACTACCTTTCCTCTCCTCTCTCCCTACATCCCTCCGCTCTCTGCCCTTCTCTTGAACAGCCAATTCCAGACTTTGAGCCTTTCACCTTGCTGCTCCTTATTCCTGGAACAAACTACCTGTATCTTTATGTCAGGTTTCATCTCTCCTCCTTTTCAAATCCATGCTAAAGGCTCACCTCTTTCAGAATGCTTTTGGATCTTAATCTTTCGTTCTCATGTCTCATTACCCTATTGTTCTCATCTTTGTACTGTCTCTTGATTAGGAGTGTAAGCTCTGATGAGCAGGGACAGTCGTGTGTGTTTGCATGCCTTGTAGCACGATACAAATAATTAATAGTAGTAGACTATATATCAGGTTTTGATGGCTAGAGCATAAACTACACAGAGCAATCTCTCAGATATTAACTCACTCATCTTCTGGAACCCTTTGTATCTATCTGGCTAAAACCTGTATCCAGCAGTTCCATGCAAATAGACTATAGCAGGACTAAGAGCAGGGGTGGGCACTTAATTTTTTTTTTTTTTTTTTTTAATTGTGTAGGTGTGAGGTTAAGCATTTAAAACCATGAATCTTTGGAAGGTTTGTCTCCACTCTAATCTTAGAGGTGGTCACTTGTACTTTAACTAGTGCAAATGCACCCTACGCTTTACCAAGAATACAAGACACCACACACCATACACAACTTAAATACCTGTATTCAAAATAAAACCCTGTTCTATTTTAAACTAATTCTGTAACACACATCAATGCAAATTTGTACAAAGTTTCTAAGATAAAAAATAGCCCTGGGCCTGTCTGGGACTCCTCTGTCCTCCATACAGGCTGAAACAGGCATAATATGTAGGGACCTCTTTAGCGCCTATGTGGGCATTTTCCCTTTATAGTTTGTTAGATTAAAACCTTGAAAGTCTGGTCTTAGATTCTTCTTTAATTGTGGGCGCGTGAAGCATTGATCAGGTTCCCCCACCCCACCCCCCTTTTATATTTACTATATACATACAATTGACCATATACACATATTTTATATATCTATATCTTTACTAAATATACATACAATTGACATACAACATACATCAAACAGGGCTTTCAGCTTCTATGCTCCAAAATGCTGGAACGCATTACCACCGGAGATTCATGCTGTCACTGATCTAACCCTATTCAGAAAAGCACTCAAATTCCACCTATTCCCCCACTACTACCAGGTCAGCCAGACACCGACCTAACCACACCTCCTCGAATTCAGCCACCTGTGCTACAGGACCCTATTCAAACCCAGAGCATAAAGTATACTGTATATATGTAAATAGTTTCAGTTAACAATTCCCTATGTTATCCAAGTTGTCATACCTGTTCTCTGTATGGGACAAACACAGAGGATCCCTTTACAGAAATAGGAAAAAAACAAAATAAACGGTACCATCTAACTTCTGAACCATATAACGTCTCAACAAATAGAGATGTCCTACATGGAGTGGTGGGTTTACCCCTGAACAAGGATATAGGGAGGGGTGGCCTGCGCGGAGCGACAGGTGCACCTACTCTTGCCATCTTGCTGGGCAGACTGGATGGACCATGCTGGTCTTTATCTGCCGTCAACTACTATGTTACTATGTTACTATGTTCTGGTCTATTGTTTAATGTAAACCGTGCTGATGCTAAATAGTGCGGTATATAAGAGCTTGTTAATAAATAAAATAAATAAGTTATGTTAATTCAACACGATTTCAAGAAAAATCATGATAGAATCAAACGCCAGTGGAGATAAATACCTTCCTTATCTGATGTATGTACACATGCTCCGGGGGCATGAGGAGAACCGTTCCTATAGTCCTGGCGCTCATCTTGGCAATTGGGATGAAGAAAACCAGGATCCAGGAGAAAAAGCACACGAGGCCATGGCAGACTGCGAGAGGGGGGAATCCCAGCAAGAACCAGACATATGTGCTGATGCGACACTAAAAGCAAACACCACGCAGTGTGTGAGTAACACAAATGTACAATCCCATGGAGGACTAGTTTAATGGTTAGAGCGGTGGGCTGAGAACCAGAGGGGTCATGTTTGAATCCCCACTGCCGCTCCTTAGGCAAGTTAGCGCCTTCCACTGCCTCAAGTACAGACAGATTGAAAGCCTGCTGTGGACAGAAGATACCTACTATACATGAATAAATTGCCTTGAACTGCTCCTGAAAAAGCCAAATCCTTCCCTTAAGCACATAACACGGAAAGAGACCACGCAATCACACTGAAAGGGAACTTAGGATGGTGCGAGCCTATGCCAGGAGAGGCGATAGATCTCAAAAGAGGGTGGGAAGGATACTACCGTATAGTCGCCTAATCATTGGTTAGGTCTTTAGCAGCCTGCGTATATTATGGATTGTTGGGGATGTGGGGGTAATGGATTAATTAGAAATACGATGTATTAGGAAGACTGATTTAATCCAATGAACAATACAAAAAGATACTAAACTATAACTGCAGTGGTTCTCAACTCAGTCGGAGTTTCAGAATATCCACAATGTATAGGCACGAGACAGATTTGTACAACAAGGTGACAGTACAAATCTTTGTGGCTATCCTGAAAACCCGACTGGATAGGTGTAGCCCAAGGACTGGGTTGAGAACCACCGACTTAAAAGGAGCAGGATAGGCACCATAAAGGACGTACAAACGGCAGCATCAGTATCGGCATTTACAGCACACAGCTCAGTTCCTCCCACTCCATGACAGAGCGAGATGTTCAGAAAAGCTGCGTGAACATTTCAGTATAACTTGTATCAGATGCTTGTGAGAAACTACTTGATAGCTACAGGACATGTAGCCGAACAAACTGATGTTAATACAATACTATACTGATGACGAGGTGGTAGAGGTTAATTTAGTCACAGCAGGGCAAGAAAGTAGAAAGATCACGCATTTTAACCCAGATCAAACTACTTACCCAGTACCTGACGCCACAGGATGTCCAAGAGCCTTTGTGAAGGCTGTAAACATTCTCACAGTTGGCAATGAGAGGCGTCTTCTCCTTTTGCTCATCTGCCTCTGGGATAACCTCACATTTATTAAACCTCACGCAACATCTTCTATGAGCCGCTCTACTCTGAAAAAAGCAGGATCTGTTCAGCATAAAAGTCCAATAAAACCTACAGGAAATCATTTCAAAAGGTCAAACCTCACCTACTGTTACTGCAGGGCATACCATCCAGACACGAGACGTGCTTACACAAAAGACTAAAGCACTCGCTTTTATTCATTGCTATTCGCTAATATGTTGTGATGCATAAGCAAAATATGCCTACAGATTCTATTTCGTTGTACAGACACATTGGCATGCCACACACCGAGGGGGATCAGAGCCTTGCTGGTGTTCAGGCTCCTTGTCGAGATGCTGCAAGTTTCTAAAAGCAAAATAAAGTTTAGAAAGATGCTCCTTGCACAATTTACTCAGCTTTTGAAATATTCCAATGCATGTTTAGTTCATTTTCTTTTTTGAGGGAGGGGAGCCACCGGGGGAGTTAAAAGGCCCAGCAGGGTGGTCCTACCTTTGGCCTTCCAGATCAAAATATTGACCAGCTTCTGATGGACTGTCACCAAGAGCTTTCATCTGCAAGCCACCCATATATTTATAACTCTATTCCATATTGTCCCTCCAGTCCAAGCCAGATTCCTGTGTTGTGCAGCAGTTCCAGCAGATGGAGTCCGAGCCGAATCAGACTTCTGTGATGTCACAGTACAAGGGAGCAGAACACCCCCCCCCCCCCTTTAGTCAGTATGCTCAGTCTCCAGCAGGTGGAAGGATTTCAGAGCAGTTGGCCTGCACTCAAGGGACATTTGGAGATTAAGAAAAAAATTATAGTGCAGCTAAGAGCAATTTAACCGATTGTAGTAGAGCTATTAAGAGGTTCTCTCAGTGGGTTTCAAACTGCTGGTCAGCTGTAGCTAAAGACCCCCCCCCGGGGAACAGAGGCTGTTCAGTTGGCCATTTGCCCCAGGAGGAAGGGGAGGAGGAATCAGGCAGCAGGACTGTTTAGTCAGGACTGTTGGCACCTCCTTTCAGTTTTTGGCAGCCCCGTAAATAAAAAGACCAAAGAACCGGTATGGCTCCTTTCAGCAGTCCAGAAGGGTTCAGTCGCTGGCAGCTGCAGAGGTTTGGTGGCCAGGATTCCTCTCGCCAAGCAGGTAAGTCTGCAGGCTGATAAAGCCGTGCAGGACTTAGGCTGCATGGCCATCATGCCGAAAACTTTGTGTACCACATGGAGTGTGTTGGGGCCAACTCTCCGATGCCGGGCTCTGCTGCAGCTGTGGGTCGAAGAAGTGTACCACTGAACAGCTTCCGGGGGGGGGGGGGGGGCTGATCTGGCTCAGGGGAACTCCTTATGGCAGGGCCATTCTTATAAGGGGGGCAGTGATGCAGCTCCTGCAGATTTGGTGGGAACTGTGACCACTTTGGACCCATCAGCTCTCAGTAATGGTGCTGAATTGCAGGTTTTTCCTACTCTCAGAGCCAGCAAAGTCCCTTGGGATGCAGCAGAGGATTGATGCAGACGTACGCAAGGCTCCAGGAAACCCCTTCTCCCCAGAGTTAGTTTTGCTAATGCACAAGGCCTGCTACCTGAAATGGGAATCTCTCCCTCGTGGTAAGGCCGGCAGGGCTGACACTACACCTCCTCATTTGACCAAGGAGCTCTTCCTAGTCTCCCTGGAGGGGGAGCCAGATCAGGATTTGGGGATTCTGCTGCCTGATCATGTCACTGAAGACTGAGGCTTCTGAGAACCCCTTGAAGAGACTCAGGGCTTGGGGCCTCTGGGGATGCTGTGGACCTGGAGAACAGTGAGATGCCTCCCTGGTGAGGGCCCCTCCATTGTCTGGATGTTCCAACAGGAGGCATTGCCTCAGCACATTGCAGTCACTGGCGTTATTGAATTTGATACCGCCCACTAAGGAGACAGCAGCACTGCTAGGGGATCCTTGCTGCAGGGAATTCAGTCTTTAATACTGCTTTCCCGATCGAGCCCTCAGATGGAGCTCTAATGGGAGGTACCAGAAACTGGATTGCAGGGAGGGGGGGGGGCGGCGGGCGGGCAATGGCACACCTATACCCTATGCCAGCCACAGAGAAGAATTTGTTGAAGGCTCTTAAGGTGGAAGCCTTACTGACAGGTGTGACTAAGACAACTATCCCGGTAAGGAGGGAGGGGGTGCAGCCTTCAGGGATGCTCAGGACAAGAAGTTGGAGATCTTGTTAAAGGACACCTTCGAGGTGAATGCCTTGGCGCTTCAGTGTGTGGGATGTACGTGGCACGCACCTGTATGTGGTGGACGTAGGGGCTACCAGGCATGCAGGCTTCCTCTGAGACAGCCAGCTTGGAATCAAGTTGTGCATACCTGGCTGATGCCTTTTATGATCTCCTGAGCGCTTCCTCCAAGGGTATGGCTTCAGTAGTGGCAGCACGTCATTTCCTCTGGATCCACAATTGGTCAGCCAATGTGGCCCCAAAAGCTCAGCTCCAGCAGGGTAGACTCCTTTTTGGGGAACCCCTGGAAAAGCTAGTCAAGGACCTCAAGGAGGCCAAGCCAGCCAGGCTCCTGGAGGACAAACCCAAAGGGGGCAAAGATTGTCTCCGGAGTGAAGGGCCAGTCGAGAGAAAGTTCTCAGCAGTGGTTGAACCAGTTTGTGCCTTACCAGCAAGGCAGGTTCTGGGCTCATGTCCAGTCCTTTCAAGGTAGATGTGGCGACAAGGGATTCTACTCCAGCAGAACCTCCAGTATTAAGAAATTCCAATGAGATTTGGAGGAAGGCAGGAGGGGCCTCAGAGTTCCCATGGGTAGTAGGTTGCATCACTTTTGCTCCACCTGGATCCAGGTCACATCTGACCAATGGATCCTTGAGATTATTTGTGAGGGCTATGCACTGGAATTTGCAAGATCCCTGTCAGAGATCTTAGTCATTTCCCCCCTGCAGGGCCCCAGCCAAATGGCAAGCAGTCAAGGACACACTGCTGCACCTCAAGGTGGTGGTTCCAATCCCTGAAGTCCATTTAAGTACCAGTCATTACTCCATCTACTTTGTGGTCCCCAAGGAGGAGGGATCGTTCAGGCCCATTCTGAATCTCAAAAGGTGTCAGAGCCCTGTGAGTGCCACATTTCCAGATAGAAACACTCTGCTCTATGATCTGGCAGTAAGAGTTCCTCAGGGTGCTGACCTCATGGAGGCATACCTCCATATGCTTCTCAGGCCCAAATACCAATGATTTCTGTGGTTTGCTGTGCCATTCTGTCACTTCATTTCAAGCTCTCCCATTCGGCCTAGCCATGGCCCATGCACCTCTACCAAGGTCATGGGGATCGTGGCAATGGTCTTGCATCAAGAGGGAGTGTTTGCTCACCCTTACTTGGGGGCCTGGCTGATCTGGATGAAGTCAGCCAAGGAGAATATCACATGCACGCAGAGGGTCCTCGAGCTGCTCCAAGGTTTGGGTGATCAATCTCAAAAAACACAGAATGACCCAGACACAGGACCTCCTATACTTCTGAGCTTGTTTCAATACAGCTCTCATCGGGTATTCCTTCCTCTGGATCAGGCCTAGAAGATACAAGAGCAGATTCGGAAACCTCCAAATGCTTGGGTCCATGGCAGTGACCCTGGACCTTCTGCAGTGGACTCTGGCTCAAATGAGACCATTGCAAAGGTTGCTCCTGTCATGGTGGTCTCCACAGCTTCATTCGATGGTCATGAGGTTGACCAGTCAGTTGGAGGCCTGGGCCAGTCTTCAGCAGTGGCTGAATCCTTTGAACCTCTTGGACAGGATACCTTTGGAGGTTCCGAATGGCTAGCGGTGACTACCGATACCAGTCCTTCGGGTTTGGGGGTGGGGCACACTGCCTGGCTGAGGTAATATAGTAGCAGTCGTCAACAGCAGCAGTGGTCCATCGACCATCTGGAGATGCAAGCAGTATTTCTAGCGCTCTGGGTGTTCCAGTCGCTGATCTGATAAAGTGGTGCATGTTCGGACAATGCCACAATGATGGCCTATATCAAATCAACAGCATGGCACAGGGAGTGCCGTCCTGGCAGACTAGGTCCTGCTACTCCTTCTGTGGGTGGAGCAACACCTCCTGGCTGTCAGCAGCACCTGTAGCTAGGAAAAAGAATGTTCAAGCCAACTTCCTCAGTTACCAGCGTTTGGACCCTGGTCTCTGGAGAACTCTGTTTTGGGTTATAGTGTGGCAGTGGGGGGGGGGGGGGGAGGGGATGCTAGTGATAGATCTTATGGCTCCTCGTTTCTTCAGTCGCATCCGGGAGAGGATTCCAAGGGCCTCGATGCAACTCTGGCTGGTAGAGGGGCTTCCCTATGTCTTCTTACAGTGGCCACTCATAGGCTGGCTGATTCAGAGGATCGAAGTGCATGACAGCTTTATTTTGGTGGCTCTGGAACACAGATTTGACATGGCTGGTGGCAAGGAAGCCCTGGTGCCTGCCGACTTGGGCCGACTTCCTCACAGGGTCCAATCCAAATGTCTTAATCGATTCTTGTTTATGGCCCGACTATTGAAAGGACACAGTAAAAAAAGAAGGGATATTCCGTGCAGGTGATCTCTACTTTGCTGTGGACTCGTAAGTGGTTCACCTCCCTGGCATATGTGCAAGTGTTGTGGATCTTTGAGGACTGGTGTTCCAGTCGGGGCTGAGGGCACTTGGTGTCTCTCCCTCAGATAGTGGCATTTTTGCAGGATGGCATGGACAAGGATCTGGCACTTAATTCCTTGAGGGTTCAGGTAGCAGCCCTGGCATGTTATAAGGGACTGGTTCAGGGGCACTCCCTGGTGTCACATCTGGAAGTTGCTCAGTTCTTGCAGGTGATGAAGCAGCTACGGCTGCCTGTGCGTGGTCATCATTGTATGCCTTTGTGCACCACTATTGGTTAGATGTGAGGTTTGGGACATGGGTGTTGCAGGCCAGCCTCACAGATCCCCCACCCCCTCTCTTGAATACTGTTCTGTTACATCCCAGGAGTCTGGCCTAGACTGGATGGATGATATGAAAGGTGAAATTAGGTCTTACCTGCTAATTTTCTTTCCTTAAGCCCCTCCAGTCCAGGCCAGGACCTGCCCATTAGGAGTGGCTGGGCAAGTCGGCCTGAGGGTTTGGTTGCATGGGGAAACCAGTGGCCCAATAGAGCATCTGTCAACACTGGCAGATTCAGTGAATCCCTTGTGGGGGATTAGTTGTTAGCAGTCTGTCAGTTCTTTCTCTGCCTGACATACGAACCAATCTGGAGATATGAAAATCTGTCGCTATCCCGCAAGTGATATGAATCCCGAATACCTACAAATTCCCTTATCCCTTCCCCGCCAATTGTCTGAGACACTTGGCTTAACCCCTGCTGTGCCCATCTTTGCAACACTACTACCTCCGGTCTCATTCCCTCCTCACAGCATGCCAGCAGCAACATCGTGTGTGCACAACTCTTATCCCCGATCATCCGCTCTCGGTGCTGTTGCCACATATGCAACGTATGGCCTACCAATGGATTCTCCCCTCGCTTACCCTCCCCCCCCCCCTACCAGCCTCTCCAACTCTCCTGGCCTCAGACCCGCTTCTTCCATCATTACCCAGTGTTTCGTCTGTTCCTGCAGCCAAGAGTAAACTGCTTTCAACTGTGCTGCTTGATAATACTTCCTAAAATTGGGCACCTCCAATCCTCCCTCTTCCCTAGGAGCCTGCAACATCTGTACCGCCACTCTGGGGCGCTTATGCCCCCATATAAACCCTCCACTTGCTTTTGCACTTGTTTTAGCACCTTGGCCGGTATCTCGATTGGCAATACTTGAAAATAGAAGAGGAACTGGGAGAGCAGCATCATTTTAATCACCACCATCCTCCCCATCCAAGAAATATACCCCCTTGCCCAGCCCCCAACTGTTTCTACTTGCCCGAAAAGCTTCTTATAGTTCAATTCGTATAATTCCTCCAAATCCCTTCCCAATTGGACTCCCAAGTATCGGATTGATTGCAACATAAATTTCAGTTTTGGTGGGCAAAACTCCTTTGCAACTCTATCCGACCTATCAGATTTAAGATTTCGGCCTTACTCCAATTTATTCAAAACCCTGCCAAATCCCCATACTCCTGCACCTCTCACAATGGCAGGCAACATCTCCGTAGGCCTAGTAATCATAAGCAAGATGTCATCCGCAAACATTGCCATTCTGTATTCTCTCTGCCCCACCCTTAATATCTTGGCCCCTCCGTATCTTCCCTGCTAACGGTTCCAAGGATAATGCGAATAACAGCGGTGATAATGGGCACCCATGTCTGGTTCTCCGCCCCAGGGGAAAAAATTGCAAATAACCCCCATTCACTCTCATGCACGCTTTAGGCCCCACATATAACACCTTCACCCAGTCCACAAAGCCCTTACCAAAGCCCATGTACTCCATCACTGCAAACAGAAATTGCCACAACACCTGGTTGAACGCTTTTTCTGCGTCCAACGAGAGAAGTATCGCCTGATCAGGCTCCCGTTTCACTGTCCATATAAAACATTCAATATTTTCCTGATATTATCAGACACCTGCCTGCTCGGTATAAACCCCACTTGATCTTCATGAACTAGCTTACCCAGTATTCTATTCAGTCTGCCCGCTAATACTTTGGCCAGCAACATCGCATCTATATTTATCAGCGAAATAGGCCTGTATGACGCGCACTCCAGAGGATCCCTCCCCTCTTTACGTATCAGAGTTACTCCTGCCCACCCCATCGTCTCCACTAACCATTCCCTCTCCTTTGGCAAATTAAACAATCACGTCAAGGGTGTCAACATTCCTTTAAATTTTTTATAGAAGCTCGCCGTGAGCCCATCAAGCCTTGGGGCCTTTCCTGGCTTCAAGTCCTTGATCGCCTGCTCCACTTCCACTACCTGTATTTCTCTATCCAATGCACTCCTCTCCCCTTCCTCCAAGTGTTTGAGTCCTGCTGTTTCCAGATATTCCCTCATGTCCCCCTCCGCCCTATCTGGTTTTGCCTCATATAGTCTCTGATAATATTCCACAAACTCATCTCTTATCTTCTGCTCATCCCTCTCCACCACGCCCCGACATCTGAGCTGCGTTATCTGTTGCCTATTCCTCTTCTGCTGTAAGCGCCGCACCAGGTACTTTCCAGCCCTATCTCCCCCTTTGAAAAATTCCTGCCTCAATAATTGCAACTGAAAGTGAATCTTTTCAGCCTCCAACGCATTAAGCTTAGCCCTAGTCTCCAGCACCTCCCCCCTATTTGTCCCACAGTTATCCTTGGCATCCGCCCCTTCTAACCTGACCAACTTCTGCCACAATTGTAGTTCCTTTCCCTCTTTATTCTCGCCCCCATTTTACCAAGATGCCTCACACCACCACCTTAAAAGCATCCCCTACCACCCCCGCCTTTACCTCTCCATTCGCATTTATTTTGAAATATTCTGGTAACTCCTCCTCCAGCTCCTTCACCACCTTAGGATCTCCCAATGAGTCCTCATTCAATTTCCAATATTGCATCCCCTTGTTTTCTCTCCTACAGCTCAAGCGCACAATCACCGGTGCATGGATCAGACCAGGTAATCGGCTCCATTTCTCCCCCCTGTATCCTACCAGCTCTCTTTCCCTACCCAGATGGTATCCAACCTGGAGTAAGTGCCATGCACCACTGAACAGAACGAATACTGGCGCCTACCCGGATTAATCAATCACCACGCATCAATCAAATCATGGTCCTTTACGAACTTCTGATATCACTTCCTGTCTGCTCTCCTCCCTTCCCCCTTCCCTGTAGAGTCCCTCTAGAAGAAAGGGAACAAGCCCTCCAGAGAAAGGACAGACTCATAAGCTGCCATGCAAGAAGAGCAGAGTCCAGAAGCTGGAGATGAGGTACCTCGCTTGCAACAGGTCAAACAACGGATTCCTATGATAAAGTTAAGGCAAGCATGACAACAGCGTGCACTAAGGCTGTGGCAGCCCAAAAGGTATGCATTAATGGTGCTTATAAAGCAATGCATGCTACAGGTGCTTGGATAGGAAGTGGCTTGGAGCTGCTTGGGTGGAACGCACATACTATTGTGTACCTGGTGGTCACATAGTTTAAGTCGCTACTAACGCATGTGCAAAATGGCTGGAAACCCAACACTGCACCAAATTGTGCCCCAGATGGAAATCAGAAGCCCCCAACAAGGACAATAACTAGGTCAAGCCTTGGTATTCACACCCTGAGAGTCCCAGGCAGAAATCTGTGCAGGCTCAGTTCTACTCCCCTGAAATGGTTCCTCTGCTTTGCAGGCATCGCATTTAAAGGTGGCCGACAGGCAGATTCCTCAGAGCATTCTGCAATCTTTGGGAAAGAGTGGGGGGGGGGGGGGTGCAGAGGAGGGAGGCTGTGCGAGACTGCGGGACTCTTCCAGATCTTTTCACTTTTCTGGCTGCTCAACAGGCTCTTATCAGGATAAGAGCCTGGAGCTGAAACAAAATTTTCCCTTCTCCTATGGCTACTGAAACCTCCCACTTTGCACTGAAGCGAGTCACCTTCAAGATGGTTGTGTTCATGAATGTTTAAATCAAAATTTTCTTCAAAGCGTAGAAAATCCATCCACCATCTGCTGGAGACAAAGATATACTGAAGAGACGTCTGGTGGCCGAGGTGGATAGATGCATGGGAGTGATGTCATTGAAACCTGGGCGTTTTGTTGGTTTTGTCTCCAATCTACTGGTAGGGGAACAACTCCTTTTCTGGGCTGGTCTAGCAGGACAATATGGAACTTAGATTATACGAGGGCTTTTCAATGACTCAGATGGCAAGGGCCCTAGATAGGCTGCCAATTTCCATCTCACTTGTCCCCATGAAGGACTACCCTGTTCAAAGGCCAATCCATAGAAGTCCTAACTTCTAAAATTAAAAATTTTATGACTGCCTAAGGCTGGTTCCATCACTACATGGGCTAGATGCCTGCCTAGGGCAGTGCATTTCTGGGGATGGTGCTGGGCCGTGAACATGGCATGTGGCTCAAGGCCTGCCATGGAGTTCACAAGGAGAGGGATGTAACAGGCCTTGGAGTACACGTGCTCGAAGCCCTACACCAACCATGCTGGCCTTTAGTGCTGCAAGCTTGTGTGAAGACAATGGTAGTGATAAGGGATGGAGTAGGCAAATAAAGGGAGATGCTCGATATGAGGCATGCCGAGTTGACAGTGGAGGATAAGTAAGAAAGGACATTAAAGACTGAAAAAGGCGAGAGAAAGCAGGGAATAGAAGAAAGCTGAAAGGGAAAGATTAACGTCATGTCAAATACGCATCAGGGAAGGAAGAGAAGACTGGAGAAGAGAAACGTGACAAATGGACAGGAGACCCTGGGAGCAGAGTCAAGCAAAGAGAAGAAAGCGAGCAACTAGAGTGAGATGATTAGAGAAATAAAAATGGCAAGATAACCAAAAAGGGAATTAAAAAGGTTTTCCATTTAGTCATTAGAATGTGTGATTTGCATAGTATGGGGAAGGGAGCTGCCCTGCTTTATTTCTGCTGCTGCCATGCTCTGCATGTAGTACATGTTGGGGTTTCAGTTTAATTTGTCTGTATCTTCCTATTTTTAGTTTGAGATTTATTCTGTACTCTGGGGGTTCTGTGTTCACTGTGTGCAACAGAGGTCAGATATTCTGTTACTAAGATGTTTTTAGTTAGGGATTTATAGTACTCCAGTTTATTCAGTTTTTCCTTAGTAGGTGTACTGATGATCTAGGGAGTATTTACAGTGCCACCCTTTTACAGCTATGCTCCTTGTTGTGCAAGCCCTGGTCCTGTGACATTTGCAGGGTTTTGTACTACTTTGTAATATGCCTGGCACTAGAGAATTTGTGTCACCGTTACCGAGATGAAACCTAGATTGGGCTTTTTTGTATGGAGAATTAAGGGGAAAATGTCTCAACTCTGCACCCACTGCCAGACGAAGGGAACTTCTGTATATACAGAATTCATTATGCTTAAAATTAAACTTGGATGGTCCAGGGTGCAGGAACAGGTTTTTTTTTTGGGGGGGGGGGGTTGTTTTGGGGTTTGTTTTTAAATATTAAGGGTCCTAGACTACATAAATTAGATCAGCAATTGCAAAGTTTCTTTTATATAGAGGACCAGACCCAAAGTTGGTTCAATGTATTGGGGCCCTAGGCATACCTTAAGCTTTACCACCCTCCCCACCCTAGGCTGTCCAAATGTATTGTTTAGCTTTGAATGCCCTGCTCTTTGCCCACCCCCCTCGGTAACCACCTAGTTTGTGTAATGTTTGGGCTGGTCCTATTTATGTAGCCTGCGAGTATAAATTACATTCTTTTGTCTTAGAGCAACTGCCTGACCAGTTTTCTCAGTAAAGGAACTCTCCCTTTTGGAGTGTCAAGGGAGGTGCCATCTCATACTTGCCTCAATTCACTCCTCGGGGGGGGGGGGGGGGGCAGAGCAAGCACACAGCTGAGGCCCTAATAACATTCAGATACCCTTGGGCCAGCCCAGCCCTGCATCCATGTAGCTCCATTCAGAAAACCAGTCTACTCAGCCACCTAGCAAGCTCAATCTACCATGCCAATCACCCTCAATACTTGCACATCAAGTAGCAAGTGTGTATACTAACACTGCCACCCAGGGTCCCGCTAATCAAAACCAACCACAAACCTCACTTTCCACATTAAAAAACCCAAACCCTTCCACTGGGTGAGGTACATAAGGATAACACCTTCCTGTTTAATGTATAAAACCGTTCTGTTATGTAATGTTTTCTGTAAACCGTTCTGATAGAGCGGTATATAAACCAAGTTAAATAAATAGTGACTTGGCAGCAAGTCACAGCTACCAAATTTCAGCAAAATAAGTCCACAAGCAGGGCCCTGCATACACAGACTGACATGCTTTTATTCTAGCTGAGATACCTTAAAGGCCACAAGTCATGGCCTTTGAAACAAAGGCCTCATTCATCTAAAGAGCCTATTTTACCAAGCACCACAACCTTAGGCATAGAATGGGAGAAAATACTTTATGAAAAAAAAAAAAAAAAATTCAGGCCCCTGACAAGCTATACGGTCTCTATGAGATTTACCTTCTGAATCGCTTTCCCAAAGGGCCAAAGGAAATAGAACGCAAGCTTCCAGCACAGTTTCCCTGTTATGGAGGAAGGACAAAATATTTATAGTTAAATCAAAAGCCAGGAATATAAGACAGCCTAAAATCTAGTTACAATGTTCCAGCTGGAGCACCAGTCTGGGATCTCTCTCACCAGGCTCTGGAAAAAATTAGACAGAAACTTCTAGAAAAGGATGAACGCAAAAATCCCCAGGCCAAGGATGGAGAAGTCCAGCTTTGTAAGGCTACTCAATAGGCTAGTTGAAGCCAAATGCTGCTTTTGCAGAAATGCCCAGCAGTTAACCAAAACAGATCTGGAGGTAGGCTTTTCAGGAATTGCATGCCATTTTAAGCTACAGGAGAACAATGCATTTTGGTCAGTGGGGGCTAGGAACATAAGTCTGTATGACAGACCTCATCTGAGATGGAAAGAGTCGAAGGCCTTACAAAGGAGCATAAAGAAATAAAGCAAGGTGAGGAGAGATACCAAAAAAAATATATATATAATTGAAAATACTTAATTGTGATAAGGCCCCTGATAACTGAGCAGTCCAGATGGCCGACATTAAAACAGCTATGTAGGACAGGGCATCCTATGAACTAAAAAGGGTGGATTAAAGTTCTCTTGTCAAACTGGAAATACCTTAAGTCATTGTGTGTTACATTATGGTTTGATTGGCAATAGATAGCAAGCACTAGCTTGTCACCATGAATGGTGGTATCCGACTGCATTTTCTGCAAGGTTTTTATTCCTGCTGAAAAAGCATCGACAGCCATTCGCCCGAGACACTATAAATGCCAAGGTTATTGTGCACGTGCTGTTTCTATGAAGGAAAGATACTAGCTGACCAACAGTCAATCCTCCAATCCATTCATTAAGTTACATATCCATGAATGCGTTGTACAAACCACTAGGGATCAGGAAAGGAAAGGAGTTGATGTAGAGGACAATAAAATATTCCTGGTCACCCCCGACCATGGGCTACAGGTTATGCCATGTTCAGTGTGACCACCTGCTTCAATGCCCATATTTTATATGTTGAAGGTTGCAAAAAACTTAATCAATTACCAACATTAGATCACAGAATTTAAGTAGCTTATCCACTAGCTTGTTACCACAGGGAAGCTTAGTGGGCAACACATATTTCACGATCTATAAGGGCAAACCACATACAATAGAAACTCAGAACTCTGCTTTTGTTATCCCCCTTTCTTGTAATATCTGCTAAAAAAAAAAACTGACAAGCTTGCAACAAGACAGTGTGAAGATGACCTCCTCATGACTTCTGGATTAAAAAAGGGACCTCAGACTTCCGGTGACGTCGGGGAGCATGGTGGCTGCTCTCTGAGGGAGCTCCGGGGCGCTGGTAAAAAACGCTAAAATTAGAGAGACCCTTACCCGGACTGCAGAATCCCCCGATAGAGCGTCATAATCCCGGCTCAAGAGGAGAGGTCGGTTGAAAGCTCGGCTGTCCGAATTCCGCTCCCCATACGAAATTCTGGGGGAGAAAGAGGAGGGGGGGCCCGCAGACCGCATGGCGGGCGCGGAGAAGGAAGGAGAGGCCTGACATGGCCGGCGATTCTGCTGACGGCCCCGACTCGGTGGAGAGCCTGAAAACGTGGCTCACAGCCTTCAAAGCTGAGTTTAAGGGTGAGATGAAGGCGGAAATGGGCTCTTTCACGAAAGAGTTGAGGGAGACGCTGCAGGCGCTTAAACAGGATGTGCGGGAGATAGGGGCCCGCGTGGAGGTGGTGGAGGAGCGCTTAGAGCAGCAGGAGGAGATGGTGCATGAACTGCAGAGCGGCTGGGAGGAGCTGCGGCAGGCGCAGGAGACGCTACGGGTGAAGACAGAAGACCTGGAGGACCGATCGCGTCGGAGCAATGTGCGGGTGCGGGGCCTCCCGGAGGAGCAGCGCTTTCAAGATTGTGAAGGGACACTGTCGAGGCTGTTCTCGGCCATCTTAACAAAGGCAGACCCCGATGGGGGGGGAGTGAGTGACCCGGTGCTCATGGACAGGGCTCATCGGAGCCTAGGTCCCCCGAGAGACAACAAACCACGAGATGTGATTGCCTGCCTGAGCTCTTATAAGATGAAAGAGAAGCTCTTAGCGGCGGCGCGGAAGCTGGGCCCATACCAATGGGAGGGAGCCAAAATCGAAATTTATCAGGACCTCTCGGCTGGCACATTGCAGCGGCGGTGGGAGCTCCGGGAAGTTACCTCAGTGCTGCGCCGGGAGGGGTGGCGATATAGATGGCTCTTCCCCTTTGGCTTGCTGGTGACTGTCAAGGGTATCACCCGCCGCATCCAGAGCGTGGAGGGGGCCTGGCAAACCCTGCGCGAAATGGGGGTGGACAACCTCCCAGAGACACGGCTGCAGGGCCCATCGAGGGGTCAACGCCCGCAAGAGCGTCCCGCAACGACGAAATGGCAGAGGGTGGAGAGCAAGAGTAAAAGTCGGCGGCTCACCAGACTGTCCAGAGGCAAAGAGCGCCCTTTGGGAGGAGATGATAAAGGGGCCTGACTTGCTCCTGGGCAACCCTTATTGTTCCTGTTTTTGCTGGGGATTTGACCCAGGGTCCCCGCAGTGGCTGGTGGAAAAGGGGAGATTGGGAATGAAATGGGGACTTTGGGAACCTTGGCCCGTGTGCTCAGTAATCCCGGGGCCTTGTGACCATTATTGAGCGGACAGAGACCTTGTTGCTCTCAGTGCCTGTGGATATTGTAATGCTTGCTCACACAGTTTTATGGCTTTGTCCCCCAGTGATGGACGGCGTCGGACGGGAGGCTGTGAGTGATGCCATGCTCTGTATGGGGACACGTGGGACCTTACCTCTGGAGATGTGCTCAGCTCTGGGGCATGGGCAGGACATGCATGGAGTGGAGCAAGCTCAGGGCTGCCCCAGCTCTGTCTGGGGTGCTCAGGGGGGCGGGGGGAGTGCGGGGGGGGGGGGGCCTGTGAAGTGTAAAATGTTTGTTATGCTGTGGATTATGCTGTTTCTCTGTTTGCTGTACCATAGTTCTTAATATAGCTGTTATATATGCGGGAAGGGGCTACGGGGAGGGGAAGGGTGGTGGGATAGGCGGGAGGTGAGGGATGGGAGAAGGGGGGGGAGGGGTAGAGGGTAGGGGAAATGTGACAGCGCCCGGGACGGTTGCTGGGAGGGGTGGTAGATACTCCGGAGGGAGTGGTTATGCAGGGTGGGATGAGGGGACAGGGGGAGGGGGGGGTGGGGAAGGGGGGGGGGGGAAGGGGGAGGGTCGGCAAAAGAGAGCGAAGGATACTGGGGGGGGGGGGGGGGAAGGGGGGTGTGTACGATAAGTTTAACATGGGGAGGATAGGGTCCATCAATGTCAAGGGACTCAATAGCCCCCAGAAGCGGCGGCAACTTTATAGAGAGGTCGCAAGGCTTGATTGGGAAGTGATCTTGCTCCAGGAAACACACCTGCTTAGGAAACATGAGAGCCTGATGAAAAATGCCCGTTACCCTCATCAATACTTTGGGTGCGCTAGGGGGGCCAGGCGGGCAAAAAGGGGGGGGTGGCGGTCCTACTTCGCCGGGACAGTACACTCAAGGTTGATAGGGTAGAGCGGGATGAGGCGGGCCGGGTGCTGCTGGTACTGGGGGGGGGAGTGGCCGGGGGAGCGGGTTACCCTGGTAAATATCTATGCTCCTAATACGCAGCAAGCGGAATTCTGGGGAGAGGTGCGGGGTTTTTTATCTAGGCATGTCCAAGGGAAGTTAATTATGGGGGGGGACTTCAATATTGCTTTACATCCTCGGTGGGATAGACAGGCGGGGGGGAGGGATGGGAAGGGGAAGGCCCGGAAGATTCTCAAACGTATTATAGCTACACACTGTCTCAGTGATGTGTGGCGACAGCTACATGGTGGAAGTCGGGAGTATACTTTTTACTCTCTACTCCCCACGATAGCTATAGCAGGATTGACTATGTCCTGGTACCGGACGGGTGGCAGCCCCGGGTCCAAGAGGCGCAAATAGGGAATATCACGTGGTCAGATCATGCCCCGACCTGGGTGAGTGTGGGGAGCTCTCGGGAAGGGGGGGGGGTCCGTTTTTGGAGACTTAATGAGAGCTTGCTCCGGAATGCGGAGGTGGTGCAGGACGTGAAGGGGTGCTTGCGGGAGTACTGGGAGCTCAATGATACGGGGGATGTGGGAGAGGTGGGTCTATGGGAGGGGATGAAAGCAGTGGTGAGAGGGAGGCTGGTGATGTGGTCCTCTCGTCTTAAAAAACGGAGACTGGCGAAAGAGGAGGTGCTCCAAGCTGAGATCCACCGGGTGACAGAACTATACCAAAGGCAGGGGATTAAGAGGGACCTTCGGCGCCTTAATCAGTTGCGGACGGAGCTGAGTAAGTTGCAGGTTGACGAGATCGGGTTCCAGCTGACGCGGTTACGGCAGCGATATTACGAATGGGGGGATAGAGCAGGGCGTTTACTGGCTAATAAACTACGGAAGCGGGAGGCTCAAACCTCGATCGGGGGGCTGGTTGGGGAGGCGGGGGCGATGTTTGAAGACGGAGCGTCAGATCGGGGAGCGCTTTTGTCAGTTCTACCGGGCCCTCTATAAGAAACAGGAGGGTGAGCGAGAAGGGGCTAGAGAGGCCTATCTGGATGGGGTGGAGTTGCGGTCCTTGGCTGAGGAGGCGACTCAAGCCTTAGAGTGCGACATTACCAGGGATGAGGTGGTGCGGGTCCTGAAGGAGCTGCCGACAGGGAAAGCTCCGGGGTTGGATGGATTGACGGGGACCTTTTATAAAGTTTTCCGAGAGGAGCTTTTAGACCGGCTGGTTCGGGTGGTTAATGGGGTACAGAGGGATGGCGGAGGTCTGTCCGCGGATATGCTCACCGCGGGAATCACGGTGCTGCCTAAAGCAGGCCGAGACCCGCTATACTGTGAGTCGTATCGGCCCATCTCCTTACTGAATGTAGATGTTAAAATCATTGCTAAAGTACTGGCCAATCGATTGGCGCCGTTGATGCCTGGGTTAATTGGGCTTGACCAAACCGGATTTATCCAGGGGGCGGCAAGCATCGGACAATATCAAGAGGGCGCTAGAGGTTGTCTGGGGACTGCAGGCTCAGGGGGTAGAGGCCATGCTGCTGTCGGTTGACGCCGAAAAGGCCTTTGACAGGGTGGATTGGGGCTTCCTCTTTCTTACAATGACGCGGATGGGTATAGGTCCCAAGTTCTTGCGATGGGTGCAGGCTTTATATAGGGGTCCTCTGGCTAGGGTTAAAATTAATGGGCGATACACGGGGACCCTGGCACTGGAGCAGGGGACTCGACAGGGCTGCCCGATGTCCCCTCTTCTTTTTGCTATTGCTATCGAACCCTTAGCATGCGCCATCCGGGCCAATGGTCGGGTGCAGGGACTTCAGCAGGGGGATGAACATCATAAGATCTCGCTCTTTGCGGATGATGTCCTTTTGGCAGTTACACAGCCCGAGGACTCTTTACCCGTCATCCTGGAACTGCTGGGGCAATATGGGGAGGTGTCTGGGTTCAAAATGAACCCCGACAAGACGGAGGCCCTGAACTTAACACTGACGGAGACCCGCCTGGCGGGGATCAAGAGGGCATATCCCTTTCGGTGGAAAGAGGGGGCCATTCGCTACTTGGGGGTCAATATTACCCCGAAGCCCAGCGGGCTCTATCTAGCTAATTATAGTAAACTATGGAAGGAGATAGAGCGGGACCTCCAGGTGTGGGTAGGGTATGAGGTCTCCTGGCTAGGCCGGATAGCTGTTGTAAAAATGAATATTCTCCCGCGCATACTCTACTATTTTCAGGCGTTGCCAGTGGCAATTCCTGGAACACACATGCGACCGTCTACAGCGGCAGGTGAATCAGTATATCTGGCGGAGGCGCCCCCCCCGGATTGCGAGTGCCGTCCTTTATCGGCGGCGGGAGGAAGGGGGTTTGGGAGTCCCCAACTTGCAGGCTTACTACTGGGGCCGCCCAGGCACGGCATGTGATGGATTGGAGGGGTGGGGGGAGGGAAAGACTTTTGTTGCCCTGGAACGGCACAGCGGCCGGGGTGGGTCCTTAGCGGGGCTCCCTTGGATGGGTCAGGGGGGAGCGGGGGTTAGGGGACGGTGATAGTCCGTATGTGCGACATGTGCTCCGGGAGTGGGACAAGGCTAGGAAGGGGGTTGGGGAGGTTGGGGGGCGGGGTTTCTCGTTGATGCGGGGAATTGTGCCAAACGGCGGACGTCCACCCGGGGCGGGAGGGGGGTTGTTATCGGCGGTGGGCGAAGGGGGGCCTGCGCTGTTTCTACCAGTTTCTAGATGGGGGCGAGTGGGTACCGTTTGTGTCCTTGCAAGAACAATATGGGCTAAGGGAAGGGGACCGATTTTATTATGGGCAGGTAGTTTCCTTCCTTCGGCCAGAAGCTTGGGAAGGAGGGGATGGTCCGGGACTATACCCCCTTAGAGACGGTTTGGTATGGGAAGCGGATGTCCCCAGGGCTTACCTCGGCCCTCTATCGGGCGCTGCAGGGGCCCTTGAGGGGGAAACATCGGTACCAACAAGAGTGGGAAAGGGACTTGGGAGTGGAGCTGGACGAGGGGCAATGGAAGCAGGTGTACGACCAGTTACGGCTGATGCCTTGGTCGACAGCCATCAGGGAGAACTGGTGCAAGGTGACCATGCGGTGGTACTATACTCCGGACCGCTTGCATAGGATGTTCCCTGGGGTGTCTAACCTGTGCTGGCGGGGATGTGGGGAAGTGGGCACGTTTTATCATATATGGTGGACGTGCCCGACCATTCAGCTTTATTGGGGGCGGATCCGGCGGTGGGTTGCAGAGGTGGTGGGTCGGGAGGTACGGCTTGACCCGGGGGGGTTTTTGCTAGGGTGGTGGAGGGAGGGGGGGCCCGAAGGGGACCAGAGACAGATACAGGCATGCTTGAGTGCGGCCCGCTGTGAGCTGGCTTATCGCTGGCGACAGAGGGAAGCGCCCCAGGTGGGGTCTTGTGTGGAGCGCTTGCGACAGGTGTATTTGATGGAAAAGTTGACCGCAGCGCGGCGACACCGGGTGGACACTTTTGACCAAAGGTGGGAAAAGGTATGGAGCTATCTCAGCAAAGATACCCAGTAATTGGAGGGGGGCAAGGTGGGGAGGGGGGTTCGGGCTGGCTAGGGGAGGAGGGGGGGGGGGGGAGTCCGGGGGGGGGGGGGCGCAGGCGCTGGGGGTAGGGTGGAGGGGGGATGGGGGGGATGGGGGGGGGGGGAATCGGAGCTGTGGGTAACTAGGATGGCTAACGGTTAAAATCTCTCACAATAAAGTGCTGGCCCTGCAGGGAAGTGGGGGCTCACTAGTTGGCTGCTCACTGTATTGAATTTTGTCTATGTATTGAACTTTGTCTATATTTTCCTGCAGAGTGCTTGTTGTTTGTTTTCTATTCATTGTGAATAAAAACTTTAAATACAAAAAAAAAAAAAAAAAAAGGGACCTCAGAGTAAGGCACAAACTCAAGGAACACACTGGGGGCATCTTTGGTGGTCAGATATGGAAGACCGCCAGTTGCTACTCCCATGCATGGTCTACCATTTTCAAAAGATGAGTATTTTTTACTGCTGCACCCACAAAATGGCTGCCTCATTGTTCAAACTTGCGCCTCTTCAAAGTTATAGGAGACCAGCAAGATGAAATCACTCTTTACTTACCATATGGGGCTCCCAGTATGGAGATGAACATCAGCAATGAAACCAAGAGATAAGAGAAGGAAAGCCACCACCCGAACATCAGCAGGTAAAGAACATTTCCACATGTAAAGGTGGACCCTGGGAAGAGACAATGAACATGAGTACAAGATAGCAGTTTTCTTCCATTTGTTTCCTACATCCATTTTCCACTCAGAGTGCTCAACATGTACATCAGGCAACTTCAGGTTCCTCAGCTAGCACAAACATGGGCTCCAGAAGACAGAAGAGGCCAGGTTATTGAATCTTCCTGAAACTGTTTATGTACCTTCAAAGGCCGCAAGCATAGACAAGAGCCACACAACTGAGAAGAGGGAGACATACACCAATTGTACGGTAAGAGTCGCCTCCAGCACCTTCACCACCACCAGCACCCCCCCCCCCCCCAACAGAGCTTAGAATGGTGAAAAAACTAAAAAGATTAGTAGTGGCACTTTGCTTCGCAAAGCATTTTACGAGCACAGAAAGGGGGGGAGGGGGGGGTTGCATGTACTATCAGTAAATGCAACATTAAAGCAAGTGTTATACAACGAATGGCAAGAGAGGTAGGATTTCTAATCCCAGGCTCACAAGACTCCACTCACCACTCATCCAACATGTTGCAGCTGCTCACCTACTGAGCCCTTCAGGACATTCAGATCCGAGTAGAGCTCTTTCACAATTTCTGACCGGTCTTCCCAAGGCCTCTCCGTCACATGACTCTTCCATTTCTTAAAACCAAACTTAACGGGGGGAAAAAACCCCACAACTGTTACTGTGTGCTAACAGTACTTGTTCAGTAAGTATATACTCCAAGAGAAAACATGCAACAGCAGGACCAGAGTGAGGCCTAACCAAACTATGCACGTTATCAGGACCCCAATGTTCAGGTGTGCTCTGCCAAGTGTGTCAATTGCAGCAGTGACTCAGGTGTGCACAGGGATTCCACTTCCCCCTCTGGAAAGTCAGTTGCTACCCAGTCAAGAAGTGTTGGGGTGAGCTGGAGCCACATCTGCCCATCTAACCAGAGAAACCATACTCTGAACCCCACTGCTGCTCCTTGTGATTTTTGGCAAGTCAATAAACCCTCCATTGACTAAAAAGGTACAAACTTAGATTGCAAGACCCCTGAGGACAGGGACATGACTGAGAAAAATCCCATTTGCTTTCCCAATCCCCCCACCCCCTGCACACTGTCCTCCAGCCTGCAAGAGGAGCATCTTACCTGGTACTGCCTCCTTGAGACTTTGCAATGCAGTCAGAACGCACTGTAGTCTTGAAAATATCCATCAGGAGAAAAGCTCAGAAAAGAGCTAGCAGCAGGTAAGCCCCACTGCCTGACAATTCCTGCCTGCTGGAAGGGATCTGGCAGAGGGAGTGAGGGGGGTGATGGGGAGGAAACTCCATGAGCCTCTTTGCCCAAGGCCCAATGGGTTAATCCTGCCCAAGAGCTAATATAAAACAACATTTCAACTTATTTTCTAAAGCAGTCTGTTCTCAATTAATACCCCCAGGTTAAAACAGACTGCACTCTTCTCTGTAGTGGGGTGGGTGGAGAAGGGGGAGCAGCGCCTTCAGTGTACAGACAATGGGTTTCTGTAGATTTTACAGATCAGCGGCAGGGTTTTTCCACTGATGTTGACAGGAAGCACACTCCCATGGTCCTCAGCTTGATATGTGTGTGTCCTTCCACTAACGTAATGAATTTACAGATTCTAGTGAGCAGTGTTAATATGGTGTTAGGACACTACCAGGATCCCTAGTTTGAGTTTCACTGTTAATCCTCCACCCCACCTCCCCCGTTTTGTTCATTCCTTATTTAATGCATTCTGCAGTTCCCACTATGCATTTCATGCCTGGACCTTCATGTTGTCTTGAGTGAGCAATAATAAAAGGTTTGCCATACTGGGTCAAACCCAGTATCCCCATTCACAACAGCCAATTCAGGTCAGAAATATATGGCAGGATCCCATGAGGTAGACGACTGCAGTCCACTTTAGTAATGTTTTATGGACTTTTCCAGGAAGCTGTCCAAACCTTTTAAGCCTAGCTATACTAAACAGCTTTTAATACAGCCTCTGGCAATGAATTCCAGAGCTTCATTACATAGTAGTAGTAGCAGCACTAGTATGCTTAACGAAGAACGTTTTTCTACAATTAATCTTATGATAAACTACAAAGCAGTACATTTTATGTTCCCTGGTCTATACTTTTTGAAGGAGTAAGCAACCTGTTCTACTCCACTCTCTCATTTATAAACCTCTATCATAGCCACCTCTTCTCTAAGCTGAACAAAGTCCTTAAGCCTTTTCCTCAAAGGTTTCCTTCCACCCATGTTATCTCCCTTCTCTTTATTCTGCTATTTTATTTATTTAATATATGGCCGACCAGAACTGCATGCAATACTCAATGTGCAGTCGCACCATGGAGCAACACAAAGGCATTAGGATATCCTTTGTTTTATTCTACATTCCTTTCCTTATAATTACTAGTATTCTATTAGCTTTCTTGGCAGACACCACACAGCGAGCAGACCATTCACAATGAAACCTAGATCCTTTGCCTGAGTGGTAACTCCTAATGTGGAACCTTGCATTGTGTAGCCATAGTTTGGGTAGTTTAACTGCATAGCTTTGCGCTTGTCCACATTAAATTACATCTGCCATTTGGAGATTCTCTTGCAATTGTTCACAATCCTCTTGTGATTTAAGAATTTTGAATAATTACATATCTGTAAATTTGATCACGTCTCTTAATCCCATTTCCAGTTCACTTATGACTAGGTTAAGAAGTGGGCCCAGCACAGATCCTTGAGGAACACCACTGTTTAAACTTTCTCCATTGAGAAAATTGACCATTTAACTAGTTCCCAATCGCCTCCTATTCCACCGCCTCCTATTCCATAACCTTTTAACGTAATCAAGAGTTATGAGGAACCTTTATCTACCCATTTATTTGCACCTTCAAAAAATATTTAGCATTTCAGTGAAGACAACACATCCCTTGGCTAAATATATGTTGGCTATGTCCCATTAAATCATAGCTTATCTTCGTTCAACCATTTTATTCTTTATAGTTTCTACCGTTTTGTTTGGCATGGAAATCAGGTTCACTGGTCTGTAGTTTCCTAGCTCACCCCAGAAACCTTTTTAAAAATTGGCACTCTGTTGGCCACTCTCCAATCTTCAGTTATAAACCATTTAAATGATAGTACAAATTACTAATAGTAGATCTGCAATTTCATTTTTGAGCTCTTTCATCACAATGGAATGTAAGCCATCCAGTCTAGGCGATTTGCTACTTTTCAGTTTGTCAAGATTACCCTATTATATATTTTCCAGGTTCACTGAGATTAGTTTCAATTCTTCTAATTCATCATCTTTAAATATCATTTCTGGCATGGGTATCCTCTATATCTTTTTCAGAGAAGGCTGAAGCAAAGAATTCCTTTAGTGTCTCTATGATCTTGTCCTCCCTTAACTTTTACTCCTGTTGCTATCCAAGATTTAAACGACATGGGCTTTTTGCTTCAAAATGTACTTAAAAACAAAAAACCCATAAAAAGTTAGTGTTTGCTTCCATTGTGGATATCCTGAAAACAGAGCAGCTACAAAATACTTAATGACCAGATCTTGAGAAACACTTGGAGACTATAAACAGAAGCAATTTTATTTAAAGTAGGAAGATGAAAATATAGCAAGATTACTCCTTTGGTCTCCCCACCCCCTTTTAAGATTTTTATAACTAAACTATCATCCCAAAATCACCCTGCCACAGCAATCATGTAAAAAGGTATGGTTGGAGGAAGTGAAGTCACAGAGAGATGGCAGCCTAAATTAAAAGGGCTCCCATCTAGGGTGTAAAAGCTTGATTGTTTAGAGTGGACCCCGATAATGGCTGGTGGAGCGAGGGTGGCCCCAAATATCCAGCAAGCTAGTTATGTTGGCCAGGAAGAAACTTGAGAAATTAAAGTCCTCCTATGCAGCAAGCACTATGAGCGGCTTGAGGGAACAGAGTGGGAGCAGAACCTCTGATGCCGACACAAATAGAGAATGCGGATGACCAATGCACGCAGGGGCGCTGTGGAACTGGCTGAAAAAGCTCCGGAGAGTGCTTGCCTCCGTCTGCAACAAGCTCTGGGAGACACTGAGGAACTTACAGGGCGAAATCCGAGAAGTTGGCAATTGCGTGGAGAGTGTTGAAATGCATGTGGAGCAACAGGAGAATGTAGCAGGAGTGATGGGTGAACACATGACCCAAATAACCTCAGAGCAGGAGAGTGTCAGAAACGAGATCAAGGATTTGGAAGCCAGTAGACAGGCTGAAGAAACAGCCTCCTTTACCCAATGGCCAAGAGTGGCCTTAGACACCCTTAGCTTCAACAGGGTCCGGCAAACAGGGCAAAGATAGTCTGACAAGCAAAAGGGATTGGTAACCTTCCAAGTACTGAATCAAAACTCCGACATCCAAAATATGGAGATACTTACCGCTGTCGATGCGCTGCTCTTTTGAAGGATGGCAGAGAAATAGCCAGATTAAAATTAAAGAGCATCAGTACTTTCAAGAGGAAGGAGGGCATGGTCATGCCTTCCTCTGAAAAGACCAAGAATGAGTTATGTCAGGACAGCGCATGCAGTTTCAACAGTCACCAGGCTGATGTGACAGCTGCCAGGAAGACAGACAGTCCTGAGGTCCTTGAGCATGGCTCATTTCAACGACTCAAGACAGTTGAATGAGAGCCCGTAAAACCACTGGGGAAGTAGCATAGAGGTATCCCTGCACACACTGGAGGCCTCAGGGACCACACCCCCTTCAGGAACTATTTGACATCCTGATGTGCAGCAAGTGGCCAGCCACTGGGCCCTGGAAGGCTACCAGTGCTGCCGTGTGGACTCATAAGGAGTTTCATGAAAGACTAGTCTGGAAGCCCTGCTGCAAGAAAAGGCAGAATTATGGGGATATGGGCTTTCCAAGGAGAAAGCTGCCACACGACACCACTGCTCAAAAAGGGCCCAGACCTGAACATAGGCGACAGAGGCAGAGGGGCACTTAGCATGTAACAAGGTGCTAATGGCTACCTCCGAGTAGCCTTTGCACTTCAGGTGGTGCCTCAAGAGCAAGGCTGTAAGCGAGAAAGGACTGGGGTCATGAGGATGGGCCCCTGGCACAGGAGACCATGGTGCCTCGACTGGGAGAGGGTCAGCCACATGGAGCCATATCAGATTTGCATACCATGAAAAGCATGGCCAGTCTGGAGCTACCAGCTGCAAGTGTTGCTTTATCCAGCAGAGCACTCAGGGAACCATGACCCATGCGGGAAAGAGCAGGCGAGTCAGAGGCCACTACTGCACAAGTGTGTCCTAAACCAGTGGGTGTACTCAGGCCATTCAGATAAGTACAATAGTGCTTTTTGTGAAAAGTGTATATGCACCTGAGTGTAGTCACCTGCTGAGTTCTTAGAGGTTGTTGATGCAAATGGGCAATCTGCTTTGAAACGGACGAGAGTCCTAATGGCAGAGCCAACAAGTCTGAGACCTCGGTTATTTAAGATAATATTTTTGAACTATTATGAAAAAGGAGAAAGTTTTCTGATCACCTATATTGATACATGAGCGATTTCTTGTTATTTTTGGGGCTGAAGGTGGTTGGCATCTTGTTCCCAGGGTATGCCATGAGGTCCGTTTCCAAAAACCCCTACTGACGCACAATGCGCTGGAAGGCCCATGGGGCTAGTTCCCTTTCCCCGAGGTCGAGGTGATGCTGACTGAGATAGAGTCCCATCAGCTCAGCACACCGCAGAAAAGGACAATGTGCAGGCCAAGGGAAAAGCAGTTGCGTTTCATGCATCACTCCATGACACTGTGCAGCCCTTGCAATTGACAGTGTCCTTTCAGACATTGCCACAGCAGTAGCCTTAGACAGCCTTCTTCCACACCAAGGGACAGTAGTGCACTGAGGGCCAGCCAGCTGTCCCACGCTTCGAGGCAATTGATCACCCACTTGGCCTCCATCAGCAACTAGGAGCCTTGGGCGAAGCGATCCAGGCAATGAGTGCCCCAGGCTGGCATTTGTCATCATCACCACTACTCATGAGGGGGTGTCCAGTGAGACCCCTCCAGAGGAGATGGCCAGGGGAGGCTGACCAAAACAGGCTGCTCTGCACAGACCGTGTAAGAGGGAGCTTAATGGAGAAATCCTGCATGCAGGGAGACCACTGTGCTAGCAATGCTCTCTGCAAGGGGTGCAAGTGGGCTTGAGCCCATGGCACGACATCCAGAGTTGCCACCATTGCCCTGAGGAGCTGCAGGTAGTCCTATGCTCTGGGGACAGGAGTCACCAGGAAGCTGTGAAGCTGTTGGCGAAAGTGGAGCCAACAATCCTGTGTGAAGTACACCCTGGACTGCATGGTATTGAAACGGATCACAAGAAACCGATGTCTAAGATGGGTGCAGGCAGCTCTTCTCACGATTGACGAACCAACTGAGTCACTCCAGTAGTGCCATAAAAGCCTGAACAGCCCACTTGGCCTCTGGCAAGTACTGTGCCAGAATGAGCCAGTTGTCCCAGTAAGGGTGGACACAGATGCTGGTGCATCACAGAGCCATAGCAACCACCACCATAACCTTAGAGAAGGTCCATGGAGCCTTTGCTAGCCTGAAGGAGAGCACAGAGAACTGGAAGTACTGGCCCAGAACAGTAAACATGAGGTAACACTGGTGGTAGTGACGAATAGGGATGTGAAGATATACCTCCATGAGGTCTAGCGTAGCAAAGAATTCTGAGACAGACTGCATGACTGACCAAAGAGTCTCTATGCAGAACGGGTCATGTGCAGGCTGCGCTTGATGCCCTGCAAGTCCAGAATGGGATGAATGTGCCACTCTTCTTGGGCACCACAAAACAGATAGAGTAGCAGCCTGTGCTGTGTTCCCCCAGGGGCACTGGCACAATGGCTTGTAGAAAGCATAGGTGTTGAGTATCATGGACAGCTGCACGTTTCAGTGCAGAGCCGCATGGGGGCACGAGGAAGCAGATGCATATGAGTGACTAGGTCTAAGACATAGCACTGACTAATAACCTCCAAAACCCCATGATCCAATGTGACTTGGGCCCACTCATTCCGAAAGAGCTGCAGTCATCCCCCTGCCTGCAAGCATGAAGAACAGGATGTGGCAGGGGGCTTTTGAGGAACCCCAGAGCCTCCTTGAGTGGCACGTTCCTCAAAAAGGCGTGAGAGCAGAGGAAGTGACGTCACCGAAGCAGATGACAGTTATCTTCTCCACCACCCCAAGGAGACAATATGTCAAACAGTTTTGCATGACAGCGGTGCTATTAAAATAGAGCGGAGGGCATTGAGATGGAGCAGGAGTGAATGGCCATAAAAGCTAAGTCGACAGAGGCAAAGGAGAAGATGCACGCCTTGCAGCGGTCAATAGGCAAAGCTGGACCACATGGCTACTCCCCGTGGGAAAACTGAGGAATCAGGGGAGGAAACCTCAAGTGAAATGGAGTACAGTGCAGAAATTGACTCGGCACGTTCTCTCCTCCAGCAGGAGCGCCAGAGGGGCTTTGAGGAGCTTGCTGCAGAGTTTCACTTTATGCAAGAGGAGGTGTCATCCACGATTGCAGAGTTCCATGGAGACATTAAAGAGCTAAGCCACCGTGTGGAGGAAGTGGAAACAAAGATACTGCCAGGTATCCCTCTGAGCTTATCAAAAGTGACTTCATGGCTCTGGGACAGAGGGTGAAGCAGTTAGGTGCACAGGTGGTCTCTTCAATCCTCCCTGTTGAGTGTGAAGGCCAAGGCAGAGAGGCTCGCATCCTGGAGATGAATGCATGGCTGTGTGGATGGTGTCAATCGAGAGCATTTTGGTTTCCTAGACCATGGGATGCTGTTCCAAGGGTTGCAGAGCAGAGATGGCATCCATCTGTCCAAGAAAGGGCAACACATCTTCAGTAGATTAGCCAAACTAGATTCATTGGGGATGGGTGAAGAAAGCCCCCAGGTAAGTGATACATTAAATACCTTTATGGAAATGGGTAACAGGGGTAACATATGGAAAGTGTGTATAAATGCCTGTACCATGGGAAATAAGATCCCTGATGTTGAAGATTTGGTGGGAGTGGCAGACTTGGATTTAGTGGCAATTACAGAAACATGGTTCATAGAAAACCATGACTAGGATGTAACTATACCTGGCTATACTTTATTCAGAAAGGACAGGTTAGGAAGAAGGGGAGGAGGAGTGGCACTATATGTACAAAATATTAAAGCTTTGGAATTACAGAGCTTAAAAGGGAGAGAGGAGGCATTGTGGGTTAAACTAGAAAGAGGGAAAGAGAAATCTATTTGCATTGGTGTGATATACAGACCTCCCTTACAAGAGGAAGAGGTGGACAGTTAATTGAAGACATACACAGCACTGCTAGGAAAGGGGGAAGTGCTACTGATAGGGGATTTTAATATGCCAGATGTTGATTGGCACATTCCTGCTGCAGTATCATCTAGAAGTAAAGAGATCCTGGATTCTCTACAGGGAGAACTATTCAGGCAATTGGTAAAAAGCCCACACGTGAAGGGGCCATACTGAACTTCGTGCTTACCAATGGTGAAAGTGTTTCTGATGTTATAGTGGGAGATCATTTTGCATCCAGTGATCACCAACCAGATGGTGTGGTTCAGTGTTAGGACTAGGGCTGTTAGAATCCATTCAAAGGTGAGGGTCTTAGACTTTAGGAAGACTAACTTTGCCAAGATGGGCCAATAACTCAAGTCGTTAGCAGGATGGGAACAGCCAGGGGATGTAGAAAAACAGTGGGCAAAACTGAAAGAGGATATTTTAAGGGCAACCAGCCTTTTTGTTAAAATGGTAAATAAAAGGTAAAAGGAGACCACTATGGCTTTCGAAAGAAGTAGCTGAAAAGGTGAAGAAAAAAAGAGGGAGGCCTTCATGAAATACAAGAGATCACAGAGAGGAAGACAGGCATCTATATTTGGAAAAAGAGAAGCTAGCAAAGTAGTCAGGAAAGCAAAGATTCAAAAAGAGGAGGAACTACCCAATGCAATAAAAAGTGTGTGTGGGGGGGGGGGGGAATAAGACATTTTTCAGATATGTTAGTGAAAAGAGGAAGGGCAAAAGTAGTATTGTCATACTCAAGGGTGAAGGGGAGAAATATGTAGAAGCAGATGAGGATAAAGTGGAATTGCTTAACAAATATTTCTGTTCTGTGTTCACAGATGAAGAACCAGGAGCGAGGGACATTGAACAATTTTCAGAAGACGGTTTGTGAGAAACTAGCTCAACTTAAAAGTAGACAAAGTGATGGGACCGGATGGGATACACCCTAGAATACTGAGGGAACTTGGGGACATTCTAGAAGCTCCACCGACTGACCTTTTCAATGCCTCGTTGGAGTCGGGAGTGATGCTAAAGGACTGGAGAGAGGCTCATGTGGTGCCTTTACACAAAAGCAGAAGTAAGGATGTGGTTGAAAACTACAGGGCTGTTAGTTTAACTTCGGTGATGAGTAAATTATTGGAAATGCTGCTGAAAAAGAAAATAGTGAGGTTTCTGGAGTCCAGCAGATTACAGGATCCGAGGCAGCATGGATTCACCAGAGGCAGGTCTTGTCAGACAAAGCTGATTGATTTCTTTGACTGGGTGACCAGGAAGTTGGATGGAGGGAGAGCCCTAGATGTGGTGTATTTAGATTTCAGTAAAGCCTTTGACACTGTTCCTCACAGGCAACTTATAAACAAACTGAGCACCCTAGGGATGGATCCTAAAGTTACTGCTTGGATTAGAAATTGGTTGGGTGGGAGGGCAACAAAAAGTACAGGTAAATGGAGCTCACTCTGAAGAGAAGGATGTTACCAGTGGTGTGCCCTAGGGATCTGTCCTTGGTCCGATTCTTTTTAACATCTTTGTTAGTGATATAGTGGAAGGGTTGTCGGGTAAGGTTTGCCTCTTTGCAGATGATACCAAAATCTGCAAAAAAGAGTAGACACCCAGGAAGGTGTAGAAAACATGAAAGGGGGGGGGGAGGGGAATCTAGGTAAGCTTGAAGAATGGTCTAGAATTTGGCAGCTGGGATTTAATGTTAAAAAATGTAAGGTCATGCATTTGGATTGCAGCAAGCCAAGGGAGCAATATAGTACAGGGGGTGAAGTACTTTTGTCCACTAAAGAAGAGCAAGACCGAGGCATAGTTGTGTTTGATGATCTTAAAGTAGCTAAACAGGTAGAAAAGGGGACGGCAAAAGCTAGAGGGCTGCTTGGGTGCATACAGAGAGGAATGGCTAGCAGAAAAAAAAGGAGGTGATAGTGCCTCTGTATTAGGTCTTTGGTGCAACCTCATTTGGGAGTATAGGGTGCAATTCTGGAAACTGCACCTTCAAAAGGATATAAACAGGATGGAGTCAGTACAGAGGGTGGCTACTAAAATGGTGAGTGGTCTTCATTATAAAGCATATGAGGACAGACTTAAGGATCTTAATATGTACACCTTAGAGGAAAGGCAAGATAGAGGTGATATGATTGAGATGTTTAAATACCTCCGTGTCATAAACGTACATGGGGAGAGCCTTTTTCAATTGAAAGCAAGTTCTGCTACGAGGGGACATGGGATGAGGGTGAAGGGGGATAGAGTCAGGCGTGATATGCGGAAATATTTCTTTACGGAAAGAGGGGTGGATCTGTGGAATAGTCTCCCAGTGGAGGTGGTAGAGATGAGGACAGCATCTGAATTCAAAAAAGCATGGGACAAAACAGAGGATCTCTAAAGGAAAAAAGGGGACTGCTGTAGTCATTGATATGGAAGGACAGATTAGATAGGCCATGTGGTCTTTTTCTGTCATATTTCTATGGCAGATCTACAGTGCACGGCAGATAGACAACACTCCCAGGCGATGGAGCTCACCTATAAAGTTGGACAACACAGAAAATAGAGCCTGACGAAATAATGTGCAGTTTAGGAGTGTGCCAGAGCCAGTAGGCAGAATGGTTGACTGAGAACATTGACTAGAGAACTGTTGCCTGTAGAGGAATTTCCAGGCGGGAGGGCTGATATGGAGATTGAAAGGGTGCCGAGCCTTGGGGACGCCCCCCAGTAATAAACCCCAAGATATTATCGTTCACTTCCTACGCTACACTGACAGAGTTGTGGAAGGGCTGGGAGTGGAAAGCCACACTGTATCAGGACCTCTCGACCTTCACATTGGTTTGGTGGCAGGAGATGAAGCCAGTCAGACGTGCATAATAAAGAGGGGATATGCTACTCCTGGTCCTTCCCTTTCGCATGAACTTTACATTGGAGGGCAAAAAGATTCCAGCAAAAGATCACTGAGGCTTGGAGAGCGTTGCGGCTGGCAGGGCTTGTGGAGGGAAACATGTCCCTAGCAGTGGCCTCTGTCTCTGGACATTGGAGCACGTGTGGGAAAGCCTTCCACCTGAAAGATACTTGGCATGGGCACAACTTAGGAGAAGCGGTGTGCCCGGTAATTGAGGAGACTTTGGGTTAATAGTGGACTGGTTATCTAGAACATTAATGCGGATGGCGTTCCTGACTTTTTTCCTAGCAGTACAAATCTGTATTTTGTAAACCACTGTTGTACCTCTGTCTGAGCATGATATTAAGATTGAAATAAAGATAAAAGATAAAGATGAGATGTGTGAGCAGCCCCTCCTAGAGGGTGGCTGCATTAAGCACTTAGCATACCTTGATATAGTTAACAATTAAAAATCTGGAATGAGAAGATTGCAAACTGTTGCTTATGCTTAGTAAGGGGAATACATGTTGGAATGGGGGGGGGGGAAGCTTGGGTTAGCCTGAGTTTGGGATAGTCATTACTCTGATCTGCCAAGCAGGCAGACCAATTGTTATGGGGTGGGAGGGTGGGGGAAGGGGGATGCACTATGGAGGGTAAGGGGAGAGGGGGGAAAGGTGATGGTTTTACAAGTGAGGGAATTTGAGGGACAGCAGTTATTGTTGAAATTAGATATGCCTGTAGATAGGTCTGAAGCTTTAAGGCATGCGTGGCGCATAATTCATCGGGAAGGGGGGAGGCTGATATGCATTGAAGGTTCTCTCAATGTAAAAGGCCTCAACATGCCCCGAAAACTCTCTACTATTTAAAGAGCTGCAACCTGGGGGGGGGGTGTGTGTGTGTGATGTGTTTCTGCAAGACGCGCATCTTCGCTATGTTAATCAGGACTGGTTGAGACGTAAGCCTTACTAAGAGGTGTAGGTGGCTTCAGATAAACGGGGGGGGAGGGGGGGGTCGGAAGTGTGGTGTAGCTATATTGTTTCATCAGACTATACCTGTACGGGTGGAAAATGTGCAGAAGGATGGGATGGGACAATGGATTTTGATGAATATCAGTCTGGGTGGGGCCCTTCTTACCCTGGTCAATATATGCACCCAATGGGAGTCAGGTGCAATTCTTTATGCAGATGAAGGCTATGATAGCAGAATTTGTGAAGGGACCAGTGATTTTAGGTTGGGATTGTACATAAGAACATAAGATATGCCATACTGGGTCAGACCAAGGTCCATCAAGCCCAGTATCCCGTTTCCAACAGTGGCCAATTAGGTCATGATGCCCCATTTAGACTACAAGCAAGAGCACTCGAGAGGGAAGTGGAATAAGCAGAGCGCTCCGAGTGTTCATGATGGATCTGGGCCTTTGGGATATCTGGAGGGATACCCATCGAGGGGAGAGAGGTTATACTTATTATTCACCAGGTTCACACTCAGATTATTTCTTGCTGGATCAGTGATTGATGGAGTGTGGGGGTGGGACATGGGGCTATAACATGGTCACACCATGTCCCCTTCTGGATTACCCTTCCTTCTGCCTTTCATGGGATTAGAAATATAGAAAAATGACGACAGAAAAAGACCACATGGCCTATCTAGTCTGTCCTTCCATCATCAACTAGGGAGCGAACATGGATGTTGGATGGAAGGTTTTTTTGCCAGGCCCCAGCAGTACATGAACACAGATTCATGCAAGAATATTTTGAATTGAATGCCTCAGAGGAAGTTGCGCTCCCGGTGATATGGGATGCTTTTAAGCAATAGCTTGAGGGCCCCTTATAGCTGAAGGGGCCCAGGCTAGGAGGGTTTGGGTACATGAATTGCAGCGCTTGGAAGCAGAGGCTAAACGCCTCCAACTACAGCATGCATGGACTGGCTCCAAATGTGTCTGGAGCCAGTGGCTTGAGATTCGGGCTAATCGGATGCCTATACACAGAGATTTAGATAACATGTGATGTAGATTGCGCCAGACCTATGAGTAAGGGAATAAAGTTGGGCGTTATCTTGCCCTTTGACTTCGTAAACAGAAAGCATCCCAACTAGTACGTGAGATACGTGATTCGACAGGGATTTTGTGGGTGGAATCTGCTGAATATCTGGCACACTTGTATAAGTCGGAACCTCCTGATCCTGCCCAAGTTGTAAGCTACCTTCAGGATGTCACCCTTCCACAATTGACAGAGATGGAACAAGAACAGCTGGAGACTGAGATTACAATGCAGGAGGTGGAGGGAGCCATTCGACATCTGTCAGCAGGAAAGGCCCCTGATAGTGACTGGTTCCCTTCAGAATATTATAAAAAAAATTATATGTCCCAGTTGGCACCCACGTTGGCTGTGCTCTTTAATGCAGTGATAGACAGGTCCTCATTGCCCCCAACACAATTGGAGATCATTATTACAGTATTGCCCAAGCCAGGCAAGTCAAGCAATGATGTAGCCTCTTATCATCCCATTTCCCTATTAAATACGGATGTTAAAATCTTAGCTTTGGTGTTGGCCACCCAGTTGAACCAGGTTTTACCTGGACTAAGTATGTTTTGTGCCAGGCCAACAAGCAGCTGACAATGTCCGTCGGATGTTACAAGTGATACATGCTGCGCATCAAGACCCCCCAAATGGCCCTTTTGGTGGGGGTGGATGCAGAGAAGGTGTTTGAAAGGGTCAGCTGGGAATTTCTGTGGGGTGTTATGGATCAGATGGGATTTGGGCCTCATTTTCTGAGGTGGAGTGCGCAGCCTTCATCAGGGGCCCCGAGCTAGTATTTGAGTTAATGGAAGTAGGTCAGAGTTTTGATTTGGAAAGGGGTACTAGGCAGGGGTGCCCATTGTCCCCTATTGTTCACACTTGTAATGGAACTGCTAGCACAGCGGTTTCATGAGCACCCCGAGGTAATGGGAGTAAGGGTGGACTCTCATGAGTATAAAATTGCACTTTTTGCTGACGAGATTATACTGTCCCTAACTGACCCTGGAGTCTCGTTTCCTTGGGCAATGAGACTTTTTGAAGCCTTCTCACAAGTTTCAGGCTTTAAGATTAATTTTACTAAGTCAGAAATTTTGAATGTGGGAGTTGAGGAAGTGGTGTGCACCCATTTGCAGACGTGCTTCCCCTTTCGTTGGGTGGATAAAGCTCTTCGCTACCTAGGAGTACATCTTACAGTAGACCGAGATGCATTATATCGAGCTAATTATGGGCTCTTGCTTCAGCAGATCAGGAGGGATTTAGAATCCTAGGCAGGGTTGATGCTTTCTTGGTTTGGGTGCATTGCAGTGGTAAAAATTGTAGTAGTCCCACGTGTCATCTCTCTTTCAAGTACTCCTTGTATCTTTGCCTCGGGGAGCATTAGTTGTGGCAAGCACCGATAATGAAGTTTATATGGCACTAAGTGGCCCCAGATTGCCCACCGGACATTGTGTGCACACACGAAGAAAGGGGGGAATGGGGGTGTCCAATCTCTTATGATACTATGCGGTGGCGCAATGCGTGCGGGAGTGAAATGGATGAATCCTGTTAGCTCGACGTGTTGGGCAAAAATAGAAATGGACTTGGTGGGTAGTCCCAGGCTAGGGGATCGATTGTGGTTTGGGGCTCAGTTAAAGGGGGGGGGGTGCACGTTCTGATAATCCATATATAGCCCATACCCTTTGCTGCTGGGATCACTACTTTTGGCTGCAGGGGCCTTGCTCTCCCCGCAAGCACCAATAGTTCACAATAAAGCCTTCCTACTAGGCATGAGTGAACCAGCTCTCCGGCAGTGGGGACACCTGGGACTTAGCAGGGTGGGCCAGCTATTTGAAGATGGAGCTCTCCGCCCTTTTCAGGAACCGTAGCGAGAATATGGCATACCAGAGCATCATGTTTATTATGCTCAAGTGGTGCATTGGGCAGGGAGCCGGAATGTCGAACAGGTTGCTAGAGATCTTACTGATGTTGAGCAACTTTGTGAAGAGCGTGATAGCACCAAGGGCCTTATTTCGACACTGTTCACCGATTTGCAGCAACAATTTAGGAAGGGTAAGCATCGAGCCCAATGAGCGCAAGAATTGCGCCTTCCTTATACTGAACAGAAATGGGAGCAGATAGAGAGCCGCTTGTGGAAGAAGCTCAGGGACCATTAATGCCCAGGAAACTAATTATAAATTGCTTTACGAGTGGTATATGACACCAATGCGGATAGCCCAGGTATTTCCAGGAGCAATGCATCTATGTTGGAGGAATTGCGGGAGGGGGGGGGGAGAAGGGTACTGTGGCACATCTATGGTGGCTCTTCCCCCGAATTCAGTGCTTTTGGAGGGGGATACAGTTTCAGAGAGAGCGACCGATTGACTTGAGAATCACCTGGGACTCTGGTATTTCTCTTTTTGGGAGAGAGGTCCCTTGGTGACGAACCCCCCAATTGATGTTAGTTCGCCATAGTATGAATGCAGTTAAGCTGACAATGGCATCCGCCTGGAAACAGGTAACGCCCCTGGCACTACAATGGTTGGAACGGATGCGGGATATCTACACAATGGAGCGTGGGATGGCTCTCAGAAGAATGTGCCTGCCACAGTTTGAGCAAATTTGGGAAGCTGGTGTGTTAAAATATAGCTTGCAAGCTGCAACGAGGCCAGTTTAGGTGGGTGCATAGAGAAAGGCTTTAATTTTTGATTTTCCCTTTTTCCAGAATGCTTTTTCTTTCCTTATATTAGTCCTTTGGGATGGTTGGAGGCCTCTAGTTCACTGATGTTATAGCAAGGGGGATGGGGGGGTGAGGAGGTAGTATTAGGGAGATGAGATCTTTAGGCCGGGTGAGCTTGGCGATAAAGTAAAAAAGGGAAAAATACGAGGCTGTTTTATGGCAAGTGTACCAATGATTCTGCATTTGGTTATTGTAAATGTATACCAAGATTGGACTGCATTGTACTTTTTTTCCTTTTCTTTTGTACTTGTAACAAAGCCTTAACAATAAAAAGGAGTGAGAGCAGAGCCATAATCTAGAGTAGGAATAGGAAGAAGATGAACAACCCTGCTGGTAGCACCGTGCATCCCAGAATCCCACATCGTGAGATCCAGACCAGAATGATGCCGAAGTTGTGGAGGACGACAAGCACTTAGGCTTCTGCTTGTCCTTGGGCAAATGCTGGGGCTTGACCTCACCCAGGTCCTTCACCAGCTTCTCTAAATCCTCTCCAAACAGGAGGGAACCCTTGAAGGGCAGTCAGGCCAGATGAGACTTTGACGCTATGTCTGCTGACCAATCCCACAACCAAAGCCAGCACACCAGGTGATGTTTGCAGCTGCCACCCCCCCCCCCCCCCCAGCAGTGATATGCAGGAGATCATAAAAGGCATCTGCCAAGAAGGCAACTACCAACTCTAGGCAGACTGTGTTCTTGCCTTCCGGTAGTAGCTGGCTCCAGCACAGTAAGGGGCGGGCTGCAAGTCCCACACAGGCAGATGTCTGCAGCCCCAAAGAGGATGCAGCAAGGCCATCTTCAGAAGTCCCTCCACTTTATGATTCTATGGGTCATGCAAGGCTGCACCACCCTCTACATTAGGGTACTGCAGCCAGCATTGCAGATCATTCTGGTACCAAAGATAAGTGCGCCCCAAGTTGCCTAGCTGTCCAAAGAGTGGCATTGGGCTGGTCCCACTCCATCATCATTTGTTGGAGCTCAGCTGGAAAAGGAATGGACTAGCCCGCAATGGAGCCTTAATGTCTTTAATAGGGTCAATGCCAGATTGAGGGGCTGCCATTGTGGCCTTTTGGATATGGAGCTCTGTGACGACCTGAGCAATCCATGGAACCACCTCCTCCCTGTGGAAAAAGGGAAACAATCCAAGATTCGCTCTCCTCATCCGGGAACATGACCTCGATGTCCTCTGACCCAGAGCCTCCCACTGATGCCTCAGATTCTGGAGCTCCCTCATATTCCTTCAGGGGCTCCAGGTCATCAGGAACCCATGTCAGGCCCTTGCTAAATTTGGTAATGCCCTGAGAAGCTTCTGATCCACGGGCATACTTGTGAGCGCTACTAGCTTCAACAGAGGGCTGTTGAACAGCCGGTGGAGACAAGTACAGACAGGCCACCCTTCCAAAAAGGGACCAATCATGCTGAAAAATTGCAACAAACTCCGGTGCCTCTGGGGGCGCTCCCAGTGCCTCTCCTGCCGCTCTCCCCATCTCATCTGTTCTATGCAGCGAGAGAGCAGGCAGGGAGGGGGGTTGCCCAAAGCTGGTGGAATGCTCAGAGGCCCCAACGCCATCTGTGTTGATGGTGCTCTCTGCACAGTTAAATTGGCACCAAGGGACGGCAGCATCAGTGAAGACTCCTCCAGATGTTCTGCACAAGTGGAACAAATTTGGTCAATCAAGTAGCAGTGCTTTCTACACACCAGGCAGCATGGTAACAAAGCAGGCATACTGCAGAATATGTGGATGTGTTGGTTGCTGAATGGAAACTAGGCCGCGAGCGAGCAGCCTGCTGAAGGACAGGATGGGCACAGAGCAGGGAGCATCTAGCGCAAACTTCCAGCCGATCAGTCTGAAGCCTGGGTGCTCACAGTCACTGTCTTCACCACTGCCCAGGAGGAGCTCCTCAGTCATCTCTTCAAGCCAGGAGAGACAGTGGGGGGTGGGGGGGGGGGGTAGAAAGGAGATAAGGGAATCTGAGTTGCCTGAGCCCTGGAGGGCTGTGTCCCAGAAGGAGATTCCTTCTTTGAAGATAAAGAAAACATTTTAGCTTTTTAAATCAAAGAAACAAAAACGAACAAGCTAGGCAAACCTAAGAGGTACTCCAGCAAATGAACTGGCTCTTAGCCAGAAGTTGTTGTCCCCCCCCCCCCCCCCACCAGCAGTCTACAAGATGGGTACCACATATACTCCCAGGGACTGAATCAGCAGGACAGCCTTCTGTCCACTGACATCCAGCAGCCGCAGTCTCTAAAAATCCAAGCTGTACCGACATCCAACCACTATGTGTGAGAGAAAATACTGAAGAGTGCCCCTAGTAGCTGTACTCAGTATCATCCTAGTGATGATGTCCCAACTCTTAGTATTTTTGCTCTCATCTGCTGGTTGGGGGCGATTACCCATTTGTCTGGGCTGGTCTAGCTGGATAATCTTAAAAATGTGCAATTTACATTTCCAAACAGTGATCTGGCTTGATGATCTTTGAGGAGGGCTACAATGAGCTCGAGGACCTGCGGTTGGGATATTTCAGGGATAGGGGTTTAATAAGGTTGCTATAATCAGCGTTTACAGGGGAATACATCTCAGAAGTTAACATATATGAGGGCATGGGAGCAGGATGTGGGGAAAGAGTTGGCTGAGAAAAAATGGGAAAGAGATTGTTTGGGTATAGGGTGCCAGGCTGGAGACCTCCTATAAACTGCTAATGCAATGGTATTACACTCTAGATCACTTGCACGGGATGTTCTTAGAGGAATTGTGGGGCTAAGTGGTCTGTTTCATAATTGGTGGGACTATCTGGAGATAGCTCATAATTGGGCAAGAATAAGGGAGCACATACAATTTTCTTTTGTCATTTTTATAGTGGACATGGGGATGACCTTGCTTTCTGCTTATTGGGTGTATGGCCAAAGAAGTTGCGGGTCAAATGGACATGGGCCATCTGTGCCTGCGTTCAGGCTACATGAGGGGAGATCGCATGGAAATGGAAGCAGCCACACGCCCGACACCAACACGTGCAAAGCTCAACTGAGCATACTGATCTTAATGGAAAGACTGACTGATGCTAGATGGCAACAGAGTGAGCAATTTAATTGCTGCTGGCAACTGCTGTTGGACTTCTTAGCGACCCGAGATGCCTTCCGAGGGGTGATGGGAGGGGGATAGTCATCCGTATATATTTGTATTGGAAAGGTTGTGACTAATTTGGTTGTTTTGCTGCCAATACCTATAAAAATTGAAGAAAAAAAAATTGGTATGACTGATCATACTTTTGAATATTAAGCTTTGCTATGTATGTGTGCCTGCTTTCTCTAAGGTAAGAGGATGTGCTGCTGATTCTTTGAGTTTGGCTGTAAAGATCTATTGCTTTGTTCTGTCTGCTGCTCTTAGCAGCATCCTAAGCCTTGCCTAATGGTCGAGCTGGCCCTGGTCCTACCAGACGCACACTTGCTTTTCAGACTCTCTGGCGTACTTTTGTGCTCCTATCTGCTGCTCATTCAGCAAGTGCCTCTTCCCCCGTATCAGCTCTGCCTATCATGTAGCTGCTGCCAGCTTCCTCCCCAGCTCTCCCCTCTCCAGGACATTCGTTGGATCTCAAGGTTACCACAGCACCCTCAGTTCCTCCCCCACCCTAACTTGTGCAGAAGCTTCATTCACCTAGCAGTCTTCCTCCAGCTACAATTGCCTCCCAGTGCTCGGTCTCCAGTACCTTCCCAATGGCTGGATCCTACTCAGTCTCTATTACTGACGACACTAGAAGCAGGCAGGGCAAACTCACTCAGTGAGGAAAGAGTGGAGGGTTGACTGGAAAGCTGTGGGTAGAAAGTTAATGAAAAAAAAATATCCAGAAACGAGCCATCCTGGCTTTAGCATTAATGCAAAAAGCTCTAAAGTGTTGAAAAAAAAGCCAGAGAGCTAGCAACCCTGTTTCCTGAATACATCTGCAGAGATGCCACATCTCACCCATTAAGCATGAGACATGTAACTGTGGTCCATCACACGCTTGTTTGCAGAGACCCTCCTCATATGCATCCAGGAATCGGAAGCAGCCACAGATAGCAAGGGCAACAAATCAGATGCTTGTAAGACTGCCCCCTCCCCCCCATGGCAGAAGAATCCAGTGCAGGCAGGACCTGAGCAAATGCAGCCCCTCAAAGCTCTGTTGCATCCAACCCCCTCTTTCAGCACAGATTTCCTTTTACTAAACAGGAAGCTTGTGTCAAGAAGAGGACGGCTTGAGCTGCCTTTGTTTCTGCTGTGCTAAGCATGGTCCAGGGTCTTTCTGGCTGAGAGCAGCAACAACTTTTAGATGGGGTGGACGAAAGAAAGTGAAGGCAGATGCTGGCTGCTGGGGGGAGGAGGGAGGAGGAAAATTAAGGTCACTGCTGGATGAGAGAGGGAGGGAATGAAAGCGAGGGAGCTGGTGCTCGTTTAATTACTAAAATTATTTTGTATTGCTACTTTAAATTTGCAAAGCAATACAAAAAAGAAACGCACAACTCCTTTCAAGATTTACACCTTGCACACACACCGAGACAGGCTGTCCTTGCCATCCCTGCATCCAGTAGGGCTCCAGACATGTGCCTGGTTTCCTCTGCTTCAATCAAGCCCTCATGGGGCTCCTCCGCCTTCCTGTCCTTGCAATTCTGGTCCTCCATCCCATGCACCAACCCCCAACCTCCAGTGGCCTGAACCCCTCTGTTTAAAAAGTGTTTTATAAAACTGCGTTGTGACCTGCAATAGTTTACCACCATATAGAGGATCACTCATTTCTCCTCTGGCAAACTACTGTAGTTGCTCTTCCCATTTCCTCCCCCACCTCCTCAGACGAGGGGGGGGGGGGTGTTTGGGAGTCTTGTAATTCAGGAGCACAGCTTCTTCTTTACCTCCAGAAAGCTGCAGCACATGATATAACTCAGGCCTACAGAAAGCCAAGTGTTAGACCACTGCACTGAACTCAAATTCCAAGTAACACATCCACTAAAATAGGTTTCTACTCCCAATGCAGTTAAGCTAATGGTAGATAAAATTATCAATGCATTAAAAAGTGCATGGTGCCAGGAAAGGGGGAAGGGGAGGAACCCACACATTGCAGTGGTAAGATGCAATCTGTTGCATCACAAGTAAAAGATCTCCATTCCTGTCCTTGCATGAGAAGGGATTAGCTCAAGCACTGATGAGAGAAAAATCCAAGCATGCTCGGCTCCCTGAATCCAACCCCACGGAAATATTCCTGCTGGCCTTCAGACCTTCCACTTCAAGAGGTTTCCTTGGTGGCCTGTGGCACCTTGCACCTCCCTCTCCCCCTCCCGTGTACCTCTAATGGTGGGCAGCAAGAGCAATGCCCCTGCGTTTCTGCCTCCATGCTGCTCGTCGGATGCATCATGCAGGGGGGGGGGGGGTCGTCAATTTTCCAAATAAAAGCAATGAGCTCATTAGGTAGGCTGACCCTGTTCATCAGGCACACGCACCACCATTTTCCAATACAGCAGCACTCCTGTCTAGTGTTAAAGGTGCATGGGGAGGGGGCACTTGAACCCCCTGTATATGTTTGGTGAAGAAAAGAAGTGCAAGGGGTCACCTGTCACCAAGGAAACTGGGAGAAGGGATCTTAGGTTATCTGAGATGAAATCAAAGTCAGCCCAGAGTCAGCACAATGTATTAGCCGCCCTATGAAACCTTCATTCTTATGCCCTGATCCACATGTGCCCTCTACCCCTGCAGGTAAACATTTGTGGGGCTTTTACCTACTGTTTTGCTAAAACCGCTGCTGCTGTACCTAATCTTGTGCCTCAGGTGACCCCTTTAAATGTTAGCCCTGACCTGGCATAAAGCTGTAGCATTAAGGCAAGGGAAAAAACTGCTGAAATCTAGCAGTTTCTCTTTTCATTATTGAATAAAGAACAGCTCCCAGTGCGTTCAAAGTATTTTGCATGCCCACTGGGCTATCCTTTAGCACACAGGTCTTACTCCTAGCACTGGACGACTTAAGAGGAAAATCTTTAGTAAACTACTGCACTAAAATATTGTGCAGCTTACCACATCAGCCCCTCCGTCTCTTCCACTGCACCCCTTTAGTGCCTCTAATTTCCAAATGCTAATCCCACAACACCTAGACTCTTAAAATCCCTTATGGCTCACACATTTCCTTTTCACTGCCTCCCCCACTGTAGACAGCTGGGCTCCCTACTTCTGAAGCCAGCATAACCAGCAGCAGTGGGGCCAGGACGACAAGCTGCAGCAGTCGTTAACACTTCATCTCTTCAACCCTGCCCGTTTGCCCGGCACAACTAAGGCTATGAGCAGACCAAGCAAAAATCTAGGCCATGTGACTGCACCCATCACTGCTCCTTCTAGAAGCAGAGGGGCCAGAACCTACCAGTGGCTCTGCTCCATTTTCCCAGTGGAGCCAGAAAAGATTTCCACCAAAAGGCTCATTTCCATGAAGCTCTGCTTCTTTGGGGCCCAAAGTAAAGTGAAACGCTATTCCATGTTTTGCCAGAAAGTTCTGGGTAATGAGCACAAAAAATTCAAAGTGTTCAGCTGACAGACTTTTTGAAAACACAAAACAAACCCACATCTTGTGCTAATTCAACCCCCTCTCCCCTGCACACGCATCCGTCCATTTTTTTGCTCTGTAGCACATTTCATGATCAGGAGATGGAAGGGGAAGGCAACAAGGTTGGCTTAGTGAATAGAGTTGTTATTCCGTGCTCCAGGCTAACTTTTCCTGAAAGTTTCCAAGAAAGGAGAGGCTGGAGCAAAACATCTCCCTTAACATTTCCATGCCCAAAAAGTGTCAGAACTGTTCTTTCAGATATTTAAAGTCCTCATTAAATACCTAATATATTCTGAGAAATTCTGCTTCAGCAAAGATGTTTTCCCCCCATTGTGTACAATCTCCCCCAAAGTGGTGTTTCCTTTGATCTGTATTGTTTTCATGATTCATCTATTAATTAATAACTTTCTATTTTTTTTTAAATCCAGTGCTGACCACAAGCGGTCTCTATTACAGCTGCCTTATCACGGTTAACACACATCAGGTTGTATGGTGAAGCTCTAGTGTTTTCCAGCTTCATCTAGAATGCTGAAGACCTTCCAAAACACCCTCCTAATGCCAATTAAAAGACATACAAAAACTACCTACAGTCCCCCTTGCTAAAGTGGCCTCAAGCTCCAATTTGGAAAAATTAAATCTAAAATGTAAATGAAGTTCACTAAGCTTTTCGTCTCACCTTCCCTCCCTTCAGTCCTAGGTACTGTTTCCACAATGTAAAAGGGGAAGGGAGAGGCGGATCCCGTTCTACTTACAACTCTATAGTCTAGCCATGTCACTATTACAACACATCACATTTGCATACCCATAATGCCATGCAACACCTCTGAATTCCCTACAAAAATCTTAAGTGGATTATGCTTCATAACTTCGGATTTTTATTTCAACCCTGTTGCTTCAGTTTTTGCTTTAGTTTTATCCTACACAATGACATCTTTAAAAAAAAATAAGAAAGCAAAACCCAACTCTCTGCAATATCTTTAGATACTGCTTTTTGTGCCATGGGCCACCTGAACCACTTGAAGTTTATAATCTCTGGTTTCTCTTCAGATCGAACAAATCTTTCGCCTTTTACTAAAGATTTCCGTGGAGAGGAACATTAATGAGTTTCACTAAATTTTTGAAGGTCTCATCACTGATGAGGCTAATTTATGTGTATAAAAACAGTTAAACCATTTTACTTTGTAACGCCTAGCTCTTTGTAGCTAAATGCTGACATCTAGAGGAGTTCCTGGAAGTTAGGTCCATAAATCATTATTAAAATGGACTGGGAAAATCCCTTGCTCATCACGGGTTAAGTACCATGGAATCCGCTTGTAGCGCTGGATACAATATGCGCTCTCTGATAACTACAATAGGTATACAGAAAAAAAAAAATGTGATGTGGCAAGATTAAAATTTATAGCATATAAAAAAAAAAAGGTACTTGCTGTAATGCACCATACCAGAAGGGCTCATTTACTCAGATTAACCATGACAGCATCAGTACACATTTTCCAAGACAGATTTTGTATGCAAAAGTAAATCTCAGTTAAAATTAAAATTTCTCTAAAGCAAAAGATGAATGGAGCCTAACAGTGGCCCTGTTTTAACAAACCCATGCCTGCTTTGGTGCCTAGGAAAATAATTTTCCTAGCCTATTATGCATCACATTCTATTGACACATTAAAAAGATCACATGTAGCCTTTTTTTTTGTTGTTGTTTAACAAAATGCTCTTCATTTATTGCTCCAAAAGTTATATGAGCTGTGATTTTATTTTATAATAATCTGTTCTGGAAAATATGGCACCACCGAAGCACGATTAAATTGCTGAATAAATTAGTACTTCTGATGGTGTGGTATGGCAAGCACCCTTAGGAATCTTATGCATGCTACATTAACCCACTTGGGCACTAAGTGGCATATTTAATAATGTGTGCGGTTTTGATGCTGTGTTAAAAAGAAGCGAGACCCTGTGCTGAAAACCCAATGCAGTGGTGGAAGCGTGGCAGGATTGTGACTGGCAGGAGGTGGGGTTCCTGGCGGTATCTGCAATTGCGGTGCAACTCAGATCACCTCAATGGGTGGTATTAGTTGCACCTGCAGCAGGTTTGCTGTGTTGAAGCATGGTAATGGAGGCGTGATGTACCTGTCCCTGCCCCCCCCCCCATCCCACTGTTAAGCCAAGGCCCTGCACTGTAAATACTAGCTAGCCACATGCACAATAACCAGCGTGTGGAGCTCATGCCCCTCACCATTTTGGCTCCCACATATACCATTTGTTACCATTTTTGTCCCTTGTGCACCAGCTACTATTTTAAAGCAATTTCTATGGTCCACATCTTGTTTGCATCGCCCACTATTTACAGAGTAAACAATACAAAGACCTAATAATGTCAATAGTAGCAGACCTTATAGTTGTTTGAGAGCTTGTGAGCCTCCACCTCATTCTCTGCAGTGATGGTGGTCTTCGTCAGACAGCCATCACACATGGGCACCTCTTCAGAGTGGTGCGGGCAGTGAGTGGGGGTCGAGGATGTCACTGTGGGTTAAGGAAGAATATCACATTAAACATATACTCACCTTACTGCTTAAGCAAATAGCCCGCCATGTTGGGGGGGGGGGGAAAGATATATTTTCTTTACGTTTAAGTATAGCGTGTATTTCTTAGAACCTTTATATCCATTCCCCCCCACCCCACAATGTACAGAAAGGAGTCAGTTCTCAAATGTTGAACTTCATTAAAAGTCATCAATTCTAGCCCAATTCCTCAAATCATTAAGCACATGCTGCTCAAGTTCTAATCACTTTCTTTGCTTATTACTTCATTTTTGGATAAAGAATCGAGCATGTTACAGCTATGCCCCCTTTTTTTTTTCTTTAAACCAAAAAGTCGGGAAAGCATGTATAGCATGGCTCGTGGAGTTCTTTCCAGCCCCTCTACACATGTGCACTTTCATCTTTGCCTGGAGGGTAGAGCGAAGGAAGCTGTTTGACTGGAACAGTTGGTGTGTTCCCTTCTCCCTAACCTGGCAGCAGCCTGGGCATCAGTAGACTATGCTGATGGGATCCCGAATGCATGTCCAGATCTGTGGGCAAATTGATGGAACAGTTCCTGTCACATAGAGACCCTCTCCGATGAGGAGTGTCAGCCCTGTGTTCAAACTCCTTGGGAAAATCTGAAAAAGAGCGTTACAACAGAAAACAACTTCAAATTAAGAATGGAAAACATTTCATACAAGTTCACGAAAGCAGAAAGGTAAATGGTGGTAGATTCCACTGCTGATTAGGAAAAAAGCCCCCCCCCCAAAAAAAAAGACACAAACACAACACACCACACAACCCCTCTCAGTGTCACATTCCATTGTTACTGTGCCATAACTTTAAATAAATGCATGGAGACAAAATAATGGATTTTAGCTGGTAAACTAGAGTAGACTAAAGCGACAAAGCAAAAGGTCTAATTCTAAGACAACCAGTCACATTTATGAACTTCAGATGAACACCAAATGACAGGTATTGAGTAGAAAAGCAAAAACCGGCAAACTAGAAGAACCTAGGAGTTATTAAATAATTTGATGACACAAATCAATCTACGTAATATGCATCAAGTGTGGATTCCTATAGAGGTCAAACATAATATCATGGTACCCCCAGGCAGCGCTTATAAGTGGGAGTAGTTCCCCTGCAAAAAAAATTCAGAAAGCAGGGGGGCAATCACTCCCTCTTCCGGAGTGCCAGAGGGATGCCCTTTGAGGCGACAGCAAGCATAGGTTCATTCTTGCCACCACTGGCCAACTCAGGAAAATTAGTTCTGACTTGGTCCCACAAGGCACGATGCAACCAACATTCTCAGCCTAGGTTTTACGAAGATGATTACCATAATCCCAATTCCATGCAAAAAAAAAAAAAAAAAAACGGCAAGAAACCGAGCCATGCACCCTATATAAAAGGTGCTAGTGGGAGAATTATTAAAACAATGAAATAAATCAAAACCTCTTTCATACTAGCAACATTAAGGGACATATCACGAAGCTACAAAGTCCAATTTAAAATGGATAGGATATACCGTATTTTCACACAAAATAATGCATATGTTATACTTTTTTCCCCCTAAACCCTGCAACCCCAGCGCATTATATGCCTGGGCATGTTATTGACGTCACAAGACAGAAAATACAAACTGTTTAATTTTTTGTAATTTCTTAAATCCTGATTTTTAATAAGTTATTTTTCTGTACATTTTTCATCATTTAGAATAAGTTAGTCTAGGCCAATTCCAATTCAATCATTATCAGACCCCTCAAAACCTTCTGTTCCTTCTTCACTGTCGTTGAAATATCTAAGAGACAACTACAGATGCTCTTCTGTGATTTCTGAAGTGATGTCAGTGTCACTGCTACAGGCATCTTCACCGTCATCGGCGGTATCAGAAAGTGTTGTAGTCTGCTGGTAGACAATCCCAGCCTTTCTGAAGCCGTTGCAGATGGTTTGCAACGTTAATTTTCCCCCCCAAGCAGAAGCCACCCTTTTGCAGATTTCTGAAAACCTCACCTGCATCAGTCTTCCTGATGGTGTGAATTTGTGAATCCAAGATTGCATCCATGTGTCCCACTCTTCTCACAAACGTCTTGAACAGATGGTTAACCGTTATATCTATCGGCTGTAGCTTGCAGGTAAGACCGCCAGGTATTACAGCTGTGTGAGCTCCAGTGGAGTTTATATACATTTTGAACTTTTTTGTGGGTGATAATGGCATTGAAAATTAGTAAGGACTTTGAAAATAATCCCCCCTCCCTGACCCCTTAACATTTATCTACCCAAACTTTCATAAGGTCACAGTCCATACATCCCGTCTTATTGCAATGGTTGACCACACCAGTGGGTAGTTTTTCACTGGACATGGTAACTCTTGAAAACTACCATCGGCTTTTTCACCCCACTCACAGTGCATCAAAAACTACAGTGAAGCAAGCCCTCAAGCCCAGCGGTTGTAGTAGTTCCATTTTTGTACCTGAAGCAGCTACAGTCCTGGTGGCAGGGATGACAAAAGAATTGGAACCTCAGATTTCTTTGGAAACAAATTCACAGAAGTCTATCATTTTTTGCTCCCAGTCATCCAGAAGTTGCTGGCCTACAGTAGTTCTCATTCTCACTGAAAGTCCATTTCTTTTCATGAATCTAGAAATCCAGGTGAAACCCATTTGCAATCCATGAGTCCTCTTTCATATGAACTACAGCCTCCTATATATCCCAAAGGGAAACCTCCTGAGGTGGAACTACCGTTCCTCCACCCCCCCCCCTCCCTCTGAAGAAAACTGTAAAGGCTTAGGAAGCTTAAACAATACTAGAACCATACAGAAGTCCTGTCCAAAATAGGAGTGTCCTTGCTAGGAAGTAGAGAGGTTTCCCGTTGGGATATATGGGAGGCTGTAGCTCATATGGAAGCTTCTTTGAATTCTTCCTTATCACAGGTGTCCAACTTTTCTTCTGATGTAGTTTTAAAGTTATCAGATCAGGATAGTCGCATTGTTAAGTGTTCCACTGGATTGTCAAAAACAAAGGGTCAGTTGTCTCTTGCCTAAGCCGTGCTCTCCTCAACTGTTTGAGATAGCTCGACTATACACCAACTTGAATCCTTAGAAAATGCAGCACGACTGAGAATTTAAGCTTTATCAATTTTCCTAAAACCTACTATTTTTCACCAACTATCTTACTCCAGAAATATTTTAAAGAGATACTTGGGATTAGTGATGTTGCAGCTATAAAATTTTCTACATTGTATTATATTCCTCAGGGGGGTCAGGACCAAGGAAGCAGCCAGGGATGGCCCTGCTACCTTACCGTCTGCTGAAACTTTGGATATTTCAGCTTTTTTAGATTCATCTGCTGATATAATTGCAAACCGTGCTTCTTTAGCTATTTCTCTCACTCGATAAAAATTCTATAATGAAATTCTATTTTTCTAATAAGAATGATTTATTCTATGGTAGCACTGTTCAACTTTTCCCAGATGTTTGTAAAAGTACGCAGATGTGTAGAAGACTTATTGAGAATGAAGCCTCAGGCCCTGGCCCTAGGGGCTACCATTCTTCTTAAAATATCCCTGTAAATGTGTGGTAACATTTCAGGAAGAGAAATGTATTTATGACTCTGCCCATTTAGAAGTTTTTCTTTCTGGTAAGAAGATAGGGTAGTTTTAGTGAGTGTAAGGTTCTCTTTTTCTATTCCTCTTGGTTATGTTAAGTAGGGTATTGATATTGGCAGAATTTCATGTGGTGTATACTTGGCTTGTATTACAGGGACTTTGTTGTAATGACTTCTTGTTTTTCCTTCTATAATGTGAGGGGTTTTATTTTTTTTTCTCTTACTTTATTTATTTTTTATTTATTTGCATTTCTTATATACCGCACTATTTGCGATCAGCGCGGTTTACATAAAACAAACAGTATCCGACAATAAACAAAAGTCAGGTCATTACATTGAACAGGAACAAGAAACTTGGATAACAATTTAAAGGAAACACACACACAAAAAACAAAGACAAACCACATTTCTAAAATCGCATCTAAAGGTGAAATTAGACTTACCTGCTAATTGTTCCTCCTTGAGGAACTCCAGTCTAGTCCCAAACCTCTGGGGTTAAGCACGTCCTCCTGCAGCTTAGAGACTGAGCACATCACTCTTTTTTGGTGACACCAGTATAAATAGCCCTGGGACCGCCTCCTTGCTCCAGTAACCTATAGAGAGACTCACCAGAGCAATAAGACATCAAACCTTACAACTCTATAAACTTAGCACAGTATGAACTTTATATAACTAACCAAGTTACCCAGCAATTTATCAGGCAACTTCTATGTTCCTGCTTAGGCTTGCCCCTCTTTCTCCCGAGGACCTCCCCGCATGCACTATAAAAGCTTTTAAGTCCATTCACACACACCCCCCCCCACACTCCCCGAATGGACCGCAGCCCTAAGACTGCTTCCGCAGCCCACTGATAAATCTTACCTTGCTTCAGGCTACTGTCTACCACACTATATCAGGGAGGGATGCAGGACTCAACTGGAGTTCCTCAAGGATAGCAGGTAAGTCTAATTTCACCTTCCTTATCATCCCCTCCAGTCTAGTCCCGAACCGCTGGGGATGTAACAGAGCAGTGAACATTTTAATCGTGAGGGACCTGCCAGACCAGCCTGAAGCACTGCTGACCCAAACCTAGCGTCCCCTTCCACCTGAACATCCAGCTGGTAATGTTTGACAAAAGGATTCAATGATGATCACGTTGCTGCCTTACAAATCTCCACTGCTGGCACTAAACTACACTCCGCCCAGGAAGCCGCCTGTGCCCTAGTCGAATGGGCTCTTAAGCCCTTCGGAATTGCCTTGCCCTTCAGAATATACACCGATGCAATCGCTCCCTTAATCCATCTAGCAATAGATGTCTGATGCCGGCTGCCCTTGTTTCGGCCCCCCAAAGAGCACAAACAATCTGTCCGTCTCGCGGAACAGGGCCATTCTCTGCAAATATTGCCTTAACGCCCTGCCGATATCCAACCGATGAAGCCATCCTTTAGACTTATTCTTGCACATTCTTTCAAATACTGGCAACGATACTACCCAATTCACATGAAATACTGAGACTACGTTAGGTAAAAATGAAGGCACCATCCTCAAAACTACCTTCCTGTCATAGGAGGACAAAAAAGGCTCTTTATAAGACAAAGCCTGTTAACTCCAAGATTCTCCTAGCTGACGAAATAGCAACCAAAAATACCACTTTCAGTGTAAGATCCTTCAACATCGCCTTAGCCAATGGCTCAAATGGTTGCTGTACCAACGCCTCCAACACTAAGTTGAGATCCCACACAGGGACAGACTCTCTGCGTGGTGCCCTCAATAGTGCCGCCGCCCATAGGGATCTTTTCACCTCTGGATGTGTCCCAAGTGCCACCCTTGCATCTTCCCGTGGTAGCAAGAAAGCACCGCCAACTGAACTCGCAGAGATGCTGCCGGTAGTCCTTTATCAAGCCATCCTGCAAAAACGCCAAAATCTGTGGAACCAAGGCACCTAATGCCCTTACTCGCCTATCTTCACACCAAGACTCAAACAGTGCCAAACATGCATATACGTCACTGAAGTAAATCTACGTCTGGATCTCAATAATGTAGAAATCACCGCTGCTGAGTACCCCTTGGCCGTCAATCTTGTCCTTTCAAGAGCAAAAGCCGTAAGCAAGAATCGATCCACCTGAGGCATACTCAACGGCCCCTGTACTAACAGGTCTCCCCTGACGAGCAGTTTCAATGACAGCTCCACCAGGAGCCACATTAGGTCAGTATACTATGGCCTCCTTCACCAGTCCGGCGCAATTAGTATCACCTGACCTGACGCTCTATTCGCTGCACTATCCAACCTATCAACACCCACAGTGGAAATACATATAGGAGTTGCTCTTCTGGCCACCTCTGCATCAGCACGTCCAAACCTTCTGACATACTTTCTCTTCTTCTGCTGTAAAATCTTTCTGCCTTTGCCGATGAGAACATCGCCATGAGGTCCATTACTAGAGCACCCCAGCAATGCACCAGCAAGTCGAAAACCTCCTGATGTAGAACCCATTCCCAAATGGCAGCCTGCATTGACAGTGCATTTACCTCAAAGACTTGCTTTAGCAAAGAGTCTAGTTTCCTATCCTGTGTATCTTTCAAAGTGGCACGTCCTTCCACAGGAATTGTAGTTTTCTTAGTGACTGCTGACACCACCACATCTACCTTAGGAGACTTAAAAAGCTCCTTATCTGGTTCCTCCAACGGGTGCAGATGCACCATCACTCTGGATCCCTTCAGGCCTGCCTCAGGTGCGTCCCATTCCTCCTGAATCATTTCCTTAAATACCCTATGTACTGGGAAAGCTTTCTGGGACTTACGAACTGCCTGTAACAATGGGTCCTCCAAAGTGGCTTCCTCTGCCTTCAGAGTCTCTGTGATCAGCACCAAGAGTTCCTCTCGTCGGAACATGCAGACCACCCTTAACTGGTCCTCCTGTTCCACTCTCTCACCTTCTTCCAGGTCCTGTTCTACCTCTGAGTCCTCTAAGTTCTCTGACTGATCCTCCAAATCCACTACCTGCTCAGCCTTATCAGCCAGCAGCTTAGGCTTTCTAAATGGAACGCTACTAGTTCCTCCGTCCAGTGGCACCCCCAGGCGCTTGGCCCCCCAGCACCCCCTCCCCCACAGGCCCTGCCAACCCACGCCCTAGAGCCTGCTGGAGTAGTGCCATAAAATCCTGTGAAAAGACTGCTGCTAGCCCCTCTTGCAAAGGAGGCTGGGACACGGTGGTATCTGGAGCCGTGGACAGCCCTGGCACTGGCTCCTGGGTAGCGTGGGCAGAGAAAGAGGTTCAGTTAAGACAGAAGCCTCCCCTCTTAAACTTTGTTGCACTATCCCCTGTCATGTCCCTTGCGGTAGCTCTTGTGCGCAGCCCCTGCACACTCCTGCCTCCAAAACCGACCCTCTCCGGACCACACAAAGGAAGCAGAGAGGCTTAGAAGGCATACTTAAACTCCTGACACGTCTAAATTTACAACTAAATAAAAACTTACTTAATATCCTTTTTTTTTTTTTTTTAAACCGACTGCTCATGTAATTACTGCCTAAACTATAGCAACTGTTTCAAAAATTAAAGGCCTCTAACCAGCCTGTGAAGAGAAACCAAAAGTTCCCCCGGTTTTCCTGCGCTGCCACCACACAGTCCGGGCCTGCCAACAGCTGCACGCTACAACACCGAGCCCTCTGCTGCCGTTTCAGCACTTACCTCATTTGGCGCCGTCAATCTGCTGGCCTCGGATCCCTGCGCCCATGCAATCTTTCTTGCATGTATCGTGTCGGGGAGCCTGCCACCGGCGATCAAGTCACTTCTGTATTCCCCACCGCAGCTCAGACTGACCAGAAGCTGTGCGCAGCTTGAGCGACGCTTCTCAACAGCCCTTCACCCACTCTGGGGTCTCCAGCTCCCAATCCCCCAATCTCAACTCCCTCACTCTCCCCTGTCAGTACTCAGTGCTTCAGGGAGGGGGGAGAAGGGGGGCAGCCTTTCCTACAAGTCCAAATTTAAAAATCACTCATCAATAAAAAAAACGCCAATTTAAAGGCCAAACACCCCTTTTTTCCCCCAAATCCACTACACTACGTCCTATCTTTAAATCATTCCTCCAGTGAGCCCCGAACCTCATTGGGCTCACACCTCCTCCAGCTGCTTGGAGACTGAGATTACCGGAGCAAGGAGGCAGTCCCAGGGCTATTTATACTGGTGTCGCCAAAAGAGAGCGACTTGTTCAGTCTCCAAGCTGTGAGAGGAGGTGCTTAACCCCAGAGGTTCGAGACTAGACTGGAGGGACGATAAGGAAATTAGAATTATCTTAAACCCTTCTCCTACCAGGTTTAATCTAGGAAACATTATTCCAAAGAAGAAATCTTATCAGAAAGAAAAACTTCAATCTGAGACAGGTCAAAGAAAATATAAACACTACCCTGATATCTTGCTAGGCACTTACATAGGAATCAAATAAAAAGACCCCCTCCCCCCCCCCAAATGCCAGGCCTCTAGCTTTTTAAAAGAGGAAAACGCTTCCTCCTCGTCTGCGGCACTCTAGCAACATCTGGGAACATTTGAACTCTTTGTCCACAAAAGGAAGTATCACGCATTTGAAAATACAGTCTAAATAATTTAGAGACTCAGAATGACCCTAAAGTCACTACAAGAGTAGATCTAATTGTTATCTTGTCCATGGGGAATGCCAAAAGAGCAGAAAGGTCCAAACTTTCCACTGACAGCAACGAGTGCATAGCCCTCTCTTCCTCAGACAACAACTTCTTCTTAGATGGTATACGGAACTAGCGAGTCAGCCATATTTCCTCCAGGTTAGTGATTTTCAAACCACTCTTGAGGTATATATACACACCACATCTCAGCAGCAGGCAGTAATCTTAATTTTGGGAAGTTTAATAGTCAGACATTACTCGTTCAATTTGCATTTTCAACCACCTCCATCTTATAGTGCAAAGCTAAACTATCTTTCACAAACTTCTCACTGTTTGGACTGTAGACAGATGAGCTTCTACTGACTCAATGTGTTTATTCATAGTTGCAAGACCATCTTCATGCTCTCCTAAATTAGTCACCACTTGCAATGAAATGTCAGAGCCTTGAGAAACATTAGTACTCACTGCTTCCTCAATCCTCTGAAACACGCCAAATGTCATCTGGGCCATTCTTGCCACACGGCACCCTCATACAAACCGGGGCCAAGACCAACAAGGGCTTGGGCAGAGGGGCTGAGGTGCTCCAAGAAACCACCACTGCTGGTTGCCCAGACTAATGCCCAAGTCACTGAGGTCGACTTCTTTTTCTCCAGCCACATCCAACCTCCCAGCATAGAACTACTTCTGCCTGAATTATAGGCTCAGCAACCCCACACAACTACAAGGATGCCAGAACACCAGCAGAATCCTCCAGGCTTTAACCAGGCTGGGGGGAGGGGGGGGGGTGGAGGTGGTATGGACCGTCTCAGCTGAGAAACACCACTCCAGGCTTGTGGCAGCTAGAACAGATGCGGCAGACACTACATGCTGATTGGGAAGCAGCCAACTGTTAGAGGCCCTATTATTCTTCACCTTCTTTTTGGGAGCCATAAGGTAACTATCTTTTCTAAGGACACTCTCTCTGATATGTGAAGATCAGAAATGCCCACAATATTCCAGGTGCTTCTTCTCGTTCCATGGTACAACCACATTACAATTTCCTGTGTTTTATTTTGGTTTCCTTTCAGGGTCAGCCTGTGAACTAGGTGGTCACCTAGGGCAGCAGGCCCCAGTGTGTGGTATCAGCCCCCCTTCTCCCAGCCTGCAATGCCACCCCCGTGGCATACATCTTCTCACCTTAGGGAGAGGGGGTAGCACAACCATGCCTCCAATGCATCAGGCTTTAAAGTGCCCATGTTAGCACACTTACAAAAAAAGGAAATCCAAATATAAATGTCGGAAAGTTTGTTATGTAAAACCCTCAAACACTACTACTGGTAAAACATATCAGCTACTTTAGAGATTGTGCTCCACCAGAGTCTCTAAATTGAGGCCATGTGGGCACAACACTGTATTCAATCTGAATATCCATCTTTGTTCCAAAATTTGCAAGTGATGTTCATGGTCACCCCCCCCCAACCTGGGTGTTTAAGGGAACATGTTCAATGACTCCATAGAAAACCAGACAAAATTGTGTTGTAACTGAATACAAATGTGGATCTAAAGGAGCTAATAATGTTTGTAGCAATCCTAGATCTATGCCCCATCGATCTTTTGTGAATTGGTCTAATGGCGATACCCACGTATTTTAAACCACATGGGCAGATAAGTAGATAGAAAAAATAAGGAGTGGCACATGTAGTATGCCATTTCAATGTATATGTTTTGCCCTGCATAACCAACATTCCAACATTTATATTCTCTTTTTGTTGTGTGTTAGTTAAGTGCTCTTGATCATTTTGGTTTTTGTTTATTGAAATAGAGTTCCTTGTTATTTCTCTGATGGCATCTGACTATACCATCTGTAACCAATATCACTCAACCTTTGCTTTTTCTGATGAACAGATTAACAGACTCATACAATGTCCATCATTGTTTGATATTGCCAAGAAAAAAAAAAAAAAAGCTATTCGTATTCAATTACATGGAGCGACCATGACAATATCTTAAATCTCAAATGATCCCAAGGGGTCTCTGGATGCTTAAACCCCCTAAAATATTTGGGGACACAAGGATTTTCTTGTTAAGTGGAATAGTATTCTTAACAAATGCAGCTTAGATCTTATTGCTTTACTAGTTGAATGTCTATCAACTTAGGAGGAGTCTATTAACCATCAGATATCCCTTGTTGAGAACAAATTTAAGTTGGATGATTCATTATGAGTATATCATATTGTACAACAATCTAAATTATTTTATGACCATTTAAGAGCTTTGAAAGTTAAGAAATTTAGCCGTGTTAAAGCTGGATTATGATCAAGGGTATATTCATGGAGAAAATTTACATTTTCTCGTAAACAGGTCACTTGATACATATTCAGGACACACCAATTTTAGCAATTCCTCCGAAAGAAGAAGAAGTTCTAGATCCTCTACAGTCCATTCTAATCACTCATTCATCGACATTTTCTAAACAGGTTTTTCACAGGGGCAGAGACAGCGGACAGCACTCTTAACAACCACATCAGACAGGCCCTTGGAGGGGTCCACCCATGCAAACACACCCTCTTCTTCAACAGTGGAAAACCTTACTCCTCAACCTTTAACAGATATTCAAGGAGATGGTCTTAAATTTAGGCCTCTTTTGTGCCCAGTCTCTTATGACCCTTTTAAGATTAGTCAAGCTTTATATAAATGTTTTTCAGAAATTACAGGATTATTCATTTTTTTGCCAGTTCACCTACATCTACTTTTGGTTCAGCCAACTAAGTTGTATGGAATCCCTCAACTTGGATTCCACCATGAGCAGTTGAACCAGTTATTCTGAATATCAGCAACTAGTATTGACTGACCTGGCAAAGGTTGAATATTTGTTTCCATATCATTTGAACATTTCTTCAGCAGCGTGCAGAGCATTATATGATTCGGGTACTAACTCAGTCCTGACTATTAGGAATGCTGATGAGGGTGGTGCAGTTTTATAAACCATGCAAATATATCAATTGCTAGCACAGGTGTCAGATCACAAATATTACAAATTACTTTCTGGTGCTCCTACTCCACAGCTTCAATCTGAATTTTGGCCGTTGTTACTCAGGCCACTACATCAGGTCATTTAGCTCTTAAAGAGAAGATTTTTGATTAAACTCCATCCTCGTATACCGACTATTTATGCTGTTCCTAAGGTTCATAAATCTCTTCAGACACCTCCTGGATGTCTGTCTCCTTTCATGACTCAGTCTTGGAACCCCTATCAAAGTTTTGTGACCTTTTGTTTTTTAAAACAGAAAACAGCTATGAAGGTCAGATCTTATATTAAAGGACCACCACTCATTTTCTCTTTGTCACACCACAAGTTGCATAATAAAGCCACTATTTTACTTACAGTCAATGTTATATCTTTATATACTAACAATGATCAGAATGACGCTTTGGACACTATTGCTAGTAGGAATCCTGTCTGGTAAAATCAAGTTGCTAAATCTTATAGACAAAGATTTAGCAACTTGATATTACCAGACAGGATTCCTACTAGCAACAGTCTCTAAAGAGTCTATAACTTCTGACATGTTTTGACTCAGAATTACTTTTACAATACTAAATTCTACTTACAGATATTTGGTATTGTCATGGGAGCAAGAGCAGCCCCTTCTGTGGCTACTATCTATATGGCTGATCTACATTTACACTTCCCACTGGTTTTCATATATATCATTGTGGGTGAGGTTTTTAGAAGACATCTTTTTTTTCTTTGGAACCACACGGAATAATAAATTACTTTTATTTTTAGATTGGCTTAATTCCATTAAATCTAAACATTCAATTCACAGCGAAACACCATCGTACGCAGACTGAATTTTTAGATATATTGATTTAAAGGGACCAGCATAGATTACTCATGATTTATATTGGAAACCAATTCAGCGAAATAACTCGTTACGATTTCAGTTACCATCCTGGTCCCTTGCAGAGAGCACCACCATTTGGTCAATTTTTACGTGCAACTGATGAACAAATGTCATTTTCATGCTGGCGTCGACAACACTTGATTCAATAGGATTATCCTTTGTCAGTAATTTTAAAGGCACACAAGGGTGAAAAACACCCATCGTGAGTGGCTTCTCAACAATTCTACATTAGATTCAACATCTACTCATGTCCTCTGATACTACTCAATCACACAAGATAGTAGGTGTTTTGTCTTACATGACTGAATCATCCCAGATAACTACCATACTTCAAAAACACTGGCATGTGCTAGCACGTCATTCCTGTTTTCAGAAAGATTTGACGATAGCATTTCAACAAGGTAGAAACATCCGTGACAACTGTACATGCTATTACCATTTCAGATCAACCTCAAAACATCACACTATGCCCATTTCCCTTCTCAAAGCTCTTGATGTACTCATCGCAAATCCAGCTATTCAGAATACGACTGAGAAGACATTACTACTGGCAAAACATACAGTGAAATGGCATACTACATGTTCCACTCCTTATGTTGTCTATTTGCTTATCTGCCCATATGGTTTAAAATACATGGGCAGAACCATTAGACCAATTTGCAAAAAAAAAGACTGATGGAGCATAGATCTAGGATTACCACAAACACATCAGCTACTTTAATTCCACACGGTATTCAGTTACAACACAATTTTTCTGATTTGGTATGGAGAGTCATTGATTACGTCCCCTTAAACACCTGGGGGGGGGGGGTGTGACCATGAACATCACTTGTAAATTTTGGAACAAAGAAGGATAGTCAAATTGAATAGGGTATCCCCATACCGCCTCAATTTAGAGATAGACTGGTGGAGCACAATCTGATTGGCTGCTCGATTCTGTTGGTCATTGTGACGTCAGACGCTGTCTTTCTTCAAAGAGTATTCTTTCACTTCAAAGCCTTGGCATGCCTGGAGTTACATTCAGCAACTGCAGAGCCGAGTGGTTTTTCAAGCAAACTTTGTACAAGCACAATTTTTCTTTTGAAAACTGGTTTGGATGGTTCAGGGTATTAATGGGAAACTTGATACAGGGTCCATGTTTGATCCGAAACCGTGTAGATTATTCACTGGCTGATTACTGACTCGCATCTTCAATTTTGTCGGCTTGGTATTTCATCCTTCATTTGATTTCCAGGATTACTACAACCCAAGCTTCAATTGTCAGCTAAGTATATTTTGAAATAGTAATACTTATAAAACTTGGCTTTTGGACATTATATTCTACAGATTAAAAATGACTAGTTTGTTTTTCGGAGGGTTTTGCCCTGCATAACAAAACATTCCAACATTTATTCTCTATCTCCTTTTTCTGTATGTTAAGTAGTCTTAATTTCAGTAAACAAAAAACAAAATGAGAGAACCATAGTAGCACACTCACTGCCTGCTACTCCTGTCCTCCTTCGATACAACTTCCTGCTGCTTGCTCCCCTCCAACAGGAAGTTGTGTTGGAGGGGCGCAGGAGTGGTAGGCCGTGAACTCACTAGCACGGGCACTTTAAAGCCTGACACAGTGGAGACAATGCTGTTCCATTGTCCACCCTCTCGCCCTGAAGATGGATGCTGGTTGGGAGGCAGTATGACAGGCCAGGCAACGCCTTAATCTTGGAGGGGGGGCAGCAACATGGAGGTCCTGACTAGGATGGCAAAAACTCAGGCCAGTCTCAATTCTTTTCCTAATGATTCCACCCCCACACTGAATAGAAGATTGGAAATGTATTGTCTACAATCAAGCCTAGATCCTTTTCCTGGGTAGCAACTCAATGTAGAACCTAGCATTACGTACCTATTGTTAGTTATTCTTCCCTACATGCATTGCACACGTTATACTTATCCACAGTAAATGTCATCTGCCATTTCAATGCCTTGTCTCATAAGGTCCCCCCTGCGGTTTCTCACAATCCACATGCAATTTAAACAACTTTGAATAATTTGGTGCCATCTGCACATTTAATCATCTCATTGCCTGCTCCCAATTCCAGATCATTTATGTTTAAAAGCACTGGTCCCAATACAGATCAAGCCGCCAATCTCTAAGCATGGGTGAGAATCTTATCCAACCTCTTTCCTCTGTATATAGTTTACATTGTTACCTGTACTATAGATAACCTTTCCTTATCATAATGTAAATAGTTTAAAGTTTCACTGTATGAAGTTAATTGTTCTATGTAATTTGAATAAGTACTCGTTCCTACAGTACTTTTCATACCAATGCTCTCTGTAAACCACACTTGATCCATGAGAAAGCATGGTATAAAAATGTTTAATAAATAAAATACAGATCCCTGTGGTACTCCACTAGTTTACTTCCTCCATTGAGAGAATTGATCCTTTATCCTTATACTCCGTTTACTCTCTCTCAACCAGTTTCAGATCCACAATAGGACGTTGCCGCGTATGCCATGATTTTTTTAACACTTCTTCAAAAGTCTGATGTGGAACTTTGTTAAAATGCTTTCTGAAAGTCTAAATATACAAGATCAACCAGCTCACTTCTATCCACGTTTAGTAACGCCCTCAAGGAATGGAGCAGTTTGGTGAGGCAAGACTTCCCTTGGCTAAATCCATGTTGGCTTTGTCCCATTAAACCATGTTGTCCAAGTGCCCAGTAATTTTGCACTTAATTATTTCCACCATTTTGCCCAGCGTCAATGTCAGGTTCAGCAGTCCATAGTTTCCTGATCACCTCTAGAGTCCTTTTTAAAAATAGGCAATACATTGGCTACCCTCCAGTCTTCTGGTAGCAGACAATAGGTTAAAAATCACTAATAACTCTGAAATTCCATCCGAGTTCTCTTTGGCACTCTTGGGTGTATATCATCCAGTCCAGGTGATTTGCTACTCTTTAGTCTTATTAATTTGTTCTACATCTTCCAGGTTCACCAAGATCTCTTTCAGCTTTTCAGACTCATCTTCCTCAGTAAAGGCTGAAGCAAAGAATTAATTTAGTCTCTCAGGTATGGCCTTCTCATTGAAGTGCCCTTTTTTACCCTTTGATTATTCAATGGTCCAACTCACTCCTTCCCCAGCTTCTTGGTGGGGAAGGAGAGAGTTGGACCCACTCCTTAGGAACCACCACCCAGGAAAAAGGTTTGGCGTCATCATGGATAACACACAAACACTCTGCCCAGTGTGCAGCGGTGGCCAGGAAGGCAAATATGATCCTAGTATTCTAAGGAAAGGAATGGAAAATAAAGACTATTATAACGCCTCTGTATCGTTCCATGACGTGACTGCACCTTGAATATTGTGTGCCATTCTGGTCACCATATCTTAAGGAATTAGGAAAGGTATAGAGAAGAGCCACCAAAATGGTAAAGGATGGAAGGATACCCCTATGAAGAGGGGCTTAAAAGATTAGCGCTCTTCAAACTAGACAACACATGGCTGAGGGTAGATATGATAGAGGTCTATAAATTAAGAAACGGAATGAAACGGGTAAATGTAGATAGATTTTTATGCCATCAAAAATATAGAAAGACTAGGGGACATGCAATGAAGCTACAGTGTAAATCTGTTTAAGACTAATAAGAGAAATTATTATTTCACTCAACGCATAATGAAACTAATTCACTGGAGGTAGCAAAAGCTGTTAGTGTAGCTAGGTTTAAAAGTGTTTGGATAAGTTCCTGGAGGAAAGATCCATAAACCATTATTAAAGAGGACCCAGGAAATCCACCGATTACCCCGGGACAAGCATTGTGGAGCCTGTGCGCCTTTTTGGGAAGTTGCCAGGTACTTGTGACCTGAATTGGCCACTACTGGAAAACAGGATACTGGGCTTAATAGACCTTGGCCTGACCCAGTATGGAATTTATATTCTTATAATATACCTGAAGAAAAAAAATGGGTTTTAGGGGCATATTTACTAATATTGCCCAGTCCCATGGTTAAAATCTCTCAGCAACGAGTTCAATCAGGCTATCCAAAAGCTAGCCAAACATCTCTCACAAGGATACCTACCACCAGTGCTCAAGCAAGCATCAATTCGACCAACACTAAAGAAGCCCTCAGACAAAACTCTTCCCAACTCTTAGAGACCAATCGCCAACATTCTATTCCTTGCCAAAATAATCAAGAAAGCTGTACAAAATCAGCTTCATAACCATATTGACTCCCATGCCTCACTGGGCCCCCAACAGCACAGCTTTTGCCCCCAACATGGCATTGACACCCTATTCACAGATTTCTTCAACCAGCTCATCATCGGCCTTGACAAACCTCAACATGGATTCATATTGATCTTTCTGGATATCAGTATAGCATTTGACTTGGTGCACATCATACCATAATAGACACTCAAAAGTATAGGACTGAGTGACTGCACATAAAAGTGGTTCACCTCATCTCTCTCGGACAGAACTATGCAAGTAAAGTCGGACCCTGCCCTCAAAACCATTCAACCTAACATAGGATATCCTGCAAGGGTCGGCTCTATTCTGTGTACTGTTCAACAACATTTACATACGGCCCATCTGCAACCTATTAAGAAAACGGAACATGCACTTTCACCTGTATGCAGATGACGACATGTTCTATGTGCCATTTCAATACTTGCAACCCGGACTTCACTATCATATCGGAAGTTCTCTACCATTACAAATCTCCTTCTTGACCTCAATCTTGCTGTGAACAAGGGCAAAACAGAAGCTCTCCTGATATTCAGAGACAAAATTTTAAACCACCAGACAAACTCAATTTATATAAGACAGAAATTACCATTAAAAAAAAAAAAAGGAAATCAAGTACCTCGGTTTTACAATCGACAGCAATCTCAATATGATCTCACACAAACAACGCAGCCAGCACAGATAGCATATAGGAAACAGACTCCTTAAACCTTTAAGATCTCTCCTGCAAGACAACTACAGAGCAGTTTTTCAAGCTATCATACCCCATATTGACTATGGAAACATCCTCTATCAAGGCTTGACAAAAAAGGTGTTATATCCATGCGTTAGTACAAAACACTGCCGCCAGAATACTAACAGGAAAATCAAACCACAACATCTATACTCAAAAAAAGTCTACACTGGCTCCCAATTGCCCAACGCATCAAACATAAAACCATAGCTACCTCTTACAAAATCCTTAACCTCTCTGCCAGCTGTCTCAAGGATCAAAGCACAAGAGCATCCATGATAAGACCAAGATCTATAACCCAAAGTTTGCTGTCAATCCTCTCGCTCAAGACTAAATGCACAAAAAACAAGCAAGCAACAGAGCATTTTTGATATATGCACCAATAATCTGGAACACTCTTCCTGAAACCATAAGGACCGCCAAAGACATGAAGAAACTGCTAAAAACCAACCTCTTTATTGAGCACTTTGGGCCGAATGAAACATAAGTATCTATACATTTACATCAAAAGACCCGAAAACTTCAATATAACCCCATATTTATCTCCAAATTGTATAATCCTTGTTCTATGTAAAGCAAATCTCTAGAGATTATGCGTTGTTCATTGTAAACCACTTTGGTATAAAAAGCGGTATATAAAAAACATAACTACTGCATATTATTTACTTATTTTCGCACATACTGTGTGGCATATGTAAAAATGCTGTGCAGTGGGTGTAAAAACTGTGGTATCTGCAGGGAAAGTGACCAATATCAGCCCTGTATATACTGTGCAGGGCATGCAATTACTGCATAGGCCTGTGTTCCCCTGCATGGACAGGTAATGCAGGCTAAATGGCAGGAGAAGGGGAGGACATCAAGTAGCGCTCTCCTCCACGATCTGCAACAACATGCCAATCCCCACCCTACGGGACCCCCCCCCACCTTGCACCAGTAACCTGCAGGAAAAACCGTGGACACAGGGTGACTTGCAGGCTCTAGGAGAAGTGGGCATATCTATGTTCAGAGTCGTTGGGCCTTCATGACTCATTCCAAGGCCTCTGTACAGTACTGGCGTGAGCAGAGTCCATAAGAACATAAGATATGCCATACTGGGTCAGACCAAGGTCCATCAAGCCCAGTATTCTGTTTCCAACAGTGGCCAATCTAGGTCATATGTACCTAGCAGTTTCCCCAAGGGACACAGGTTCCACAATGCTTGTATTGGTTCAAGCATTGATATCCTGGGTCCCTTCTTAATAATGATGGTTTATGGACCTTTCCTCCAGGAACTTGTCCAAACCTTTTCTAAACCCAGCTACACTAACAGCCTTTACTACATCCTCCGGTAACAAATTCCAGAGTTTGATTACACGTTGAGTGAAAAAATATTTTCTTTTATTAGTCTTAAATAGTTTACCCTGTAGCTTCATTGCATGTCCCCTAGTCTTTCTATATTCTGATAAGGTAAACAATCGATCTACGTTTACCCGTTCCACTCCGTTCATCAATTTATAGAGTTCTATCATATCTCCCCTCAGCCGTCTCTTTTCCAGGTTAAAGAGCCCTAACCTTTTTAGCCTTTCATAGGAGAATCCTTCCATCCCCTTTACCATTTTGGTGGCTCTTCTCTGAACCTTTTCTAATAACGCTATATCCTTTTTAAGATACAGCGACCAGAATTGCACACAATATTCAAGGTGCGGTCTCACCATGGAACAATATAGAGGCATTATAATATCTGTTTTATTTTATTTTCCATTCCTTTCCTTATCATACCTAGCAGTCTATTTGCTCTCTTGGCCGCTGCTGCACACTGGGCCAAGGGTTTTAAAATGGTATCCACAATGACGCCTAAATCTTTTTCCTGGGTGGTAGTTCCTAATGTGGAACCTTGCATTGTGTAACCATAGTTTGGTTTGTTCTTCCCTAGGTGCATAACCTTGCACTTGTCCACATTAAATTTCATCTGCCATTTTGATGCCCAGTCTTCCAATTTATCAAGATCCTCTTGCAATTTTCCACAATCCTCTTGGGTTTTAACAACTTTAAATAGTTTTGTGTCATCTGCAAATTTGATAACCTCACTCGTTATTCCACTTTCCAGGTCATTTAGGAATATGTCAAAAAGCAGCGGACCCAGCACAGATCCCTGGGGTACACCACTATTCACCTTTCTCCATTGGGAAAATTGGCCATTTAGCCCTACCCTCTGCTTTCTATCTTTTAACCAGTTCCTGATCTTTCACACGGAGAGGGGAGATAAAAGATGTTTAAATACCTCTGCGGCACAAATGCACAGGCGAAGAGCCTCTTTCCATTACAGGAAAGCTCTGCAAGGAGGGGGGCATAGGATGAAAGTGAAAGGAGAGACTCAGGAGTTATTTATGAAAATTTTTTTTTTTTTTTTCCACAAATAAATGAGTGCTCTATACATGGAATAGTCTCCCAGCGGATATAGTAAAGAAAGGCTATCTGAATTCAAGAAAGCATGGGACAAAAATCTCTAGAGGAATAAAGGGACTATAAAGCTTAGTAGTTGTATGGATAGGCCGTATGGTCTATCTTCCATCATGTTTCTATGCTGCAACAGTCCACACACCTTCCCACCCAGGGCTGACCCAAGGGTTTGTTGCCCCAGGCAGAAACCATGGATGCGCTGCCCCCCACCGAGCCACACCCCACCCCACCGAACCACACCATCCCCCGCTGCTGCTGTCTTGTGGGAGAGGAGGAGGCAGCAATATTTTAAAAGCAGTGGCTTTGTGCTGCTGCTTTGTCACCCACAGCTGGCCATGTGCTTCAGCACACATGGCCTGTCGCTTCTGACCCCCTTCCAAAATTAAGTTGTGCCAAAGGGGATCAAAGCAAACAAGTCTTCCAAAGCAAATGTATTTATTTAAACATCTTTTATATACCGCGCTATTCGTCATCAAATGGCCTGCCGCAGGCAACCAAGCTGCCCATCTGGGTCGGCTGCCTTAGGCAGTTGCCTCGCTCACCTAGTGGACAGGCTGGCCCTGTTGCCACTGCTGGAAGCAGACAATACTAGCTTCTCAGAGCTGTACCAGAGCATACACCAGGTAATGACATCACTGAAAGTTGCTCAAGTCTGCCTCTAGCTGCTGACAGGGGAACATCAGCCCAGACAAGTGGGGTGTCAAGCAGGCTAAGGAGAAGAAAAACAAAAAATTCACACTTTGTATCTCTCTCGGTGAAGCACAGTTGCCAACATTAAAGGTCAGGGGAAAACCTGATATTTTTCTGTAGGTCTGTTCTAGCCCTTGTCAGTCTTACACCAAATATAAGGCCAAAGCACATGTTCATTTCACACAAGAAGCTCCCAGACCGACTGCATCCCAGACCGGCAGCTAAACCAGTTAATCTCAGAGCCTGAATTAATAAAACACTCATGAAGGAGACAGAGCAGACCAAGGAAAGACGTCTAAGCGAGTCACTGAAAGTTAAAAGCAGGACAGAAGCAAACCTTTGTGCCGACTGCTGTATTCGAGCTCTGATCAGAAGTGTGCAAGAGCTTCAGCAGCTTGTTTATACAATGCAAGTATGCAAGAGGAAAGAAAAAGAAAATATTTACCTACAACAAAAAGTAGCAGCTCTACAGCAGCTTTGTTAAAAGCAGCCTGGAGCAGTCCCAGTACTTGGTTGTTTAAAGCCACCACCCTGCTCTACTTCAAACCACTCTGCAGAACTCCGTAGCTGCCAACTGTGGATTATTCTGTAAATTTAGGGAAGGAGGAAGAGATAGTATACGCACCCCTCTACCCTGGCAGCTCTCTTATCGTGTACACTGAAACTGGCATTTTAGTGGCTACTTTGCCTACAGGCTTACTTACATCTGTGCTATCGTATGAGGTACAAGCTTTGCAAATTCTGTGACTGTACCCTCTGCTAAAAAGCTCTTGATCAGTCAGTTCCTGGCTGGAGAGAAGGAAGAACGTTAAGAACATTTAAATTTTAAATTAAATTTAAAAAAAAGGTTATTTGCGAAACCTCTAAGAAAAACTGAGACAGATGTGAATTCTGCACAACTTAAAGCAATGCACAGAAACTGAAACCATGGGAAACTGTGCTGTATCCTGGGTGGCTGTCAGATTGAGACGTCCAGGGCACACCCTCCCTCCAAGCTCCATAGGACCCTATCGAACTCTAACTTAGGCCTCTGCACTGTAGTGTGGGCCAGGAGAGCCAGACCTTTCAGCACTGCTGCAAGCAGACAGACAATTACAGGCTTCTCTCAGGGCTGCACCACTAGTTATATCTCCTGACAACATTTAAAGATGCTCAAGTCTGCCTCCATTTGCTAGTATGGGACCATAACCCACTTAGGGTTAGGGTTGAAAAGTGATAAGTAGATTGAGACCAGGACCGGCCCATAGGTTTCTGCCACCCTAGGAAGAAACCCTGGCTGCACCAGCATCCCCCCCTTCCCCAGCAGCCACCGATTCTGTCTCAGGAGGGAGAGGCAGGTAGCGGCAGTATTTCTAAAAGCAGTGGCTTTTTGCCGCTCTCTCTTCAGCCGCTTTTGCGAATACTGCCGCTGCCCACCTCCACCTTCTGAGACTGAATTGGTAGTGGCAGTGTCGGTCATGTGTGCTGCCGCCACCGCCACCCCCACCCTAGCCAGCCTCCCTCCCTAGGCAGCTGCCTAGCACACAAGACAGACCCGATTGAGACAAGATGGTAAGCAGTGAAATCTAGAACCATAAAGAAAAAAAATTGATGGAAGCAAGCTGAAAGGACTAAATATTGGTGTCAGATGGATGCAGGGGAGGTACTGAAGGCAAGAGAAGAGAGAGGTAGCAGCAGATGGACTTGAGATCCTGGAAAGAGTTAAGAGAAGATGGGAGAAAGCAGAAACTAGAGATTGGAACCAACAATTAGAAAAATAAGATGGTCAGACTGCAAAGGTAGCTAAAAATGACCCTTTTCAATTCAGTGTGCGGCTCATTCAGTTTTTCCAGAAGGTGTACGGATGGTCTATGGGCCACAGCAATATTTACAGTGCCGCCCTTGTGGGAGTTTTGAAGTCCTGTAATGGCAGATTTGCTCTATAGATCCTGGACTGTACTTCTTGGTTTTTCTTTTTGTTCCAGTGTGACCTCAACTGTAGAGAGTACTCAAATATGGACAGGCTTAAAGGAGTGCAGTTATGTGCTCTGCTGTGTTCTGCCTTAAATTTTAAATATTTTGTCAGTTCAGATACTAAAAGTCTGAACTTTTACGGAACAGAATTTCATGGCTGCCAGTTTCTGAATGCGTTCACGATGCGCAGCACAGATAGACTGTGTCAGAGATTATCTTGAATTCACACCTAACAGGAGTTTTCTTCTTCTTTCCTCACCTTGACCTGCTCATAACACTGACCAAGTCCAGTATGTAAACACTGATACGAGGCCCAGTGGCTAGACAAACGTTTATGCACATGAAGCCCCACATTACTTTCATGTCCCCTCTACCACTACTTTACTCTCAACTCTGCAAGTTTGGAGGGTTTGCGCAGCGCAACATGTTAAAAGTTAATGCACCCTCTCACTTCGCTAGTTTAATATACAGTTGCCAAAGGAAATCAAAGATCAAAAAGCCTTAGAGACTAATTGCATTAATCCCCTGAACCTTCTGGCAAGGACCTTTAATGAAATGAGGAAGCAGGTTCATATTTACCCAAATCCAAGTGCCGAGATGTGGTTTCAGACACTCAGACAGAGGACACTAGAAGGCACTTACAAAAAACGCAGCCCACAACCACACCTTCTCATGCTTGATGGTCTCTGAGTGCTTAACAAGTCGAAAAGAAACCCACAAAATGATCTAGCAAAATATATTTTCCAAGACATAAAACAGTGGTAGGAATCTTGTCAAGGTGGACACCACAGAGCGCAAGACGTTTAGAATTATCAGGCGGGTGGGTAGCGTCGCGATAGCGAGCAGGCTTTAGTTTCAATCACGATTATTCTAGAACTGGATCATCATATCTGAAAATGACAGATCAAGATCCTTACGAAGCAAACGTATCAGAGAACCTGTTCTAACTCTATATCCAGAAGCCAGGCGAGTTCCCTAGTAGTGCACTAGCACCATATAAATGGGCCACCGCTCATCAAATCAGCTCTGCTCTTTATCATTTGTATAGCGCTACAAGGCATACGCGGCGCTGTACATATATACGCGAGAGACAGAACAGACGGGGCCCTGACGTAGCAACCTGAACTTTAGATATAAGGTAAAAAGGTTTCCAAGACTATTATCGATTAAGCTCGAACCCACCATTGAAGGCGGTCTCTGAGCCAGACGGAGTTACATTGCCCTTCCCCATTCTCTTTTTTAGGGCGGGGGGGGGGGGGGAAATGAACATGAGAAATTAAGAGACATACTTGTGCAAATATAAGCAATCATCCATCTATCCGTGCGCTACGGTAACAGCGGCACCAATGGGGGAGGGGGGGGAGTGACTAAAGCCGAGCAATAAGCCTGCCTAGCGCGAGAGGGGCCACAGAGCGGAGCGGGGCCACAGACCCCGCGCATACCGAACGCATCGTGCGTGTTCCTCCTGCGGCGAGTGTACTCGGCCTCGGCGGCGGACATGGCAACCGGGAAGCGCGAGAGCCGACTGCTGCTGCCGCCGTCCACACCGGTCAGGTCGGACTCCAAGCCGCAGAATCCCATCCACGCGGTCCTGCCACCTGCCAAACTCAAAGGCTTAAAAAAATGGCCTGCGCATGCGCCCCACCGCCTGCGCTCGAGAGCATGCCGGGATTTGTAGTTCTGGCACCTCAGTGTGATTTTTTTTTTCTCTCCTTTTGATGTCCATTTATTCATTTCCACTATCTATAAGGTGAAGAAACGAGCAGCTCAGGCTCACTCTTTCGTGCCTGTCCATTCGTCTGGTTATTTTCCACATTCAGCTCTTTAATGGCTGCACCGGGCTGTGATTTAAGTCCTGTAATAACTGAAAAGCTTTGGGTGTTCTGCATTTCTCTTTTTCCCAGTTAATTTCAGGGAGGTAGTGATATAGACCAATCAAGAGCTTCCAAAGCCAGTTCGGGTGACCTCACAGACAATTGGGTTTTCAGGATAGCTACGATGAATATGCATGAATTAAAGTCGTATAGAAATAGCCTAGTGGTTAAAGCAGCAACTCAGTACCCAAGAAAGCCGGGTTCGCTTCCTACTAAGTCACTTTACCCACAATTGCTCCTGAAGAAAAGGTCCGACACACCTTGCCAAGAAAAATCCTTGGGGCTGCTGGCTCGCCAGAAGTCAGCATTGAGTTAACTGGATGTTTAAAAAAAATCTGTACACGCACGCCTGAACATTTGACCATTTCTCGCATACATGCCTATGTGGCTAACCTGAAAACCTGATTGGCCAGTAGCGTCCCAGGGACGAGCTCGAGAGAACCCCCGTTCTATATGGTGCACCTGCTTTGACCCCCCCCTATATTAGAGGGGGCGTTTCAGTTTTTGTATGTATGGTGGGAAGTCTTTAGAGTATATCTACCTCTATGTCTATACACACAGGCCCAGCCCCCCGAGTAAACTTGCTTTAAACAAGCTATTGTAAACTGCCTGGTATACAGGGGAACCTCTGTGTCAGTGTCAGGGGTTTTTGAAAGGTTAGGATTGGATGTTTTGATGCCTCAACTCCTTACTGCATAAAAGGATAAGCCGACTCCACCGTAACACTTCCCATGCGTGCAACTATGGGATATCCCAAACGCACAGTGGCTCCCCTGGAGGGAGGGGGAGCTGAAACAGAAAGATGTCACAGTCCTGAATGTCATTCATTAAACACTTGGTTCTGAAATTATTTAAAGGAGAGCGATATTTAAAAGCACTTCTGCAATCAGCAGCAGGTGCATTTTTTTTAAATTCCTGGGCACTTGGTCATCTAAGTCACTATATGGCCAAATGTTATTTGATAAAGTAGGGTGGGGTTTGGGGCTGGCTAGGGGCAGATCACTGAAAATGTATTTTGCTGTTTCTTTTCTTTACAAATAAACTGTTCTCTGAAAGTTTATATAAGTCAGATTACCTCCAAAATTACTGGAGCTCATTTTTATTATCCTTTACCCTCTTCCCTCTTGTTATGGCATTATTACAGAGAAGAATGAATTTAGTTTAATGATTTGGTACAGCACTTTACATTTAGCATATCTAAAACAGGGCAGAATTCTCATTTATCTCTGCATGTGATTGCCATAGAAATAGCTGGCTTTGCCACTGTTGCTAAAGAAAGGCCAAGTGAGAACAGTACCTTAAAACCAGCAATATAAGGACCAGTCTGTCTCACCAGACATCACATTATACCCTCCTCCTCCCAAAAGGCAGCTACTGGGCTTTCTTTACCAGCAACCCTCAGGCTGTGAGTGAGTCCTAAGCTTAGGACATTCTTGCAAGAGTAGAATCGCTATGAAGTCACTGGGTGCATGCCAACCTCACAGGCTCGGTATCTGCTCCCATCACAGTTACTGCTGCTCCTTCCTACATCCAAGGCTAGGAAGAAGTGAGATAAACACTGTTGCCGTGACGTCAAGGGCCAGGAGCTGAAGGTCATGGGTTATGGGTAAGCCTAAAGTTGAGACATGAAGAATAGCTCTAGAGGAGGAAGAGGCGGCAAGGCTACCTCCAGAGAGCAAGCTTGTTTCCCTCCCTGCACAGCATTTTACACAGATTCATTTCGTTAAGGTATCAGACTTGGGCATTTTTCACATATGCACCCTTCTAGCTTTCACCATCATCTTTTCTACGTGTTTAGTCACTTTAAGTAGTAGGAGTAGTATTTAGCTCATGCCTTTCTAGTAGTAGATCAATGTGAGTTACATGCAGGTACAGTAGGTAGTTCCCTGTCCACAGAGGGCTTAAAATCTAAGTTTGCACCTGCAGTAATAGTAGACGACTTATCCAAGGCCACAAGACGTGCAGGATTTGAACACTGATCTCTTTAGAACCCAGGCTACTACTCTCAGTGGCATACCAATAGCAGAGCTGTGGGTACAGATGCTGGCCAAGAGGGGGTGTACCCCCATCGGGCCCACAGAGGCAGCATGGCAAACTTACCATAAAGCTGACTTGCTCATCTGTCTCCACTCTAGGCCTGGCTGCATTTCTCTCCCAGCCAAAGTCTTGTGAATCAGTGTCAGTTCACCTTCAATAACTCACCACTTCCTACTGGGCCATAAACAACCTGAGACACCACCACCCCCCCCCCCCCCAAATAAAAAAAAATAAACACAACACAAAAGCATTGATGACAACTAGTGCAGGGGTTCTCAACCCATTCCTTGGGGTACTCCTAGCCAGTCATGTTTTCAAGATAACAAGAATGAATATGCAGGAGATAACATAGGGAGGAGTGGCCTAGTGGTTGGGGCAAGGTACTTCAGGCCAGAAGGTCAAGGGTCCAAATCCCACTAGAGGACAGCAACCTTGGGCTGGAAGGACTGGGGTTTCTAGTCCCACAGATGCTCCTTGTGGTCTTGGGCAAGCCACTTAACCCTCCATTGCCCATGTTCCCTGTAAGTATTAGTGTATGTGTCTCATATCCCTGCGTGTTAAATGTAATCCCCCAATTGTGTTGTGACCGCTTTGATTGAAGGATAAGGCAGTATACAAAACTGTCTAAAAAAATAAAATAAATTGCATGCACTGCCTCCATTAGATATCACATGCTCTCATGCATATTTAGTGCGTTATCTTGAAAACTGGACAGGCTAGCTATGGCCAAAGCACTTGCTTGAGAAGTCCTGCCCTAATGGGCCCTGACCCCCCTGAGCTACCAAACAAAATCATTTATGGCCCTAGTAAGTCCTGACCCCCCCATTCCCCAAACCTTCAAAACAGGGCAAGCCCCATGCTGGCACATCACCAGATGCAGTAGGGGGGGGGGGTTCTTTCCTTGGATGGCAGATTGACACTACCCAATGCACCCTGTGGGTTAGGCACCTCCATTCTCCAAGACAGCAAAGCAGATACAGGAGCATGTAGACATCACTCCTGCCCCCCAATGAGGGAGGTACAAGGGATGGATGGGGTGGGGTTGCAACCACTAGGGAAGGGATTGCAGCAAGGGGGGGGGCGTTGGAGTTTTGTAGGGGGTTGTAGTGGCTATTAAGGACATATTTTAAGGAAAAAGGATTCAGGGCCAACAGTGTTGGCAGAAATGCAATGGGGGGGGGGGGGGTAACATTTCACATCAGACGAGCAAGGCATAAACTCCACCTCAGATGACTTTGCATGTGTTTAGCATACTGTCCAAAACAAAAAGTATAAGTGCCGCTAATGCAGACCCCTGGGCACACACGTCTGGCTTGCTCTCCTTGTTTAGCACAAACCTTTTATGTCAAGCTAATATCATGCTGAGGAGCTTTAACTGAGCTAAAAATACTTATTGCTCCATAACGCCCATGCTGAGGGTCCTTAAAACTAATTTCTGAAAGTATTTTCCTGTGGTCCATTTGGTTGATAAAGACTGGGGTTTTGACACAGAATATAGAGGTTTGCCTATATTTCATTGTTGTTTGCTTATAGCATCACTGAACAAAAAGTACGATTTAAACTTACATTAGGAAATTCTGCACTAAGGCTTCAGTGCTGGGCTGTAACTTAGGGTTCTGCATCGAGCTGTTGGGGAAGCGTACAGTATCTTAGAGGACATGGAGGCATCAGGACCTAGTGCTTTGCTTTGACTGCAGCAGCTCTTTGCTGCTACACTGGACTCTATTATTATTTATTATTTATTTATTTATTTATTACAATTTCTTATATACCGCACTATTGTCAGCGCGGTTTACATACAACAAAATGACCATAACAAACTGTTTGGCTTCACATAGAACAGGAGAAAACAACTTGGATAACATGCTTCTGCTTTACATAGAACAGGAGTAATAACTTGGATAAACGGGGTATGCAAACTAAACTACTTACATATGTACAATGACTCTAGGTTGGCCACAGAGGTGGTTTAAGATATTGATGCCCTAGGTAAATCTTAAGCCTTATGTGTTTCTCCCCCCCCCCAGTCTGAATCTATTGTTTAGTTTTGAATGCCCTGTTCTTTGCCACTTTGCAGAAGTTAACACCCTAGGCGGTAACCACCTTGTTTGCCTGATGGTTGGGTAGTCTTGCCTGGACTAATCACTTATAGCTGTCTAGCCCACAAGCCAACCCTCAATGTAAGTTACTTTCTCCCCCAGACAGCTGCACCTTTTTCAGAATCATGCCAGTGCTCTACAGACAGGGCTTTTGAAAGAGCCAACCCCTCCCTTAGACATTAAAAAGTAACACATACCTGACTCCCTGAGCCACACTGTGTTCCTCTTTTCCCACTAAATTGTCTTTAGTAGGAGCTACCAAGAGAGGTCAATAGGCCCTTGTGTTTTGTTACATCTGATAGCATCAGAGACTTGCAATGCAGAAGACTCTAAGTGTAGGCTAGAAGGATGTGAACACATTTGTGCCAGCAGCGAGTTCTTAAATGATCGTTAGCTTTGTTTCACATCTTTCGTGAGTACCACCCAAAGAGTGTTACAACAAAGTGCGAGAAAGATTTGGAGCAAGACTGCACATATTTGGAAAAGGTGTGAATAGAATGTTAAGTATGTGCTTAAGAGAAGTCTAGAAGAAGTGTTTCCTAACTGTAACGCAATCTTTGCCCTTGTAAAGCATTTAGGCAACAAGCAATGCGCTAGGTTTTGTGCACAGATTAGCTTGATTTTAGGTCATAATTTTGTGCGAAACCAATACACGAACAAGTTTTGCATGCAAGCTAACCATACACAAAACTCCAAGCAGACAGCAATATATAGTGTATTATATCCATTTAAATGGATAGTAATGAAGCAATTAACTATGCAGTACATTTACAGAGAGGGGTGCAGAGGACTGTGCTCACCACTAGGCTTTTTACTGCAAGGTCTGAGGAGATGTCAAGGGTTAGCTATAAGTCTACAGCACCATTGGTGAGCAAGTTATGCCTATTTCTTATCCATCTTGCATACAGAGCCCCCATAACTTTTTTCTGGCTTTGCTGAAGGGAGTGGTGAGTGAAGACACAGGAGGGGAGGGGTGCTGCTAAGTAATGGGCACCCTAGACAAACCTTCAACCTCATGCCCAATCCCGAGAGTTTGAGCTCTCAACTCAGCAATCCCAGTCAGTTGGCCATCAGCCTTCCAACAACAATCCTATGAACATACCCAATTGGACATCATACTCTTTTTTTTTATTATTATTTATGCCATTTTAACATTATACAAGACACAAAAGCTTGTTACAGAAAAAAATACAACAAATGAACAAAGGCAGCAAACAACCTTCATAAACAATTACATAAAAATGAAAAGAGATTCACTAGCCCACAAATTGAAGTAAAGGCCAAGAGGAGTGGCCTAGTGGTTGGGGCAAGGTACTTCAGGCCAGAAGGTTGGGGGGTTCAAATCCCACTAGAGGACAGCAACCTTGGGCAGGAAGGACTGGGGTTTCTAGTCCCACAGGTGCTCCTTGTGGTCTTGGGCAAGCCACTTAACCCTCCATAGCCCATGTTCCCTGTAAAAATAGTTATCACCAAGTTATCACCCTGTTCAATGTAATTTCATTTTGTTCAATGTAAACCACACTGATGCAGAATAGCATGGTATATAAGAGAATGTAAATAAAGACATATTCAAAAGAAAAATTCCCAGGAAATAAGACAGGAGACTAGCGCAGAATCCTACTATACACAAACCAAACCCCCACTTCACCTAGAGGGGGTAGATACAGGAGCCATAAACTGCTGAGACTGAGCCAAACTCTTGCCTGCAACAAACTGAGTTGGATATACTTTTTTGAAGTAGCACGGGAAGAATAATCCTCCTAACTGCAGCACCTGAGGATGCAATAGAAGAAACTGTTGTCTGTGTTTCTGGGTGGCTTTTGGAGACATCAGGAAACATCCTAATTGTCCCCCCCCCAAAGGGCTCATTCCTAGCTTGAAAATAAAGTTTCAAAAGTTAATTATGATCAGGTTCAAGCACTAGAGTCAACAGCAGGGTAGCCCTCAGAATGAATTCTGGATCCGAAGTCACTAGGAACCCAGTCAGATTTAGAGAATCCATTGGAGGTGAATGGGCAGGCAAAGAAGCTCCATGGTCCTTACGCTTGGCAGTTGGCAAATAAAAAATCCTTGCCAAAGGAGGAACAGACTCCAGAGGGATTGTCAATATAGAAGTAGCATAAGAAATAAACAGCTCCTTTGGTGAAACAGCAGGGAAAAGTGTAGATTCCTCTTCCTAACACAGTTCTCTAACTCTTTAATCTTCCCATGTATATTGGACAGATCTTTAATAACAGTACCTGAAAAGGTTACAGAGTTCTCCACTTTAGTTTCCAACTGGGCTACCTTAGAGCTTAAGCGGGTCACCTCCTGCTTCTGCTGGTCTGCAGCCTGAACAATGGCAACAAGAGCACTCTGGAGGACACCAAATTGGGACAAAAAAGAAAGTTCCAAAGCTTGCAAGCCTTCCCAAAGAGATTCTAGAGTAACAGCTGCTGAACAAACAAGAAGATACTTCGCTGGCTTTACCTCCTGCGTTCCCGTAGCAGACAGCAAGCAAGCACAGCTTCCTCTGAATCCACAGGCATTGAGAGCCCCCCTGTAGCAGCCAAGTTCTCCGCTATTCCATTGCGGTCATGATAGCTTCCGCCGCAGAGCTCCCCACATACCCTAGTGTCACAACTCTCCCTTCTCCAAGAGAGTCGGCCTCTGCTGCTCCCACACCATTGAGTGCAGGCTGAACTGGAGGGGATCGTGTCTCCGGGCTTAGAGTGACCTGCAGCTCTGAGGGGCACAGCAAGCCTCTTTCTGCTCCTGCAAGCTTAACTCCAGAGTTCCCTCTGCATCAGCAGGCCTCAGAAAAGCATCAAGAGGACCCTTAGCCGCAGTCATGCTCTTCAGAAGCTCACAAACTTTGGCCTTATGCTTGCGGGGCATTTTGAAGTTAATACATAGAGGAAATAAAGCAAAAGTGGGAGCCAACACAGCACCGGCTAACAAGCGTCCGCCATCTTGTCCTCCTGGACATCATACTTTTAAATATTAAAAACGTTTTTCATGTCAGTATGTGCCTACTCTTCCTGCAGGTGTAAAAAATGGTGATAGCTCTCCGAGTGTGTGTGACTGTCAGAATCTATTGTTTTGATGTGAATGCTGCTACTGCTCCACCTCCAGGCAACTGCCTAGTCTTGCCTATTGGTTGGGCTCTGTCTGGCACATAAACATCATTAGTCTGGATCAGAACGGTGTAGGGACAGCAAACAGCACAAAAAGATGGACTGACTTATGAAATAAATTCGTAACAGCCAAGCACTGGAGAAGCATTCTCATGACATCCACAAGGCAAAGATCCTTATACTTTCCCCCACCACTGCTTCTTAGAAGAGGAGGGCAGGCAAACTACTTGGTTCACATGAAAGGAAGAAATCACTTTAGGTAAGAAGGAAGGCACAGGCCAAATGGAAATGGCCTCCTCAGAAAAAGATAGGTAAGGATCTTGGCAAGACAGAGCCTGCAGCTCAGAAATCTGCCTAGTGGAACAATTGCAACTAAGACCACCATCTTGAGCGTCAAATCCTTCAGAGTGGCATGCGTCAATGGCTCAAAGGGTTCCAACATCAGGATCCTAAGCACCAGGCAGACCCCAGGAAGGGGCCACACATTGGAGGGGAGGATGCAGATACTGAACCCTCTGGAGAAAGCATGAAACATCTGGGTGTAAGGCTAGAGATTTATCAGCCACCAGACCTCTGAAACAGGCCAAAGCTGCCACCTGTACCTTCAGGGAGCAAAGAGAAAGGCCTTTCTCCAGACTGTCCTGCAGAAACACCAACAGAGATGTCACCTGAGAAGCCAGCTGCCGTGCACCGCACCATCACTCAAAGAGGCATCAGACCTGCATGCATGCCAGGTTACTAGACTTCCTCTGGGCTTCGAGCAAAGTGGAAACCACTGCCAAAGAGTAACCCTTGTCTGCTAGCCATCTCCTTTCCAGAGCCGAGAAGGGAACTGGGTCTTCCAAGAAGATTGGCTCCCGCCACAATAGGCCCTGAAACAGAAGCAAAGTGGCACTTGCAGGAGCCACATCAGATCTCTGAACCATGCTCTCCTTGACTCTCTATATGCCAAAGCACACGTCCCACCAGGGGCCACAGAGGAAACACAAAGCAGGGGCTGACCTGGCCAAGGCTGATCCAGGGCACTGATACCATGAGATCCAATCTTTGTGCAGCAACTGAAGCAGTGGCAAACTCTGGCATTGGTGCAGGTCGCTATCAGATCCAGCTCGTGGCAACATCAGTGGCACAGAATCAACTGAAACACCTCTTGATTTAACATGCGCTCTGCTGGATCCAGAGTGTGCCGGCAGAGAAAGTCTGCTTCCACATTGTCTACTCCGGCAATGTGCTGAGCCAACAAAGTTAGGAGATTCTTCTCCACCCAAGCAAACAGGGGAGCCATCTCCAGGGCTACCCTGACATTCCTCATGCAGTCTTGTCAATTGACATAAGCTACCGCTGTGGCATTGTCCGAAAAAGCTCAAACTGCCTGGCCCTTGATCAGGGGCTAGAAATGCAGAAGAGCCAGCCTGGCAGCTCTCACCTTGAGGTGGCTGATGGACCACACTGCTTCTTTGTGGTTCCAACAGCCCTGGGCTGTTTGGTCTTGGCAATGGGCTCCCTAGCCTAAGAGGCTGACATCTGTCAACAAAAGGATCTATGAGGAATTGTCCAGTGGCAAGCCCTTCCTCAGATGACATGGCTGCTGTCACCACCACAGGCTGGCCTTCACCATCATTAGAAGCAGGAGCCTGAGCTCAGTCCTGAGCACTCACGGACCACAGAGTCTGCAAGGACTACTGGAGCAGCTGCATGTGAGCACACACCCATAGTACTCTTTCAATTGCCGCCACCACCATCAATCCAAGGAGCTGAAGAGAATCCTGGACTCTGGCAGCTGGCTGTGAAGAGAACAGCGCCAAGCAATCCAACAGCCTTTTGACTTTCTCCTCTAGCAGTAAAAGTCTGCCCACTCGAGTACTGAAGGGACTGGAAAGCATCAACTGGCTCTTTTCCTGATTGATCATTCAGCTGAGGCTTCCCAAAAAGGACACCACTCAGGTCACTACACAAGATGCCTCTGAAGGACAACTGGCTCAGATGAGCCAGTCATCCAGATATTTATTTATTTATTTTTAACATTTCTTATATACCGCCTTTCATGATATCAAAGCAGTTTACATTGAACAAACTGAAATTACATTGAACAGAGCATTATAACTTGGAGATAACTATTTTACAGGGAACATGGGCTATGGAGGATTAAGTGGCTTGCCCAAGACCACAAGGAGCACCTGTGGGACTAGAAACCCCAGTCTTTCCAGCCCAAGGTTGCTGTCCTCTAGTGGGATTTGAACCCCCGACCCTCCGGCCTGAAGTACCTTGCCCCAACCACTAGGCTACTCCTCCACTCCAATGGGATATGGGTGCACACAAATTCCTTGGTACCATAGTGCTGCAGCCACCATCACCATGACCGTGGAGAACATCCTTGGGTCAGTGAAGAGTCCGAATGGGAGGGCGGCGAACTGAAAGGGAGAGCCTAGCATGGTAAAACAAACACTTCTGCTGATCCTCCCGGATCGGGATATGAAAATACACTGTGCTGGAATCACTTATCGTAATGTTTCCATCCAGAAGCACAGATCGCACCAGTGCACACTGACACCCTTTAGGTCCAGAGTGGACCAAAATGATCCAACCTTTTTTTTTCTATTGGGTCTCACAAAATAGATGGAGTATATGCCCTTGCCCTGATCTGGGGAAACGGGAACCACTGCTGATAGAAGTGACTTGCCCAAGTTGATTCGATCAGCCATCCTTTTATTCGCAGACACACAGGGAGAGATAACAAATGCATGAGGAAACAGCTTGACATTTCAGGACATACCCATACTGAATGGTGTCTAGCACCCAGCAATCCTTGGTGAGCCAGGCATATCCCTGAGAGAAGAGGGGAAGCCTGTCCTCAACTGGAGGAACCAGGGAAGGGGCTCCCAAACTTTCATTGCACAGCCTAGGAGGGACCACCTCTGGAGGGGACTGTCCCCCTAGGCCCATGTGCTCCCCAAGAGCTAAAAAAAAGCGCAAAATCCAGGAGCAGAGGGGAAGGCAGCCTTCCAGATTGGTAGCAATTGGCAGCATATCCACAGGGAGCAGTCAGAGGCTAACGGCAAAAGGCTCCTGCCCTCTTCACAGGCCCCTCAGACCCATCCTCCAGAAGGCAATAAGGTTTTGTCTCACCCAGGTCCGTCGTCGTCGACTCATGGCAACCCTCTGAATAGTTGACCTAAACTGTGTTCTGTCATCATTCAGGCAGCTCATTGTTGACAGAGTGGCACCCATAGCTGCTGTTATTGTATCGATCCATCTCTTCCTCTTGTGTTGACCTTCTACCTTGCCGAGCATGATGTCTTTCTCTAACAATCTCTCTCTTTGCAAAATGTGTCCAAAGTATGAAAGTCAAAGTCTTGTCAGCTGAGATTTAAAAGAAAGCTTAGGTTTGGTTTGATCTCCTCTAGTACCGATTAGTTTGTTCTTCGGGCAGTCCAATATATGCACAATATTCGTTGCCAGCACCATAATTCAAAGGCATTGATTTTCTTACTGTCTAACTTTCGCATCCATATGATGTTATTGAAAATACCATGGCTTGGACAAGTCGAATCTTTGTATGGAGAAAGAGATCTCTGCTCTTGAGAATCTTGTCTAGGTCCTTCATAGCCATTCTGCCAAAAGTAATGTGTCATTGGATTTCTTGACTGCTTGTCCTTTATCGATTGTTGATCCAGGTAGGTTGAAGTTGTCAACTATTTAAATTTCTTCTCCATCAATGATGAACTTATTGATTTTGCCAGCTGTCAGGATCTTTGTCTTCTTATAGTTAAGGTGCAGGCCCATTTTAAGACTATGTTCCTTGATCTTGAGAAGCAAATATTTCAGATTGTCTTCACTTTCAGCCAGTAATGTGGTATCATCAGCATAGCGAAGGTTGTTAAGTCTTCCAAAAATCTTCACACTTTAGTTGTCTTCATATAGACCTGCTCCTTTGATGATTTGTTCTGCATATAAATTAAACAGGTAGGGGGGAAGAATGCAGCCTTGTCATATACCTTTGCTGATTTTAAACCATTCTGTTTCTCCTAGTTCCATTCAAATTGTTGCTTCTTGATCAATGTAAAGGTTGTGCAAGAGAACTAACAGGTATTCTGGCATACCCATGCTTCTTAATGTGGCCCAGAGTTTTCATGGTTTACACAGTCAAAAGCCTTTCTATAGTCAATAAAACACATATGGATATTCTTTTGGTATTCTTTTGTCTTTTCAAGGATCCATCTCATATCCACAATGTTGTCTCTCATTCCTCGCATTTTCCTGAACCCTGTTTGCACTTCAGGCAGTTCTCGTTCCAGGTATGGTTGTAGTCTCTGCTGAATGATCTTGAATAGAATCTTGCTGGCATGTGGAATCAGAGCAATTGTCCGATAAATTTCCAGAGTCAGTTGGATCACCTTTCCTCAGTATTGGTATAAACACAGATCTTTACCAGTCAGTTGGCCATGAATTTGTCTTCCAAATTTCCAGGCAGAGTCTTGTAAGTATGGTAACAGCTTCATCTGATTGCTGTAATACTTCAACGGGAATGCCATCAATGTCTTTCACTAACTACTCCAAAATGTTCCAGTGGGCCAATCAGGTTTTGGGAGATGTGTCCACTGCCCATTATGGGAGCCAAATCAAACGCTGTGTCACCGTCAACAGAACACTATCCCTGGCTGCTAGACCTACCGGGTCATACATGGCATCAGAAAGGAAGGCCGCAGCAGACTCCAAAAGAGGGGTAGTATCATCTGGCAGGAGAGACTGAATCCACTGGAGCAAGCATCAACAAGTCAAGCCTGCAGAGATCATCAACTGAAGAGCAGCAGCTGCCACGGCAAACTGGTTATTCAACGCCAAATCCACTCCTTGGTCCAGAGTACATTTTAAGGCCAATCTGCCTTCCAAAAGAATAGTGGTCCATCTGGTACCTACTGTGACCTGTGCATCCAATGCACTCCTTTTCTGGGAGAGCGTACATCTGCTTATACACCCTTAGCATCTTAGGCAAGGAGTTGGGAGAACCCTATTCCAACCAGATACCTTGATCACCTCCTAAGAGCAGAAAGAATGTAGTGAGATTTACACTCCTTGCAAGAGTGGATGAACCTTTGGCCCCTACTCAGTGTCTGGAGCATCTGTCAAGTCCAAAGTGGATAAGACCCTGGTAATCCATGCTGCCAGTTCCCCTTTCCAGAAAAGGAAGATAACACCAGCCTTTTCATAAGTCTCTGAACTAGATTCATTGAGGATGGGTGAAGAAAGCCCCCAGGTAAGGAAAAGATTAAATACCTCTGTAGAAATGGATAAAAGGGGCAACATCTGGAAAGCGATGTGTATAAATACCCGTAGTATGGGATATGATATTCAAAATGTTGAGGCTTTAATGGAAGAGGCCGACTTGAATTTAATGGCAGTTATGGAGACATGGTTTACGGACAACCTGGGATGTAATTATATTGGGCTATACTTTATTCAGGAAGGACAGAGTAGGAAGAAGGGGAGGAGGAGTGGCACACCATATGTAAAAAATAACATTAAAGCTATAGAATTACATGGCTTAAAAGGGAGCGAGGAGGCACTGTGGGTTAAACTAGAAAGAGGGAAAGGAAAATCCATTTGCATTAGAGTGATAGACAGATCTCCCTCACAGGGAGAAGAAGTGGACAAGATTTAATAGAAGACATACGCAGTATTGCCATGAAAGGAGAAGTGCTACTAATAGATGATTTCAATATGCAGGATGATGATTGGCACATTCCTGCTGCAGTGTCATATAGAAGTAAGGAGATCCTAGATTCTGTACAGGGAGAAATATTCCGGCAACTGGTAACAGAACTCACATGTGAAGGTGCCATACTGGACTAGGCACTTGCCAGTGGGAAAAGTGTTTTTGATGTCATAGTGGGAGATCATCTCGCATCCAGTGATCACCAGATGGTGTGGTTCAGTATCAGGATTAGGGCTGATAAAATTAATTCAAAAGCGAGAGACTTTAGGAAAACTAACTTTGCCAAGATGACAATACCTCAAGGAGTTGTTAACGGGATCGAAACAGATGGGGGAATGTAGAACAGCAATGGGAAAGCTGAAAGGGGATATTTTAAGGCAACAAACCTTTTTGTTAGAAAGGTAAATAAATGTAAAAGGAAAAGGAGGCTACTATGGTTCTCAAAAGAAGTAGCTGAAAAGGTGAAGAAAAAGGGAGGCCTTCATAAAATACAAGAGAGAGGAAGACAGGCATCTATATTTGGAAAAAAAAAAGAGAAGCTAGCAAAGTAGTCAGGAAAGTAAAGATACAAAAAAAACCAAGAAATAGCCAATGCAATAAAATGGAGGGATAAGATTTTTCCCGATATCTTAGTGAGTGGAGGAAGGGCAAAAGTGGCATTGTCAGACTCAAGGGTGAATGGGAGGAATATGTAGAAGCTGATGAGGATAAAGCAGACTTGCTTAAATATTTCTATTCTGTGTTCACAGATGAAGGACCAGGAGCAGGACCTCAGAAAACACCCACAAATAGCAACAGAAGTGATGGGGCTCTTGAATGATTTTCAGACAACTGTGTTCATGAGGAACTAGCTAAACTAAAAGTAGACAAAGCGATGGGACTGGGTGAGATATATCCGAGAATACTGAAGGAACTTGGGGACATTTTAGCAGCTCCACTGACTGACCTTTTCAATGCATCTTTGGAGTTGGGAGTGGTCCCAGAGGACTGGAGAAAGACACATGTGGTTCTTTTACACATAAGCAGAAGTAAGGATGAGGCTGAAAACTACAGGCCGGTTAGTCTAACCTCTGTGGTAAGTAAATTACTGGAAACATTGATAAGAGAGAAAATAGTGAGGTTTCTGGAGTCAAATGGTTTGCAGGATCCAAGGCAGCATGGGTTTAGCAGAGACAGGTCTTGTCAGACAAATCTGACTTATTTCTTTGACTGGGTGACCAGGGAGTTGGACCGAGAGAGCCCTAGATGTGGTGTACTTAGATGTCAGTAAAGCCTTTGACACCGTTCCACACAGGGTGACTTATAAACAAACTGAGCACCCTAGGTTGAGTGGGAGGAGACAAAGAGTAAAGGTAAATGGAGTTCACTCTGAGGAGAAGAAGTTACCAGTGGTGTACCACAGCGATCTACCCAGGGTCCAATTCTTTTTAACATCTTTGTTAGTGATATTGCAGAAGGGCTGTCAGGTAAGGTTTGCCTCTTTGCAGATGATATCAAAATCTGCAACAGACACACAGGAAGGAGTAGATAATATGAGGAGGGATTCCAGCTAAGCTAGAAGAATGGTCAAGAATTTGGTAGCTAAGGTTTAATGCTAAAAAATGCAGGGACATGCACTTAGGCTGCAAAAATCCAAGGGAGTAGTACAGTGTAGGGGGTGAAGTACTTCACAAAAGAAGAGCAGGACCTGAGCGTGATTAAGATCATCAGAAACTAAGTGGTTAAACAGGAAGGGCAACAGCGAAAGCCAGAAGGATGCTTGGGTGCATAAGCAGAGGAATGGCCAGCAGAAAAAAAAAGAGGTGATAATGCCTCTGTATAAGTCTCTGGTGCAAGCTAATTTGGAGTATTGTGTGCAATTCTGGAGACCGCACCTTCAAAAGGTTATAAACAGGATGAAGTTGGTGCAAAGGGTGGCTACTAAAATGGTTAGTGGTCTTTGTTATAAAGCGTATGAGGACAGACTTAAAGTTCTTAGAGGAAAGGTGGGACAGAGGAGATATGATAGAGATGTTTAAATATCTCTGTGGCATAAATGCATAAGAGGAGAGCCTCTTTCGATTGAAAGCAAACTCTGCTATGAGGGAACATAAGTCGAAGGTGAAAGAGGATAGACTCAGGAGTAATATGTGGAAATATTTCTTTACAGAAAGAGTGGTAGATGTGCAAGTCCAGAAGGCATACCTCGCTTGCCACAGGTCAAACATTATTTCCTGAAAGACGACAGTTAGGGTAAGTACAACAGCACACGCTAAGGCCACGGTAGCCGTAAGGCACGTATTAACAGCACTTGAATAGCAACATGCAAAATGGGCGCTTGGATAAGAAAGCATTGGAGCCCCTTCGGCAGAACGCATGCTAGAATTGTGTGACCGTCAGGAACTCAGTAGTAAAAAAAAACCATTAGTAACACATGCAGAAAACAGTGAGAAACCCCCATACTATGCTAACGGTTGCCAGTGGTCCACCCCGAATTGCACCCCAGACGGACGGAATCGTGAGCCCCCAAGGACATGACGTCAAGCCTTGGTACTCTCCCCCCGAGAGCCCCAGGCAGAAATTCATGCTGGGCTCAGCTCTACTCCCCTGAAACCTTTGCTTTGCAGGCACTGTATTTAATGTGGCTGAATAGTCATGTTCCTTTGAGAGCCTTCTGCAATTTTCGGAAGAGCGTGGGGAGGGGGGGGGGAGATGGGGAAAGAGGAGGAGGGATGAGGCATTGAGGCTGCTGAAATCTTCCAAATCCTTCCATTTTTCTGGCTGCTCAACAGGCGCGAAGTTGAACCAATTTTTTCTCCTCTTGCTACCAAAAAGACTGCAGTCTAGTAGAGCCTCCCATGTCACACTCAAGTGAAAGAGTCACCCTCAGATTGGTTGTTCACGAGTGTTTAAATAGTGTAGTTACTCACTTGTAACAGGTGTTCTCCAGGGACAGCAGGAATCAGTCCTCACATATGGATGACGTTGGCACCGACGGAACCCTGAGGAAACATCTCCCCAGCTTTCAGAGAAAGCCTTCGGGAGATGTCACCACACATGTGTGGTCCCTTTCCCGCTCAAGGGTACCATCTTGCTCAGTCAGATGACATAGCTAGAGTCGACAAAAGAAGATGGCAAAAATTGTATAGCAACTCCAATGGGAGGAGGGAGGGTTATGAGGACTGATTCCTGCTGTCCATGGAGAACACCCGTTACATGTGAGTAACTACACTTTCTCCAGAAACAAGTAAGAAATCAGTCCTCACATATTTGACTCCCTAGCTACAGGGAGAAAAACATAGCCCAGTCATGAGCAGCCACAAGTGAGTCTGAGGAAAGACTAAGGACCCCAGTGTCCAGGGAGAACCATTGCTCTGGTAGCCTGTACAAGAAGGGTCAGAGGGCAGGAGTTGCCTAAACTCCAAACAGATTACGGAGTACGGCCTGGCCGAAGGCACTCTCCCACTGGGACTCCCTCTCCAGGCAGCAGTAAGCTGCAAACATGTGAACAGAGGACCAGGTGGCGGCCTAGCAGATGTCTGCCATAGGGACAGGGCGTAGGCTTGCAACCAAGGTTGCCATAGCCATGACCAAGCGCTCCAATGAGAGCCCAGCTTGATCATGGGTAAAGGCAATGCAGTCCGCCACCCAGGTGGACAGGGTCTGATGGTAACAGCCTTCCCCAGTCAACTGCGATCGTATGAAACAAAAAGGGTAAATTAGACTTACCTGCTAATTGTTGTTCCTTAAGGAACTCCAGTCTAGTCCCGAACCTTGGAGTTGTGCTCCTCCTCCAGCAGCTTGGAGACTAAGAAAGGTCATCTCTTTTCTGATGACACCAGTATTTCCTGCCCGGATCCGCCTCCTCTCATCAGTAACCTATTGACAAAGCAGACTCACTAGAGCAACAAGTAACAACTATGAACCAGAACTGTAACCAACAAATCTAAGCTTGCATAAGGGGACCCCAATCGCCCCTACTAGCTCCCCTCCCGGAACCTTTAACAGCTTCTATCGCTGGCACTGAGGTATATTCTCAACCTTTGCATGAAAACAGATGAAAGAGTAAAGATAGCATGTGTGTTAATACCTGTCTCCTTACCTGTCATCAGCGCTCTTCTTCAGGTAGTATAGTTCAGATAGACAACTAGGGCGGGATACGGGACTAGACTGGAGTTCCTTAAGGAACAACAATTAGCAGGGAAGTCTAATTTACCCTTCCTTAATGTCCCTCCAGTCTAGTCCTGAACCTTGGAGTATGTACTAGAGCAGTACAGAAAATCAACGGGAGGGATCTGAGACACCAGCCTGAAGCATCACTGATCCCACACAGGTATCCCTCTGCACCTGAACATCCAGCCGATAATGGCGAACAAAGGAGATCAATGAGGACCAGGTGGCGGCCTTACAAAATGTCCACCGCCGGGACATATTGAAAACTCAGCCCAAGAAGCCGCTTGTGCACTAGTGGAATGGGCTCTCAGCCCTTCTGGCACCGCTTTCCCATTTAGAATATAAGCGGATGCAGGAGTCAGGACTGACTCGAAGGCACACATTGCATTGCATGGCCCCTTTAATCCACCTGGCAATGGAGGCTTGACGCCACCTCCCCCTTCCTTGGTCCACCAAACACCACAAATAGTCTATCTGATTTGCGAAAACTCTCCGTCCTTCGGAGATATCTCTTCAACGCCCGGCGAATGTCCAACAGGTGTAATCTACTCGCAAGGGAACCACCCTGCTTTTCTGTAAATACCGGCAGGGAAATTACCTGATTAACATGGAACGCCGATACTACCTTGGGCAAAAAACGACGGAACCGGTCTCAAAACTACTTTAGAGTCCGAAAAACACAGAAAAGGCTTCCTACAGGATAACGCCTGCAACTCAGATTCTGCGAACCAAACAAATAGCTAAGAGAAACACTACCTTAAGGGTAAGGTCCTTCAAGGAGGCCCTGGATAAGGGCTCAAACGGCTCCTTTTCCAATGCCGGAGTGGAGGAGTGGCCTAGTGGTTGGGGCAAGGTACTTCAGGCCGGAAGGTCGGGGGTTCAAATCCCACTAGAGGACAGCAACCTTGGGCCGGAAGGACTGGGGTTTCTAGTCCCACAAGTGCTCCTTGTGGTCTTGGGCAAGCCACTTAACCCTCCATAGCCCATGTTCCCTGTAAAATAGTTATCTCCAAGTTATAATGCCCTGTTCAATGTAATTTCAGTTTGTTCAATGTAAACCGCACTGATGCAGAATAGCGCAGTATATAAGAGAATGTAATAAAAAATAAAAAAATAAAAAAAAAACTGACGGAAGACTCCAAGTGGGCACTACCTGCCTGCACACCAGCCTCAGAAGAGACATTGCCCCCAAAAATCGTTTAATGTCTGGATGACCACCTATTTGTTGTCCCCCGATCTTTCCTCTGTAACAAGATAATGCTACCACGTGCACTCTCAAGGTAGCAGCCGCCAAACTTTCTCCAAACCATCCTGCAAGAACGCTAACACCTGTGGCACCGACGCCCTTAGCGCCTCACCCTGTCTATCCACACACCAAGCTTCAAACACCCGCCAGATGCAGACATAAGCCAACGATGTAGAGCGCTTCCTCGCTCCCAACAAAGTGGAGATTACCGATGTGGTGTAACCCCGCTTCTTTAGCCTAGCCCTCTCAAGAGCCAAGCTGTAAGCGAGAATCGATCCACCTGAAGCATGAACAGTGGACCCTGGGCCAACAGGTCCGGACAAAGAGGCAGCCTCCACGGCTTTTCCACCACCAGCCTCATGAGATCCGCATACCATGGCCGCCGAGGCCAATCCGGCGCTATGAGAACGACGGGTCCCCTGTGCAGCTCGATGCGTTGCACCACTCGACCTATTAATACCCACAGCGGAAAACGTACAGCAGCTGCTCTGCTGGCCAATCCTGTATGAGAGCATCCAGCCCTTCCGACATCCTCTCTCTCCGCCTGCTATAAAATCGAGTCACCTTGGCTGAGTGGAAAGTTGCCATGAGATCCATTACTGGCACCCCCCAACGGCACACCAACATCTCGAACACTCCCGGATGAAGGACCCATTCCCCCGGGTCTACCTTCACTCGACTCAGAAAGTCGGCTTGCACATTGTCCACCCCTGCCACATGTGCGGCCGATAGTGCCAGCAGATTTTCCTCGGCCCACGCAAACAACTGCTTGGCCTCTGCTTCCAGCAGAACACTGCTGGTCCCTCCTTGCCGATGGATGTAGGCCACTGCGGTCGCGTTGTCGGAGAACACCCGAACGGCATCTTTCTGAAGATACGGCAGAAACTCTGTGAGCGCTAGCGTCACCGCCCTCAATTCCAACCAGTTGATCGAACAGGCCCGTTCCTCCTCGGACCACTGACCCTGGGCAAACCTTCCCTGAAAATGAGCTCCCCAGCCTGAGAGACTGGCATCCGTCGTTAGGGGCTTCCAAGCCGGAGCTTCCAACGGCATCCCCTTTTCCAGACAGCCAGGGAGCAACCACCATTGCAGGGCACGTCTTGTTTCCGGCAAGCACGGCAATCTCCTCGTCAGCGGATCGGACTGGTGAGACCATCGCCTGAGTAAAGCCCTCTGTAACGGTCTCATGTGAGCCCTTGCCTATGGTACTAACTCCAGCGTGGCCGCCATGGTCCCCTAGCAACTGCAAGTAATGCCACGCCGTGGGAGCTGGCCTGTGAAGAAACTCCTGAACCAGACAGTATAAACCCCTTGCTCGCTGTTGCGGTAGAAAAAGATTCTCCCTTCGCTTGTATTGAACCGAGCCCCCAAGTACTCTAGCCTTTGCGCCGGAGTCAATTTGCTCTTTGCTATGTTGACTACCCAGCCGAGACTCTGCAAGAAAGCCATCACCTTGGCCGTGGCCGCCTCGCTTTCAGCTTTTGACTTTGCTCGGATTAACCAATCGTCCAAATAAGGATGTACCAGAACACCCTCCTTCCTCAACACTGCCGCTGCTACCACCATTACCTTCGTGAACATCCGCGGCGCCGTAGCCAGACCAAATGGTAAGGCTCGGAATTGAAAATGTCGTAGAGGCACCGCAAACCTGAGAAACTTCTGATGCTCTGCTCGGATTGGAATATGTAAGTAGGCCTCTGACAGATCTAGGGACGTAAGAAACTCCCCTTTCCTTACTGCCACAATGACCGACCGTAGAGTCTCCATGCGAAAGTGAGACACCCGAAGGCAACGATTTACGCCTTTGAGGTCTAGGATTGGCCGAAAAGTCCCTTCTTTCTTCGGGACCACGAAATAAATGGAGTACCGACCGAATCCGCATTGGTGTGGAGGCACTCTCACCACCGCTTGGAGCTTGACCAGCTTCTCTACCATCTCCCGCACCACGGTGCACTTGGCTGGCGCCTTGCACGGAGAGCGCACAAACAGGTCTCTTAATGGACGTCGCAATTCTAGGGCATAACCTTCCCGACCGACCTCCAATACCCGTAATCTTGGCCCAGGCTGGGTAAAAGTCCCGTAGTCGACCCCCTACGGGTACCGAAGCCTGAGCCCTCCAACCATCATTGTGATTTGCGCAGATTGGAGGAGGAGGTAGAGGCCCCAAAGCCCCTCCCTGCCCCCCAAAATCCACGAAACCCCTGGTTCCTGTAGGGAAAACGCCCTCTCTGAGCTTGACCAAACTTAGAATTCCGGAATCTACAAAAGTCTCTCTGCTGCCCCTTGGCAGGGGGAACCGAGCGACCTGGTTTTTGCTTATCTTCTGGAAGCCTACCTCCTTTAGACTCGCCAAGCTCCTTCACCAATCTAGATCCTCTCCAAAGAGCAGCTTACCCCGGAACGGCAGTTTACTAAGTCTAGCTTTGGAAGAAGCATCTGCCGCCCAATTGCGGAACCAGAGATAATGCCTAGCCGCTACAGCGGAAGCCATGCTCTTAGATAGTGCTCGAATGAGGACGTAATGGATATCGGTGAGGTAAGCTGTCCCGGACTCCAGTCTGGCCGCTTCCCCGGTACTGTCCTCCTCACCATCGCCCTGCACCCACTGAGACCAGCGGAGACAGGCTCTTGCTAACCAAGCACCACAAATCGCTGCGTGAACGGACAGAGCATTGACATCAAAAATCTGCCTCAACAAGGAATCCAGCTTTCTGTCTTGGACATCCTTGAGTGCCGCACTGCCCTCCACCGGAATTGTGGTCTTCTTTGTCACCGCTGAAACAGCTGCATCCACCTTGGGAGACTTAAACACTTCCCGATCTTGTTCCACTAATGGGTAAAGACGGCCCATCACTCTGGACCCCTTAAGAGTCGCCTCCGGCATATCCCATTCTTCCTGTATCATCTCCCGGATCACTCTGTGTACTGGAAACGCTCTCTGAGTCTTTCGGAAGACTTGTAACAAAGGATCTTCTAAGGTAGCATCCTCAGGAAGACCTGGTGCCAGCATGTTGAGTGCCTTCAATGTCTCTGCAATGAGGGCTGGGAGCTCCTCTCTCCTGAACACTCGGATGACCCTAGCCTGATCCTCCCTATCCGTGATCTCTCCTTCTTCTAGGTCGTCATCCATGTCCAACTTGCGGTCACCCTCATCCGAGTGAAGCTTGTCAGACGGCTGCCTGGGTGAGAATGTTCACAGTCTTGGCAAGTGCATATATCAATATGATTTGCAAGGGATTGTGGGAAATGCAGTCCATTCACACCAGACACAGCTGCTCACAATAATTAGTTGTGCTTGAGTGTAAAGCCAATAAGATATTTATTTATGGGGTTATTTCTCCCAACACAGATATGCTTGGTAGCACATAAAACAGGATACTTGCTTTCAGTGTTAAACTTAGAAAAATCAAAATCAGGAAAACAGCTGAACTTGTCAGGCAATCAAAGCAAAAGAATAAAGACCTGGTTGGTAACAAACTGGTCTTTTCTGTAGGCTTTAGCTAATATTTTCTTAGCAGTGTTTCAAACAACAAGCAAAACCCACAAAGAAGGGAAAAACTGTTCTTTTCAGGTTAACTTCTTATATCTTCACACAGATTCAGAAGTGATTCCCTCAGAGCTCACAAGCAATTAGGTAAGGCTCAATTGCTAGCAGTTATCCAGCTGAAACCCCTTAGCTGGCTTGCTTTCTACTGTGTGGCCCAAAATCCTACTCAGGAGCTTTTCTGAGTAGATTAAAGAACAAGTTTGTATTTCTTTGTGATGGTTGCTGTACTTTGTAACAGAAAATTACCAAAGGAGTTTAGACAGAGAGCAATCCATATATTCACAGCCTGTATCTAAGACCGCTCCTTCCCCTTCTTCAACAATCATGGGTTCAATATCAGGGATTGGCACAGAGGAATTTCTCAATGAAGCACTTTCAGGAGAATACTTGTTTCCCTGCTGTCTTTCAAGGTTATAGCTAGGGCATAGATCAGTGTTCATACCTGAGCTTCCATTGCTGTTATAGTTCCTCTCTAAATAGCCTGGCCAGTATGTAGTCCAGTTCTTATGTCCAGCCTTCCAATCCAGATCCCTGGACACTGGATCTCTCTTCACATACCTTCTGGCACGGGTCTTAGGGTCCCTTCCACGTGCAGCCGTCTCCCTCACAGGTACCGTCTGGAGATTCCTAGCCCTGCAGCACCACTCCTCTGGTTTTCCCCAGTCCAATGGTGTATGCTGGCCTTTTGAATGTCTCCCAGTATACGTACTGCTCTGGACTCCTCTAGACCTCCCAAATGCTTTTCTCTTCTTTCTTCCAAAGGGTTTCTTGCCCTCTCTGTCCGTCCGCTCTGGCTTCTGCTTCTGATGATCCTCCAGATGAAGATGTCCAAGCTGAGGATCTCCAAGACGAGGATCTCCAAGCTGATTCTGAGGATGAGGATGAGGATAATTCTCTGTAGAATAAACTCTACCTTTATTCTGCTTTGATGAGTGCTCCACCTTAGCACAGCGCAGCTGTGCTGAATCAGGCCCTGCCCTTTGAGATGAGTGCTTAGGGATTACCTCATAGCCCTCCTGATTGAACACACGTTTCCCCACTTCAGCTCCTCTAATGGCTGTTGGAAACCTGGTGCATTCTGGGACTAGTAGTCTTTTATGGGAAAATTCTGTTTTCTTATTTCTACCAGAACTGACAGGTTGCTTGTTCAGAGTCACTTCACCTTTTCTATAGCTCCTTCCTGAGCTATGATAAGCTTCCTTATCACAAGCTCTTCCGAGTCCACTGCCAGCTCCCCCAGCTCGTTATCCATTCTGGCCTTCTTTGCCGAGAATTTTGACCCACCTGCACTCAAGGGCGAACCAGGTCTCTTTCCCCCCCGGTCCCCCTCTGCAGGGCCTGGTGCCAAGCCTTTCCGGTGCCCCCCGAAGGCCTGCTGTATCAGCGTTACAAATTGTGGGGAAAAAATGGCTGCTAAGCCCCCTGGCAAAGGCTCCTGCTGGGCTGGGAGTTCCGGAGCTGACGACGGTCCAGCTATGGGTTCCCTTGCAGCCAGCTCCAGGGCCGACTGCTCCTGCAAGGCTACCAGGACCCCTTGTCCCTCTGCCCCATCCTCCAAAGTGCACTCCATAGCTGCCGCCTCGTGAACACACCTTTTACAGATGCCTGCTTCAGACAAGGTTCCCCTCTTAGAGCCGCAGAGCAAACAATGAGGCCTAGACGGCATCTCAGTAGAAAAACCCCACCTGGAATTCTCCCCTGATGCCAGGCTGCGACCTGAACCAGTCTATTCAAACCCATGTATTAACTTTAATTTAATTTAATTTATTTATTTATTTTTACAATGTCGCTGCCTCAATAAGTGTCCGGCAGCCGACTGCTGAAATTATCTCTGAAAAATGAAGCTCTCCGGGCTAAATAAATACCTTTGAAAAACGAAGGTGTCCGGGTTAAAGAGAGCCGCTGCAGAGTGGGGATTTTTTTCCCGCGCAGCACGCCATGGCCGGTGCTGCCTCCAACACTGTACCCCACTATTGCTTTCCAGCTGGGGGGGCCCTTACCTCAATACTGTGCTCCGGAAGGTCGTAGACGCTGCCAAGGAACTCCGATGCTGTCAGACCCTTCACATCACGGAGCGAGTCGCATAGACTCTTTAGCCTGTGCCATACACGAGCACAGCGGCTATGTCTCCGTCGTTGGGCTCTGAGCGCTGACAGGCACAACTTCTGTATGCGCCAGAGCCCCGACACCACCAGCTCTTCCCCGCAACAGATAGGAGACCGGAGTCTTCTCCACACCAGAAAGTCTCTGCCGCGAGCAAGCTTGTTAGTTCTAGCAGAAATGGGAACCAGAGAAAGTGGGGAGGGGTGGAGGGAGGAGAAATCATAGTTACTTACCTGTAACAGGTGATCTCCGGGAACAGCAGGAATTTAGTCTTCACATATGGGTATCGTCGGTACTGATGGAGACTGCACAGGAACGCTCCCCTGCGTCCAATTAGAAAGCTTTTGGGAGCATCCCACAGCGCCTGCGTGCTGCCTTCCCACCTTTCCCAACTGCCTCTCTCCAGTTGAGTTTAAAGCTGAGACAAAGAGAGAGAGAGAGGGAAAGAGAAAGAGACAGATAGAGAGATACAACTCTTAGGAGAGGTGGGTGAGTTGTGAAGACTAAATTCCTGCTGTTCCCGGAGATCACCTGTTACAGGTGAGTAACTATGCTATCTCCAGGAACAAGCAGGAATGTAGTCTTCACATATAGGGACTCCCTAGCTTTAGATGCTAGGGAGAGACCCCAGAAGTTGTGCGTCCCTGTGAAAGGGCTCCACTTCCCCCCATGGATCTCCGGCATCCTACCAGGGATGGTGGGTAGGAGTTGATTAGGTATGGAACAGGTGTTGGAGAACAGCCTGACCAAACAAGGCATCCCGGCGGGAGTCCTTGTCCAAGCAGTAATGGGCTGTGAAGGTATGAACGGAGGCCCAAGTGGCTGCTTGACAGATGTCGTTGATAGAGACAGAGTGCAGATGAGCCATTGAAGCTGCCATGGCTCTCACATTGTGAGCTGTGACATGGCCCTCCAGAGGAAGGTTTTTACTCTCATAGGCAAAAGATATACACTGTGCAATCCAGCTGGACAGTGTTCTTTTGGAGACTGGAAGTCCCAAATAACTAGGATCAAAAGCAACAAAACGTTGGGAGGACTTTCTATGTTGCTGTGTTCTCTGTAAGTAAAAAGCTAAAGCTCTTTTACAGTCCAAAGTATGAAGATTCCTTTCTGCATTAGGTGCATGAGGCCTTGGGAAAAAAACACAGGCAGGTAGACCGCTTGGTTCAAATGAAAAGGCGAGACCACCTTTGGCATAAAGTGTGGATGAGTCCTAAGGACTACCTTATCATGATGGAACCTTGTATAAGGAGGATCAGCCACTAGTGCCTGCAACTCACTGATGCAATGTGCTGATGTGATTGCAATGAGAAAAATAACTTTCCAAGAAAGGAATTTCAATGAGGTAGAAGCTAAGGGTTCGAAAGGTGGCTTCATGAGCTGGTCAAGAACCAGGTTTAAGTCCCATGCCACCGGTGGTGGCCTAATGGGAGGCTTAGTTAGAAGAAGGCCTCTCATAAATCTTGCTATAAGAGGATGGGAGGAAATAGGTTGTCCATGTAAAGGCTTGAAAGAAGCTGCAATAGCATTTAAATGGACTCTTACTGAGTTAGTTTTAAGTCCTGCATTGGATAAATGAAGGAGATACTCCAGTAATGATTCCAGAGGTATCGCAAGGGGGCTAAGACCCTTCTGCGAGCACCATATGTTAAACCTTTTCCACTTGAAAGCATAAGAGCGTCTTGTGGAAGGTTTTCTAGAAGCATAAAGGTTATCCTTTACTTGCTGAGAAAGGTTAAGATCATGAAGATCTAGGCCTTCAGCAACCAAGCTCTGAGATGCAGAGACTGGGGATTGGGATGCCATAACATTCTGTCCTCCTGAGACAGGAGATCTGGAGCAGACCCTAACTCCAGAGAGGGAGCTTGAGAGAGATGTAGAAGAAGAGGGTACCACACTTGCCGTGGCCAATGTGGAGCTATGAGAATCATACGGCCCCTGTCTCTCTGAAGCTTGAACAGGGTTTTGGGAATCAGGGGAATGGGTGGAAAGGCATAAAGGAAGTCTTGACCCCAATGAAGGAGGAAAGCATCCCTGGCCTGAGAGCCCTGAGCTGGAATTCTGGAACAGAACCGGGGAAGTTTGGCATTCAACGGACTTGCAAAGAGGTCTATGTCCAGGGTTCCCAAAATTTGAAAAGTCTTGGCCACCTGGTTTGCATGTAGAGACCATTTGTGTGGAAGCAGAACTCGACTGAGTCTGTCTGCCCAAGAGTTTTGGATACCTGGAAGATACACTGCCAGGAGATGAATCTGATGCTCTCTGGCGAGGGCCCATAGTCGCAAAGCTTCGTTGCAAAGTGACAGAGAGCCTGTTCCTCCCTGCTTGTTCACATAGAACACGGCTACTTGATTGTCCGTGTGAATGAGGACTGTCTTGTAGCTGAGCAGAGTGTGGAACACCCGAAGAGCAAGGAAGATTGCTCTGAGCTCTAGGAGATTGATGTGTAGATGAGTCTCCTGTGGAGTCCAGGTGCCTTGGGTGGAGAGGTCTTGCACTGGTGAAGCATCTGTTGTGAGAGTTGCCTGGGGTAAAGGTTGTTGAAATGGGGACCCCACCAACAGGTTTTGAGTGGACTGCCACCATTGGAGGGACAAAATTAGGCGATTTATGTTTGCTATTTTGTCTGACAGGCATCCTGATGCCTGGGTCCATTGAGTGGATAAAGTCCACTGGGCTGCTCTCATATGGAGGCGAGCATAAGGAACCACATGCACGGTAGATGCCATGTGGCCTAGTAGTTGTAACATTTCTCGAGCAGTGAGATGAGGCTTTAGCACTGCTTGAAAAGCTAACTGCACTATGTGAAGGCAACGGGTCTGGGGAAGATAGGCCCTTGCTTTTCTGGTATCCAGCAAAGCTCCTATGAACTCTAGAGACAGAGTGGGAATTAGGCTGGATTTTGGGATGTTTATGACCAGACCCAAATACTGGAGGATACGCATTGTGCAAGATAGAGAAATCCTGGCCTCTGACTCTGATGGGGCTCGAATGAGCCAGTCGTCTAAGTAGGGGAAAGACGAATATTCCTAGAGTGCAAAGAAATGCTGCTACCACAGCCATGCATTTCGTAAACACCCTTGGTGCTGAGGCCAGGCCAAAAGGAAGCACCCTGTATTGGTAGTGCTTTTCTTGAAAAAGGAACCAAAGGAACTTTCTGTGATGGATGAGAACATGAGTGTACGCATCCCTGAAATCTAGAGAACAAAGCCAATCCCGACTCTGAAGGTATGGCAGTAGCGTTCCCAGAGAAACCATCTTAAATTTCTCTTTGAACAGGAATTTGTTCAATTCTGAGGTCTAAAATAGGTCTGTATCCCCCTGTTTTCTTTGGGATAAGGAAATAGGGGGAGTAAAACCCTGTACCATGTTGAGGAATGGGTACTTCTATTGCCCCTTGGGCAAGAACCATGGTGACCTCTTGATCTAACAGGTTGATGAGAGAGGTCTGAGAATTGAACTCTTACCATTGTGGGAGGGGGCATGCGGAGAAAGTGAAGCTTGTACCCCTCTTTTATAATGGAGAGAGTCCAATGTTCTGCTGTTATCTGCCCCCATCTGGGGGCAAAAATGACACAACCTTCCTGGAATGGTGGAAGGTTCTGGTCCATTGAGGGCCAGGAAGGCTAAGTTCTTTAGATGGAAGTCAAAGGCCTTGTGGCGGCTGAGACTGCTGAGACAGTTGAAACATAGAAACATGATGACAGAAAAAGACCACAAGGCCCATCTAGTCTGTCCTTCCATAACTACAACAGTCCACTTTTTACCTTTAGAGATCCTCTGTGTTGGTCCCATGCTTTTTTGAATTCAGTTACTGTCCTCATCTCTACCACCTCCACTGGGAGACTATTCCACGGATCCACTACTCTTTCCGTAAAGAAATATTTCCGCATATCACTCCTGAATCTATCTCCCTTCACCCTCATCCCATGTCCCCTCGTAGCAGAACTTGCTTTCAATTGAAAGAGGCTCTCTCCCTGAACATTTATGCCACGGAGGTATTTAAACATCTCAATCATATCACCTCTATCCCGCCTTTCCTCTAAGGTGTACATATTAAGATCCTTAAGTCTGTCCTCATATGCTTTATAATGAAGCCCATTAATCATTTTATTAGCAACCCTCTGCACCGACTCCGTCCTGTTCACATCCTTTTGAAGGTGCGGTATCCAGAATTGCACACCATACTCCAAATGAGGTCGCACCAAAGACTTATACAGAGGCATTATCACCTCCTTTTTTCTGCTAGCCATTCCTCTCCGTATGCACCCAAGAATCCTTCTAGCTTTTGCTGTCGCCTTTTCTACCTGTTTAGCTACTTTAAGATCATCAGACACAACCACGCCTAGGTCCCGCTCTTCTTTAGTGGACAAAAGTACTTCACCTCCTATACTGTATTGCTCCCTTGGATTGCTGCAGCCCAAATGCATGACCTTACATTTTTTAACATTAAATCCCAGCTGCCAAATTCTAGACCATTCTTCAAGCTTAGCTAGATCCCTCCTCATGTTATCTACACCTTCCTGGGTGTCTACTCTATTGCAGATTTTGGTATCATCCGCAAAGAGGCAAACCTTACCCGACAGCCCTTCCGCTATATCACTAACAAAGATGTTAAAAAGAATCAGACCAAGGACAGATCCCTGGGGCACACCACTGGTAACATCCTTCTCCTCAGAGTGAGCTCCATTTACTTGTACTCTTTGTCGCCTCCCACCCAACCAATTTCTAACCCAAGCAGTAACTTTAGGGTCCATCCCTAGGGTGCTCAGTTTGTTTATAAGTCGCCTGTGAGGAACAGTGTCAAAGGCTTTACTGAAATCTAAATACACCACATCTAGAGCTCTCCCTCAGTCCAACTCCCTGGTCACCCAGTCAAAGAAATCAATCAGATTTGTCTGACAAGACCTGCCTCTGGTGAATCCATGCTGCCTCGGATCCTGTAATCCGTCGGACTCCAGAAACCTCACTATTTTCTCTTTCAGCAGCGTTTCCAATAATTTACTCACCACCGAAGTTAAACTAACCGGCCTGTAGTTTTCAACCACATCCTTACTTCCGCTTTTGTGTAAAGGCACCACATGAGCCTCTCTCCAGTCCTTTGGCACCACTCCCGACTCCAACGAGGCATTGAAAAGGTCAGTCAGTGGAGTTGCTAGAACGTCCCCAAGTTCCCTCAGTATTCTAGGGTGTATCCCATCCGGTCCCATCGCTTTGTCTACTTTAAGTTGAGCTAGTTTCTCACGAACACAGTCTTCTGAAAATTGTTCAAGATGTCCCTCGCTTCTGTTCTTATTTGTGGGTGTTTTCTGAGGTCCTGCTCCTGGTTCTTCATCTGTGAACACAGAACAAAAATATTTGTTAAGCAATTCCGCTTTATCCTTATCAGCTTCTACATATTCCCCCCCTGCACCCTTGAGTCTGACAATACCACTTTTGCCCTTCCTCTTCTCACTAATATATCTGAAAAATGTCTTATCCCCCCATTTTATTGCATTGGCTATTTCCTCCTCCTTTTGAATCTTTGCCTTCTTGACTACTTTGCTAGCTTCTCTAAGTTTTTCCAAATACAGATGCCTGTCTTCCTCTCTCTGTGATCTCTTGTATTTCATGAAGGCCTCCCTCTTTTTCTTCACCTTTTCAGCTACTTCCTTCGAAAACCATAGCGGTCTCCTGTTCCTTTTGCCTTTATTTACCATTTTAACAAAAAGGTTGGTTGCCTTTAAAATACCCCCTTTCAGTTTTGCCCACTGTTTTTCTACATCCCCCAGCTGTTCCCATCCCACTAACGACTCCCTGAGGTATTGGCCCATCTTCGCAAAGTTAGTCTTCCTAAAGTCTAAGATCTTCACCTTGGAATGGATTCTAACAGCCCTAATCCTAATACTGAACCACACCATCTGGTGATCACTGGATGCAAAATGATCTACCACTACAACATCAAACACTTTCACCATTGGTAAGCACCAAGTCCAGTATGGCCCCTTCACGTGTGGGGTCTGTTACCAATTGCCTGAATAGTTCTCCCTGTAGAGAATCCAGGATCTCCTTACTTCTAGATGATACTGCAGCAGGAATGTGCCAATCAACATCTGGCATATTGAAATCTCCTAGCAGTAGCACTTCCCCTTTCCTAGCAATGCTGCGTATGTCTTCAATTAACTCTGTCCACCTCTTCCTCTTGTGAGGGAGGTCTGTATATCACACCAATGCAAATAGATTTCTCTTTCCCTCTTTCTAGTTTAACCCACAATGCCTCCTCTCTCCCTTTTAAGCTCTGTAATTCCAAAGCTTTAATAGTAGTTTTTACATATAGTGCCACTCCTCCTCCCCTTCTTCCTACCCTGTCCTTTCTAAATAAAGTATAGCCAGGTATAGTTACATCCCAGTCATGGTTTTCTGTGAACCATGTTTCTGTAACTGCCACTAAATCCAAGTCAGTTGAGGCTTAGCAGTCTTTGCTTTCCTTTGTTTAGGTGGTTGCTGACTCTTCCGGACAGGTTGACCTGCAGAACGTCCCTACTGAGAACAAGAGGGATAAAACCTCTTCTTTTTGGAGAAGAATGGTTTCTTGAAAGATTTCTTCCTTGCAGGATCAGCTGTGGCTTTGGATAATCTATCCAAAGTGGAGTTGTCAGCATCCAACTCATTGGCTTTTTCTTGCCAATTTTTGCCAAATAGATTCTCACCTGTACAAGGGATATTGCCCAGTTTGTCCTACACCCAGAGCTCCAAATCAGATGCCTGAAGCCAGGCAATTTTATGTGCACCTATGGCAATGGCAGAGGTTCTGCTTATGCACTCAAAACAGTCAAAAGCTGCACGATTGACAAATTTAGAAACATCCCGGGCATGTTTAACCAGTGTAAGAAAATCCTGCCTCTTATCTTCAGGAAGAGGGCTCAAAACCTCTAAATCTGTGACTTCCTTAAGGAACATTCCCATATATAAAATATAGGAACTGATCCTGGCAGAAAGCATGGAAGCCCTGAAAGTACGACGTCCAAAGGCATCCAAAGTTCGACACTCACGTCCTGGAGGATTAGAGGCATGCCTCTTTGCACTTCTGATCCTTCTCATAGCTGACTCCACTACAATAGAGTGGTGAGGAAGCAGAGTCTTCTGGAAGCCAGGACACGGAGGTACTCGATACATGGTATCCAGTCTACGAGAGTGAGGGGAGGTAGTAAGGGGTGTTTCCCACATTCTTAACATGAGATCATGTAAGATCTCATGGATAGGCAAAGTAGCTGCTTCCTTAGGAGCCTTGGGGTTTTGTAGAATCTCCAACTCCTTTGCCCTGGGCTCTGTTTCAGGAGCCACAGTAATGGAAAGACCTCGAGCCACCTCCCTGATAAAATCCTGAAAGGAGATATCTTCTGGAGGAGACATCCTACGTTTGGGAGAGGAAGGCTCCTCGGGGAGAAGTACTCCAGTACCGACGGAGCTGTCAGAATCCTCAGACTCCTCCGAGGATTCAAAGTACCTTCTGTCCGGATGCTCTTGTACAGCACGATACCCATACCGACCGAAGTCGGTGCCGGGGGGAATCGGTACTGGTGTATCGGTACCAGAAGGCATGGCTTGACTGGGTGCTGGCAATGCAGACACCGATGTCGATACTATCTGTACTGGTACCAGTTGAACTGTCTGACGCAGTTCAGAGGGTGTCGATACCGCAAGGAGAGCCGCCAGACTGCATTCAAATAGCCAGGAACCTCTGGTCTATCGACGCTGCCGATGCCTGGATATCGGTACTGGAGAAAGCAGCCGGTATCCCAGAGCATGGCACCAGTAGTTCTGTCGAGGTTGAGGCCTCGAGAATATCCTGGAGCCCCGATAACGCTTTGGAAGTCGAAGCCTCCCGCCGGGGCAATTTTGCTGGTACAGAACTCTCAAGGGCAACGCCAGAGGCATCTCGATGCTTGGAAGGAGATTTATCCTTTGAGGACCGGCCAGACTTATGTTTAGTTACCTGAGATCCATGGGAGGAAGACAAAGCCCTGGAAGACGTCGATGCCACAGAGGCTGCATCAGAGGGAAAAAGGGTGCTGAGTTTAGAGCCCGGTTTTGTCGACCCCTCTTGGACATCATGGCACAGGCCATACACTCCGAAATGGAGTGGTCAGGACCTAAACATTTAAGACACCACTCATGGGTGTCGGTGACGGAGATGGTACCGCCACACTTGGTGCACTTCTTGAAACCTGAGGCGGGTTTTTCCATAACAAGGGAAATTTTGGGCCTAAGGCCCAAAATGGCGTGTGCACCTGAAGAAAAAAGGTTTGGAAAAAAATATATTATATTTTTTTGTTTTGAAAAGAAAGAAAGAACCGGCGGTACTGGTATAGCGTCGAGGGAAGGCAGATGCGACCACAAAAAAGAAGGAGAATAGGAAACATTTTCTGCGGTGACAGGAACGACAACCTGCTGGCTCCGCGGAAAATGAAGAACTGGAGAGGCAGTTGGGAAAGGCAGGAAGGCAGCACGCAGGCACTGTGTGATGCTCCCAAAAGCTTTGTAATTGGACGCTGGGGAGTGTTCCCGCGCAGACTCCGTCGGTACTGACGATACCCATATGTGAAGACTACATTCCTGCTTGTTCCTGGAGATTAAACACCTCAGCACCGAATCAAGCTTAACACTAGATGATTTAAAATAATAAAAAATGAAACTTAAGTGATTATCTTAAAAATAGAACCTCCAGCTAAACTACTCTACAATCCTTAATTGTCCCTTAAGTGAGCCGTGGACCTCCCGGCTCACAGATCCTCCAGCTGCTTGGAGACTGAGATAACTGATGACAGGAGGTGGATCTGGGTAGGATATACTGGTGTCATCAGAAAAGAGATGACGGTTCTCAGTCTCCAAGCTGCTAGAGGAGGAGCACAACTCCAAGGTTTGGGACTAGACTGGAGGGACGTTAAGGAAGCTATGAGGCTTTGCGGTTGCCCTGAGTACATTGCAGGGACTTCTTACAGTTCAGAGTATGGAGAACTGCCGCTGCCTTGTTGGCATGGGGCTGTGCAAAGAAGGTGGGGAGCAATTGCATTTCATTGGCCTCTAACTACTGCTTTCATTCCATCACAAAAGGGCCCCCCCCCTCCTGTTCCACCTCATCCCCCTCAATTAATTTCAACATTTTCCTCTATCACTTTCCTTACTTTATTACAGCAATTACTATCTTACAACAATGATTCATTCAGTCTCTTACATTTTGAATATTTTTTCTTCCTTTTCCTAGTTGCAATGTCAACCCTACCTGCATGATCTGACCATGTTGTATATCAGTTTCCACACTCTTAAGGTGCAATCTATCCACAGTATATCAATCCTACTCTACATACCATGGAGTGGGGAATAATAGTTCCAATGTGTTCCATGCTGCAAGTACCAAGCTTCAGTCGACAACCTCTAAGGTGTTAGGCAATTCAAGTAGTGCAGCTATGGTTAACAATCATAGAAAGAGGTTGATTCAGCTGGCTATCTTGGAACCAGTGTCAAATTAAAATTCCTTCCCATTATAATTGGGTCAGAACTAAACCGCATCATTCAAAAATCACATTTAATAAAATAAATGTGTCATTAACAACTCTAATTTTCTGTTTAGCTTCCACTTTTCTGAGTCCAGATAGCAGAATCCACACTTCCCTTTTTTGGGATTAACCAAATTTGTAGCCAAAAATATATGTAGATATCCTTCATAACCTCTCAGCTCCCTGCATCAACGATCAAATCACAAAAGAATCCACGACGAGACCATGAAGAGCAGCAAACCAGAATCTCCTGATCATCCCCCCCATTCAAGACCAAATGCACACAACAGACAAGTAATAGGGCTTTCTCGCTTTATGCCCCCACTATTGGAACTCCCTACCTGAAACCATAAGATCTGCACAAGCTACTAAAGATATGAAGAAACTACTTAAAACACATCTTTTCATAGAACACTTTGGACCTAATGACATTACATAACTATAAATACATCATCCTCTGCTGAACTATTGACTCAATCAAAATCCCCACAGTTAACCCCATAATTAACTCCAAGTTGTTTACCGCCCCCCCCTGTTCAATGTAAAATAAATCTCTTGAGATTATGTTATGTTGTTCATTGTAAATGTTAAATAAATAAGTTTTAGAACTCAAAAGGCATTTCTGCACGTGCCTTAAGTACATCTCTTGTATAAACAGTACATCTGCATTCAAACGGATGCCTTCCTTCATTAAAACACTTCTTGGGCCAGAATTAAGCCTCTTAACATTTAAGGAAACACTCACGTTCAGAATTCTTGTGATTAGCCATACTCACCTCAAAGCACTTGCAAACTCCCCCTTTTACCAGCTCTTACTACAAGAACTACCCTTCCCATCTGCACCCCTCTCCTGTTGTCCCCTTCCCCACCCCCCTCCCCTGACTTCCAGCTACCATCATGGAGTAGTGACTCAACTGAGACAGACTAATTACTCACACACAAATCCCAACCCTTACCCATGTGTTCAACCTTTACACCTCTCTCCATACAAATTACATCCTGCATTCAAGCTTCCATGCATTCACCCCCCTCCCTAACATGTCAATTCTGTCAAAAACGGCTGTAAAATAAAAAGGAAACTATCAACCCATTACCTCCCCCCTCCCCCTCACAGGGCCCTTGCATTCAACTCATAATATACTCACTCTCTACTGAGCTAGAAATTATTACTATTAAAGTGATCCATAATGACATTACTTGAGTCCCAATTGATTATAGTCATTTCAGTATAATTCACCATTTCTTGGCTCGATCCTCTATCTGTAGTGTTAAACCGCTCACGTAACGCTCCAGAGCTTCACTCATCTTTTAATGTCCTTTTCCCCTAGTTGTTTCTTACTTTTTTTGCCTTTATCCACTTTCTGCCAACTAGTCTATAACTACCTCTCTCTTGTTTATGAACAGGAATCTCAACACTGTCCAGGCCAGCCTCATTTAACTGTTGTGCTGCCGTCTCCAGCATTGACTCCCTTCTCATTAGTCTATTGTGAAGGCAATGCAGAAGGGAAACAACAATCTGTATCAGACGTTGGATTGCTTCGATGTGGTTGTTAGGGGTCGAAACGCTTACTTGTGCCGCAATGTGGATGGAGCCACATCTGCAAATACTGCCACCCGATGTCCATGCCTCTCAAATTTATCAATGCCCCTCATCTTTGTGGCAATCAGCTCTTTTACTGCATAGTCATGTAAGCAAATGACAATGTCTCTAGACTGAAAGTCCCTCTAGGGGCCCCAGCGAATGATGTGCACAATCCAGCTTTACCTCAACTTCCATCGGCTCACGAGCATCTTTATTTAAGAGAGAGCTTTACATATCTTCACAGCCACTGTTTTACAGTCCATAAAGTCGGGGCCTTCTGGTACTCCACAGATACAAAAGGTTATTCTTCATTGACCTTTTTTCTGTCCTTGAGTTTCAAGGCCAATCTCTTCTCTTGCAAACCTCCAGTCCTGCTGATCACTTTCTAAGGATGCCTCATCTCTGATCTCTATCTAGGTTTCACCTTTTCTTCCCAACTCCACCATATCCTCCGCAATTCAGCCAATGGCATTTAACTCCTCTTTCACCATTGAGATGTCTTGTTTCAATTCATCAAGACATTCTCTCAATTTCTCTGTCGTGAGTTGAGAGACTGCCATGCTACACGACTGTCATCCACCACTACTGCTTTGTTCACACATGCCACTCCAGCTACCATATTAGCTTCCATGCAGCCTTCCGCTTTCCCTCCTTGGTATTCAAGTTCATTTAAATCTACTATTTTATGGTGCATTGTCATTGTATTCTGTCACAGCAAATGCTCTTGCTTCACTCAAGGGGCTGAAGAGAGGTTTTTTTTGTCAGGAGCTCAAAATGTTGGTGATATATAAGTGGCTATCCAATGGATCTCAAGACTCCACCGTCCCATCCAGCTCAGTGCCATCACTTTCTCCCATTATATTGCTGTTCTAAAGACCCAGCATAAATGATTAAGGTAACCCCGTCTTAAGGCTGTCAGAAGTGTATAGATGTCTGAACAGTCTCCTCGAAAGATCAGTAGTATCAAGGCCTGGTCCCTGGTTCATTAATAGGAAGGTAGTCAACACATTTAAGCCTAATAATCCAGAAACAACATGCAGAGAGGGTTTTGTAGATGAGCCCAACCATCCTTGCATTTGCATAAAAGAACCTATAAGCGCAAAGAACCAAAATAGACAATATGATTACATAAAGCATGGCTTAATGGTACAGGATTTTACGTTTTTCTTCTTATCAAGCTGAGTTGCTGTATAGCGATATGGTGAGAGGTTCTGGCACTCACCTTTTTGGATGGATGCAATGCCTTTCAAGGGCAATAGTAGCTGTGAACAACTGTGTGCAGCTACATCAGCTAATTTCAGTTGTTTTGAGGGATTTTTTTTTCAATTCAATCTTTATAGTAGACTGAAATTACAATGTAAAAAAAAAAAAGAAAAAGCTCCAACAAACATAAGCCCACCATCACTTAACAGAAATACCAAAACAATGATCCAATAATAAACCAAAAAGAAAGAATAAAAATCAATCATGCAGAGTTGTTTCAAAACCCCAACTTACTGAGCAACAGTACTCATTCTCTAGGCAGTTCAGTAGTTCATAGTATCCCATTAACAGATTCTTCCAGAAATTCCACCTTGAGGAGTGGGATCCTGACAGTGTCCGATCATTTCAGAAACCAATTTCAGCCTGCCTTGAAAAACTGGCCCTTTATAAGCTGCATGGTAAAAATTACTTGCAAAAAGTGATTTTCCACTGTTAATGAGAACAAACAGAAGGTGCCTGAGGGACAGAAGAACTAAGTCTGGGAATGAACAAGAGAAATGCAGCTAGCTGGTTTATTGACAGACTGCTGCACAAGATACATATTTGCAGATGATAATCAGATCAGAAGATTCAAAATAAGCATGTACACACATTTAAGTGTAGAAAACACTCTAGAAAAAGCCAGCATAACCCTAGCCAAAACAGGAATCATTAAAAATTCATACAGACTGTTCGATAAGACACTAGCTCCTTCACATTTAGGATCACAATCAAGTTAGATTAGTGCATACTTTAAAAACATTTGATCTTCATTAAAAACAAAACACATTTCCAGTCTTATTTTATATACTAGGAATTTTGAAAATTTTCCATCTTTCATTCCTTTTTCTCCTCTTAATTCACCCTTTTACTATCTAATGTACATAAGAACATAAGAAATGCCATACTGGGTAGGACTAAGGGTCCATCAAGCAAAGTATTCTATTTCCAACAGCAGCCAATCCAGATCGCAACTATCTGTCGGGTCCCCAAAAAGGTACACAGATTCCACATTGCTTATCCCAGGGGTAAGCAGTTTCCCTGGCTCTCTTTAATAACGGTTTATGAACTTTTGCATCAAGAACTTATCCAAACCTTTTAAACCCAACTACGCGGAACAGCTATTACTACATCCTCCGGTAAATTCCAGAGTTTGAATACACGTTGAGTGAAAAAAATAATTCTCCCCAATTAGTCTTAAAATGTGCTACATTGTAGTTTCATTACATGTCCCCCTAGTCTTTTTACTTTTTGAAGGAGTAAACAATCAATCCACGTATATCGTTCCAATCCCTTCATTTTTCTATAGGCCTCTATCATATCTCACCTCAGTCTTTTTTCTAAGTTGATGAGCTCTAGTCTTTTAAGCCTTTCCTTGTATGGGTATTCTTTATCATTTTGGTGGCTCTTCTCTGTACTTTTTCTAGTTCTGCTATATCCTTTTTAAGATATGATGATCAGAATTGTACACAATAGTCAAGGTGCAGTCGCACCATGGAGCGATACAGCATAGTTACTCACCTGTCACAGGTGTTCTCCAGGGACAGCAGGAATCAGTCCTCACTTATGGGGTGACATCAGCACCGACAGAGCCCACGCGGAGCAATTCCCCAGCTTTAAAAGAAAGCCTTTGGGATTGCTACCACGCATGCATGGTCCTCTTCCCACCCAAGGGTGCCATCTTGCTCAGTCAGGTCCCTTAGCTTGAGCCCTACCAAGCAGCTGGCAAGAGGACGACAAAATTCAGCAACCCATAAGGGGAAGCAGGAGGGTAGTGAGGACTGATTCCTGCTGTCCCTGGAGAACACCCGTTAGACACCTGTGAACTTTCATTAAAATTATCTGTAATACCTGAAGATTGGAGGATCACCAATGTAACGCCAATTTTTAAAAAGGGTTCCAGGGGTGATTCAGGAAACTACAGACTGGTGAGCCTGACGTCAGTACCGAGAAAAATGGTAGAAACCATCATAAAGAACAAAATTACTCAGTATGTAAATAGTCATGGCCTAATGGGAGACAGCCAACATGGCTTTAGACAAGGAAGATCTTATCTTACTAATCTGTTATGTTTTTTTGAAGGTGTGAATAAACAGGTGGACAAAGGTGAGTCGGTTGATATAGTGTATCTGGACTTTCAGAAAACCTTTGACAAGGTCCCTCATCAGAGACTTTTGGCAAAACTAAAGAGTCATGGGATAGGAGGCAGTGTACTATTGTGGATCAAGAACTGGTTAAAAGATAGAAAGCAGAGGGTAGGGCTAAATGGCCAATTTTCCCAATGGAGAAAGGTGAATAGTGGTATACCCCAGGGATCTGTGCTGGGTCCGCTGCTTTTTGACATATTCATAAATGACCTGGAAAAGGGAATAACGAGTGAGGTTATCAAATTTGCAGATGACACAAAACTATTTAAAGCTGTTAAAACCCAAGAGGGTTGTGGAAAATTGCAAGAGGATCTTGATAAATTGGGAGACTGGGCATCAAAATGGCAGATGAAATTTAATGTGGACAAGTGTAAAGTTATGCACCTAGGGAAGAACAACCCAAACTATGGTTACACGATGCAAGGTTCCACATTAGGAACCACCACCCAGGAAAAAGATTTAGGCGTCATTGTGGATAACATGTTAAAACCCTTGGCCCAATGTGCAGTGGCGGCCAAGAGAGCAAATAGAATGCTAGGTATCATAAGGAAAGGAATGGAAAATAAAACAAGATATTATAATGCCTCTATATCGTTCCATGGTGAGACCGCACCTTGAATATTGTGTGCAATTCTGGTCGCCGTATCTTAAAAAGGATATAGCGTTATTAGAAAAGGTTCAGAGAAGAGCCACCAAAATGGTAAAGGGGATGGAAGGATACTCCTATGAAGAAAGGCTAAAAGGGTTAGGGCTCTTTAACCTGGAAAAGAAACGGCTGAGGGGAGATATGATAGAAGTCTATAAATTAATGAACGGAGTGGAACGGGTAAACGTAGATCGATTGTTTACGTTACCAGAATATAGAAAAACTAGGGGACATGCAATGAAGCTACAGGGTAAACTATTTAAGACTAATAAAAGAAAATATTTTTTCACTCAACGTGTAATCAAACTCTGGAATTTGTTACCGGAGGATGTAGTAAAGGCTGTTAGTGTAACTGGGTTTAAAAAAGGTTTGGACAAGTTCCTGGAGGAAAGGTCCATAAACCATTATTAAGAAGGGACCCAGGATATCAATGCTTGACCCAGTACAAGCATTGCAGAACCTGTGTCTTTTGGGGAAACTGCTAGGTACATATGACCTAGATTAGCCACTGTTGGAAACAGGATACTGGGCTTAATGGACCTTGGTCTGACTCAGTATGGCATATCTTATGCTCTTATACAGGTGAGTAACTACGCTTTCTCCAGGAACAAGCAGGAAGTCAGTCCTCACTTATGGGACTCCCTAGCTACAGACTACCGAACCTGTAACCACAAGAAATAAATGCACCGCCGCGAGGCTGTAAGCAGAAGTCGAAGCCCGAAGGAGCCAGTGTCCTCTGGGTGAAGCCCTCAGTAGCCGTGAAGAAGGGTTGGAGGGCAGGAGTTGCTTATACCCCAAACAGATTACGGAGTATGTTTATGTTTATTTTAAAACTTAATATACCGCCCAACAACAAAAAGTATCTGGGCAGTTTACAATAAAAGCATATAATATTAAAATTAAAAAATGCTGCAAGAAAGGAAAAGAAAAAGGAACGCCATAAATTCAAAGAAGCAGGACAGAAAAGATAAGAGCAGAATAAGAAAAAGGCAGAGGATTAAGTATCAGCAGGGAGGGTGGGGGTACTCTGGTAGGAAGGGACAGTGGTCAGTACATCAACGGGGAGGGGGGAAAGGGGGGAGAGGGAGGGGGGTAGGTCATAAGCAAGACAGAAGAGGTGGGTTTTTAATTTGGCTTTGAATGCAGTAATAGAATGTTCTAGACGGAGAGCAAGGGGAAGCGAGTTCCAGAGCCTTGGGCCAAGGAAGTAGAAAGCTGAGGAACGGGTGGATTCCACATGGGCCTGGGAAGGGAGTGGCATGCGGTTGGCGTGGATAGAGCGAAGAGTGCGGAGTGGGGTGTAGAGACGAACCTGATCAGCAAGATAGAGGGGAATACCTGTGTGAATTGATTTGTGGACAAAAAGGAGAAACTTAAATTGAATTTGGAAAGGGACGGGAAGCCAGTGCAGACGGAGAAGAAGGGGGGGGGGTGACATGATCAAAGCGTGAGGCGTGGGTAAGAATGCGAGCGGCGGTTTTCTGGATGCATTGGAGACGAGAAAGTTGAGACTGAGGGAGACCGGTTTGTGCGACATTACAATAATCAAGACCACAAGAGAAAGGAATAGAGTGGTCAGGGAAGGAAAGGAAAGGAAAGGATGAAGAGCGCGAAGCTGCTTCAGAGTGAAGAAAGGACGTTGAACTACAGAGGAGATGTGATCTTTGAAAGAGAGGGATGAATCAAGAGTGACACCAAGATACTGAAGCGAAGAAACCACAGGGATAGGTAAAGAAGAAAACAGGGAGGGAGGGGAAGAATTCCCAAGAGTGAACCAAATAGCAGAGGTTTTGGGAGGTTAACATGAAGGAAATTAGAGGAAAGCCAGGAAGCCATAGAGGAAAGACAGGTATTGAGGGGAGTAATATCAGGAGTAGAAGAATCCGTGTGATACAAGAGAAAGATATCATTGGCGTAATAGTGAGCTGAAATACCATGTTGCTGGACCAAGAGTGCAAGAGGGGCAAGAAAGATATTGAAGAGAAGAGACGCGAGGACAGAACCCTGGGGGACACCACAAGAGATTGGGGTAGAAGGAGAGGAAGAGGACCCAGAAAAAACTGAGAAAGAATGACAGGAAAGAAAAGAGCGAAACCACTGAAGCACTGAACTGGCGAGACCAGCTCCCTAAGACAAACCAAAAGGGTGTGGTGATCAACCAAGTCGAAAGCAGCAGATAGATCAAGAGAGACAGCGAGAGAAATAGAACCATGGTCATGTGCAGCATGCAATTCATTAAGAAGAGAAAGAAGAACAGATTCCGTGCTGTGACCAGGACGGAAAACAGATTGCTGTGGGTGAAGAGTGAGTGAGGCCTCAAAGTGAGAAGAAAGTTGGGAGAAAACTAGTTTTTCTAAAAGTTTAGAAAGAAAAGGGAGGTTAGAAATGGGGCGCCAGTTAGAGAGAGAAGAGGGGTCAAGAGAACTGTTCTTCAGAAGAGGACGGACAGAGGCGTGCTTCCAGAGTGAGTGGAAAATCCCAGTAGATAAACTAGAGTACAGCCTGGCCGAAGGCACTGTCCCTCTCTAGGCAGTACTAGATGGCGAAGGTATTCGTAGAAGACCAGGTTGCCGCCCGGCAGATGTTCATCATGGGCACAGAGCGCAGCGAGGCCACCGAGGCCGCTTTGGCTCGGACCCAATGTGCAGTGACTCGACGATCCAGAGGGACACCCGCCTTTGCATGAGCGAACACGATGCAGTCCACCACCCAAACAGAGAGGGTGTGCTTGGTGACTGCTTGCCCCTGCCTATTAGGATCGTAGGTCACGAAAAGTCTTTCAGACTTTCGATGAGTCTGGGTACTCTGCAAGTAGAAGGTGAAGGCCCACTTGCAGTCGAGGGTGTGGAGAGCCACCGACGCCTGATTGGCATGGGGCCTTGGGAAGAAGGTTGGTAGTACTATCTCTTGGTTGAGATGAAAAGCTGACACGACCTTGGGTAAGAACTTAGGGTGCGTCTGGAGAACCACCCTGTTCCAATAAAACCTGGTGTAAGGGGTGCCAGCCATGAGTGCCTGAAGCTCACTGACCTGGCGAGCCGAGGTCAACGCCACCAGGAAGGCCACCTTCCAGGACAAGTGCTGGAGCGAACACGTCACCATCGGCCTGAAGGGTGGGTGAGTGAGCTGTGTGAGCACCACGTTCAAGTCCCTCTCCGCCAGAGGGGGACGGATGGACGGCTTGGATAACAGAAGGCCCCACATGAAGCGGGAGACTAGTGGCTGTCCTGAGAGAGGTTTTCCCTCGATGGGGAGATGATTAGCCGATATGGAGCTCAAATGAACTCTAACAGAGTTAGACTTCAGCCTTTCCCTCGAGAGGTGGCGAAGGTACTGTAGAACCCATCGAATCGGGCATGAGAAGGGGTCGATCTGGTGCTCCGAGCACCAGACGGAGAAGCGCTTCCACTTAAAGGCATAAATCCGCCTAGTGGAGTCCTTCCTCTAGGCAAGGAGGATTTCCTCGAACTCCTCTGGAAGGGCCAGAGAGGCTAGAGAGACCCGTTCAGCCGCCACGCCGTGAGGGATAGGGAGGGTAGGTTTGGGTGCAGCACCTGACCCTCCTCCTGCATCAGCAAGTCCCTGGCAGAGCCAAGGGGAATCGGAGGCTCCACCAACAGTCACAGCAGGAGTGGGAACCAAGGTTGCCGAGGCCATGAGGGGGCCACGAGAATCAGCGATGCCCTGTCCCACTGAGCTTTGAATAGAGTTCTCGCAATGAGGGGGAAAGGAGAGAATGCATATAGAAGGCTGGAAGACCAGTCCAGGAGAAATGCATTGGGGTCCTCCCTGCCTGGGTGCGGTACCAGGCCGCAGAAGAGAGGGAGCTGAGTGTTCTGGGGGCTGGTGAAGAGGTCCATCGCTGGAGTTCCCCAGCGCAGGAACAGCCAGCCTGCCACCCTGGGATCCAGGCACCACTTGTGAGGGTGAAGAATTCTGCTGAGCCTGTCCGCCAGGCCGTTCTCCTGACCCAGGAGGTACGTAGCCTTGAGGGAACTCCTCCGCCAGGCGGCAAGAGAGCAGATGAGGACCATTTCCCTGCAGAGGGAGCGCGACCCAGTGCCCCCCTCCTTGTTGATGTAAAACATTGCTACTCGGTTGTCGGTCTGCACCAGGACTGACTTCCCACTGAGGACATCCTCGAAGGCCCCGAAGGCCCATCGGATGGCCCGGAGCTCGAGCAAGTTTATCTGCTGTTGAGCCTCCACAGGCGACCACTGCCCCTGCGTGCAGAGAGTTGCAATGGGCTCCCCACCCTAGCAGGGAGGCATCTGTGGTCAGAACCACATCGTGCTGTGGGCCCTGGAAGAGCGATCCCAGCAGGAGATTGTGGGGGCTCTGCCACCAGTTTAGAGACAAACAGAGTTCGGGGAGAACCCTGACTGAATCCCTGAGATGTCCGAGGGATTGGCTCTATTGAGAGCTGAGACACTACTGGGCCATCCACATGTGCAGGCGGGAGTGAGGAACCACATGCATGGTCGAGGCCATATGGCCCAAGAGACGTAGCATGGACTGAGCGGTGACCTGCCGGGTGCTTTGGACGCGAGCAGCCAGAGCCCGGAGGCGGGTGGAGCAATCCACCGGCAAGAAGGCCATGGCCTGCTGAGTATCGAGGTGCGCCCCGATGAACCAGAGAGTCTGTCGGCTCGGGGTGAGACTTTGGGTAGTTGACCAAGAACCCCAAGCTCTCCAAGAGGAGGACAGTGTGGTATGCCTGGATGCAACAAGAGAGCATGGAACCTTGGTAGGCCTTGCGGCCCAGGGCATCAAGGGCTCTCGATTCTTGGCCCGGCGGGACCAATGAATGGGACTTCGGGCTCTTCTGCTTCCTTATGGCCGATTCCACCACCACTGAAGTGTGTGGGAGTTGGGTCTTTCGAAAGCCTGGCCCTCGCTGCACCTTGTACATTTTGTCAAGGTGCTTGCTCACAATGGGAACTGAGGCCGGGGCCTCCCACATGTGGAGCAATAGCCGGGAGAGGATCGGTGGCACCGGGACGGTGAGGATTCCCCTGGGTGGGGCCTCGTATCGAAGAATATCGAGTTCTTCAGCACGAGGGTCCTCCTCTGCCTGGGCGACCAGGTTGAAGGCCCGAGCTATGTCCCGAATAAACACCAAAAAGGGGGTGTCCTCAGGCGGCGAGGGGTCTGACGGAAGATCCCAGTGGGTGCGGTTCTCCGGGGATGTGTCCCCATCGGATTCCCAATCCGAGAAATTGGTTGAAGGATCCAAGCCGGGCAGTTCGCCCTGTCCAACGGCTAGCGGCCTGGAGACGGAGGCCCTAGACGACCTCACCCCCTGAAGAACAGGAGAGCGAGTGAGACCGATGTCGAGAACGCTCACGTGGGCCTGTGGCTCTCGGGGGTTTCCTGGACTGATTTGGGTGTCCTATGCAAGGGACCCATGGTCTCTGGGTGCAGGTCAGCAAAGTTGGTCGTGAGCGCCTGCTGGGAAGCAATGAACACAGAAATGCTGCGTTCCAGCGCCAGCATACGGGATTCCCATGCGGGCATGGGGCCCTGGGACACCGACACCGAGGTCACCGGGTCGGGCTTCGAGGAGGAGAGGGAGTCCTCACCGGGACAGCCCTCAGGAGACTGGGCACCTTCGCTGGAGGCCTCCGTTTCTCTGCAAGGTACCTTGCGGGGCTTCTCCTTGTCAGACTCTCGGGAACGCTGAAGGGGTGTAAGCGACCGGGTGCAGGAGCGCTCACGCTTGTTGGGGGCCCCAGACAGCCACTTTGAGGCCGCCTTCTTTTTGCATTGTTTCACCTCAGGGGACCCCTGGTCCGAATGCCATCTAGAACGTGGAGCTGCAGGGGGGAACCCACCAGAGGGGAGACGACCGAGGGCGCCACCAGAGATTCAGAGGCAGCCTTTCAAAAAATGTCTTCGGACTTCTGCTTATGGCTGAGCAGGGCCTAGAGGACATTTTCTTGCAGAGTGAACAGAGCTCTGGGTCATGGTCAACGCCCAGATACCTTAGACAGCGGTCATGAGTGTCCATAAGCGACATGTTCCTAGAGCATCTATCGCATTTTTTAAACCCGGTGGCCATGGGGGCAAAAATGGCCTCTGTGAGGTCGAAGACCCACGCGGCCAGCAGTTGGGAAGAAAAAAAGGGTGCGAAGCCTGGGAAAAATATATGTAGGAAAGGTATCCCCGCAAGCTCCAAAAGAGAGCAAGGAGAGGACGGGTAGAGGACCGGTGCAACCAGAAAAAAGAAATAGGAGCCTGTTAAGGTGAGGAAAAATCAAACTTTTTCCGAGGGACGAGGACGTGCATCCGAAGGGCTCCACGGAAAAAGGGAGACTCAGCAAGATAGCATCTTTAGATGGGAAGAGGACCACGCAAAAGCTAGGGAATTGCTCCGCGCAGGCTCCGTTGGTGCCGACGTCACCCCATAAGTGAGGGCTGACTTCCTGCTTGTTCCTGGAGAAAGAGGTATTATAAAATACTTTGTTGGAGGAAATGACTTCACCGAATGTGATGGCAGCCTGAGTGAATAGCTCCGGATCTATTCCCAAAATTTTGCCAAATAAACCCTCCAAAAAGCCAGTCTTGCAAGCCAAAAACTCCAACCTGAATTGAGGAACCACAGTAGTAGATGTCTACAAAGCAGAAGGCTGCAGATCTCAAAGAGTTTGCATTTCAGGGCACTTACTCTGGGAGCGGCAAGGCCAAAAATAGCAGCTAGTGGCGGAGAGAAAGTGCAGAGAAGGGAAAAATTAGATGGCCACAGCGATAGTGAAGGGGGCACCCAACCACAGATCACAAGAAAAGAGGTGCAAGAATGATTTGCCGAATTAAAACAGAGGTGCTGGTGGCAAACCAGAACTAGGAGAATTAATGGGCCATATGAGAGAAGAGATAATAGAACTAAACTGCCGGTAGGGAATATGAAAGACTGAAGGCCATAGAGCAGCAACACGAAACTTAGCAAAATAAAGAAGAGGAAGCAGCAGAATGGAAGGATACTGTGTGGTATAAATTGGAGGATCTGGAGAACCGATCCCGGTGGCACAACCTTTGGCAGAGGGGGATACCGGAGACCCTCAAATTTAAGGACAGTGCAAAAGTGGCAGAAGCAGTCTGTATGGAACTCTTGCGCAAAGGGGGGGAGGGGGGGGGGACAACCAAACCCCTGAAAGTATAGTGCTCAACAGAGCACATCGGGCATTGCAGCCCAGTAGGAACAACCGGCTAAGGGACATTATAATATGTATCCAGGACTATAAGTTGAAAGAGAATAGAGGCAAAAATAAGAGGCCTGGGCACCTTCAAATGACAGGGGTATCCAGTGGCCGTGTATGCAAATCTGTTGGCGGGGACCCTGCAGAGGAGACACGATATGAAATCGGTCATCTGAGCGCTCCAGAAGCCAGAGATTCAGTATCACTGGCTGTACCCATTCGGACTTTTTCACAAAGGGAGAGACCACATGGAGTATTAAAACTGTGCTGGAGGCACTGAAAAGAGATGCAGAAGGCAGGGTTACGGTCAACACCAGGAGGACACCAAGCAGGAGTACGAACAGCGATAACAGGAAGAAAGGCAAGAGCAGCAGCGAAAGCAACAAAGGCGGGGGAGACCCGGGACTGTCGAAACTACCGAATGCATGAGCACTGCAACAAAAAAAGTATTAAATCAAAGAGAGAAAGACTGAAGGGATTGCGATTGCAGTGGCTGGACAAAGGCCATGTTAAGGCCATGGAGTACGTAAGAAGTAGCAGTCCATGCTCGCTCTTAAAGACAAATCAGTGGCAGAGAGTGGAACTGCGGTGGTTTTAGGGCCAACTTGAACTTTAAAGGGGATAGCCGAGGGGAGGTGGGAAATGGGTTGAAAGTTTGTGGGTAAGTGGTGTGCTGTTTCTGGGTGTTATGGGGTGTATATATTTATTTAAACAGGTCTTTTATACCGCTTTATCATTTCAATCAAAGCATACATGGCAACTTAAACTTGGTAATGTACATTAAACAGGGACATTGATAACTTGGAATTTTCTGAGGCAATGGAAGGTTAAGTGACTTGCCCAAGGCCACAAGTAGTGCTAGTGGGAATCGAACCCTGGTCTCTTGGTTCCCAAGCCAGTGCTCTAACCATATGGCTACTCCTCCACTCCATGGTATAGCATGTTGGGGATTGGAGCCAGAAGGTTTGGAGACCGGGCTTTCAAGGGGAAAGGGAGGTAGAGGGTGTGGGAAACTTAAAGGGAGTGTTGCAGCTACATTCAGGGAGGCAGATATTGGGGGGGGGGGGAGAGGGGGGAGGATGAACCAGCAGAGAGGGGAGGAGGGTCAGGTGGGGAAGTGGTACGAAGAATTGGGGGGGCACACTACTCCTATGGAACCCTTGATATGAGAGGGGAAGACGGGAGGGGGGGCAGGGCAAGCGGGAGGTGGAAAGGGTAGTGGGGGGGGGGGAAGAGTACAAGGCACAAACAAGAATGGGAGGGGTAGGAGGATGCAACAGCAGCAATTTACAGTGGCAACAGTAAATGCCAAGGGGCTGCAAATGTGGCATAAATGTTACCTTTGAAGCAGGAAGGTCAGAGATTGAACGCTATAGTCTTTTGTGTGCAGGAAACACATTTAAGGGTGGGGCAGGAGAGCCTGCTATGAACAAAGTATCCCTTGGTAATACTGGCGGAACAGAGGATAAACCTAAAAGGGGGGGGGGGGGGGAAAGAGTAGGAATTTTGGTAAGTGAGGAAGCCAGGGGTCAGTTGTGAGGTAATGTAGGGATAAGAGTGGGAGGTGGGTGGGGGTTAGATTAAGGGTGGAGAGGGAAGAAGTGTGGATTGTCAGTGTATATGGATCCAACACACAGCTAGGAGAATATTATGAAAGATTACTCAAGGAACCAGAGGGACTTGGTCAAGTCACAAATCATAGTGGCAAGAGATTACAATCTGACCCTCAACCGAGGTTGGATAATAGTGGGAGGTCAGGCCTCAGGAAACCGAAAAGATCGCAGGAGTCTCTTAATACTAAAAGAAAGATTAGGATTTATTTATTTATTTATTTACATCTCTTATATACCGCACTATTTGACATCAGCGCGGTTTACATCGAACAAAATATTAGGATTAGTGGATGTCTAGAGGTCTAGACATCTAGAACGCCAATATACTTTCTTCTCAAATGCCCATGGATCATATTGAAGATTGGACATGATTTGGGCGAGCATATCTTGGGTAGATAAAGTAGAAAGGGCAGAACAGGGCCATATTACATGGACAGATCATTCCCCAGTGAGTGTCATGTTTCAGATAGCAGTCCAGGAGGCAGAACTTAAAAGTTTGGAGATTAAATGACTCAGAGGAGGAAGCACATGTACAGAAAATTAGACAAGCCTTCCAGGAGTATATTGAGAGAGAAGTGGCACTAGGTACCATTTGGGATGAGATTGAGGCAGTCATTAGGGGACATCTTGTCAGCCTGGCAGCTCATATTAAGAAAGAGAGGGGGAGGTCCAGGAAAAACAACTCTTAGCTCAAATGGGGCAGCTAGAATGAAGTCACCAATATGATCATAATCCAAAGTTTTTGGTGGAGTTGAAGCTGCGAGAGGAATGGAGTAGGCAGTGAGCACTGAAAATTGTACATGAATTAAATGTGCTTAGACAAGCCCATTTCAAGGGGGGTAATAGAGTGGGACAGCAGATATGGATACCACTCTAACAACAATGAGCAGCTTGGCTGAAGACCAAACAAAGTTTAGGTCAACTATCCAGAGGGTTGCCAGGAGTCGACACAGCACTTAGAGCGGAGAGACTTCTAGCTACTAGATTAAAAGTGAAGCGGTAGGCAGCTCACATAAGTGGAATTAGGAATGGGAACGGGAGGATGGTTCACCATACAACAGAGATACAACAGGTTTTCCAGAAATTTTACTAAGAGTTAAATCAAAGTGACAACACAGAGGGGGACGAGAACGGTGACAAATTCCCTGCTGTGAAAGTTGTAGATCCTCACAGAAGAGGAGCAGCAAAGCTTGGTGGAGAAATAATGGAGGAAAGTCCATACAGCCATAAAAAGCCTTAAGCTTGGGAAGGTGCTGGGTTTAGACGGCTTAAAAGCAAAGTTTTATAGATTAATGCAGAACATCATGGCCCCACTGTTAACAAAGGTTCTAAATGGGATCTTGAGAGGGGAGGCACTTCCCAAGTCGATGAAGAAGCAGGGATAACTGTATTACAGAAACCTGTAAAGGATGCCACTGTGTGCGGGTCCTACCGCCAATATCAATAAATTTAGATGCCAAATTATTGGCTAAAATACTGGCCACCTGGCTACAGAGGGTCCTGCCTAAATTGGTACACAAAGATCAAATCTTGACCACCACCTGGCGCCTGAACTGTAAGGGTGAACAAGCAGTATATTTAATGGTGGATGCTGAAAAAGCATTAGATAAGGTGGCGTGGAGCTTTATGTTCCAGGTAATGGCAAAGATGGGGCTGGGAGAGAACTTTATAAAGTGGGCGACAGCACTATACACCAACCCTACAGCACGCATCCACATCAATGGTGGTTATACTGAGAGTTTTAAGCTAAGGAGAGGAACACGCCAGGGTTGCCCCCTGTTGCCTATACTGTTTGCTCTTGTAAAGAGCCATTAGTGGCATATATTAGGCAGCCAAAAATATAAAGGGGGTGGAAATAAATGGGGAAGTCACCAAAATGGCTTTATTTGTGGACGATGTCATCTTCAGAACTGGTGAGCCATTTACCACCCTGCCGATATTAATGAAAGCTGTAGCTCGCTACAGTGAGGTAGTGGGATATAAAATCAGTATGACTAAGACTGAAATATTAGGGCATAATCCCACTGAGGACCTGGTGGAGCGTTTGAAAGATAGTTTCCCATTTAAGTGGGCAAAAAAACAATTCCGATACTTAAGGATTCAGTTAGGCAATACATTAGACAATCTAAAGGACTGGAACTATAAGCCCCAGGTGGACACTATCAGACAGGCTCTTTGTAGGTGAAAAGGACTATTTTTGTCCTGGATGGGACGCACAGTTGTGATAAAAACAAACACTGGTGTTTCTATTTACTTCACTGCTGGTGAACATATCAAGGTCACAGTTAAAACTCCTTCAAAACATGGTTTTGAGGTATATTTGGGGGGGGGGGGGAGCGGGAAGGCCCCTAGGGTGGCCAAATCATAATGTATAGAAGTTAAGAAGACAGGGGCTTGTTGGTGCCATGTCTCACCACCTACTATGAAGCGGTGCAGTTGAGGGCTTTGTTTATGTGGATGGGGTAGGAGAAACTCCACAATGGGTACGAGAACAGAGGAATTTGGATGCTCCATTCTGGGACCCTGAAGGTACCCCCAAAGGGGTCACCCTCTGAATCTGGAGGAAATGGCAAAATACTTTGTTGGGGGGGGGTGGGGGGAAGAAATCTCTAAGTGAATCTTTATCCAGAGTATTTGAAGCTTTGCCCCAGGCAGGGAGGGACATAGCTTTAAGAAATGGACTCAAAGAGGGTAGGCACAGATGGGGCAACTAGTGACTCAATCAGGGCAGATAAGGGAGTTCGAGGAGTTACGAGCGACAAGCGTGCTGGGGGAGGTGGATAGATATACATATGTGCAGGTCTGGCACGTCCTACAGCAGAGTGATCAGAGAAGATCTTGGTAAACCACCAACATTCTTTGAGGAGTTCATGGAGAAGGATAACCAGAAGGGCTTGCTTTCAATCCTCTATCAAGTACTAAGGGCAGAGAAAGGGGATGGGTATGTGCAACAGAAAAGATGGGAAGAGGAACTGAAGGGACCATGGGGGGGAAGCACAATGGAAGAACATCTATAAGAACGCCTACTGTTTGGCCCCAGGAACCTCATTCCTGGAGAATAGTGTAAAAATTTGCTTACAAATGGTATGGACCCAGTCAAGCAACAAACCACCTACAAACAGGGCTCAGGCGCATGTTGGAAGGGGTGTGGGGGAAGGGGGGACTTACTACACTTACTATGGGTGGTGCAAACACGTACAAGGAGTGTGGGTGGAGGTGGCAGAATTGTATAAAGACATTATCAAGGTTCAAGTAGGCCCGACTCCCGAGATGGTACTACCAAATGAAGTCTGGGAGAGAGGAAACAGGGCATTGGAAACCTTCCTAGGATATTGTATAGGAGCAATGAGAATGACACTGTTAAAAAGGTGGAAAGAGCCTGGGGTTCCCACCTTGGGGGAGGTGGTGTGTAAATTAGACCAAGCATGGCGCATGTGTGCGGTTGTAGCACACATACATCAGTAGAAATGTGCCTACCAGGCGACAAAGAGTTGGCATGAGGAGTGGAGAAAGGAGGGCTTTCAGTAAACAGTAGGGACTGTTAAAACACAATGAAGCATAAACCATAGGGGGGGGGTAGGGGATGGGGTGGGGAGGAGGGGGCAATCAGTGAAATTTGAGGCAATAAAGGAATAGGGAGTGTTTGCGAGTAGGTGGTTATAACTGTATAAAGAGGAAGGGGAGATGGATTTGTATAAGAATGGATTAAGAAAATTAAGTACCCTCTGAAAAGGGCTGGGGGGAGGGGGACTTCTGGTTCCTAACAATATTATCAAATGTTGTTAAAACTGTGTTATGTACTATGGGTTTGAAATTGTATAAAAAAAGTTTGGAAAAATTCAAATAAAGTATAAATGAAAAAACCCCAAAATAAAACAAAACCTTTTGCTTTATTCTCCATTCCTTTTCTTATGTTTCCTAGTATTCAATTTGCTGTCTCAGCTGCTACTGCATACTGGGCAGAGGGATTCAACATATCCACAATGAAATCTAGATCCTTTTCCTGGGTAGTGGTTCCTAATGTAGAGCCTTGTATCACTTAACTGTAGTTTGGGTTGTTCTTTCCTAAATGCATAACTTTGCACTTGTCCACATTAAATTTCATCTGCCGTTTGGACGCCCAGTCTCTTAATTTATCGAGATCCTCTTTGTGCTTTAAGAACTTTGAATAATTTTGTCATCTGCAAATTTGATCACCAAACTCGTCATTCCTATTTCCAGGTCATTTATGAATATGTTAAAAAGCAGCAGGTTCAGCACAGATACCTTGAGACTCCACCATTCACCTTTCTCCATTGAGAAAAAATTGGCCATTTAGTCCTATTGTTTTCCATCTACAATAGTACACTCCTATCCCATGACTAATTTTCGAGAGGCTCTGGTCCACTCCCTGCTAAACATGCTTTTGTCCTCTTAGTGCCATCATCTCTCTTGCTTCTAATTCTCTTTCCTTTGCCATGTCCTCATCTCTCATTTATTCATTGCCTCCCCCTCCCTTCCTAACCCATTCCTTCTAACCTTTCCATCCATCATTTCTTACCTCCCCCTCCCCAGCTTTTAAGACACTACTATACTCTTCTCGCCACTGCTGAAGTCACTGTCAATCCTCCTTCACTACTACTGAAAGACATGGGTTTATGTACTTGGAACCGTGCAGTTGCAGGTGAAGACCGGCATCAGCATGGCTGCATAACAGCAAGAGAAAGAAAGACGCAACCAGTATCAGAAGTCACAGCTAGGGTCAGATGAATGCTGAGAAACTGCGGCTGCAGGTTTGGGGAGAAGGATAGCGGCAGCTACCATGAGAAGCAAGCAAGCAGCGACTGCAGGAGGATATGACAGATGGGTCAAAAAAAATCACCCCCAAAACACCCACAACCAACCAAACCAGCATTTGCCGCTTGTGCACAATTTAGTAAACCATTTTTAATAGAATGCACTTTCTAGACCAAGAGGCTATGACAAGCATCTCAAAAGCAGGGCGGTAGATTCATACATTAGAAACCATTTTTTCACAGAACGGATGATTTATATGTGGACTAGCCTCCATAGAAAGCAGTGGAAAGCGTAAAAAGAAGAAATCAGAACTCTTAGTGATAAGCTGGTTGAGTAAAGGGTAATTTTTGACAAAACGTAGACTGATGTTATCTGTATTTTTAACACCTTGCAAAAATTCCTGGGATTTGTAGGTTGAGAACAGCAAAGCCCAGAATGTCAAAAAGAATATGGTTAGAAATTCTATAGCACATTTCTGAATGCTGTAGATTTCCTTTAAAAAGTAATAGCAAGTAAAATTGTACCAAATTTAAAGACAGCAGTACCAACAGGATAGAGTAGTTACACACCTGTAACTGGTGTTCTCCAGGAGCAGCAGGAATCAGTCCTCACATAAGGGTGACATCGGCGTCGACGGAGCCCCCATGCGGAGCATTTCCCCAGCTTTCAAAGAAAGCCTTTGGGAATGCACCCACACATGCACGGTCCCCTTCCTGCCCAAAAGGTGCCATCTTGCTCAGTCTAATGACATAGCTAAAAGACAGCACAAAAAAGAAAATGAACTATATACAACTGCAACTCCAAGGGGAGGAGGGAGGGTCGTGAGGACAGATTCCTGCTGCTCCTGGAGAACACCTGTTACAGGTGAGTAACTACTCTTTCTCCAGGACCAAGCAGGAAGTCAGTCCTCACATATGGGTGACTCCCTAGCTCTGGGCTACCAGGAACCCAAGCTGAAAAATAGAGCTCCCTCTAGAGCCCCAGCAACAGTGATAGAATCTTCTCTGAGACCACACCTGAACGGTAGCCCAACACCAGGGCCGGAGGGTAGGAGTTGCCTAAACCTCAAAGAGATTACGGAGTACCGCTTGCCCGAAAGCACTGTCCCTACGGGACTCCCTCTCGAGGCAGTGGTGGTCTGCAAAAGTCTGGCTTGAAGACCAAGTAGCGGCCCGGCAGATGTCTGCCAACGGAACAGAGCGGAAGTGAGCTACTGATGCGGCCTTTGCCCGAACTCGGTGGGCCGTGACTCGACCCTCCAGGGAGAGGCCGGCTGACCTGTATGCCCAGGCGATACAGTCTGCGACCCAGATGGACAACGTACGCTTAGTGACAGGTAACCCCAATTTATTAGGGTCAAAGGAAATGAAGAGCTGAGAAGCCCTTCTATGCCCCTGCATATGTTCAAGGTAAAAGGACAGCGCCCTTCTACAATCCAGGGTATGCAAGACAGTCTCTGCTCTACTGGCGTGCGGCCTGGGAAAGAAGGTCGGAAGAACCACCTCCTGGTTGAGGTGGAAGGAGGACACCACCTTTGGAAGGAACTTAGGATGAATCTGCAAGACTACCCTGTTCCTATAGAACCTGGTATACGGCCTATCCGAGACCAGGGCCTGAAGCTTGCTCACCCACCTAGCTGAGGTGAGTGCCACCAGGAACAATACCCTCCAGGAGAGGAAATGTAAATGGCATGTTGCCATCGGCTCAACAGGTGGGCGAGTCAGTTGATGCAAGATCACATCGAGATCCCACTCAGGAGCAGGTGGACGTATAAAGGCTTAAGCAGAAGCAGGCCTCTTAGAAAGCGGGACACCAGAGGGTGGCCTGAGAGAGATTGTCCATCCACCTGCAAGTGGTGAGCTGAGAGGGCACTGAAGTGAACCTGGACAGAGTTGGACTGAAGGCCTAGGTTGGAAAGGTGGAGCAGGTATTGAAGCACCACCTGGACAGAGCAGGAGAAGGGGTCCTCTTGCTGTTGAGAACACCAAATACAGAACCTACACCACTTTAGAGCATAGGCCTTCCTGGTGGAATGTTTCCTGGAGGCCAACACCACCTCTTCAACCTCCCTAGATAGGAGCAAGGGAGCAAGGACTAGCCTTTCAGCAGCCACGCCATCAGATTGAGAGATTTGAGGTTGGGATGCAAGAGGGACCCCCGGTCCTGAGTCAGAAGGTCGGGTTGCAACCCCAGAGGAAGTGGAATATCCATCGCCAACCGCAGAAGAGGGAACCACGGCTGCCTGGGCCACCTGGGGGCTATCAGGATCACCGTGGCTCGGTCCTGCTGGATTTTGAATAGAGTCCGGGCCACCAGAGGTGTGGGAGGAAAGGCATACAAGCAGGCTCCCTGACCAAGGGATCAGGAAGGCATCTGGCACTGTTTGCAAGGGATGCGGTTGCTTGGAACAGAACCGGGGTAGTTGCCTGTTGAGCGGACTGGCAAAAAGATCCATGGTGGGAAGACCCCACTTCAGAAAGATCTTTTGCACCACCAGAGGATCCAACCGCCACTTGTGAGGCTGCAGGAGTCTGCTGAGTCTGTCCGCCAGGTAGTTTTCCTGGCCTGGGAGGTCGACTGCCTTGAGGGTCATGCCCAGGGTGACAGCTCAGGAGCAGAGAGCTTGTGCTTCCAGGCAGAGAAGCCTGGATCCCGTGCCTCCCTGTTTGTTGACATAGAACATAACCACCTGGTTGTCCGTCTGAATTAGGACAGACTGGTGAGAGAGGATCTGAGAGAAAGTCCGCAAGGCCAGCTGAATGGCCTTCAATTCCAACAGGTTGATCTGCTGGGCGGCCTCCCATAGAGACCACAGGCCTTGGGTGCAGGCTCCCTGGCAGTGAGCCCCCCAGCCCTGCAGGGAAGCATCGGTTGTCAGTACCTGAGTGTGTGGGGAGGCCTGAAAAGGAACACCCCTGACCAGATTTGGGAGATGCCGCCACCAGCGTAAGGAGTCCACCAAGGGTTTGGACACCTTTATTCTGTCTGACAACTTCCCTGTGGCCTGCAGCCACTTCATTCTGAGGTACCACTGAGCCAGCCTCATGTGCAGCCGGGCATGTGGGGTGACCTGCACTGTGGAAGCCATGTGACCTAAGAGCCGGAGGAAGTTTCTGGCCGAGACCAGAGAGTCTGCCCGAAACTGACCGGCCAACTTCATGAGCCTGTGAGCTCTGTCCACAGGCAAAAAGGCTTTTGCTTGGAGGGTATCCAACTTGGCCCCTATGAATTCCACGTCTTGTGAGGGGACCAAAGTGGACTTTGGGAAGTTTATAACGAACCCCAGGTGCTGAAGCAGGGATATGGTTCTGCAGGTGGCCTGTTTGGACTCTTGTGGAGACTGGCCTCTGATTAGCCAGTCGCCCAGATAAGGGAACACAAAGATTCCCTGGTTCCTGAGGTAGGCCGCAACCACCGCCAGGCATTTTGTAAAAACCCTAGGGGCGGAGGTGAGGCCGAAAGGAAGCACTCTGTACTGGAAGTGCCTTCCTCCCACCACAAATCTGAGGAACTGTCTGTGGCTTGGATGGATGAGGATGGGAGTATAAGCATCCTTCAGGTCTAAGGAGCATAGCCAATCTCCCCTGCTGGAGGTAGGGCAGTAAGATTCCAAGGGTAAGCATCTTGAACTTTTCCCTCTCCAGAAACTTGTTCCGATTTCGCAGGTCGAGGATGGGTCTGAGGCCTCCTGTTCTTTTTGGTACCAGGAAGTACCTGGAATAGAAGCCTTGCCCTTCCAGGTGGTGAGGCACCGGTTCCACCGCCTGGTCCCTCAGTAGACCTTCCAACTCCTGAAGGAGTAAGTTTCTGTGCAGAGGGGGTCTTGGAGGCTCCCCTGGAAAGTAGGAGGGGGGTATCTGGGTGAAGTGGAGCAGATAGCCCCTTTCGATGATACTTAACACCCAAGTATGCCCTGTGATGGCTGGCCATCTGTCTGCGTACAGGGTCAGCTGACCTCCTGTGCCCTGGAGAGGAGAGGCTATGCTGGCATAGTCAAAAACCCCCTCCCTGCTGAGCAGGAGCCGGAGTAGGAGGCTTGGGGGCCTTCTGCCTACGGGGCCCATGACCCTGCCCCTTGGCCTGCTGGCCCTGTTGGGGAGCTGCAGAGGCCTGGTAGTGAGGGTAGGTTTTATAGGCAGTGGTCTTCCTCGGGTAAAAGGTCTTTTTCCCCGAGCCCTTCTTTTTATGAGAAGGGGCAGAGGTCTTTCTGGACAGCCTTGTCCGGGTAAGAGTCTCTGTCTCGAGCTCTGCAGCCTTTTCGGCCATGGGCTTGCCAAAGAGGTTTTCACCTCGGCAAGGGACACTGACCAACCTGTCCTGTACCCACGGCTCGAGGTCCGAGGATTGTAGCCAGGCCTGACGGCGTGCACCGATGCCGGCCCCTGCTACTTGGGCCGAAGCCTCAAATCCATCGTAGGCTGCTCGAGAAATAAAATTTGAGCACTCTCGAATACCAGAAGGCCTTGAACCTCTGCAAAGGTTCCTCAGACAGACCAGCAGAGAACACAGCAATCTCCTTTGTCAGGTCTCGAAGGTACATGCCCATGTACAGCTGGTAGGTCTGGACGCGGCAAGCAAGCATAGAGCCCTGGAAGCACTTTCTACCTAGGGCATCCAGGTTCCGGGCCTCCCTGCCGGGAGGCACCGAGGAGTGCATCTTCTGACTCTTCAGGCGATGCATGGCCGATTCCACCACCATGGAATGGTGCGGTAGCTGTGCCTTCTGAAACCCAGGGCTCTTGCAGACTCGACAGATGGAAATCGACCCGCTTGCTTAGAACCGGCATCGAGGCCGGCGCCTCCCACATGCGGAAGAGCAATCGCTCCAGCATCGGAGGAACCGGGACAGTAAAGGCCTCCTTGGGAGGAGAGTCATACTGCAGAGCATCGAGCTCCTCGGCTCGAGGCTCTTCCTCGGGGTCTGCTGGGAATGCCAGTGCCTTGGCCATGTCCCGCACAAAATCCGAGAACCTAGTATCCTCCGGGGGGGACCTAGTCCGAGGCTCGGAGCCCGGTGAGTCCGAAGGGATGCACCATCCGGAAGGGGTCAGGGGACTCCTCCTCCTCTGTCTCCCAAGCCGATTTCTCCGAGGAGGAATCGAGCGGCTCCGAGTGGGTGAGCATCAACGCCATCTGCCCAGACGCCGAGGGAATCGGCGTCGACGACCTCGGTCCCGAACGGGAGGCTGAGGGTGACCGCGGCCGAGGATCAACTCGAGTTCGCATGGTCTCGAGGATCGGCTCGGACGTCGATGTCCCGGTGGTTGGGGCAGATGCGTCGGTGAGACCAGCGATCAGCACCCGCTGCTGCTCCATGAAGGCAGACAATCTGCTCTCCAAGGCCGTCAACCTGAGTCCGAGCTCAGGAGACCCAGCAGCCTCCGACTCGGACCCGATGGCGCCGGGCCCGACGTCGGCTCCCCCGGAGGAGAGTCCACGAAGACTACAGTACTCACGTGACTCGGGGCCTCCGACTCCACACGAGGATGCTTTGCAGGCCTCTCCGACTCCGAAGACCCGGGACGGCGATCAGGGCTATGCGACCTGGCCCTCGAGGAGCCAAGAGCGTCCACTGATGCAGCCCTCGTGGGTTTCTTCTTCCTTCGGTGCTCCCTCAAGGGGGACTCCCTTTCAGAGGAGCCCCGACGATGCTCGGGGTCAGACTCCCGAGACGTCGAGCCTCTGACGAAGTCCAGACCGTCCAGAGGCAGACTCGGAGAAGATCTTCTCACGCTGGTGCTGACGGCTCCGCAATGCCTTGGAAGACATTTTGCCACAGGGACTGCAGACCATAGAATCGTGGTCAGGACCCAGGCACCGGAGGCAGCAGTCATGTGTGTCGGTGAGAGACATCAGTTTCTTGCACTGATCACACTTCTTAAAGCCACTGGCAGCCATTAGGGGAAAAAGGGCCCCTGCAAGATCAAAAAATTGGGCTGCCAGGGAAAAGAAAAAAGGCGCGAACGCAGTCTCTAAGGACAAAAACCGAAAAAGAGAGATCCGGGCTCGGCATCGGTGTACTGAGTCCAGGCGGGAAAGGAACCGACATCGAACCGATGAAAAACTCGACCCAACGCAGGAAAAATCAACTTTTTTCACAGGTGACAAGGACAGGCGTCCGTAGGGCTCCGCGGAAAAAAGCAGACTGAGCAAGATGGCACCTTTGGAAGGGAAGGGTACCGCGCATGCGTGCCTGCATTCCCAAAGGCTTTCTTTGAAAGCTGGGGAAATGCTCCGCATGGGGGCTCCGTCGACACCAACGTCACCCATATGTGAGGACTGACTTTCTACTTGGTCCTGGAGAATCAGAAGTAGCTGACTTTTGGTAGAAGATAAATTTTGCATACCAATATTTACTGAGTAGGAATCAGTTTGTAGAAAGGAGTCCAGATTATTCTTGTGCCTATTTGTTGGAGCAGTATTTGCAGGATCTTTTTTTTTTAAACCATGAATGTTATAGCAGACAGCTATTTCATGCCTGGAGGGCTGGCCCAAGGGTTTCTGCTGCCCTAGAAATGTCTGCCCAGCACTAGTTGCACCCCCTCACCCTGGCATCCATCATCTTTTTCCCTTATCTTTTTGGTGGTGGGACGACAGCACTACAGCCCTTCAACCATTTTTCAAAGAGGTACAAAGGCTCTGAGCAAGCTGCTTTGGTGCAACCGGGAAGGGGGGGGGGGTGGAGGGAGAGGGGGACCTTGAAGCACTTGCGCATGCATGGCCCGTCACTCCTGCCCTCTCCGACACAAACTTTCTTTCAAGGGGTCCAGAGTGGCGGGCCACGAGTGTGTGCATGGGTGCTTCAACGCCTACCACAGCACTGAAGCAACTTGCACTGCTGTCCACCAGGGTCTGCCACCCTGAATGCAAAAAAGAAAGACTTACTAAGCAGGTGGTCACCAGAAAACAGACGTATTTAAAACACAGGAGCCAGACATAAAAAGGCAGGCAAAAGAAGAGAATGAAAAGAAATCTGTTCATAATAAAAATGTGTTTCCTTTTATTTTAAAATCACACAAAAATATAAACTTATTTAAAAGTTAGACCAGGCCCATAAGTACCATCACAAAAGCCTCACTTTATAAAAAGATTATAAATGGAAAGAAATACTTTAAATATTTTTTTAAACTTCCAATGCAACATGCCAGCATGAAAAATGCGAGTTCCTGCTAAGTGTTTAAACCACCTAGAGAGATGAGCTCTAGTGTTCGCCACGCTATGAGAAATACATTTCTCTTCACAGAAGAATGCAGAAAGGAAAAAGGTCCAAGGTTTACTGTGCAGCTGGTAAGAAATAAGCTGCAAACAGTTGGTGAAAGAAATACCATCTTATTGCAGAATCAGATGTGTTTTCACAGTAGGACATTTCTCCAGGGAGAAGAATGAAATGTTGTTCCTCGGGTTCAGCGTCGATGAGGTCAAACCTCAGATCAGTTTTCATGGTGATGACATTTTGGGCCAGTTCAAATCAAGGGGGCAAAAGCAGATGTTGACATCACTTTAATAGTCCCCAAAAATCCAAAGAATGTTCACTCCAGATAAACCAAGATTTACTCTCCTGCAAAACAAAGTTTCATTTCTGTAATAAAAGTCAACCTGGGATGTATTATCTTAAAACCAGACTAATTCATCTTGCCTTTTTGAAGGAGAAAATCCCATCCTCTTATAATTCACAGAAAACACTTAATAGTTAAAACACAAATAAATGGTATAAAAAAACCCCTTCAAGCCTTATCTAAAAAGCGGACTAAAGATTCAGCATTCTATACAGTTACACAAACTAACAAAAAGTGACTTCTGAACATTACAGAACTATCCACAGCCTACAGTCACAAAAATCCCATAAATTTAGCTTTGGTTTCCCTTCCATCGACTTTAGTGATTGGCACACTGCTGTCAGAACTCCCAGTATACAAAACTGTGGTAAGCTTTGGCATTACCATGTCTCGGTTTACCTAATAAAAATGAAAGCAGTGGTCTCCAAACCCAGGAGCCTGTGAGACCATTACAATATCTCTGCAGGACAAAGAAAAGAAAAAAATAAATAAAAAAAAATCTTCCTACTGCTACAATCCTTGCAAGCAGAATACAGAGACCGCTGTAGAGGCCGCAGAATCAGTAACTGAGGACTGAAGATGTAGCAGCGGTGAGAGTGGGACTAGAAGCAACTGTGCAGCCTGAAATCAATAGCAGCTATGTGGGAGGGATCAAAAGTGATTGTGCAGACTAGAAAGAGCTGTGGGGGCCATAGTGGTGGTGGTAAGGGTGTGATCAGAAGCATCTGTGGAGGCCAAAAGTAGGAACGCCAGGACTAGCCTCAGTTTGCAGGACCAAGAACAGCACTTCAGTATCAATGGATGAAGAAAGGGAGAGGTTAACATTAGGGACTAGTTGGAGCCAGAGAGAAATACTGTTGGGGACTTGCAGAGGTGGGGGGAGGAGAAGGGGGCGTGCAGAGAGAAACATACTGGTAGGAACTGGCAGAAAGGAGAAGAGAGGCTGCTGGGATCAGCCTTGGTGCAGAGGGAAGGAGGACAGGGAAGAGGGGTGGGATGAACTAGGTGTCCCTGAACGTTTTGAAGGTTAGTAAAGGATCCATGCAACCAAAAATGGTTGGAGAACTTCTGAACTAGAGAATAAAGGGTGGCACATGTAAGCAGATGACCTCAACGTGCAACTTCAAGCAAGGAAGAAGTCTTGTATAGACGAAACAGAATCACGTAGGGTGATTTGAAGTATATTGGCTCTCAAGAAATAAACCTACTCCTGTTTTGATTACACTTAATGTGGTGTCAATTCTTCACCTCGCTCTTTGGTTCCCCTTTGTAGTTTTACGAGTGTGTTGCTGCTCTCGTTTGAGACTATGTGTGTTTTTTGTGGCACTGTGTTTTCCTCTTGGAAAGATGATGTTCTCAATTATGATGAAGTCTTGAAACAAAAGCTACCAAAAGAATCATTCTTTGAAAAGGATGGCAGATGGGAGGAACTTGTATGGCTGATACAGAAAAGTTAGCATTTTGCATCCCTACTGAAAAATAGTACAGAGCCAAGATGATTCTGAGAGGCCTTAGAATTTCTGAGGCGCCAGGAATGTTCTTGGATAAATGATACATTTTAAATAAATGTTCCTTAGATTTAATGATTTTATTAATTGATGTATCTGAAAAGAAAGCAGATTTATGCAAACAGAAACAGATGAGAAACTAGATACAATGAAAGAACAGGATCCGCGATATTATAATCTAAAATAATGTTGCCATAAAAACCCTGCTGACTATTGAAGAGATGAATAAAAGAGAAATTTCAGAGAAATAAGGACTATAAAAAAAAGTACCGTTTACCAATGGAATAAGAGTAAAAATAGATTTACCAGGGTCCCTAGGAGAAGAATTCGTTTTTCAAGAGAAAAAAAAAAAAAACAACAACTAATGAGGACGGTTCACGAAATAGGGCCCCACAGAATAGCGATAGAAAAATAGGGCATGCGAGGAAAAGGATTAAGAGTAATTTGATTGAAATAGACCCTCTGCACACCTGTTTTCATTGAATGCAAAACAGATACTGCAGGTTTTTCACAATGACAAGTTATGAAAGGGAGTAGGTGGAAGTAGTAGTCAGAAAGCCAAAATAGAGTCCAGGAGAATAGACTTTCAATACAGGGACATAAGCCTTTGGCAGCACATTAGGATGAGACAAAACATGACAAATATCAGATTTTTTGTACTGAAGGTAGTATATATATTGTGTGTGTATACCACCTTCAATGGTATATGATATGATATATATATATTTTTTTTTTTTTGCCTATTTATTTTTTATTTTTATTTCTTACTTTATTATTTTTTATGTGTTTTACCTTTTATTTTGTTTATTATTTTAAATTTTTGGAATTTGTCTCTTTGGCTCCCCCCATAGCTATGTGGAAGTATAATGATTTCTCTGCGGGTAAAGGATGGCACCGGTTTCACGATGACTCTTAGACATACTGTCCTCTATCTTTAAAATTTTGATGATTACAATATGTTCCTTAGGAGTTATAAATGATGATACAGTTTTTAATAGGATGTGATTTGTGTTGACAATATCAATTCTAAAAGGATATGTATGGATATACAATATTGGTATTTTCTATCCAACGTGGCTACCCTATTGGGAACACTGATATTAGCAATGTGTTTTGATCCTTAGCATTGATGTCATGGCGTTTTGATTGAAGAAATGTAGCTATGAATTAATCTTTTGAAATACTGTGCCTCTAAAACGTTCACATCAGTAATTTATTCTGACAGTGTAGTTTTGTAATTTTTCCCAAGCTAGGGCTCTGTTTAAATAAGGCATCTGGTGGATTTTTTTTTTAAACCGTTTTCAATGACCCAGTGAGATTTCTGTGTGTGGACGATCAAGCGTGGTAAGTACTTATGACAAAGCTACTTGTGTTGATATGGACAGCTTAATCTTTTTAACATGATTGGGGATATTACTGGAATTCATACAACTGTTCCTGAAATACGAGTTGTCACTAATCTTCTACTCAATTATCTGTTGAGAAAAAAAATATGAAGTTTGGCTCTTTATAAATGGAGTTTTTAATTAAATTAAATCGGCACTTCTCATACTATTGATGCAATTCCATTAAATGTGCTTTTGAATCTATATTGAATCAACTGATATTTTTAAAATTATTGATATATTATCAAGTTTATTACTACTTTAATAGAAGCTGCACATTTGTCTGTTTTCTGGAGTGGAAGCCTTCAGTAAGTTTTAAGCTTTTGTCCAGATGTTTTTAAAACAAATTTTAACACTATGGGTACCACCTATGATTTGGATATATTCCAAAATAATTCACTTAACCCTCCATTACATTTGAAGGCCTGGCAATTTACTTCTGGTCACACTGCCAAGAAACCTCAGGGGCTACTGGGTTGCCAGGAGTCACTATTGACTCAAAGGCATGCAATGCAGTCCCTGTTTCTCTATCAATAGAGTATTAATAATGTGTTTGATTTGCATATTTAGTCATGATTGTTCGATATGTGATGTTTTATTCAGACTTACATAAAAACATAAAATAAAAACATAAGTATGTACTCAAAATAACCAAAGATCATTATTAGTAAGATGTTTCTATTGAGAGTACACAAATATTACGTTTTGATTACTGTGGATGGATTAACATAATATACACATTTAATTTTGTTTTTGAAATGTTTAAGATCATATACCCCTGAAGAAGTCTTGACTAAGCACGATTATGTAAGAGTGGTTTGAAGTATATTGGCTTTCAAGAAAGAAACCTACTCCTATTTTGATTATACCTAGTGTGGTGTAAGAATTTTTCACCTCGCTCTTTGGTTCCCCCCTTTGCTGTTTTGCGAGTGTATTGCTGCTCTCATTTTGGACCACAGCGGGGTATAGTGGTATACAGAACCTAAGCTATCTAATAAAAATAACTGGAAAGCAATGAATGCAACACACTAGCAGTTTAAGCAATCAAGTTCTGGATTTGCAAACCCTAATGGTGGAAATAGATTCAGATATTGTTGCCATCATAGGAACATGGTTCAATGAGTCCATTGCAGACTATCATCTTTTTAGAGGGCATAGAGATAGCTGAAAAGGTGGAGTAGCAGCTCTTTAGGTGAAAGAGTGGCTGAAATATAGATGACATGGGGAAAGGAGGAAGCAATATGGATCATCTTGGAAGAGAAGATGACAGCCATCCACACGGATGTCGTCTACAGACCTACAATACAAAGATGGGGGAAATGAACATCTGGCCACAGATATTCAAAAGCTGGGAATGAAGGCAGAGGTGCTGTTGCTGGAAGATTTGAACTTGCATATCTCACATCTGCAGAATCTACGCAGAACGACGCCTTCCGAGCGGTTCTACTCGGACGAATGTTGATGGAACCCCACAAGGGAAGGTGTAACACTACATCTAAGGAGGATACTTACTAAAGAGCGTTAGCTATTATCACATGGGGGTAGACTAAATAAAGCCATGGTGACAGTTAATGTGGTCGAAATGCAGCTATCGCAGGCAACTTTCTGCAGTTGCTTCATTTCGCATAGAAAATAGAGGGGGGGGGGGGAGTAGGATCAGGGCAGGGAAAAGGCGTGGTGATAGAAGGCAATCAAAGCGCGGGCACTTGTCATGCGCTGGCTTTCCGAATCACCACTATTGTGGCTGCTGCCAACTGGTAGTGACGGCAGCACACTGATCTCCCGCATCAGCACCAAGTAACAAACCCCCCTTTCAGCACCAACCGCCCCCCCCCCCCAGGAGAGCACCCAACCCCTACAAGATGCTGACCTAGGGGGAGGGGCATCTTCAGACCCCCACTCTCCAAAACACAGATCCCAGTTAGTCAGCCAGGCCCCCCAGAACCTCACCCCCCCAAAACACAGATCCTTAGTCAAAACGGGCCCCCCCAGGACCCTCCTAACCCCCAGCCCTTACCTTAATGGTCTACAGTAGTCCAGCGGAAAGGAGGCAAGAGCAGTCGCCCTCTTCCTGTTCCTGTCCTATAGGAAATGGCATTGGTCTTATATGCTGTCCCTTAGCAGCAAGAGTTGTATCTTATCACTAGGGGGCAGCAGAGGGAGACTGGCACCATTTTGTATAGCGCCAGAGACTGGGCAGGATTTTGGGGGGGGGGCGGGGGACGACTGCTACTGCCCCCTTCCACTGGATCACCATGGTAAAGGCCGGGAAAAAGGGGAGAACTCAACTGAATAGGCAGGATATGCGTTTCGACAGGGGAAGGGGGGCCCTGGCACTCCATTTGCAAAACGGGTGAGGAGGGGAGGTGGGCAGGTTGGCAATGCCCAGCAAGGAGGACAGAGAAACTACTTAGTCTTTCCTCCCCTTGCTCCCTCCTCTAAAAGTACAAAAAAAAAGCAAGAGGAAAAGGAAACCAATATGGCTCTCCAAGAAATTAGCTGATAAAGTGTGTGAGGTAACGAGTCTGGGAATTGATTGGTTTAAAATTAGTGGTCCTGGGGGCTCCCCAGCTAGTTGAGTTTTCAAGATATCCACAATGAATATACATGAGAGAGATTTGCATACAATGGAGGCAGTGTATGCTGATCTCTCACATGGATATTCATTGTGGATATCCTGAAATATGGCTGGCTGGGAAGCCCCCAAGACAGGTTTGAGAGCACTTAAAGTTCAGGACTGCCTCTGCTATACAAGTTGTCAATAATGCAGATAACTCATAGCTACTGTTGATATGTAACAGTGATGGTCCAGTAACATCTCCACTAAGTTCTGTAACAAGCTTGATCACCAAATTTCTTGTCTGCAGAACACAGTAATTGATCCTTTACCAACAGGCAAGTAACACTTCTGAGAAACAAGTCAAAGCTGTCAAAATTTAAGTATTAGCTCCAATGGACTTTTTTTTTCTTATGCTGTGGTGTAATTTGATTTAATGCATTTTTATTCCGCTTTTACCAACCAACCGAATTCAGGGCAGATAGCAATAAGTCAAAAAATTACACAAAGGACAGCAGTGAAGATTTCTACCTACCCCAGCATTCCAGATTCTTTTGTCTTGATGATGTACAGGAACATTAATAAGGTGTGAAACAAGTTGTTCCTACCCTAATCAAAAGAAATAAACATTAAAGCCTTTATTTTAGTTCTAGATGTTTCCTCAGTGGTACATGTTCTGAACGTCCAGTGATTAGGGGGTGGTGAAATTTTACTTACCATTAATTTGCTTTCCTGGAATCCTATTAGACCAGTCCAGACTAGTGGGTTGTGTCCTCCTGCCAGCAGATGGTGAGACAGAGAAATCACAGCAGCTTTGTGACATCACCCTTGTTATATATTCCTGCACCCTAGGGGATCAGCTTCAGTATCACTGGCAAGCATCAGGACTTCAGAACAGACCAAGAACAAGGCATACCAGACAAAGTTGAACAGAATATGAACAGAAAACCAACTGAACCAAACCAAGGCTCCTGGTCGAGAAATATGCACAAAACAGAGTCGAGGACACTGAAAACGGAAGAGTATGTACACACCAAATTTGTTATGTCGCCACCATATTGCCTAAAATCTCTTGGAAGCAGCGACAAGAATAGCCCAGGGTGGGTCCTGGACTGGTCTAGCAGGATTCCAGGAAAATTAATTAACCGTGAGTAAAATTTCACCTTCCAAACCATCCTGCTAGACCAGTCCAGACTAGTGGGGAGTAGCAAAGCTACACCACCATAGGATGGAAAGAGACAGCGGCAGCCAAAACAGTGGCTCCAAAGAGAAGTTGTTTCCCTGGTAATGGTAAGTGGTAATGACGAGCAAATGTAGACAAGGACGGCGATGTGGACGCCCTACAAATATCAAGTAGTTGCACCCACAATCTTTTGGCCTGAGCATGAATAGTATGTGCCCGAAGCCCAATGGGAACGGGCTTATTCTGAAGGATATAGGCCGATTCAGTAGCCTGCTTAATCCAGTGCACAATGGTAGCTTTGGAAGCACCCCTCTCACCTTCCGGGGACCGGCAAATAAGACAAAGGAGGTTGAAAAGGCGAAAGGGATTAGGAACCTTGAGATATCAGCACAAGACCCTGCTGACGTCCCGAAGATGTAGGGCTTGCTTGAGACCTGAACCCTGATCATCTAAGAAGGCGGGAAGGGAAATAGACTGATTAAGATGAAAATTTGGAGAGGACCTTTGGCAAAAAAGGCCTGTAGTGTACGAATGGTAACTCCTTTCAACAAAAAGAACAGGAAGGGATCCTGGCAAGAGAGGGCCCAGAGCTCCGATATACATCAGGCAGACATAACTGCCACCAGAAAAACCGCCTTGAAAGTCAGATTTTTAAGGGAGGAGGCGCGGATTGGCTCAAAGGTGCATGAGTTAGAACGTGTCTTTTGGGGAAACTGCTAGGTACGTATAACCTAGATTGGCCACTGTTGGAAGCAGGATACTGGGCTTGATGGACCTTGGTCTGACCCAGTATGGCAAATCTTATGTTCTTATGTAAGAAAAGATCCCAGGCCGGAAACATGGGCCGGGTTGGCAGATGCAGGGACTGAACTCACCGCAGAAAACAAGCGATGTCCGCATGAGAGGTGAGGGAGTTCCTCAAACGGTACCCCGAAAGAACGTCAAGGCAGCGACATGCACCTTCAATGAGCTAAGGGCTAAACCCCGATCAAACCCATTCTGGAGGAAGGACAGAATAACCGGCACATCCACTTACCAAGGAAGATGGATTGCTGGGAGTACAGGAAGAGAAGGGATGTCAAACTCAAGCGTAGGCCTGAGAAACTGAGGGCTGCCTTGACCTAAGCAACATGGAGAAGACCTGCGGGGAATACCCTTTGCACTCTAGGTATAAATGCCGCTCAAGAGCCAAGCCGTAAGGATGGGGTCACCCATGAAAATAGGCCCCTGATGTAGAAGGCCCCGCCTCATGCCGAGAGGCAGGGGTGACTCTGAGCAGGCGAACCAAATCGGCATACCAGGGTTACTGTGGCCAATCTGGTGCCACTAGGACTACTCGGCTGGGATGAATCTCTAAGCGCCTTAAAACTCAGTGGCCAAGGGGGAAAAATACAGAAGTTGGGACAGGGACCAGGGCATCCGAATCCTGTGCTCACAGCTCCTTCCATCAACTGAAGGAGGATAGTGTCTTGGCATTGGAAGAGGTTGATGAGGTCCAGAGCTGGGCAACCCCACTGGCGCACAATGGTCACAAAGGCCCACGGAGCGAATTCCCACTTGCTGGGATCCAGCATGTGACTGAGGAAATCCGCCTGAATGTTCTCCACCTCCGCTATATGCTGGGCTGAGAGGGCACGGAAGTAATGCTCTGCCCAGAGGAAGAGAAGGCTCATTTCTCAGGCCACCCCTGGACACTTTGGTTCCGCCCTGCCAATTGAGATAAGTCACTGTGGTTGATTTGTCAGAGAGAATCCATACTGCGCGGTCTTGAAGGAGAGTGAAAGGAGTGTAGGGCCTGACAGACAGTCTATGACTCGAGTCAATTGATTGTCCAGGTGGACTTGCGAGCTGACCAAGAGCCCTGTGCCATCTCTCTCAAGTGCACTCCCCAGCCCCCCCTAACTGGCATCAGTAGTCAGAACCACCTAATGCGGGGTGTCCGAGGGAATGCTCCTCAGCAGGTTCAGAGGACAAAGCCACCATCTAAGGATGCGACGTGCTGAAGGTGTAGACGAGCCCAATAATTCTGGCTGGACAGGGACTAGCAGGACAGCAGAGCGCATTGCACTGGGCGCATGTGTACTCAGGCCCAGGGAACTATGTCAAGAGTGGCTGCCATGGTGCCGAGAACTTGAAGATAGTCCCAGTCTGTAGAAGCTGATAGATACTGGAAGATGTGGAGCTGAGAGCAGAGCTTCCCGCACCGATCTTTGAGTGAGAAAAATGCGACCCCCACTGTGTCAAAACGAGCTTCCAAGAAGTCGAGCAACCGAGTCGGCAGAAGATGGCTCTTGGTGTGGTTGACTACCCAGCTAAGATGACTGAGGAAACCGACTACCCAAGATACTGCGGATTGGGCCTCCTAATATAACTTAGCTCAGATAAGCCAGTCATCAGGTAAGGGTTGACCCGGATGCCTTGGCATTGTAGCGCCGCTGCCACCACACGACCTTGGATAAGGTCCTGGGTGGCCATGGCGAGACCAAATGGCAGCGCTCAACCTAGCACTGAAAGCCGCAAGTACTGCTGGTGCTCCAAGCGAATGGGAATATGAAAATATGCTTCCAACAAATCCAGGGAGGCAAGGAATTCTTCTGGGCTGACCATCTGGATGACGAATCAGAGTGTCTCCTTTCGGAAGCGCGGCAAATGAAGGCAGAAATTGACCCCCTTGAGGTCCAAGATGGGGTGGATGAAACCATCCTTCCTGGGCACCACAAAGTAGATGGAATAGTGGCTAAAGCCTCTTTGGAAATAGAGACCAGACGAATAGAGTGCAGTTGGAGCAAGCGCCAAAGTATCCAAAGCACGGTCACCTTCTTAACTGAGGAGCCGCATGGGGAAAACAAGGAAAATTATCGAGGCAGGCTCAGCCAAGTCAAGAGCATGGCCTCTTGAAACCACCTCGAGCACTCACTTGTCCAAGGTTATTTGGGTCCATTTACAGGAAAAGAGAAGCAGCTGGCCTCCCGCAGGTGGCACCCAGGAATTGACCCCAAGTCACTCAATGGGAGGGACCCGAGAACTTGCTGGTTTTGGAGTAATTATCCTTGTTGCAACAGATTCCCCGAAAGGACTGCTGTCTAGCATCTGACTTGCAAGAGAAAAGAGCAAGTTTGCTGGAGCGATGGCGTCTGATGTCCCTGAAGCGTGCCCTGTAAGGACGAAAATGATGAAGCTGCAGGGTGACAAGAATTGGATTTTGGCTGGTCTTCCGGCAAGCGCTAAGGCTTGACCTCCCCCAAATCTTTCACAAACTTATCGAGATCCTTACCGAAAATAAGTCTCCCTTTGAAAGGGAACTTAGCGAGGCGTGACTTGGAAGTTGCATCAGCATTCCAATGCAGGAGCCAAAGCCAACGCCGTGCCACCATCCCCACAGTTAGTGAACAAGCAGAGACGCAGGAGATCATAAAAGGCATCTGCAATAAAGGTAGTGACTGATTCCAGGCACAGCAAGGCATGGTCCTCCAGGAGGAGTTGAAACTATCGCAGGAACACCCTTGCTACGAGCCCCCCCCCCCCACACTGCCACCTGTAGTGCCAAGGAAGGTGACTAAAAGGAGATCTTCAGAAGATCCTCCACCTTCTTGTCAATCTGATATCTAACTATGGTACTGCCTTCAACGGGAATGGCCATGTGTTTAGGGATGGCAGTCACGAGAGCATCCTCCTTAGGAAAATGCAGCCATTATCAAGGCCCTCTGGGGGGACCAGAGGTAAAGATGGCCCAAGCGCTGTATGGAGTGTAGGGAAACATCTGGACAATCCCATTCCACTGTGACCATCTGTTCCAGTGCCATGTGGAAGGGAAAAGCCTTGGATAGATTCTTAATCCCCACAATGATGGGATCCACTTGAGGCTTAGCTGGATCAGAAGGAGTCTCTGTGTGTCGGACAGGTGAAGTACCTCGGTAATCTGGGTGATGAGAGCCAGGAGTTCCTCCTTCCAGAATAGGCTGATATAGAGTCCCTCATCCCATGGCTCCTGCTCATCCTGTTGATCCTTTATTTATTTATTTAGCTGCATTTATATATCCCGCTTTGGAGGTGAAAGCTCCCCTTCCTCTCTGTCAGACACAGAGTTAAGCAAGATATACTCTGATGGGCACTCACCATCCTCTCCAGCAGGGTGCACATCCCCTGAAGGAGAGGAGGTACCCCTGAGGTGGGTAGTAGAGACTGGCAGAAGCGTCAGCTGAACTGAGCCTGGCACGCTTTCTATGCGGAGAAGGTGCAAGAGCTGGTCCCAGCATGGAGCCTGAGCAATAAAAATCCCAGGCCTGACATAAAAAGGCCGTAAATGGCTGGTCCGAACTGTCAGCATCCGGTTAAGGAGACTGTGCAAACTGTGAAGAGGAACGCTGTGGCAGAGAGGAGCTGGACTGCGAGCTATTCTCTTGGAGGAAGAGAGGAGGAAGTACTTCAACCGGCTGTTGAGAGACTGAGGGGATAAAGGATGGCAGCACAGCAGGTGACAAAGGCATGCTAGAAGAACCACCCCCCTGGTCGGCGACACACAGGCTATTGACAAGGGCTCTCTGCAGGCAACATGGCAGAAGAAAAAGAAAGGCAAAGGAAGAGCGTTTTCCCCTCACAAAATAGCTGCCGCACTGCAAGCTTTTTAGCAGAACCCTGGAAGGAGAAGGGAAAGAAATGGTGCTGGCCAGAGGAGCCCTGAAGGCTGAAAACGGTGCACAGAACCACCAAACTGCGCAGGAACTGAAAGAGGAAAAAAAACCCAGAGGCAGAGAAGCGTGAACCCGACAAACAAATTTACTTGGCGAAAGTGTGTGTGTGTGTGTGTGGGGGGGGGGGGGGGGCAGAGAAACAAGCAAAGCAGCGGCGGCAGCAAGAGGAGAGGAGGTAAAGAAACTCACTGTCCTGTGGTTCCGATGCAGAGGTCAGCTAAGAGAGTTTTGGCCACTGACAGACTGAGGTGTGCAGATCCTAGATGCCAGAGCCTGAAATTGTTAGACTTTTTTTTTTTTTTAAATATGAAGACTTTATGCAAAACAAAACAAAAGGGAATCTGGTAGGCTATGCTCGGATTGAACTGAATGAAGTGTGCAGATCAATGCAAGGGAGAGCTGACCTGGAAGGCAGCACTGTTCCGCATGAACAGGAGCGCTTCCCTTCAGAGGTGCTTTACAGATCCTCCTAACAAGAGCACCTCTGGAATCCCTGAGTAGGATCAAGGAGGCACTGTGCCGTGTACCAAAAGTCAAAATTTGAAAGGAAAGTTGCAGTGACAGAATTCTTTGGAATCCATCAGGTGTAAAGAAGTCCACCATCTGCTGAGACAGAAAAATTACTGAAGCTAACACCTAGGGGTGCAGGAATATACCACAAAGCTTCTGTGATTTCTCTATCTCACCATCTGCTGGCAGGGGGACACAACCCACTAGTCTGGACTGGCCTAGCAGGATGGTTTGGAATAATATTTTACATACACACACACATATATTCTTTTCCAAATATGAGGTGTCGCTATTTTTTAAAAATCAATATACAATTATCAGAAACTAAAAACTGTACTGCCCGCACAGAAAGCACAGTTACTTACCTGTAACAGGTGATCTCTGGGAACAGCAGGAATTAGTCCTCACATATGGTACGTCGGTACCGACGGAGCCCGTGCGGGAAAGCTCCCCAGCTTCTTAGAATAGAAGCTGTTGGGACCTCCCACTGCACATGCGCACTGCCTTCCCGCCTTCCTGAACAGCTCTCCTCAGTTTCGAGTTTATAGCTGAGTCACCAGAGAGAGGACAGGAAGATAGATAGATAAAAGATACAACTCCTAGGGGAGGTGGGTGGGTTGTGAGGACTAATTCCTGCTGTTCCCAGAGATCACCTGTTACAGGTAAGTAACTGTGCTATCTCCAGGAACAAGCAGGGAATAAGTCCTCACATATGGGGACTCCCTAGCTTAGATGCATGGGATCCCCTGTAAAGGTTCGCCATCTTCGTATGGATCTCAGGCATCCATTCTGGGAAGGTGGGCAGGAGTTGTTTAGGGAATGGAACAGGTGCTTGAGGACAGCCTGGCCAAACAAGGCATCCGGCGGGAGTCCTTGTCCAAACAGTAATGGGCTGTGAAGGTATGAACCGAGGCCCAGGTAGCGGCTCGACAGATCTGATCTATGGAAACAGAGTGCAGATGAGCCATAGAAGTTTGCCATGGCCCTCACATTGTGAGCAGTGACATGGCCTTCCAGAGAAATGTTTTTGCTCTGGTAAGCAAAAGAAATACACTGAGCAATCCAATTGGAAAGTGTACGCTTGGAGACTGGAAGTCCCAAATGGGAAGGATCAAAGGCCACAAAAAGTTGAGAAGACTTTCGATGTGGCTGAGTCCTATTAAGGTAAAAAGCGAGAGCTCTTTTACAATCCAGAGTATGAAGGTTCCTCTCTGCATTGGATGCATGAGGAGCTGGAAAAAAGACAGGTAGATATACCTCTTGATTAAGATGAAAAGGCGAGACCACTTTAGGGCATAAAGTGGGGATTCGTCCTAAGGACCACCTTATCATGATGAAATCTTGTGTAAGGTGGATTAGCCACTAAAGCCTGCAGCTCACTGATGCGGCGAGCCGAAGTGACTGCAATGAGGAAGATGACCTTCCAGGAAAGAAATTTCAAGGAGGTGGAAAACATTGGCTCAAAAGGTGGCTTCATAAGTTGACCGAGCACTAGATTCAAATCCCATGCGACCGGGGGTGGTCTGATGGGAGGTTTAGTGAGAGTCAGGCCTCTCATGAATCTTGCAACAAGAGGATGAGAGGAGATAGGTTGTCCATTTATATGTTTCAAGGATGCTGCAATAGCACTTAAATGGACTCTTACCGAATTCGTCTTGAGGCCTGCATTGGATAGATGCAGGAGATAATCAAGAAGAGAATTCAAAGGAAGTGCCAGAGGGTCAAGACCCTGCTGAGCACACCAAATGGGAAAAACGTTTCCATTTGAAAGCATAGGAACGCCTGGTAGAGGTTTCCTAGAGGCAGAAAGGATATCTTTCACTGGTTGGGAAAGGATGAAAGTCTTGAAGGCTTAAGCCTTCAGTAACCAAGCCTGAGGTGAAGGGATTTGGGGTTTGGGTGCCACAAAGTCCCCTCCTCCTGAGACAGGAGTCTGGCGCAGCTCCCAGATCCAAGTAGGATCTCTGGGAGAGCTGTAGAAGTAGAGGGAACCACACTTGGCGTGGCCAGCGTGGAGCTATGAGGATCATAGTTCCATGATCCCTCTGGAGTTTGAACAGAGTCTTGGGAATCAAAGGAATGGGTGGAAAGGCATATAGGAATGCCTGACTCCAATTCAGGAGAAAGGCGTCCGTAGCCTGAGCTCCCTGACACGGAGTTCTGGAACAGAACCGGGGAAGTTTGGATTTCCACGGACTTGCAAAGAGGTCTATGTCCGGGGTCCCCCATTCCTGAAAGATTCGGTTTATTTGGTCCAAATGTAGGGACCATTCGTGTGGCAGCAGAACTCGACTGAGCCTGTCTGCCCGAGAGTTTTGAACTCCTGGGAGATACACTGCTAGCAGGTGAATCTGATGCTCTCTGGCGAAGGCCCATAGTCTTAGAGCTTCGTGCAAAGCGACAGAGAGCCCGTCCCTCCTTGGTTTGTTTATGTAAAACATGGCCACCTGATTGTCCGTCTGAACTAGGACAGTGAGGTTGGCTAGGAGGGAGTGGAAGACCTTGAGGCGAAGGTAAATTGCTCGCAGTTCCAGAAGATTGATATGACGGGTGGTCTCCTGTAGAGACCAAGTGCCCTGAGTGGAGAGAGTTTGCAGATGGGCTCCCCACCCTGTTTGGGAGGCATCTGTTGTGAGGGTTGCTTGGTGTAGCAATGGTTGAAATGGAGCCCCAAACAACAGATTCTTGGTGGAAGTCCACCAGTGGAGGGACAAAAACAGACGATCGGAGGTTTGTATTTGGTCTGAGAGCGCTCCTGACGCCTGAGTCCACTGAGTGGCCAGGGTCCATTGAGCTGCTCTCATATGAAGACGAGCATAGGGCACCACATGCACTGTGGAGGCCATATGACCCAGTAGGCGTAGCATTTCCCTGGCTGTCAAGTGAGTGCTGGACTGAGCTTGGGAGGCCAAACTCAGGAGGCGCTGGCCTCGAACATGTGGAAGGTAGGCCCTTGCAGTGATGGTGTCCAACTGGGCCCCTATGAATTCTAGAGATTGAGTAGGGATGAGTTGGGACTTGGGAAGGTTTACTACCAGTCCCAGATACTGCAAAAGGCTCCTTGTGTGGTCCAGGGAAATCTGGGCCTGTGACTGGAGTTGGAGCTCGGATGAGCCAGTCGTCCAGATATGGGAAGACAAAGATTCCATGCCTCTTAGATATGCGGCTACGACTGCCATGATTTTTTTGAATACTCTTGGAGCAGAGGCTAGACCGAAGGGGAGTACTCTGTATTGGAAATGTTTTCCCTGAAACAGTAAGCGAAGATACTTTCTGTGGGATGGATGGATGAGTATATGTGTATACGCATCCTGTAGGTCTAGAGAACAAAGCCAGTCCTGACCCTGGAGGTAAGGAAGGTGAATGCCGTGAGAAAGCATTTGAATTTCTCCTTGAAGAGAAATTGTTCAATTCTCTCAGATCTAGGATTGGTCTGAATCCCCCTGTCTTCTTTGGAATGAGAAAATAAGGGGAGTAGAAACCGGACCCTTGTTGAGGAAGAGGAACCTCTTCTATGGCCCTTGGGCAAGAAAGAGAGGAAACCTCTTGACCCAACAGGGTTAGGAGAGATGGGGGAGAATTGAATGGTCCTCACCTATGATGGGGAGGAAGGCTGGAGAAATAAGTTTGTAACCCTCTCGAATGATAGAGAGGGTCCATTGTTCTGTTGTGATTTGGTTCCCATCTGGGAGCAAAGTGAACCCAACCTTCCGGGTTTGGTGAGAGGTTGTGGTTGTGTTAGAACCTGAAGTGGCAAGTTCCCTAGGAGCTAGTCAAAACCCCTGATGGGTTGGAGCCTGCTGAGCTTCAGTAGCTGCTGCAGGGTTAGCTCGTGCTTGTTTGGATTTCTGACGCTTTAGCAGTATAGCGAGGTTGAGAAGACCTGCTGGGCCAGTATTTTGAAGCAACTCTGGCCTTCTTATAGTAAGGCCTTTAAAAGACTTTTCTTAGTAGGAATTGAAGTGGACTTTGAAAGTCTTTTCCAAGGTGGCATTTTCAGCATCCATCTGGGTGGCTTTGATTTGCCACTCTTCCCCAAATAAGTTCTCACCTGTACAGGGCAGATTCCGTAAGCCATCTAGAACCCAAGGTTCCAGATCAGAGGCCTGGAGCCAAGCAAGACGTAGGGCTGCAATAGCAATGCCCGAAGCCCTACTGGCTCCCTCAAGGAATCATATGCTGCCCTATATTAGAGAACTTAGAAACCTCTAAGAGTTGTTTCACTAGGGAAAGGAATCCCTGCTTTTTATCCTCACCCATAAATTGGGCAAAATGCCGAAACTTTTTGGCAATTTCATCCAGGAACATGCCCATATAGAGACTGTAGGAATTAATACTGGCTATAAGCATACTAGCCTGGAAAATTTTCCTACCAAAAGAGTCCAAAGTCTTACATTCCCGTCCTGGAGGGGTGGAAGAGTGCCTTTTGGTACTCCTAATCTTCTTCATTGCAGACTTCACCACAATAGAGTGGTGGGGCAATTGAGTCTTTTGGAAACCAGGAGAAGGAGGGACCCTATACATGGTGTCCAAACTACGGGAATAAGGAGACAAAGTCAAAGGATTTTCCCAGAAATCCATCAGTTGTTCTTGAAGGATTTCATGGATAGGCATGGTAATGCCTCCTTAGGGGCCTTGAGTATCCCAAAATATCCAGTTTTTTGGATCTGGGTTCCTTTTCAGAGGATGGTGGTAATAGAAAGGGCTGTAGCCATATCTAAAACAAAGTCCTGGAAGGACAAATCCTCTGGAGGGGACATTCTCCTTTTAGGAGAAGAGGGCTCCTCAGGTAAGTTGAGTGAAAACTCAGCAGAATCATCAGAGGAGTGAAAATCCTCAGAGGAATCGGTGCTTTCCTCTAACGCACGATACGCGTACCGATCGGTATCGATATCGGGCGTATCGGGTATGGAACCGGTATGGAGCGAAAGCCCATACGGTACCGACTTGCGTTTTAGAGGTGGACGGCCTCGATACCGGCATGGCGGACGATACCGGTATCGGGCCCGGAACCGCTGAAAGCGGAACCGATGGCGTTGCAGCTTTAATGAAAGCCAATGACGGCCTGCTGCATGGACTGTACAGTATCGCCCATGGACGCCATAGCTGCCTGGATGTCGGTACCGGAGTGACCCGGTACCCAGAGCAGGCTAACAGGTGATCTGTCGAGGGCCGTAGCATCGATATCAACCTGAGACCCCTGAATTGGCGTTTTTGGAAGTGGACTTCCCGCCGGGGTTGTTTGGCTGGGGCAGGGTCCTCAAGTTCTAAGCTAAGAGCCTCTCGATGCTTTGAAGGAGATTTGCTCTTTGAGGACTTGCCCAACAGAAGGTTTGGTTACCTGAGATCCATCCGGAGAAGAAGAGACCTGGATGACTGTGATGCTGTATCTCTGAAGCAAACAGCACATGGAATTTGTTGGCCCGGTTCTGCAGCCCACGTTTAGACATGTGGGAGCAAGATGGGCAGTCCGGTATGGAATGGTCAGGCCCCAAACATTTCAGACACCATTCATGGGTGTCTGTGACTGAATAACAGCATTACATTTGGACACTTCTTAAATCCAGGGGCTGGCTTCTCCTGAGGAGAATTGAGTAGGCCGAGAGGCCTCTCTGAAGTGACCAAAAAGCTAAAAAATAAGAAAAAAAGAATTATAATTTTTTAAAGAAAGAAAGAAAAGACCGGCGATACCGGTATCGGTATGGGGAAGGCAGGTACGCGGTCCAAAGAAACAAATAAAATAACAATTTCTTCAGCGGTTGACAGGAACACGACCTGCTGGCTCCGCGGAAAAAGAGAAACTGAGGAGAGCTGTTCAGGAAGGCGGGGAGGCAGTGCGCATGTGCAGTGGGAGGTCCCAAAAGCTTCTATTCTAAGAAGCTGGGGAGCTTTCCCGCACGGGCTCCGTCGGTACCGACGTACCATATGTGAGGACTTATTCCTGCTTGTTCCTGGAGATGCTTAGATTAACCATTACAATGGTATCTCGCAATATTTGAACTTGTATTCTTTGGCTTTTGTGATAGTCTATTTTAAAAGGAAGGAGGAAAATGGTAATCGTGGAAGAGAACAGACTATACACAGTTTTGGTCTTTTTCTGCATTTTGTTGCCACAGAATTAGAGGTTACCTAGAGGTGATGGGAAAGATACACTGAGCTTTGTAACTGCATAACCAGGTACCTAAGAGCCTGTCCATCCCAGGAAGAGTTACTAAACCTGCCATCAACATGCACACGCTCACAAGACCGACTATGTGAGGAGACCAAGCTATGGTCAAATTTCAGCAAGAATGAAATGGATTTTCCATTTCTAAGTAGTTGCTAGAAGGGAACATGGTATAGGAAGCAAGGAGAAATTGATACAACATTAGTTATTGCTAAATATTACATCTCATTCTCTTGCTTCTTTTCTCTGAACATCCTATCTCGTTTATTTAAGTCTGTGGATCACATGATTAAAGTAAATATAAGCAACTATGTAAACTGCATTGAAACAGAAAACTTATATTTAAAATGAAGGTATATTGAGACCGATTTTAATTTTAACTTAACATTTTTTTATACCGCTGTATCTACGAGTCACAGCAGCATACAGGTAACAGGTTTGAATATTTTACATATAAAAAACAAACAATGGGTAACCAAAAGTAACGCTTCCAAAACAGGTAGAACAGTGGATAACCAAGGCATAGTTTATAACAGTGGATAAAGTCCTCACATATGGGTGATGTTGGCGCCAACAGAGCCCTTGTGCAGAGCAATTCCCCAGCTTTCAAATAAAGCCTTTGGGATTGCATCGCGCATGCACAGTCCCCTTCCCGTCCAAAGGTGCCATCTTGCTCAGTCAGATGACATAGCTAAAAAGACGGCAAAAATGAGAAAAAGTAATCAAAGGACTGCAACTCCAGGGGAGGGTCGTGAGGACTGATTCCTGCTGTCCCTGGAGAACACCTGTTACAGGTGAGTAACTACGCTTTCTCCAGGAACAAGCAAGTCAGTCAATCCTCACATATGGGACTCTCTAGCTATAGGCTACCAGAACCCATAGCTGAAAATGGCTCCCTCTAAAAGAGCCGCAGAAGCAGTGATAGGATTTTTCTCCAAGAACACAACCCCCACGATAGCCTGACACCAAAGGGTCGGAGGGTAGGAGTTGCCTAAACCTTGAATAGGTTACGGAGTACTGCCTGACCAAAAACACTGTCCCACCGGGACTCTCTCCAGGCAGTAGTGGGCTGCAAAAGTCTGGCTTGAAGACCAAGTTGCAGCCCGGCAGATGTCTGCCAATGGAACAGAGCGGTGGTTAGCCACTGATGCGGCCTTAGTCCTGACAGATTGAGCCATGATTCGGCCCTGCAGCTGGGAGGTCAGCTGCCCTGTACGCCCAGGCGATGCAGTCTGCCACTCAGGTGGATAACGTGCGCTTGGAGACAGGGTAGACCCAATTTACTAGGGTCATAAGAGACGAAGAGCTGGGAAGCTCTCCGATGTCCCCGCGTACGCTCCAGGTAGAAGGCGAGCGCCCTCTTACAGTCTAGGGTATGCAGAACCGCTTCTGCCCTGCTGGTATGTGGCCTGGGGAAGAAGGTTGGAAGAACCACCTCTTGGTTAAGTGAAATGAGGAAACCACTTTTGGGAGGAACTTGCGGTGAGTATGAAGGACTACCCTGTTTTTGTAAAACCATGTATACGGTCTATCCGATACTAAAGCTTGCAGCTCGCTCACACGACGAGCAGAAGTGAGTGCCACCAGAAAGAGTGCTTTTGAGGAAAGGAAGCGGAGAGGACAGGTGGACATTGGTTCAAAAGGTGGGCAAGTAAGCCGCTGCAAGACCACATTTAAGTCCCACTCTGTAGCCGGTGGGCGAATTGGAGGCTTCAAGAGTAGGAGGCCTCTGAGGAATTGGGATACCAAAGGGTGAGCTGAAATAGGTTGCCCGTCCACTGGAGAGTGGTTAGCTGATAGCGAGAGATGGAGCAAGTACTGCAATACCTGAGGTACTTGACAAGTGAACGGGTTTTCATTATTCTGGGTACACCACCCTTCAAATCTACACCCCTTGAGCGCATAGGATTTTCTAGTGGATTGCCTCTTAGAGGCCAACACCTCCTCCTCAACCTCCTTGTGAAGGAGGAGAGGAGCAAGCACTACCCTCTCAGCAGCCATCGGGGGAAAAAGGGCCCCTGCGAGGTCAAATGACTGGGCTGCCAGTGAAAAGAGTGCGAACGCTAGTCACGAAGGACAAAAACGAAAAAAAAATGACCGGACTTGATACCGGTGTACCAAGCTGAAGGCGGGAAGGGGAACCGGTGTCGAACCGGGAAGCTGAAAAAAATAAAGCAACGTTTCTACTTTTTCCATGGTGAAAACAGGACCACGTCCGTTGGGCTCCGCGGAAAAAAATTAGACTGAGCAAGATGACACCCTTGGGCGGGAAGGGGACCGCGCATGCACGTTGCAATCCCAAAGGCTTTCTTTGAAAGCTGGGGAATTGCTCTGCACGAGGGCTCCGTCGGCGCCGACGTCACCCAAATGTGAGGACTGACTTCCTGCTTGTTCCTGGTGAAACAAGATATAGTTTGTAACAAGGAGAGGTTAACAGAATAGGCCAATGGTGTAACTTAAGACAAGCGTAAAATTTAGGTATCAGAGCCGAAATGCTCAAGGAAAGTTAAGTTTTCAGTCTGCGATGAAATTCGCCTATAGTGGTTGATGATTGTATGTCCGGAGGAAAGGAATTCTATAAAGAGGGCGCATAAAGAGAAACGGCTGTTTGAGGTGGAGTGTTGAATCAAGAGATTGAAGATGGGACTGTTAATAATTGGTTGGCTTTCCCCTTGTCCTGTTGGTGACAGGTTCGTGAATGAGTGTCCGTAGGATGTCTGCAGGTCATATAGGATTTTTAAAATGTTTAGGGAGGATTTATATTTGACTCATGTGGATGGGTAGCCAGTGAAGCTGTTGGGGTTATGTGTGATTGTCAAGAGGTGCCTGTGATGATTCTGGCTGCTGTATTCTGGGTAAGATGTAAGGAGAGTAAGATAGCCTTTGGGAGCCCTTAATAAATGATGTTTCTGTAGTCAAATATTCAAGTAATAAGGGCTTGACAAACATCCCTAAAATCATTTTGTTCCAGCAGGAGCAGAGGTTTTGTACTGTTTTCATTTTAAAGTATGTGAACCTCGTAACCTGCTTGATGCAAGTGTGAAAGTTAAGACTCTGGTCAAGGATTATGCCCAAGTATTTGGCCTCATCCTTAACTTGAAGAGTTGTTAGCCAGTCTTATAATGGACGGGGGAGAGAATGCAAGGTTCCTATTATGTGGAGAACTTCTGTTTTGTTGGGATTAATGGACATATTGTGGTTGTGGAGCCATCGGATAATGGATTTGAAACATCTTCCTATCATGGAGTAATCTGGGTTGTTGGAAAATGTGAACCATCACAGTAGAGAAGTGTGTGAACAGCAAGGTATTGGTATTTTAGCCCTACGTTACACAAAAGTCTACTGTATGAGGCAGCTAGCACATCTGAAGAGACAGAGCCATACCTTAGGGAGGTTATACACGTGATGCTGGTATATAAGCTCATAGTGTGGAGGATTGATGCTGCTCTGGTAAATGCAGAACACGTTCTCTTTTGAAATATCTACAGCAATTGATTTAGAAAAGGAAAGCATATTAACCTCAGATACAGAATCTGTCATACTACATATGGGCCTCTGCTGACTTCACTTTCAACAATACCTGTACGCCAATGGCAATGGTAGCTTTAAAGCTTGTCCAGGACGTAACTAATGCCAAACAGTCTTCAGGTCCCCTGACCCTTGTTGCTGGTTTCAACTGTTCCTTTTCCCTCGCTTACATACATCCCTCTATCCTAACGATGCCCTCATCTCCACTGCATTTGTAGCTGGTCACTCATTATCCTAGCTCCCTTGATGGACCCCAGATTTATAACTGTAGTACCTCTAGGCGGACAGGAAGGATGGACAGACCTATAAAACTTACAGCTGAGCTGATTGGGAAGTCCCTAGTCAAAACTTAAACATCGCTTTTCACACACACACACTGCTTGTATCATTCCTCTTAGACACTGCACCCCTCCCCTCCTTAGGCACATTCTCAGTTAACCTAATTAGAAACCCAAGCCTGCTCCTATTAAAGCATCATCACTAAAGTTTCAAAGACCAGTTCTTCCCCCTGCTTCCATTCTCCACACCCAACATATCCATATAAATCCGATTAGACAATGGCTCAGAAGTCACCATACCCGGTTTGTCAGGTGTCTGAATAAAATGCTGCGAGGTAAATGTTTTTCCATCGGGATACTTTGGATGAGGTGGCAGTCTCGAGTCCAGATATGTGCAAAATATGTGCATTATAATCTTCAAAAAGAAGAAAAAATATCTGTACAGTGCACCATATGAATTATAACAAGGAGTAAAAGCAATTATCTGAAAGAGGTCGACAGGAACAATGAAGACATTAGCACAGCATAGTTGCCCGACATAAATCTCCTGCACCTTCAGGTACAGAAGTGCAGCGCAATCTGCTACATTCAGTCTGCCGCTAGTGGAATAAGGGGGAAAGAGACCTACTGCAGAGTCTGTGGGGAGGTCTGTGTCCCACTTCCGTCCTTTGAACTCTCCTCCAGCATGCCATCGGAAAGAACTCATGCACCCTCCATGGGAAAGCTCTGCAAAACGAGATGTGGCATATTGTATACTTTAGTTTGTAGACTTTTACATAAGAACATAAAAGTGCACAGAAAAAAAATTCAGAAGAGACAAGAAACTGATGTTTCAAGAACCCTCCTCGCCCTCAAAAGCTAAAATCTTTAAGAGATGGATTCATTCTCACGCTAAATACTAAAGATATGTGGAGGTCTGGCAATGGCTTGAGGCAGGAAGAGGAACTGGTACGCAAATCGGGAAAAGCTAACTTAAGGATATAGCAAGGATTTTTTCCCAGGGAAACAGGACAAACATCTGTTGGGCTCCACGGAAAAAAAGGTGACTGAGCAAGATGGTACCCTTGGGCAGGAAGGGGACCACATATGCGTGGTAGCATGACCCAAAAGCTTTCTTTGAAAGCAGGGGAAATGCTCCTTGCAGGCTCTGTCAGCGCAGACGTCACCAATATGTGAGAACTGACTTCCTGCTTGTTCTTAGGGAAAGAAATATTTCCATGTATTACTCCTGAGTTTATCCCCTTTCACACTCATCCTATGTCCCCTAATAGCAGTGCTTGATTTCAATTGAAAGAGGCTCTCCTCTTGTGCATTTATGATAGACACATTTAAATACCTCTGTGGCATCTCTCTTCTATCCCACCTTTCCTCTAACATATACATATTAAGATCTTTAAGTCTGTCCTCATATGCTTTATAATGAAGGCCACTAGCCATTTTAGTAGCCACCCTCTGCACCGACTCCATCCTGTTTATATACTTTTGAAGGTGTTTTCCAGAACTGCACACAATACTCACAACTTGCCTTATCGCTTCGTTGCCCAAAGCGAGGTACTGCATAGATTCAAAATGAGAGTAAAACTAAAACTAGTCACAGGACAAGTTAGTAATTACAGAATATAAAACATGTCTGCCCTATTTTTCTCCCCTTACAATATGAAATCTCTGTTCTTGTGCTATCCGACTTTCATATAATCCTTTACAACATGGACTGACAGTGCTCTGAGAATGTACTTTCAGCTGGAAAAGCTTAGTTATTCACTTGTAATGTGTGTTCTCTGGGGACAGCAGGAATCAGTTCTCACATATGTATGATATCAGCACCGGAGCTCGTGCGGTAATCAATCCCCATCTTTCAAAGAAAGCCTTTGGGAGTTGCACCACACAAGCGTTGGTCGCCTTCCGTGCCATCTTAGCTCAGTAGGATGATACAGCTTAATCAAGCATAAAAAAGAAAACTCCATTGGGAGGAGGGAGGTTGTGAGGACTGATTCTGCTGTCCCCGGAGAACACCTGTTACAGGTAACTACACTTTCTCTGGAACAGGCGTGGTTATGTCTGATGATCTTAAAGTAGCTAAACAGGTAGAAAAGGCGATGGCAAAAGCTAAAAGGATGCTTGGGTGCATACGGAGAGGAATGGCTAGCAGAAAAAAGGAGGTGATAATGCCTCTCTATAAGTCTTTGGTGCGACCTCATTTGGAGTATAGTGTGCAATTCTGGAGACCACACCTTCAAAAGGATGTGAACAGGATGGTGTCGGTGCAGAGGGTGTCTACTAAAATGATTAGTGGTCTTCATTATAAAGCATATGAGGACAGACTGAAGGATCTTAATATGTACACCTTAGAGGAAAGGCGGGATAGAGGTGATATGATTGAGATGTTTAAATACCTCCGTAGCATAAACGTTCAGGGAGAGAGCCTCTTTCAATTGAAAGAAAATTCTGCTACGAGGGGACATGGGATGAGGGTGAAGGGAGATAGATTCAGGAGTGATATGCGGAAATATTTCTTTACAGAAAGAGTAGTGGATCCGTGGAATAGTCTCCCAGTGGAGGTGGTAGAGATGAGGACAGTAACTGAATTCAAAAAAGCATGGGACAAACACAGAGGATCTCTAAAGGTAAAAAAGGGGACTGTTGTAGTTGTTATTTATTTATTTATTATATGGAAGGACAGACTAGACAGGCCATGTGGTCTTTTTCTGTCATCATATTTCTATGTTTCTATGTTAAGCAGGAAGTCATTCCTCACATATGGGACTCCCCAGCTACAGGCTACTGAAAAACAGTGAGCCATGAATGGCAGCAGGGAGTGATGAATGACCTCATGTCCTAAGATACAACCGCAGGGTCAATGATGAAATCACCTCTCCAGTAACCTGGACATAAGGGCTGGATGGAAGGATGTGCACTAATCCCCAGAGAGATGATGGAGTACTGCCTGGCCGAAGGTGCCGTCATGCCATGAGCTCTCCTCCAGGCACTAATGAGCTTCAAAGGTATAGACTGAGGACCAGGTGGCGGCCCAGCATATGTCTTGCAGAGGAACACAGCGCAGATGTGCCACAGAGGACTCCATGGCGTGCACATTGTGGGCAGTTACCTGATGCTCCAAGGAGAATCCAGCCTGCTCATAGGCAAAGGAGATGCAGTCTGCCACTCAGGTGGACAGGGTGTGTTTGAAGACGGCAACACCAAGCCTATTCAGGTCATAGGAAACGAACAGCTGCGATTAGCGGCTGTGGGCCTTCATCTGCTTAAGGTAGAAGGCCAGCGCCTCTCTTATAGTCGGTGTGGAGGGAGGCCTCCGTCCGAGGCGCATGAGGTCTAGGGAAGAAGGTTGGGAGAGCTACCTCCTGGTTGAGATGAAATATAGATACAACCTTTGCTAGAAACGTAGGATGGGTGTGTAGTACCACTCTGTTCCAGTGAAATCTGGTATATGGGGTGAGAGCCACCAATGCCTGAAGCTCACTGGACTCGCCCAGCAGAAGTGAGCGTGACAAGACAGACCACTTTCCAGGAAAGGAATCTGAGGTGAGCAGAAGCAAGTGGTTCAAAGAGAGGAGCCATGAGTTTCCCAAGAACCACATACAGGTCGCATGCCACGGATTGTGAGAGGAGACGACCTCTCATGAAGCAGCCTACAAAATTATATATGACAGCAGATAAAGACCAGCATGGTCCATCTAGTCTGCCTAGCAAGGCGGCAAGAGTAGGTGCACTTGCCGCTCCGTGCAGGTCACATCTCCCTATGCCTTTGTTTAGGGGTGTACCCACAGCTCCGTGTAGGTCACCCCTATTTGTTCAGATATAAGAGATAGTTATGCTTATTTTGATTTTATCCTTTTGCTATAAAGGGATTCATTATGTCTGTCCCATGCCATTTTGAATTCTGTCACTGTGTTTGCCTCCACCATTGCCCGTCCGCTGGATGGTGATGCGCTGCCAGGGCACTGAGGTGCACCCTAAAGGATTTGGACTTTAAGCTAGCCTGAGAAAGGGGCAACAGGTATTGGAGTATATATTGCACCAGGAAGGAGAATGGGCTAAGGCCCTTGTCGGCGCACCACAGTAAGAACCTGCGCCACTTGAAGGTATACACCCGCTTGGTGGAATCCTTGCAGGAGGCCAACAGAACATCCTCAACCTCCATGGAAAGGCTAAAGGATGCCAGAGCTACCCTTTCAGCAGCCAGGACATTAGTGCCAGGGAGTACAGGTTGGGCTGCAGGAGAGATCCCCCTGTCTGCAATATTAAGTACGGAGCATAATCCAGGGGAGCAATGAGGATCACCATGGCCCGGTTCGACTGAATCTTTAACAGGGTTTGTGCAACCAGTGGAGTGGGAGGATATGCACACAGCAGACCCCACCCTCCCATCCATGGGAAGAGAGAGGCATCGGCCGCTGCTCGGTCCCGGGATGGTATCTGGAAGCAAAAGCGAGGCAACTGGGTATTGCTGGGGCTGGTGAAGAGGTCATTGCCAGAGTCCCCCAGCGCCAGAACAGAGCGGATCATGTCAGGGTTCAGACGCTACTTGTGCTGCTGATGTACCTTGCTGAGCCTGTCCGCCAGCACATTCTTGTGTCCCAGGAGGTAGGCCGCCTGAAGGAACATGCCCCTCGCCGCGGACCACCTCCCAGCATAGGATGTACGAGTCCATGTCTCCCTGTTTGTTGAGGAAGAACACTACCTGGTTGTCCATCTGGCTGAGGACCACTTGGTTTGACAGTTGATTCTGAAACACTGCCTGGCGCTCAAGGAAACTGATACAATATACTTTCCTCCCGTGTCCAGATACCCTGAGATCGGAGGCTGTTGCAGTGGGCTCCCCAGCCTAGCTTGGATGTGTCCATGGTGAGGATGTTCTGAACTGGTGGGGCCTTGAAAGGCAGACCTGCCAAGAGGTTCAGCAGATGCTGCTACCAAGTGAGGGAGCTTGCGAGAGGCCTGGTGACCTGCATGCTATCGTCGAGGTGAATGGCGGTCTGAGACCACTGAGCACTGAGGGACAACTGTGCTTATCGCATGCGCAAGCGGGCGTCCAGGGTCACGTGAATGGTCGAGGCCATGTGCCCCAAGAGGTGCAGCATGAGGCGGGCTGATGCCGTTACACGACACTGCACTTCAGGTGCCAAGGATGCAAGCCTTTGGGCCCTGTCCTGAGTAGTGTCTAGCAGAGCTCTTATGAACTCCAGACGTTGCGAGGGCTGCAATTGGGACTTGGGGTAGTGAGAGGGTACGGCGGCCTGCTTGACAGACCTCCTTTGTTGAGCCTGTCCTTATGAGTCAATCATCCAGATAAGGGAACACGAAGATGCCTTGAAGGCAGAGATAGGTAGTGGTGGCAGAGACAACCAACCTTGGGGAGGCCAAGAGTTCGAAGGGTAGAACCCGGTACTGACAGTGGCACCCGCCTACGACGAAGTGGAGGAACTGACGACGCCTGGGATTAATCAGGATGTGGGTATAGGCATCTTTGAGACCCAAGAAGCATAGCCAATATCCCTGCTGGAGGTAGGGCAGCAATGTTCCATGGGATACCATTTTGAACTTCTCTCTGATCAGAAAGTGTTTGAGGTCCCGCAGTTCTAGGATGGGATGGAATGGAACCTCCTGTCTTTTTGGGGACAAGGAAGAATCAGGAGTAGAACCCCTTGCCCCAAAGATGTTGTGGGACGGGCTCCACTGCCTGGTCCATGAGGAGGGTCCCAGGCTCCTTCTGTAGGAGGTCTTGGTGAAGAGGAGTCAAGTGGAGTTTCCTTGGAAAGAATGGAGGGGACACTTACTTGAAGTGGAGGTGGTAAACCTCCCATACCATCTGCAGAACTCAGGCGTCTGTGGTGATGGCAGGCCAGAAGTGGGCAAAACAAACTATACACCCCCCTTGTGCCCTGGGTCATGACCTTCGGAAGGGAAAAGGGCTATGCCCAGGGAATCAAAAGCCCCCCCCCCCAGGTTGCAGCGGGGGCGCTGTGTGGGACTTGGGGGGGGGGGGGGTGTCAGACTTATGAGGGCCATAACCATGGCCCTTGGCCTGATATTTGTTGGGGAGCTTGGTAGGCTGGAAACTGTGGGCAAGTTCCGTAAGTCATTCTTTTCTTTGGGTGGAAGGACTTTTTCCCTGAAGCCTTCCACAGGGAAGGATCAACGGTCTTACGAGAGAGCTTGGTCCTGGTCATAGACTCCAACTCTGCAGCCTTGTCCATCATGGGCTTGCCAAAGAGGTTGTCCCCTCAACATGGAACATTGATTAACTTGTCCTGAACCCACTGCTCCAGGTCAGAGGACTGTAGCCAGGCCAGGTGGTGGGCACCAATGCCCACAGTGGCTACCCAAGCCACAGACTCAAAGCAGTTATAGGCCGCCCGAGTTACAAACTTGGAGCAGTCCTTGACTGATGAAATCAGGGTCCAGAACAGAGCAAGAGGTTCACCAGTCAGACCAGCAGAGAACCCAGCAAGCTCTTTTGCAAGGTCTCGCAGGTACATGCTGGGTCCGCTGCTTTTTGACATATTCATAAATGACCTGGAAAGTGGAATAACGAGTGAGGTTATCAAATTTGCAGATGACACAAAACTATTTAAAGTTGTTAAAACCCAAGAGGATTGTGGAAAATTGCAAGAGGATCTTGATAAATTGGAAGACTGGGCATCAAAATGGCAGATGAAATTTAATGTGGACAAGTGCAAGGTTATGCACCTAGGGAAGAACAACCCAAACTATGGTTACACAATGCAAGGTTCCACATTAGGAACCACAACCCAGGAAAAAGATTTAGGCATCATTGTGGATACCATGTTAAAACCCTCGGCCCAGTGTGCAGCGGCGGCCAAGAGAGCAAATAGAATGCTAGGTATGATAAGGAAAGGAATGGAAAATAAAACAAAAGATATTATAATGCCTCTATATCGTTCCATGGTGAGACCGCACCTTGAATATTGTGTGCAATTCTGGTCGCCGTCTCTTAAAAAGGATATAGCGATTTTAGAAAAGGTTCAGAGAAGAGCCACCAAAATGGTAAAGGGGATGGAAGGATACTCCTATGAAGAAAGGCTAAAAAGGTTAGGGCTCTTTAACCTGGAAAAGAGACGGCTGAGGGGAGATATGATAGAAGTCTATAAATTAATGGAGTGGAACGGGTAAACGTAGATTGATTGTTTACCTTATCAGAATATAGAAAGACTAGGGGACATGCAATGAAGCTACAGGGTAAACTATTTAAGACTAATAAAAGAAAATATTTTTTCACTCAACGTGTAATCAAACTCTGGAATTTGTTACCAGAGGATGTAGTAAAGGCTGTTAATGTAGCTGGGTTTAAAAAAGGTTTGGACAAGTTCCTGGAGGAAAGGTCCATAAACCATTATTAAGAAGGGACCCAGGATATCAATGCTTGAACCAATACAAGCATTGTGGAACCTGTGTCCCTTGGGGAAACTGCTAGGTACATATGACCTAGATTGGCCACTGTTGGAAACAGAATACTGGGCTTGATGGACCTTGGTCTGACCCAGTATGGCATATCTTATGTTCTTATGGTAAGCCTGGATGCAGATCATGAGCACGGTGCCCTGGTATCACTTCTTACCAAACCCTTCCATGGTGTGGGCCTCCCTACCTGGGGGCACAGAGGAGAGCATCTTCTGGCTTTTGATCCAATGCATGGATGACTCCACCACGATGGAGTTGTGTGGCAGCTGTGGCTTTTCAAACTCGGGGCCCTTGTGGACTCGATACTGGCACAGTCAACAAGGCTTCCCACATCCTGAAGAGTAAACGCTCTAGAATGGGTGGGACGGATCATATTGGAGAATCTCCAGGTCCTTGACCCATCCTTGGGCTCAGCCATGAAGGACAGGGCCTTAGCCATCTCACTGACAAATTTGAGGAATGCAAGGTCCTAGGGTGGAGACTGTCTCCGCTCCTGCGGCGGGAGGGATCCAACAGGACAGCAGAGTATCAGGCAACTCTTCCTTTGTCTCACACTCTGAGTCAGAGAACACCCTGAGGACTCGACAGGCATCGTCACGATGCCCTGATGGAAGCGGCGATGGGGACAGAGAGGCCAGGGGCCCAATGCCCTGACACTGAAGTGCTTGGGGGCGAGATCCGAAGCCACACGGAGGAAAAGGAGCAGTGTGGTTTGGCTCGGAGCACATACTTCGAGCACTGGCTGGACATCCTCTGGGGAAGCCCTCGAGGAAGGCAGCCCTGACAGCCTGAAGACACCAGGCATCAGGCTGCACTGAGTCCAGGAAGGCAGCGAGGCTGCGCTCCAGGGCAGACATCCTGGCTTCAAGGGGCTAGGTGGCATCGCAGCCATTCACATGGGTGCAGAAAGAATCAGGCCCGGAGTTGGCTCCCCCGATAGGGAATCACTGATGGGTTTGGCCTCCTGCAGAGGCAGCTTTGGGGGCCACTCCCAGCCATTGCCCTCTGCCTCAAAAGGGCTTCGGGGGCGATGACCAGAGGTCTTGCCACCAGCTCCAGCCTTGGACCTCAATGCCGACTTGGGTGAAGACCTTACCTTACCTTATAGGGGAGGTCCTCTGAGGACGATTCCTGATTCGGGGCTCCACGACATTGGGGCTCGGACCGAGCTCAGCCGTGTGATGACGAATAGTCAGACGCAGCACCCTCCCCCCCCTCCCCCCAAGAGGAGAGATTATGCTGGGGCAGAAACCGAAGACTTATGGCCAAAGATAGATTCCCGCTTAGACTTGCGGCTCTTCCGACTCTTGCTTGACATCTGCAGGCAGAGTGGGCAGGTGGAGTCATTGTGATCCGCACCGAGGCAGTGAAGGCAGCAGCTATGGTGGTCCGTGATGGACATGATGCGGGACCACTTGCCACAGTGCTTGAAGCCACTGTCCAACACCACAGCAGGAAAGACAGCTCCCGCAAAATCAAACTCAAATGTACCAGTCAGTGCGGGCATGAGGAAAAAACCTGTGCACCAAGAGAAATAAAAAAAAAGAAGAAAATGGGCCAGTGAAAGAAAATGCGACACTGAAGTGAGGATAATCCCAGGTGATGGGAATGCAAATCGGTAAACGAGGGTGAAAAAGCGACAAGGAAAAAAAAAAAAAAAGATAGAAAAAAAAAATAATCAGCTTTTTACCAAATGAACAGACAGGACATCTGCTGGGCTCCGCGGAAAAAAAGACAATGGAGGTAAGGTGGCCACGCATATGTGATGTAACTCCCAAAGGCTTTCTTTGAAAACTGGGGAATGATTACCATGAGGGCTCAGTCAGTGCTGTCACCCACTGACTTCCTGCTTGTTCCTGGAGAAACCTAAAAGCCTAAAACGAAAAATCCCTCTTAAAAAGAAGGCTACTGCTTACATGTTTCAAAATATGTGCTAACTTAAGCCCTGTGGAGGTCATTGTAGAAACTCTATTTGTGATTTGGACATCTGAAAAAAGGCATGCAGATATGCAAATCAAAGACATCCCTGGAGAGATTTTGTAAAGCTTGGTATACGGATGTCTCCAGGGTGAACACATCCATGTCTCACAGGAGCGTAGAGGATGCATGTCTGGGGCATTCCATAAAGATGCATGTATGCTCCTAATTTCAGAAACGGCGAGCATGTCTCAAACCACCAGTGGTGCCATAAAAGTCCATTCCTGTTCCAGGGCATTACTACACATCAGATAAGCTCTTGTTCTGCCACCAAAATTCCTGGAGGGATAGAGAAGGTGGTACCCAGATACCCCTAACACACTGCACACTATAAAGAAAACTGAAGGGAAACAAGAACTTGTTTTCGGGTTGGCACGCCGATGCACGTCTGTGTCCCCATATTGCGTTTTCTGCACAGGGACATCTATGCTATTCATATCAGATATGGATATGTTTTTGAAATCAGACCAAAACTTGCACGTAGCTGGCCTGGTCATATACATTTTGACCCATGTGTTCAATATAATTTATTTATTTATTTACAGTTCTTATATACCGCGCTATTTGGTATCAGTGCGGTTTACAAATAACAGAAAATTGCATCAGAACAGGATCTTTTGCATACATTGAAACAGGATCTGTAAATTGGGAATATAACAGGGGAAACTATATACAATTAATAGTAATAGTTGTGAACTATTTACAGTTTATATATCAGTTTGGTAAGTCGTAATGGAGAAGACCTTAAAAATAAGCAAAGTATATTTTTTCTGTGATATAGACAGAAATCTGTCTACCTACCTGATTACAGCAACATGCATGCATTACTCTCTCAACTCTTCCTGCAGTCCCATTGCTGTGTCAGATCATGCTTTGTTATGGAGGAATTTGACTTACTATTAATTTCCTTTCCTGGAATCCTGCTAGATCAGTCCAGACTAGTGAGTTCTCCCCCTGCCAGCAGATGTTGGAGACAGAGAAAAAAAATTAGAAGCTTTGTGATATCACCATGGGTGGATAATCCTGGACCCCTAAGGGTCAGCTTCTGTATGCCACTGGTAAAGCACAAGGTTGGTTAAAATAGCCCAACAATATGGCCTAACCAGCCAAACGATGCGAGATGAACTATATAAATGGCCACAAGGCCAACCATCTGCTGGCAGGGGGAGATAATCCACTAGTCTGGACTGGAAGAGCACACTAGTCTGGGCTGGTCTAGCAGGATTCCAGGAAAGGAAATTAAAGGTAAGTCAAATTACTCTTTCCAATATATCCAGACTAGTGGGCAGTACCAAATATACTCTACTTGTGGGCAGGAAGATACAGCCACCGTTAGAATGCTGGTTCCAAAGCGACCTGCTTCCCTGGCCTGGAGATCCAAGTGATAGGGGCAGGCAAAAGTGGACAGGGAGGACCAGGTGGCCACCCTGCAAATATCCGAGTTCACTTGCGATCGTTCTATCCAAGAAGTTGCCTTGAGAGGGTGCAAAGTCCCACAGGAACGGGCTTATTCTGCAGAATATAGGCAGACTCAATGGCATGCTTAATCCAATGTGTGATAGTTGCTGTAGAAGCGGCCACCCCCTTATGCAGCCCGACGTTTAGAACAAAGAGGCGATCAGTGAGACAAAAGGCATTGGAAACCTTGAGATAGCGGTCCCCACGCATGATACAGCGTTCCATTGAAAATGAAGGGAGCGACAGTTTGATTAATGTGGAAGGTGGGGAAAACCTTCAGCAATAAGGAGGGAATTATGTGCAGAGTGACCCTTTCAGGAGAAAAGGATCTCTGCAGGAAAGCACCTGGAACTCAGAGTCAGCAAGCCAAAGTAACAGCCAAAAGAAAAACAAAAACAGTCTTGAGTGTCAAGTCTTTCAGGGTGGCTCTGCGCAACGGCTCAAAGGGCACATGAACGAGAACGCAGAGTACTAAGGAAAGATCCCAGGCCAGTATGATCATTTGGGAGGATACGAACTCCATGCAAAAATCTGGTAATATCAGCGTGAGGCGAGGGATTGGCTGCACAGCAGACCCCAGAAACAGGTCAAAACAGCCATATGTACCCTTTAGGGAATTGAGGGTAAGGCCTTTGTCAAAACCATCCTGTAGAAAGGAGAGAACGTCCAGAATCTGTACCTTCCAAGATGACAAGGATCTCTGGGAACTTCAGGATGAAAAAAAGTCATCAGATGCAGGCATATGCACGAGAAGTGGAGGGTCGATGTACCTGCAACAAGGTAGCCACAACAGGAGGAGAATAACCTTTTCGAGTTGGCCAGTACTGCTCAAGAGCCAGGCCGTAAGAGTAGGGAGCAAGATCGTCCATGATGAAGGGACCCTGCTGAAGGAGTCTCTCTCTCAACCTGAGTGGGAGAGAGACTGCCACTCGCAGGCAAACTAGGTTGGTATACCATGATCGACGCAGCCAGTCCAGCACTACAAGGACTATGTCCTTGTCGGGATTGGTGCCAAAGGACTGGAGAGAGGCTCATGTGGTGCCTTTACACAAAAGCAGAAGTACGGATGTGGTTGAAAACTACAGGCCGGTTAGTTTAACTTTGGTGGTGAGTAAATTATTGGAAACGCTGCTGAAAGAGAAAATAGTGAGGTCTCTGGAGTCCAGCGGATTACAGGATCCGAGGCAGCATGGATTTACCGGAGGCAGGTCTTGTCAGACAAATCTGATTGACTGGGTGACCAGGGAATTGGACCGAGGGAGAGTCCTAGATGTGGTGTATTTAGATTTCAGTAAAGCCTTTGACACCATTCCTCACAGGCAACTTATAAACAAACTGAGCACCCTAGGGATGGACCCTAAAGTTGCTGCTTGGGTTAGAAATTGGTTGAGTGGGGGGCGACAAAGAGTACAGGTAAATGGAGCTCACTCTGAGGAGAAGGATGTTACCAGTGGTGTGCCCCAGGGATGTGTCCTTGGTCCGATTCTTTTTAACATCTTTATTAGCGATATAGTGGAAGGGCTGTCGGGTAAGGTTTGTCTCTCTGCAGATGATACCAAAATCTGCAATAGAGTAGACACCCAGGAAGGTATAGATAACATGAGGAGGGATCTAGCCAAGCTTAAAGAATGGTCTAGAATTTGGCAGCTGGGATTTAATGTTAAAAAATGCAAGGTCATGCATTTTGGCTGCAAAAATCCAAGGGAGCAATATGGTATAGGGGGTGAAGAACTTTTGTCCACTAAAGAAGAGCAGGACCTAGGCATGGTTGTGTCTGATGAATCTTAAAGTAGCTAAACAGGTAAAAAAGGCAACGGCAAAAGCTAGAAGGATGCTTGGGTGCATACGGAGAGGAATGGCTAGCAGAAAAAAAAAAGGAGGTGATAGTGCCTCTGTATAAGTCTTTGGTGTGACCTCATTTGGAGTATTGTGTGCAGTTCTGGAGACCACACCTTCAAAAGGATATAAACAGGATGGAGTCAGTACAAAGGGTGGCTACTAAAATGATTAGTGGTCTTCATTATAAAGCATGTGAGGACAGACTTAAGGATATTAATATGTACACCTTAGAAGAAAGGCGGGATAGAGGTGATATGATTGAGACGTTTAAATACCTCCGTAGCAGAAATGCACAGGAGAAGAGCCTCTTCCGATTAAAAGCAAGTTCTGCTACGAGGGGACATGGGATGAGGGTGAAAGGGGATAGATTCAGGAGTGATATGGGGAAATATTTCTTTACGGAAAGAGTGGTGGATCCGTGGAATAGTCTCCCAGTGGAGGTGACAGTATCGGAATTCAAAAAAGCATGGGACAAACACAGAGGATCTCTAAAGGAAAAAAAAAGGACTGTTGTTGATATGGAAGGATAGACTAGATAGGCCATGTGGTCTTTTTCTGTCATCATCTTTCTATGTTTCTATGAGGCCAGAGTGTGATTCTATCTGCCAGAAGACTCGGCTGATCATTGGCCATGGGAGAAAAGATGCACAGAAGCTGAGTCAGGGGCCAAGGCTGGACTAAGGCATTGAGCCCTGAGACTGTGGTTCTCTCTCTGATGGCTGAAGAAGGCCGTCGCCTTGGAGTTGGAGGGGGTGGCCATCAGGTCCAGCATTGGGTGCCCCCAGCAGCATACAATGCGTTGGAACACCCATGGGGCGAGTTCCCATTCGCTGGGATCCAGCAGATGAAGACCAAGGAAGTTAGCCTGAACGTTTTCTACACTCGCGATGTGCTGTGCCAAGAGCGCTCAGAGATTACGCTCTGCCCATGGAAATAGGAGAGCCATCTCCTGCGCCACTCCCAGGGCACTTGGTCCCTGTCTGTTGATATAAGCCACTGTCCTGACATTGTCAGATAGTACTCAAATTGCCCAGTCATGGAGAAGAGGCAGAAAGTGACACAGGGTGAAACGTACTACACGTGCTTTGAGGTGATTGATTGCCCAGGCAGTTTCACACCTGGACCAAAGTCTCCTGCACAGTCTGTCCTAGGCAGTGTGCTCCTCAGCTGGTAAGGCTGGCATCAGAGATCACAAGTATCCAGTGTGGAACCTCCAAGGGCACGCCCCATAACAGGTGGTGCCGACAGAGCACCAGTGAAGACTGCAGCGCGTGTCTGGCTGGAGCGGAAGGCGGACTTGGTAATCCTGAGTGCAAGGGGACTGACGTGACAGGAGGGAGCCCAGGGAAACCACTTTCAAGGTGGCCACCATGGTGCCAAGAACTTGCAGGTAATCCCATGGCCTGGGAGCCGGCAGGCGCTGAAAGTCATAGAATTGTGCGCAAAGCTTCTTGCATCGGTTCCGGATGAGAAAAAAACATATCCTGCTTTCGTGCCAAACTGTGCCCCCAGGAACTCGGTGGGGCTCAGACAACTCTTGACATTATTGACCACTCAAATGAGGTGTTCCAGAAACCAAAACACGAGAGACTGCTGTGACTGCCTCCTCGGACGACTTTGCTTTGAATAAACAATGATCCAGGTAGGGACTTGGCGGCGATGATGACCATGATCTTGGAAAAGGTACATGGAGCTGTGGCAAGACCAAACAGAAGAGCGCAGAATTGATAGTGTTGGCAGAGGACGGCAAAACACAGGTAGCATTGATGGTCTTCGTGGATCAGGATGTGGAAATAGATCTCTGCAAAATCTAGGGACACCAGAAATTCCACCGACTGAACCATTTGAATGACTGACTTTAGGGTCTCCATTTGGAAATAAGGCACCCAAAGGCAGCGGTTAACATCCTGGAGGTCCAGGATAGGCTGGAAGGAGCAGTTTCTTAGGAACCACAAAATAGATGAAATAACGACCAGTGCCCCTTTCTGACAGGGGAACCGGACAGGCGGCTTGAAGCTGGAGGCGACATTGGAGTTATCCGCACCACATACTTCTTGGTAGCCGACCTGCACGGAGAGACTAGAAGGTGCCTTGAATGGGTCTGGAGGAATAGAGTGCATAACCATGTGACATGACATCTAGCACCCGCTTGTCGGAAGTTATACGGGTCTGTTTGCAGGAGAAAGGGTGCAGCCATCTGTCAACTTGCGGCACCCCAGAATGGACCCCAAACCCATCAACAGGAGGATCGTGCAGTGCTGGAAAGCTTGTTGGAGGAAGAGTCATTGTCTCACGAACAATGGGGACTCCGAAAGGATTGTGGCTTGGAGCCTGCTTTAGGTGAAGTCCAGTACCGACGAGACTCTCAAAAATGCACCCTGGAAGAAGTCGGAGTGTGGGCGGAGGAACGCCTAGAACCAGATATGGGCTTGTCCTCCGGCAGCTGGTGAGGCTTCACCTCTCCCAAATCCTTCACAAGCTTGTCCAAATCCTCTTTGAAGAGAAGTCTGCCCTTGAAGGGGAATTTGGCTAGCCAAGACTTGGAAGGTGGCATTCCTGTGGCGAAGTCAAATCCATCTCTTGGTCACCATAGCAGCGGCAACTGAACGGGCTGCCAAACGTAGCAAGTCATAAAAGGAGTCCGTCACATAGGCAGAAACATATTCCAGATGAGCCAAGGTGAAATCTTCAGGAAAGAGCTGGACCCACTGCAGCAGGGCACGGGTCTCCAAACCTCCACATACAGAGGCCTGCCTGTCTAAGGCAGAAGAAGAAAAGGCTGTCTTAAGGAGACCTTCCACCCTTCACCAGGATCGCTGTATGCTTAGTGACCGCTGTCACAAGAGCATCCACCTTTGGAAAATGCAACCCTTCTCCAGGTTGTCCGTAGACCAGAGATAGCCAAGGTGCTGCGCGGATCACAAGGATGCATCTGGAAAATCCCACTCCATGGAAATCATTTGCTGGAGCTCTAAGGGAAATTGAAAAGCCTGGGACGGTTTCCTAATTCCATCAATGATAGGGTCCACCTGCAACTTGTTAGAACCTAGAGCCAGCTAAGATAATGTTTCAGAAAGGTGTAGAGTATTCACAATTTGAGAGATTAGAACAGGGAGCTCTTTCTTGCAGAACAGATGAACATCCATGCCCTCTTCGTGGTCTTCATAGTTCACCTCCAAGGGCAACAACTCGTCCTCCTCTTGGTCCAACCTATTGCTATAAGATTGCTCCTCCAAAAGGCCCTCCTTATCCTCCTCAACAGGGGGCCAGTCGCCCACCACATGTTCTCTATCTTGCATTAGCGCTGCAGGCCTGGAATGCTTTCTGGAGGATGGGACCATAGCGCTTGGTGAGGTCGAGCGAGGGCTGGAGCGCCACAGATACCAGGCCTGCCTAAAAAGGTACAGGAATTGAGTATCCGTGTCCACAGGCTTTGGAGATCGGCGAGGGTGAAGAGGTTGCTGCTCAGGAAGTAGTAATGATGGGAAGCTTGTCTCCTGGGTGAGCAGACAATTCAGGGGCCCCAGAGGCCTCCACAGAGGGCCCTAATGAGGTAGGCACAGCAGCTCCAGTGAAAATGTGACCTGCTACTGTAGAAGGTCCCCCTTGGTCTGCAGTACAAGCTGAACAAAGATCCTTGTCTAAATGGCAGCGTTTTTTCCCACAGTCCAAACACCTCTACAGGGAGGAAGGCATTCTGCACATCAAGAGCAAAAATGATACCCAGGTGTAGACAAGGCCTCAGAGTGAAGTTCCATGAAAACTGCATACGTTTTCCTCCAAAACAAAACTGAAAACGAAATGCAACTACACGGAAGGCCACAGAGTGAAGTGGTACAAAGATGGCGTTGTTCCCGTCAAAACAAAATGGCTGCCTTGGCCAAAATAGAAAGCGGGAAACTGCTAAAAAGAACAGTTGAAGCCAGCAGCACCACCAGGAAGGAGAACCGGCAACAAAATTAGCACAAAACTCGCCTTTTTTCTTCTGCTGTAAGCACTTCCACAAAAGAAAGATTTCCAGCAGTAGCGAGGGAGCACCCGTATTGCCAGCGGCAGAGGAAGAGCATGTTTAAGCCCGATGTCAAAATAGCACCAGGAGTTGGACGGCAAGACTGAGGTGCCAAGAGGAGAAAGGTAAACTGTTTGTTGGCACCAGGAGGAGAGAGGGGAGGAAAGCAACCCACTGCCCAGAGAGAAGCTGCAGACGTAGAGTAAGCTGAAAGCTGTAGAGAAGTCGAGAGCCTCGGTGAATCTGCTGTCAGACTGAGTGAAGCAAACTGTTGAGCTGGTTTCTCTTTTTTTTTTTTTTTTTAGTTAAAAACTTTAAGAACTTTGACGAAAACAAAGGGGAGGCTGGTGAGGCTATTCTGATCAGGCTAGCCGTCCTTTGGAAGACTGGAGGGCTGCACTGCTCCTCTTGAGCAGGAGCCCATCCCTTCAGAGGTGCTCCAATGATCCTCCTGATCACAAGCACCTCTGGAAAGAAAAGAGGTAACCTGAAAAATACCGGAGAAAACACCTCTTGTGTGTGCTCTGGACAGGACTCAAGGAATAGGCTCTCAACCAGAGACTGCCAGGATCTCAACTTAAGTCCATATCTGCTGGAGACAGAGAAAATACTGAAGCTGACCCCTACGGATCCAGGGTTATCTACCCATGGTGATGTCACAAAGCTTTTAGGATTTTTTCTCTGTCTCCTACAACTGATGGCAGAGGGAGATAATCCAGTAGTCTAGACTAGTCTAGCAGGATGTATTGGAAATGGTTGATGAATAAAACAACAAAAACAAAAAAAATAGGATACATTTTTGATTAGCTTGAGCAGGTTAACCATTCTACTTTATCCAAGACTTTAAACCTTCAAAAGCTAGTCAAAAATGTATTAAGTTAATACAATAAAAAGGTTATCACCTTATTTGTGTTTTCTTTTAATTTATCAATTATTAAAATGGACTAACATGGCAGCCAAGCTGCTTTGTTATATAGAATTACTTGAACCCTGCATTCTTGATTTTCAGAACAGTTTGAGATTACACATTTGTTCTGGAATATGAATTTTTCCTTTTGACAACAGTAATAAAAAAAAAATGTGTTTAGACGTGACAAGAAAAACATGAGCAAGTATATCTTCTTGTGGTCCTGCCTTTTATTTCCAAGATGGTAACACTGCCCAAAGTTCCTCCCACCCGCACCACTATGACTGTTATTCTGAGTCGTCTAATTCTGCTGCCTTAACTGTTCTAATTAGTTTGCAGTCTTAGGGGCATGTTTACCAAAGGTTAGTGCGCGCTAAGTGCACCATATCAATTTCTATGCAGTCCATGCACTTAGCGCATGACAAGGGCAGCAGAAGGGCTTTATCTTTGGGAGGGCCCAAGCACTGCCCTGTGGGCAGAGACCCTTCCCGTCCGCAGACAGGCAGGATCTTTGCCACAATCATGGCTTTTCTTCTGCCCGCGGAGGATGGTATTTCCGTGCCCAGACTACTGCCTGTGGGCCGCGATCATTGCAGAGACCCTTCCTGTCTGTCCGCGATCCTTGTGGATAAACAGGGTCTTTGCAATGATCGAGGCTGGCGGGCAGTAGGCTGCCTGCTGGGATCCTATGGCCCACCCCTTTCCAACACCTATGGTGCATGATAACGCTTGTTAACCCACAATAGCTTTAGTAAACACACCCCTTAATTTTTAAAGAGCAACTGCACTGCTCTGATGTGGAGCTTACCTTTAATCCTTTCAAACAAGTACTCTTGGTTTGGTGTAATGTCCAAGTACTGTACGATAGTACTGAGTGTAGGAATAAGAGGTGCTTTAACCAAGGCTGCTTGCTTTAGGCTACTAATACTGGCTTCTGCAAGACAAAAAATGGTTGTGTGTAAAGGTATAGCCTGCTGCTGCAGAAAATGTGTGTCTCATAAATAGCCACAACAGAGTGCCATGATGCTAGCTCTTCCAAAACAGATGTTCTCTTATTGCATTCACTAGTTTCCGATTTTTTAATTCTCTTAAAAATGTCTGTATGGAAATGAGTAACATAAAAACAAGCTGTCATTCACCTGAGTAAAATGCAAACTTTTTTAAAATGTGTAAAAAAATTATACAAGATATAAATTATAAAACAAATGACAACATCCTTTGCCAAAAGCGTGCAGACCAGTACAGCATAACATCCTGACAATGGGCAGTCCCACTCACTGAAAAACACCTAGCAGATCCCAACAACTAAATCTATTCCTCGGTGCTTCCTCATAGCCAATAACCTTTTATGGACTTTTCCCCTCTAAGAATTTGTGCAAACCTCTTTTAAACCCAGCTTTGTTAGATGCCGTAACCACATCCCATGGCAACAAATTACACATTTTGATAGTTTGCTAGAACTTTTTTTCCCATTAAATGTGTTTTGTATCTGCTACCTGGTAGTTTCATAGAGTGTCCCCTAGTTCCAGAACAATTTTAAGGAATAAATAACCATTGAGTAATCTATTCCACCTCAAGTGTGGTTTGATAAGCTATCATATCCTCTCAGTTGCCTCTTCTCTAGGCCAAAGAGACCTAATCTGTTCAGCCTCTCTTAAGGAAGCCGTTCTATCCTTTCTATTATTGTCCCTCTTCTCTGTAGAGATTATTGCTTGTACAGTTCTGGTCGCCCTAAAGGTGCCGTTACACCATAGATCTCTACAGAGATATTAGCAATTATTTACTTATTTAAATATCCTGCCTTATCTTATACCCAACACGGCTTTCAAAGAACAATTAAAGGTCTTAATGTTAGAACATAAGGTTTACATTGAGCATCTAGATAAGCATATCATAATGAACTTTTAACTTAGGAACAAGAGAAGCTAATATTTGCAGCTTATTACAGAACTAGGTGATATGGTCATGGGTGATTTGTCAATGGATTTACAATTCGATTCAAGGGAACTTTGTGTTACGTAGGCAGTGTTAATTCAACTTGTGTAGGTAGGACTAAGTACTAAAGTATTCCCTAAAGAGATATCTATCTTCTTGTGGAAGTCGCTGAGGTCCTGTGTGTCATGCGGGAGTACATTCCATATCTTAGGGGCATAAAGCAAACAGGCTCTGCTTGAAGCTGTCTGACTGCTTGATCTGAGGGAGGGACAGTGAACACTGATGGCATGTTATGACGTCTGTCTATTGCTGGACAACTTGTGGATTTGGAATTGTATGTAGGCCGAAGAGAGTAGACTGTATGACCTTGTATTTAATTCGGATTGTAACCGGCAGCCAATGTAGTGATTTGAATAGTGAAGTTGTGTGTTCATGTTTGTGAGCACCATATAGAATTCTTGCAGCAGTGTTCTGTGCTAGCTGTAGAGGGTGAATTATGTAATCTGGGAGATCTTGAATGAGGATGTTACAATAGTCCATATGAGGGAATAATACAAGGGCTTGGAAGATCATACGGAAATTATCTGGAAAGAACGGAGAATCTCATAACATTCTATTTGCTTTTTTGACCGTCTCCACACACAAAGGTGAAATTAGGCCTTGCCTGCTAATTTACATTCCTTGAGAGAGTCCAGTCCCGACCTGTGGGTAGTCTCACCTTATCATCAGCAGCTTGAAGATTGAGCGTGTTATCTTTAATGACATCAGGCTAGATAAGCAGCTGGCACATCCCACCAGACTCCAGTATCCTATTCACAAAGCAAACTCATGAGAGCAACAATTAAGAAAGTATATCATCTAACCCAATTTGGGAAACCAACAACCTAACCCCAACAGGCAGAAAAATATATCTAAATGAAGGACAAGACTGTTTATCAAGTGGTTGGCCAATAGAGTACAGACTTACTCAAGGCGAGTCCCCCTCTGGTCATTCCAGCACCTGCTGACTACCTCCTACTTGCTTCGTACTCTTCTTTGCTGTTCCTGTCTTAGGAAAACGGCTTGGGTTAGAAAATGGTTGGGTGGGAGGCGACAAAGACTACAAGTAAATGGAGCTCACTCTGAGGAGAAGGATGTTACCAGTGGTGTGCCCCAGGGATCTGTCCTTGGTCCGATTCTTTTTAACATCTTTGTTAGTGATATAGCGGAAGGGCTGTCGGGTAAGGTTTGCCTCTTTGCGGACGATACCAAAATCTGCAATAGAGTAGACACCCAGGAAGGTGTAGATAACATGAGGAGGGATCTAGCTAAGCTTGAAGAATGATCTAGAATTTGGCAGCTGGGATTTAATGTTAAAAAATGTAAGGTCATGCATTTGGGCTGCAGCAATCCAAGGGAGCAATATAGTATAGGGGGTGAAGTACTTTTGTCCACTAAAGAAGAGCGGGACCTAGGCGTGGTTGTGTCTGATGATCTTAAAGTAGCTAAACAGGTAGAAAAGGCGACGGCAAAAGCTAGAAGGATGCTTGGGTGCATACGGAGAGGAATGGCTAGCAGAAAAAAGGAGGTGATAATGCCTCTGTATAAGTCTTTGGTGCGACCTCATTTGGAGTATGGTGTGCAATTCTGGAGACCGCACCTTCAAAAGGATGTGAACAGGATGGAGTCGGTGCAGAGGGTGGCTACTAAAATGATTAATGGGCTTCATTATAAAAGCATATGAGGACAGACTTAAGGATCTTAATATGTACACCTTAGAGGAAAGGCGGGATAGAGGTGATATGATTGAGATGTTTAAATACCTCCGTGGCATAAATATTCAGGGAGAGAGCCTCTTTCAATTGAAAGCAAGTTCTGCTACGAGGGGACATGGGATGAGGGTGAAGGGAGATATATTTCTGCATATCGCTCCTGAATCTTTCTTTACAGAAAGAGTAGTGGATCCATGGAATAGTCTCCCAGTGGAGGTGGTAGAGATGAGGACAGTAACTGAATTCAAAAAAGCATGGGACCAACACAGAGGATCTCTAAAGGTAAAAAGTGGACTGTTGTAGTTGTTGTTATGGAAGGACAGACTAGATAGGCCATGTGGTCTTTTTCTGTCATCATGTTTCTATGTTTCCATGTAAACCAGCTCCCCGGTCCCATAACTATGAGATAAACTTTGTTCAGGCCCAGAGATGTCCTTTTACTTAGAACAAAAGGGTGGGTCCGGGACTGGATCGGAGTCACTCAAGAACCATCAATTAGCAGGTAAGGCCTAATTTCACCTTCCATATCGTTCCTCCAGTCCAGTCCCAACCTGTGGGATGTATCATAGCAGTACTAACCTTGGGAGGAACCTGCTAGCCCAGCCTGAAGAACTGCCGAACCAAATGTCCCCTGCTGCCTGAACATCAAGCCAATAATGTTTCACGAAGGTATGCAGGGACAACCAGGTTTCCACCCTACACATCTCCTCTGGCAGAACCAATCTGGACTCTGCCCAGAGCATTGCCTGTGCCCAGGTGGAGTGAGCTCTCAACCCTCTGGCCAATCCCTTGTGCTGCAGCAAGTATACCAAAGAGATGGTCTCCCGCACCAATCTCAAAATGGAAGCTTTAGAGGCTGCCTTGCCCTTGGGTGTACCCCCAAATAGAATGAGCAGGAGATCGGATCTTCTAAAAGACTCTGTTCTTTTCAAATGGCATCATAACACCCTATGGACATCCAAACGGTATAGAAGGGGATCCTCCACCATACCTCCTGCCGCGGAAAACACGGCAGCGTCAGACTGAATGAGATGAAAAACAGATAGCATTTTGGGAAGGAAGGCAGGCACTGATCTTAGGACCACCTTTTCCTTTGCAAGGATAAGAAAAGGCGCCCAACATGACAGAGCCTGAAGCTCCAATATTCTTCTAGCTGAACAAATGGCCACCAGGAATGCAGTCTTTATCGTGAAATCCCTTCAAGGTATAAAGCACTCAACAGCTCAAAAGGTGACTCTGTCAACACCGATAATACCAGACAGAAGTCCCAAGGAGGAACAGACCGCACCGGTGGTCAAACATGCTTCATTGCCCACAAAAACCGGACCACATCCAGGTGCACCCTGAACTCTCCCACGGCAACAAGAGATGGCTGCCATCTTAACCCGAAGAGTGCTACAAGCCAATCCCTTATCCAACCCCTGCCTGTAAAAAAGGTGAGGACATTCGGCACAGGAGCTGCCAGGGGCCGATAGTGGTGATCCTCACACCAGCCCTCAAAGACCCTCCACACACGAATAGGGGGACTGCCAGAGAAGTGGAGCACAGTCTGGCCTTCATGAATGTCAATATTACCGGGATTGAATAGCCCTGCTTTCGCAATCTAGCCCGCTCAAGAGCCAGGCCATAAGCGAGAATCTAGTCACATGAGGCATCAGGATTGGACCCTGCAACAATAAATTAGGTCACGCTGGCAGATGCCATGGACGGTCAAACGCCAGATGTAACAGATTGGCATACCACAGGTGTCGAGGCCAAATCGGGAGCTATTAGCAGCACCAGGCACAATGTGCCGCTATCTTCTGTACTACTCGATCTATGAGTGCCCGGGGGGGGCGGAAACACAGAGCAGCCCTTCAGTGGGCCAACGCTGTATGAGCACATCAAGCCCTTCCGACATGCACCACAAACCAATGCCTGCAAGGACAAGGCATTGATATCAAACGCCTGTTTGAAGCATGGTCTCTACCTTACTGTTCTGAATATCTTAAGGGCCAAGCTGCCCTCCACAGGAATCGTGCTCTTCTTCATCACCACCAAGACTGCAGTATTAACCTTGAGAGCGTGCAAGAGCTCTCTATCCCGCTCAGGCAGTGGGTACAAACATCACTTTCAACACAGCCTCCGAATGTCCCCACTCATACTGGATCATCTGCCGTATGACCTGGTGAGCAGGAAATGCCATCTGCGGCTTCCAGATGGCTTGGAAGAGAGGACCTCCAGAGGCTCCTCTGGACTCATATTGAGCGCTCCCAAGGAATGAGAAATCAAAGCCGCTAGCTCCTCTCTGCAAAGAAACACGGACAATGTGAGACTCCTCATCTTGGGGAAGTTCACCTTCTTCAAGCTCAATCTCATCTGCACCCATATCCGCATCTACCTCTGGCACGTCTTCTTCATCCAAATGGACGGACCCCCACATCCCCTCCCCTCAAGGGGTCATCATCCATCCTCCTGCGGCTAGGTCCAGGCTCACTCTTCGCCCTGCCGCTCATCAGGGTCCTGGGGAAACCCTTCTTTTTCGCAAATAACTATTATAATCTCTTGCTAACCATGTAAAGCTACTTTTTGGTTCTTTGTAACATAGTTTTATGTTTCCTTTTATGTTAATAACCCACACATTGTTTTCCATGTAACCTAGTTCTTATGTAATCTAGTTTTATGTTCACCTAATGTTTAATGTAATGCAATATTGCACTGTTTTGCTATATTGTTGTTTTAAGTTCCTTGTAAACCGCCCCTGATCTCTGGAAGGGGCAGTATAGAAAAGCACACAAATAAATAATAAATAAATTTACTTGGTCGCAATCCAGAGTCTCCTCCCCCTGCTGCCTCGAATAAGAGGCCTTATGCAAGAGGACGACAAATTTGGGCGAGAACACTCCTGGAAGACCCCCTGCAGATGGCCCTTGAGCTGTGGAGGGCTTGGCAGATCTGCTATCCATTTACTTCGGTTCCAGAGTAGGTGGAGACAAGCTCTCTGTGCCCCCCAACCTAGGCACACACAAAAGTCTCCGAAGGCTGAGGGGAGACAGCTAATCCCCCTGAGGTTTCCACCACTCCTTGAGGAACCAGTCCTCCCCGACTGAGATTCTGCTTCACAATTGCGGCAGAACCCCGCGACAGAGACCGAGCCACATGCAAGGCACATTGCCTTAGAGGGCATGAGCAGTCCCCCTATCAGTAGCCCCGACAGCCCAGCAGCACTCTTTCCTCTACTGCTGTCCTTAATCCTGCTGTTTGCTCCTTTTATCTTAATTATTCATTTCATTTTTTTATCCAGCAACTTAAAATGACCAAACCAAAATAATAAAATACAAGGTAAAGCACACAGCGTCCGCAAATTCCCTTGGTAAGAGAAGCCTGCAAAAAAATGAGAACACAAAAAAACGCAACACCTAAAATGGCATCTGTTCCCATGCTGTGCGGGAAACTATCCCCGAGTGTCCCACGATGATTGACCTCCTTTAAACTGAAGATGGCTCTGTGGTTCCCTCCTGTCAACCCAGATTACTGACTGCAGGGCCTTGAGTTCCCTCTGCAGAAGCTCCCTGTGCAAGGGGTCCATGGGTATTTCCCCTGGGAAGCAGGAAGGAGGCAGCTGAAAGAAGTGGAGGAGGTACCCCTCCCTGACCACTTGTAGCACCCAGGCATCTGTGGTGATGTCCTGCTATAGGTGTGCGAAGTGGACCATCCGTCCTCCCATGAACCTTGGGCCTGGAACATCCTGAGCGAGAGAGGCTATGCCCAAGGGGTCAACTCCCCCTCCCAAGGGGCATGGGGGCTTTTGGCTTACAGGACATGCCCCTGTGCCTTGGTCTGCAGTATGCATGGATCCGGGCTGCGAGCATGGAGCTCTGGAAACACTTCCTGCCAAATGCAGCCTTTCCAGGAGGAGAGGTATGAGCACCGTCCGTGCCTCCCTTGGGGGAGTCTCGTACTGGAGGATCTCGAGATCCTCGGTCCGAGGCTCATCCTCAGGCACCACCACAAAAGTGAGGGCCTGGGACATCTCTCTCATCAGCTCTAGATAGGAGAGATCCTCTGGAGAAGACTGCCGACAATGGTGTGGCGGGGATGGGTCAGAGTGGATGTCCTGGTGGTGTCTGTCTCCCAAGCTGACACAGAGGACTAGTCAACCGCTGAGTGTTCTCCGTACTGACTCCTGGCATCAGTATGCTGCCGCAGCAGCGCCCGACAATGAGTAATGCCTCGAGTTAGACGCCAGAGGCGGTGCTGATCGAGCCATCTTCTTGAGGATAGACTGAGTAATCGACTTTAACCGGGAGGCACAGGCAGAATGTCTACAGGGCTCTGCGGAAAAAGAAGACTGAGGTAAGATGGCACTCTTGGGCAGGAAGGTGATCGCACATGCGCAGTGCAACTCCCAAAGGCTTTCTTTGAAAGCTGAGAAGTGGACCTGTGCGGGCTCTGTCGGCGCAGACGTCACCCATATGTGAGGACCGACTTCCTCCTTATTCCCGGAGACTACACAATTCTTTTTAGGTTTTTCAGCTATGGCTCCTTCCCCTCCCCCAATCATCCCATCCCAGGCCCAACAGACATCCTCATGTTCTTAATGTACTTGAAAAAATTTTTTAAATCATTAGCTTTACTACTTTGGCAAGCCTCTCCTCAAATTCTTTTGGCCTGTTTTTAGTTTCCTTCTAACTAATTGTCTCCTTTTATCATAATCTCCCCTTTCAAAGCTATAGGTTTCCGCAGTACTTTTATTAATCTCCTTCCTGTAGTCATTTCAAATTTGATTGTATTAGGATCAGTACCTTCTAAGTGGCTGCACATACCCCCTGTATCAGGCGCTGCATTTTACATGATTATATAGCAACAAGTTGGATTACGGCAGTAAAAGGATCAAGTAGCTACTCCAGTCTACTCAATCACTCCAGTCCACACTACCAAAGATGTCTGCCAACTGCCAGTCAGTGTGATGACTTGTACAATGGCACATCGTTATCCAGGCTGCTTTCATGAATTGTATCCCATGCCTTTGGTTCATAAAGACCACTAACTGCTCATAACTATTTTATCATTTTAAAGATGTCTTTACAAGTAATAAGATACCATAATGATGGTTCAGCAAGTCTGTCAAAGTTGAGTACACACCTCCTATTTGTAGCTCTGGACATCCCATTCTTCTCATTTGAGTATTTACTGAATCCATCTCATAGACCAGCGGCACTAAAATGGTTTCACTAATCCACTACAAGAAAAAGAAAAAAAAACATACCTCACACACAGAGTTAAATATGCCACGTCCTAACCCATACGACTAAAAATATTCACAGTGCAAAGCATCAAGAACCAAACCGTATCAGCTATTAGGATGCTATTTTATATAAGCAGATTGTAGATATATAAACCACATCTTTTTGAATTCACTTATTGATAAAACAGTTATCAGATACATGAAAGGAGGAAGTTAAAGCAAATACAGTAAATCTATCTATATCTATCTATATCTATATATATATATACACACACACAATACAATGTGTGCCTTCGAGTCAGTCCTGACTCCTGTCGACCCAGAAGCTCCTGGGTTTTCTTGGCAGTGTGACCGGAAGTAGATTGCCAGGCCTTTCTTCCGAGGCAATGGAGGGTTAAGTGACTTGCCCAAGGCCACAAGGAGTGCTAGTGGGAATCGAACCCTGGTTGCTTCGTTACCAAGCCAGTGTTCTAACCACTAGGCTACTCCTCCACTCCAAAATCTATATATAAAATATGCAATTAAAACCAAATACTACTTCTAATTAAATAATTAACTAAAACGTACACAATTTTTAAAAAATAAAAAAACCAAGTGAAAGCCACCAGAGTTGCAGATGTCAATGGTACAATGGCTCAGACTATCTGACATGGGCCTTTGCACAAAGGATCAACTGAAGGTCCACTACAGAGTTTCTGTCCTTTCACTCATTTCCCTATCTATATTAGTTTCCCTTGTGTTCTGCAACTCAAAAAACAAGACAGTACAAATGAGCAGGGATTGCTGAACCAGATCAGGATGATACGTGGAGTACTAGTTCACACAGCCCTTCTTCCAGCTCTTAGGTCTTGCATTATAACACCTCACCTTTAACACCCAGGCAGAACGAATCCGTTGATCATCTGAAGGTCCCACTGAGCACCGTACCTATTCTCCTGGCAACTAATCTTGTCTGCCAAATGCATTTTTGCTTGGCACAAGCTATCCCCTGGTGGTTTCTAAGGACACCGATCACCACAAAAAACACTCAGGGGAACATACAATTTCAAGGAGTAAATAAGTTACATATTAAAAACAAACAAACACAAACACACACACAACAAAAAAAAAATAGATGTCACCTGGCAACTTACTTCTACATGTTCTTTCCTTCATTTTAATTTGTATTAGTTTTCTTACGAAAACTTACAAACTGCACAACAGAGAAATCAGATTCATGAACAATACAGAAGTTTACAGTACCCTCTGAAGTGACCCCTACAGTTTAAATCATGAACAAGATTCCAACCCACCCATTATAGCTCACCTGCCCTCTGCCCCTCTCCCACTTACTCCAATTAGAGTTCTCCATTCAACCAATAACTCGGATTGAATATCAAAGCTCAAGGACAAAATTAAATTGGAAGATGCCCTTATCTACATTAGTCAAACCCAGAGCTAGCACAGTCAACCAATTTCTTAATGGGCTCCCACACTTTCCTGTGCCTCTCTTATCTACTCTCGGCGCTGTCAGCCTAGTTTATGGGTGAATGAGAAGAAATACTTTAACTTCCTCCACCTGTGGAGCCTCTGGTCGCTTTCAAGCCTTCGCTACTGCCATTTGGGCAGCAACTTTAACAAAGGTGCAGCCTCCTCCTGAAGCCCAGGTAGTTTGCAATTAATACCACCCCCTCGTTCTTAGGGATTACTCTCCCCAGCAACTTCTCCAGAAAATTCAACTCTATCCCAAAATGCCTTAATCTTGCTACAATCTCAGCAGATGTGCATAAAGGTTCTACGCTCACATCTATGCCAGCAGATCCCTGCACCAGACCCATACATTCTATATGTATACGCACTCTAGTGCAAGATATCATCTATACAACGTCTTAGATATCCAAGCCCAATCAATCATACTACTCGCATATGCCATCCAAGAAACCCACTCATAATACATATGCTAATCCTTCTCACTCAGCAGATTTTCCTTCCACGCTCAGATGCATTTTGCTTCTCTTTGGAAGGTCTAAGAAGGAGGGCATATATCCTCTATTAACTGTTTCGGTTCAGGAGAGGCAAACAAGGTTTCCGTAAGGGTTTCCTCATGCAAACCTCCTACTTGCTGAGGTACATCAGCAGGTGACCCGGAATAGCTTTCCCTCAGCTCTTCTGCCCTCTCCCCCTGAAGTATAGATCCCATCTACCTCTCCCAGGGGAAGCCTAAAACGGCTCCTGTTCTTTAACAAGCGCATCCTCTATTTCTCCCATAATGTAAGTTAAGGCAGTATACGGAACTTGGTACCTGAGCAAGTGGTACACAACTGCTTGGTAACGAGGGCATGTCTGAAAAGAAGAAGTAATTAGTCCTTACCTGCTAATTAGTATTCCTGAAGGAACTCCAGTCCAGTCCCTTGTCTTCTGGGTTGTGCAACCCTTCCAGCAGCTTGGAGGCTGAGCCCACATCGCTTTGATGATGCTGGGGTATAAATACCACTGGCACCACCCACAGGCACCAGTAATCTATTGAAAAAGCAGACTGATCGGATGAAACTAACGTAACCATAACTTCATAAACATATAACCAATCAAACCAAAGTTCCTTTTTCTTTTTTTTTGTTTTAAATCTATCGCAGGGAAGATGGGAGCGAGGAGAGGGAGGAGGAGGAAGGAGGCAGAAAGGAGGAGACTTACCTAACCCCGCGCTCGCCCCCCCCCCACCCACCCCTAAGAACTCCACCGGCTTCCGGCTTAATTGGAAGCAGTGTTCGAGAGACCTTGCAGAGACTCCTTGAACTCCTCTTTGCTTCCTGTCTTCGGTCCGGATTTCTCCCTTCATGAAATAATTCTATCACTGAAGAAAAAACTGGGAGGGATCAGGGACTGGACTGGAGTTCCTTCAGGAATACTAATTAGCAGGTAAGGACTAATTACTTCTTCCTTATCGTGTCTCCAGTCCAGTCCCTTGTCTTCTGGGATGTACCAGAGCAGTTCAAATCTGGGAGGGGTCCGCCATCCCGGACCGAAGTACGGCCTCTCCGAAATTAGCATCCGCCGCTGCCTGAACATCTAGCCTGTAGTGCTTGACAAAGGTATGCAGTGACGACCAAGTCGCCGCTCTGCAAATGTCCTGTGGAGGAACCAAGCTATGTTCTGCCCAAGACGTTGCCTGGGCCCTAGTTGAATGCGCTCTAAGGCCCGCCGGGACCTGTTTCCCCTTGAGAATATAGGCAGAAGCAATAGCCTCCCTGACCCACCTAGAGATGGAAGACTTGGCTGCAGCTTCCCCTTTGTGTGGGCCCCCGAACTGGATGAATAAGCGTTCGGACTTCCGAAAGGAGGCCGTACGAGCCAGATAACGTTTCAGCGCTCTACGCACATCCAGGCTCCGAAGACCCTCTTCTCCCCCAGTCTTTCCTTTCCCGGACAAAGAAGGAAGAGATACAACCTGGTTCACGTGAAAGGGCGAAATAACCTTAGGCAAAAAGGAAGGGACTGTCCGCAAGACTACCCTGTCCTTAAAGAAGGAAAGAAAAGGCAGGCGAGCTGAAAGAGCTTGTAGTTCGGAGACACGCCTGGCCGAACAAATAGCCACTAGAAATACTGTTTTCAGGGTTAAATCTTTCAGGGAAGCCTTTCCCCCTGGTTCGAAGGGCTCCCTGGTTAACGCCTTCAACACGAGGTTAAGGTCCCATGGAGGAATTACTGACCTCTGTTGGGGCCATAGCCGCCTAACCGCTCGCAGGAACCTGCTAATGTCTGCGTGTTCTCCTAAGGATTTCCCCTTGACCTTACCCCGGTAACACGAGATGGCTGCTAGCTGTACCCGAAGAGAACTCGCCGCTAAGCCCTTCTCAAATCCAGCTTGTAAAAACTCCAGGATTTCTGGAACGGAAGTTGAGAAGGGTCTCCTACGTTGTTCCTCGCACCATATCTTTATTATATCTTTATCTTTCTTCAGAGAATTTGATGGACCGCCCAGGCCGAAGCATCAGGGCGGTGTACAATACAATCACAGGCTACCGGAAACAAAGTCAGAAAAGAACGCCAAAAAACGGACAGGAAAGGGGGGGATAGATTAAAGACAGAGAAAGAAGAGCCCAGTAGGGGCAAGAGGGATAGCGAAGGGGGAGGGAAGAAAGGAAAGGGAGGGGACGGACTATCAGGAGGATGATCATGGGGGGAGGGCACGACCAGAGGACAGAGCACCGTCAGCAGAAGGGGGCAGGTCGAAGGCTTGGCAGAAGAGATGTGTCTTGAGGAGGTTCTTAAAGCGGGGATAGGAAAGTTTTAAACATAGAGGCAAAGGGAGTGAGTTCCAAAGGGCAGGGCTCAGGAAAAAGAAGGCAGAGTGGCGGGTCGATTCTAAGTGGGCCTGAGAGGGGGAAGGGAGGAAGAGGCGGTTACCGAAGGCAGAACGGAGAAGACGTGGAGAGGGCTGGAGATGGATAAGTATTGAGGGGTGCCGGAATGAAGGGCCTTGTGCGTGAGGATAAGAACCTTAAAGATGAAATGAAATTTGACTGGGAGCCAGTGCAAAGCGAGAAGACAGGGGGACACATGGGAGCGGGCTGGGGAACCGGTGACGAGGCGAGCAGCGGTGTTCTGTACAACTTGAAGGCGGCGAAGCTGGGAGGAGGAGAGACCTGCATAGATAACGTTACAGTAATCTAACCGGGTCATAACTAGGGACAGGACAAGGGTAACAACTGAGGAAGGGGGAAGTGATGATTGGACAGCCCGAATCCTACGTAGATGAAAAAAGGAAGTACGGATGACAGCCGAGATATGTTGGTGAAAAAAGAGGGACGAATCCAAGATAACGCCCAAATACCGCAGGGTTGAGACCAGAGGAATGGGACAGGAAGACATAACAGGTAACAGGCTAGGAGAGGGGAGTCCAAAAGAAAACCAAATTGCGGAGGACTTGGCAGGGTTAGCGTGCAGAAAATTAGAAGCAAACCATGATGAAACAGTGGAAAGACAATGATTGAGAGGGGCAAGGTCTGGGACAGAAGAAGAGGTATGGTGAACCAGCAGAATGTCGTCAGCATAAATGTAAAAAGAAATACCAGATTGTTGGATTAGTAAGGCTAATGGAGCATGCGTCAAATATCTGCCAAATCCTCCTGTAGGAGAGGCAGGTTGAACGCTTCCGCGCGCTCAACGTCGTCAAAATCACCGATCCTGAATAACCTTGCTTCCTGAGCCGAGCCCTTTCAATAGCCAAGCCGTAAACGAGAATCGATCCACGTGAGGCATCCGCACTGGCCCCTGCCGCAACAGGTCGTTCCTGCAGGATAACCGCAACGGTCGGTCGACCGTTAGTCTCACCAAATCCACGTACCATGGGCGCCATGGCCAGTCCGGGGCTATGAGGACTACCAGCCCTTGGTGGGCTTCCACCCTCTGGATGACTCTCCCTATGAGAGCCCAGGGCGGAAAAACCTATAGAAGGCCCTCCGAAGGCCACTCCTGAACCAGAGCGTCGAGGCCTTCTGACATCCTTTCTTTCCTGCGACTGAAAAATCAACTCGCCTTGGCTGATTGCCAACAAGCCATGAGATCCATGACTGGAGGCCCCCAGCGGGTTACCACTTGCTCGAAGACCTCCTGAGCCAGTTCCCACTCTCCGTGGTCTATCTTGTATCTGCTCAGGTAATCGGCCGTGATATTGTCTATCCCGGCCACGTGCTGTGCCGATAGCACTGACAAATGGAGTTCTGCCCACTGTAACAGGCTGTCGGCCTCTTCCTCTAAGGCCGGGATGCTTGTTCCCCCTTGACGGTTTATGTAGGCCACTGTCGTAACACTGTCGGAGAGAACTCGAACAGCTCTTTGATGAACAAAAGGCTCGAGTGCTCTGAGAGCCAAGCTCACTGCCCGCAATTCCAGTCTGTTGATGGACCACTGGGACTCCCTCAGAGACCAACTGCCCTGAGCGAACTGTCCCTCGCAATGCGCCCCCCAGCCGGTTAGACTTGCATCCGTGGTCAGCTGTACCCACAGAGGAGTCTCGAGAGGCATTCCGCGATCCAGGTTCCCTGGGCAGAGCCGCCACTGAAGAGCCTTCCTGGTCTGGAGGGGACAGGGGAGCCGCTTGGACAAAGAATGATGTTGATGGGACCAGCGCCGTAACAATGCCCGTTGGAGCGGCCGAATATGTGCTCTGGCCCACGGTACCACCTCTAACGTTGCCGCCATGGTTCCCAGCACCTGGAGGTAATGCCAGGCCGAAGGGTTCCGCCTGGCGAGGAATTGCACCAAGAGGACTCTTAGGGCGACCGACCTCTGTTTTGGGAGAAACACCTTGCCCCTGCTTGTGTCGAATCTTGCCCCTAGGTACTCGATCTCCTGCGTGGGTATCAATCTGCTTTTTGCTAGGATTGATGACCCACCCCAGATCCTCGAGGACTGCTATTACTCTGGCCGTTGACTTGCGACTTTCTGCTTCTGTCTTTGCCCGAATCAGCCAGTTGTCCAGGTAGGGATGCACTAGAATTCCTTCTTTTCGCAGCGCTGCCACCACCACCACCATAACACCTTGGTGAACGTACGAGGAGCTGTTGCTAACCCGAAGGGTAGAGCCTGGAACTGAAAGTGCCCTCTTGGGACCGCGAATCTCAGAAATCGCTGATGAGCCTTCCGGACAGGGATATGCAAATAAGCTTCTGTCAGATCTAAGGAAGTAAGGAACTCCCTCCACCAAATGGCCACAATCACCGATTTCAGGGTTTCCATTCGGAAGTGGGGTACCCTGAGACAGCGATTGATGTGTTTCAGGTCCAGGATCGGCCGAAAGGTTCCTTCTTTCTTCGGTACCACAAAATAAATGGAGTATCGACCCGAGCCACGTTGGTCTTCGGGAACGGGAACCACCACCCCGAGCGCTATAAGTCTTGTAAGAGTGTCTTCTATCGCTGCTTTCTTCACTGGCGATCCGCAAGGGGACTGCACAAAGGATGGTTTCACTTGTTCCGCGAATTCGAGAGCATAGCCCTCTCGGATCACTTCCAGAACCCATTGATCAGATGTGACTCAGGTCCAGGCGGAGAGAAAAAACCTTAACCGACCCCCCACCGGACGGAATTCCTCCCGGACCCCCGTTGCTTCATTGCGGTTTTCTGGCACCCGTAGAGGAGGAAGAGGCCCCAAATCCTCTACCCGCTCCGCGAAACCCCCTGAAACCTTGTCCTCTAGAAGAAAAACAGCCCTGAGAGAAGAGGTTAGACCTGGATTGTCAAAATCTGCGGAAGTCCCTTGTCTGACTCCTGGGGGGAGCTGGCGGACGGCTTTGCTTAGGTCTGTCCGTCCTCCGGAAGCCTACCTCCCTTAGACTCGCCTAGATCCTTCACTAGCTTTTCCAAATCTTCGCCAAAAAGTACCTTCCCCTTGAAGGGGAGTCGGCTCAGGCGCGCTTTAGAGGAGGTGTCCGCCGCCCAATTGCGCAACCACAAATAATGTCCAGCTGCCACCACCGAGGTCATATTCTTCGCTAAGCTCCTGATTTATTTATTTATTTATTTATTTATTTACATTCTCTTATATACCGCGCTATTCTGCATCAGTGCGGTTTACATTGAACAAACTGAAATTACATTGAACAGGGCATTATAACTTGGAGATAACTATTTTACAGGGAACATGGGCTATGGAGGGTTAAGTGGCTTGCCCAAGACCACAAGGAGCACCTGTGTGACTAGAAACCCCAGTCCTTCCGGCCCAAGGTTGCTGTCCTCTAGTGGGATTTGAACCCCCGACCTTCCGGCCTGAAGTACCTTGCCCCAACCACTAGGCCACTCCTCCTGATAAGGTCGTAATGACTATCCGCCAAGAAGGCTGCTCCAGATTTCATTCGGGCCACATCCTCCTGCGCGCTGCCTGCCAAGCTATCCGCCAGCTGCAGTTGTTGGGCCCATCTCAGACAGGAGCCTGGGTATCAAGGGCCTAACACCGAAGCCTGCAAGGCGAGGGCACTAACATCAAAGGCTTGCTTCAGCAACGTGTCTAACTTCCTGTCTTGGGCATCCTTCAAGGCCGCACTGCCCTCAACTGGAATAGTAGTCTTTTTTGTGACCGCTGAGACCGCGGCATCTACTTTAGGAGACTTCAGCAGTTCCTTGTCTGAGTCCGATAATGGGTATAGGCGAGACATAGACCGCACCCCTCTCAGACTGGATTCCGGTTGATCCCATTCCTCTTGGATCATCTGTCGCACCACCCTGTGCACTGGGAAGACCCTTTGCGAGTTCCTGACGGCTTGGATCAAGGGATCCTCCAAGGGGACCTCCTCTGCCATCTTGTCCGCCGCTATATTGAGAACCTTCAGCAACTCATATCAATGCAGGGAGTTCCTCCCGACGAAATACCCGCACTATTTGGGCATGATCCTCTTCCAGGATCTCTCCCTCTTCAAGCTTGTCTTCCTCTTCTCCTACCTCCTTGTCCGAGGCCTCCTCTCCCCAGAGGTCCAGAACCGGAGGCGCAGGACTTCCTCGCCCAGTCTGGTGCGCTTAGAAGAGAGGTCCGAATCTTGCATCTCGACCCTCGCTCTTTTGGGGGGTGCATTTATTTATTTAGCTGTATTTATATCCCGCTTTTCACCGGGTCAAAGCGGTCAATTGGGAGATACATTTAACACGAGGGGATATGACACACATACGCTAATACTTACAGGGAACATGGGCAATGGAGGGTTAAGTGGCTTGCCCAAGACCACAAGGAGTGCCTATAGGACTAGAAATCCCAGTCCCTCCGGCCTGAGATTGCTGTCCCCAGGTGGGACTTGAACCCCCGGCCCTCCGGCCTGAAGTACCTTGTCCTAACCACTAGGCCACTCCTCCCCCCTCATTTGTCTGAGCCACCCCAGATCTTACCACCCCCTGCTGGCGCATGCAATATGCTTTGTGAAGCAGGAGGACGAATTCCGGCGAGAAGAGTTCCCCTGCCCTTCCCTCCCCAGAGACAGTGGGGGGAGGAGGGGGCAGAGAGGTTCCGGGTACATCCCCAGGAGGAAGTGGAGAGGAGGGGGATTCCCCCCCAACCTCCCCAGGGTCCGCTGCCCCCTGGGATTCCTGGGACATAGCCAACTGGATCTCTTGCTCCACGGAGACAGCCTCTGCAGTGCAACCCCTGCAGAACCCTGGATCCGATGCTGTGCCCCTCCTAGTACCACAGGCTGGGCACCGTGCCTTGCTGGGCATGTTTGGGCCAACTTAGTTTAAGCAGGAGAAACACTTGGAATGAAGAAATAAAGAAAATAAAGCAATAAAATTCCCAATCCCATACAACTGGTGCAAATTTAAGGCAAACTATAACTTGGAAGAGAAAATTTAACTTAAACTAAAATAAAATTAAAATAAGCTAAATTAAATTAAAAGATCATTGTGACAAGTAGTACAGACAAATACTTGCTGTTTGCCTGCTCCTCTCCCCCTCCGAACACCGTTGTAAGAGAGCCAGCTGGTTTTCCACGTGTGTGTAGGCCGCGGCCACGTGGAAACTGCCTGGAAGCAAAGAAACCTTACCGGAGTCCTCGGCCTGCACTCAGACCCCTCTGTGCTGAAAAACCAGTGTTTTTACACCCGGTTTCGGCTCTGGGGCTGCCTCAAGCGCTCCGCCAATCCGCGGACCTCGGTGCGAGGCTTTAAAAGTGTTTTCAGGCCCGGGACTGCCTCCAGCGGTCAGCCCCTCCGTGGGCTTCGGCGCGAGACAGAAGACCGTCCGGGAGGCCGCGGCGCCGCCTCAAGCACTCAGTCTTTCTGCGGGCTTCGGCGCGAGGCGGCAGAGATCCCGCGCGAGGGAAGAAACTTTCCCTTTTTTCTTTTTCCCCCGTGGTCTTTTTAAAGCTTCCTCCGTTCTGCTAGAGCAAGGCCAGAAGAGGGAGGGGGGGGGGGGGGAGGAAGGGAGAAGGATTCAGAACTTCTTAAAGGCAGAGAGCCCTAAAATAAAGAAATAAAGAAAATAAAGTAAATAGTAAAATAAATTAGGGAAAGGTAGAATCTCCAGTAAGCCCTTGGCTTACTGGGACCCTCCAGCTGCTTGGAGGCTGAGATTACTGGTGCCTGTGGGTGGTGCCAGTGGTATTTATACCCCAGCATCATCAAAGCGATGTGGGTTCAGCCTCCAAGCTGCTGGAAGGGTTGCACAACCCAGAAGACAAGGGACTGGACTGGAGAGACGATAAGGAACAACCCTACTACTCACTTCTGCAAATTATTAAAAACAGTCAAACACTGACTGAACAGTTTATTAAGAAAAAGGAGGTACATTGGAAAAGGGAAAAAGGTGACATTTTACTTATCAGTTAATGCACTTTCCTTGAGTCCTGCTAGACCAGTCCAGACAAGTGGGATGTGTGACCTATAAATGCATTCACTCTGCGGCTCCTCACTACCTTTCTTCTCTTATATCTCCTTACAACCCCCCTTGGGAACTCCACTCTTCTAGCAAACGGCTTCTATCTGTGCCCTTCTCTTCTTCTGCTAACTCCAGACTTCGCTCCTTTCACCTTGCTGCGCCTTACGCCTGGAACAAACTACCTGTGCCTGTACGCCAGGCACCTTCTCTAACCCTGTTCAAATCCAAGCTGAAAACTCACCTCTTCGCTGCTGCTTTTGGATCTTGACTCACCTGATCTCCTTTTTCTTTCCCCTCTTTATCCCTGCCTACACCTTCTGTGTTTGTCTTGACTAGATTGTAAGCTCTGATGAGCAGGGACTGTCTCTTACATGTCTGTGCAGCGCTGCGTATGACTTGTAGCGCTATATAAATGCTCAATAGTAGTAGTAACCAGCAGATTGGTAGAGACAAAGAATTAATGAAAAGCCCAGATTTCAATGACATCATTCCTATGCCTCTATTTGCCTCAGCCACCAGAGGTCCCCATCAGCATTCGTCCCAAAGCATAGTGTATGGGAGAAACATGGCAAGTCTCACAACCTCAATCGTGGGTAACAATGAGTAAATCAACAGTAAAGAACTACGTACAGGAAAGCATAAACAGAAAAGCTGTCCGAAGATGATTAATCTGCAGAGCCAAGTGGGGGGGGGGGGGGGAGAGTCATAGTGGACCCAAGGGAACAGAGCAAATACAGTTTTAGGGGCGGGCCCTGGACTGGTCTAGCAGGACTTAAGGAAAGGACATTAACTGATAAACTGGTAAGTAAAATGTTACCTTCCATAACGTTCTGCTAGACCAATTCAGACAAGTGGGATGTACCAAAGCTACAACTCCACTGTGTGGGAAAAAGACAGCAGCTCACAAAACCCTTGAACCAGAGGCTGTGTCCGTCCACGCGTGGACATCCAAATAGTAATGCCTGATAAAAGTGGAAAGCGATGCCCACATTGCTGCCCTACAAAATGTCTGCAAGGACTACCCAGCTCCACTGCCCACGAGGACACGTCTGCTTGGATAGAATGGGCACGAAAACCCTCCGGAACCAGCTGGTTCCGCAACAGATATGTCAACGCAATGGCCTCCTTAATCCAGTACCCCAAAGTCAACTTGGCTGCTGCATCACCCTTGCGTGGGCCAGCAAAGAGCACAAAAAGATGGTTGGACCTACGAAAGGAATTCTGAACCTCCAAGTACCAGAGAAATACCCTCCAGACATCTACAAAAGATGCAGATCCTTATCCTCCACTCCCGACACTGTTCCTTTGAGAGAGGGGGCAGGCAGACCACTTGGTTCACGTAAAAAGGAGAAAGCACAGGCTGAATGGAAACAGCCTCCTTTGAAAAAGGCTAATAAGGATCTCAGCAAGACAGAGCCTGCAGCTCAGAATCCACCTTGCAGAACAAAATCACGACCAAGACAGTCTTGAGCACCAAATCCCACAAAGTAGCATGCTTCAATGGCTCAAAGGGTGCCAACATCAGGGCCCTGAGCACCAGACACAGATCCCAAGCACAGATCACACACCAAAGGGGAGGATGCAGATTCCAAACCCCCCTGGAGAAAGTGCAAGATGTCTGGGTGCAAAGGTAGAGAGACTTAACAGCCACTGGACCTCTGAAGCAGAACAAAAGCTGCCACTTGAACTTTCAGGGAGTTAAGGGAAAGGACCTTCTCCAGGCTATCCTGTAGAAGGCCCACAGAGATGGCCCCTTGGCCACCTCAGGAACCAACTGCCGAGTGCAGCACCATTGCTTAAAGAGGCACCAGATCCACATGCATGCCAGCATGGTAGACCTCTATTCTACTCAGAGCCTGAAGGAGAACACTGCTAGAGTATCCCTTACGTGCTAGTCGACTCCTTTCAAGGGACAAGCCATAAGCGAAAAGGGAGGATGGTCCTCCAGGACAACTGGTCCCTGCCGCAACAGGCCCCAAGACGGAGGCAACCGAAGAGGCGGCGCCTGCAGGAGCTGCATCAGGTCGCCAAACTATGTTCTCCTTAGCCAAATCTGAAAAATCATGCCAAGGAGACGTTCTATATGCTGAAGCATACGCCCCACCATGGGCAATGGAGGAAACATGTGCTGGTGCTGATTTGGCCAAAGCTCAGTCAGGACGCCGCTGACCTCTGACCCAGTCTCGCAACTGAAGAAGCGGCAAACTCTGGCACTGGCGCAGGTCACCAATGGATCCAATTAGGGACGAACCCAGTGGTGCAGAATTAACTGAAACGCCTCAAGACTCAATTCCCACTCTCCAGGATGCAGAGTGTGCCGGCTGAGGAAGTCTGCTTCCACACTGTCCACCCCAGCAATGTACTGAGCCAACAAGACTAGGAGGTTCTTCTCCGCCCAGGCAAACAGGAGAGCCATCTCCACAGCTACCCCGGCACTATTTGTGCCACCTTGCTGATTGACAGAAGCCACCACCTTGGCGCTGTCTGAAAAGACTCGAACTGTCTTGCTCTCGACCAGGGCCCAGAATGCAGAAGAGCCAACCTGAAGGCCCTTACCTAGAGGCGGTTGATGGACCACACTGCTTTCCCTGCTCTACAGTCTTGGCAATGGACACGCCAGCCTGAGAGAATGGCATCTCATCAGAAGGACCCAGGAGAAATCGTCCAGTGGCACACCCTTCCTCAGATGACCAGGCTGCCGACACCACTGTTGGCTGGACCTCACCATCAATGGGAGCAGGAATCTGTGCTGGAACTCCTGAGAACTCTGGGATCACCGAGTTAGCAGGGACCGCTGGAGTGGTTGCATGTAAGCACGCACCCATGGCACCATCTCTATGGCTACCACCATCAAGCCAAGGAGCTGAAGATAATCCCAGATTCTGGGAACTTGCTGTGCACAGAACAGCACCAGCGATTTTAGAAAAGGTTCAGAGAAGAGCCACCAAAATGGTAAAGGGGATGGAAGGATACTCCTATGAAGAAAGGCTAAAAAGGTTAGGGCTCTTTAACCTGGAAAAGAGACGGCTGAGGGGAGATATGATAGAAGTCTATAAATTAATGAACGGAGTGGAACGGGTAAACATAGATCAATTCTTTACCTTATCAGAATATAGAAAGACTAGGGGACATGCAATGAAGCTACGGGGTAAACTATTTAAGACTAATAAAAGAAAATATTTTTTCACTCAACGTGTAATCAAACTCTGGAATTTGTTTCCAGAGGATGTAGTAAAGGCTGTTAATGTAGCTGGGTTTAAAAAAGGTTTGGACAAGTTCCTGGAGAAAAGGTCCATAAACCATTATTAAGAAGGGACCCAGGATATCAATGCTTGAACCAATACAAGCATTGTGGAACCTGTGTCCCTTGGGGAAACTGCTAGGTACATATGACCTAGATTGGCCACTGTTGGAAACAGAATACTGGGCTTGATGGACCTTGGTCTGACCCAGTATGGCATATCTTATGTTCTTATGTTCAGACATACAAGCCAATAATCTTTTGACCTCCTCCTCTGGCAGGAAGACTCTGCTCATTAGAGTGCCAAAACATGCTCCAGAAACTCCAGGGACTAGGAAGGGAACCCCTGGCTCTTTCTCAGATTGATCACACAGTCGAAGTTCTCCCAAAAAAAAAAAAAAAAGGAGACCACTGGAGATACCTCTGAAAGGAATGGGTCCAGATGAGACAGTCATCTAGATATGGTTGGACACAGATCCCTTGGTACCACAGCCACTACCACCATGACCTTGGAGAACGTCCTTGTAGCAGTGGATACCCCGAAAGGGAGCAGCAAACTGAAGGCGAGAGCCAAGCACAGCAAAAAACACAGACAGCACTGCTGATCTGCCTGATCTGGATATGAAAATATGCCTCGGCCCAATCCAGAGAACCCAAGAACTCCCCTTGGCACACTACTTGAATCACAGAGCTCAAGGTTTCCATTCAGAAGGGCAGGATACACAAGTGCTTGTTGAAGCCCTTGAGGTCCAGATGGGCAAGAAGGAACTGTCCTTTTTGGGCACCACAAAATAGATGGGAGTATCTGCTCTTGCCCACCTCGCCATGTGGGACGGGTACCACTGCCTTTAGGGACAGCAACCTGTCCAAGGTAGCCCGCACAGAGGCACTTTGATCGCAGACTCACAAGGGGAGATGACGAAGGCATCCGGAATCGGCCCTTTGCACCCCAGGATATGGTCTAACTGAATGGTGTCTAGCACCCAGTGATCCAGGGGAATGGACCCCCAAAACCTTCATTGCGCAGCCCGAGAGGGTTCTCCTCTGGAAGAGACCGAGTCTCTGGGCCCAAGCACGCCATGAAAGGACAGAGAATGAGCCTGAAGCTCAGAAGTAGAGGGGAAGAAAGGTTTTCCAGGTTGGCAACAAGAGGCCCAAGACTCCTTGAAATCTAGCCAGTGCACCCTTGGTGAATGGGCAGAGGCTGACGAGAAAGAGGCACCAGCCCGCTTCACAGGCCCCTGGGACCTGTCTTCCGGAAGGTGGCAAGATTTTGCCTTGTACAGGTCCTCCTCCAGCTTCTCCAATTTGACTCAAGTCAGAAACTTCCCCTTAAAAGCCAGTTAGGTCAACTGGGCTTTGGAAGATGAATCTGCTGCCCAGTGCTGGAGCCAAAACCAAAGCAATGACCCCGTCATCAGGGCACCATACCTGGCTGCCAAACATACCAGATCATACACAGCATCAAAAAGGAAGGCCTCAGCTGACTCAAAAGTATCATCTGGTGGAAGAGACTACGCAACAACGAACTGCTGCCACACTGCGCCAACAGTCACCAGCAGTCCAACACTTTTTGTGTCCTAGGAAGACTGATTTTGGAGCCCCCCAAACAAGGACAAGGACGAGGTCAAGCCTTGGTACTCACCCTTTGAGAGCCCCAGGCAGAGGATCCCTGCTGGGGTCAGCTCTATTCCCCTGAAAATTTCGCTGGTTTGGCAGCACTGTGTTTAAGGTGGCTGACAGCCAGATTCCTCGGAGCACATTCTACAATTTTTGGGAGAGAGCAGGGAAGCCAGAGGAGGGGGGAGGGGACAGGGGGCATTGAGGTTGTGCGAGGCTGCTGAATTCTTACAAACTTCCAGATCCTTCCAATTTTCTGGCTGCTCAACAGGCTGTTATCCAAATGGAGCCGAACCAACATTCCCTTCTCCTATGGCTACAGGAAAGACTGCAGTCTAGTGGAGCCTCCCACATCACGCTCAGTAAGAGCTCAACCCGCAGGCTGTCATTCACAAGCATTTAATCAATCTCTTCCTCTCAATCTTCAGATCTTTTTCCTTTAGAGAGGAGAAAGCACAGTTACTTACCTGTAACAGGTGATCTCTGGGAACAGCAGGAATAAGTTTTCACATATGGTATCGTCGGTACCGACGGAGCCTGCGCGGGAATGCTCCCCAGCGTCCAGTAAGAAAGCTTTTGGGCGCATCCCACAGCGCCTGCGTGCTGCCTTCCCGCCTTTCCCAACCGCCTCTCTCCAGTTCGAGTTTTAAAGCTGAGACAAAGAGAGAGAAAGGAAAGGAAAGATAGATAGAGAGATACAACTCCTAGGGGAGGTGGGTGGGTTGTGAAGACTTATTCCTGCTGTTCGCAGAGATCACCTGTTACAGGTAAGTAACTGTGCTATCTCCAGGAACAAGCAGGAATGAGTCTTCACATATGGGGACTCCCTAGCTGCAGATGCCAGGTTGTGTGTCCTTGAAAAGGACTCTACCTCCCCCCATGGATCTCTGGCATCCAACCAGGGTAGGCGGGTAGGAGTTGATTAGGAATGGAACAGGTGTTTGAGAACAGCCTGACCAAACGAGGCATCCCGGCGGGAGTCCTTGTCCAAACAGTAATGGGCTGTGAAGGTATGAACCGAGGCCCAGGTGGCCGCTCGACAGATTTGGTCGATGGACACAGTTTAGATGAGCCATTGAGGCTGCCATGGCTCTCACATTGTGAGCTGTGACATGGCCCTCCAGAGAAAGGTTTCTACTCTGGTAGGCGAAAGAAATACACTGAGCAATCCAGTTGGACAGTGTTCTCTTAGAGACTGGAAGTCCTAAATGAGAAGGATCAAAAGCAACAAAGAGTTGAGAAGACTATCTATGTTGCTGTGTTCTTTGTAAGTAAAAAGCGAGAGCTCTTACAATCCAAGGTATGAAGATTCCTCTCTGCACTTGATGCATGAGGTCCTGGAAAAAAGACAGGTAAATATACCTCTTAGTTCAGATGAAAAGGCGAGACCACTTTAGGCATAAAGTGTGGATTGGTCCTGAGGACTACCTTATGATGGAACCTTGTATAAGGTGGATTAGCCACAAAAGCTTGCAACTCACTGATGCGGCGTGCTGAGGTGACTGCAATGAGAAAAATAACCTTCCAAGAAAGAAATTTCAAGGAGGTGGTGGCTAAAGGTTCAAAGGGTGGCTTCATAAGCTGGCCAAGAACCAGGTTTAAGTCCCATGCCACTGGAGGTGGTCTAATGGGAGGTTTAGTTAAAAGAAGGCCTCTCATGAATCTTGCTATGTGGATGAGAGGAAATAGGTTGTCCATTGAGAGGCTTGAGGGACGCTGCAATAGCACTCAAATGGACTCTTACTGAATTCGTTTTCAGACCTGCATGGGATAGATGCAGGAGATACTCTAGTAGAGAATTCAGAGGTATTGCAAGAGGGTTTAGACCCTTCCCTGAACACCAAATGGTAAATCTTTGCCATTTGAAAGCATAGGAATGTCTAGTAGAAGGCTTTCTAGAGGCATAAACAACATCTCTGACTTGCTGAGAGAGATGAAAATCTTGAAGGTCTAGGCCCTCAGCAACCAAGCCCTGAGATGGAGAGACTGGGTCCTTCTTCCTGGGATAGAAGGTCAGGTGCAGAGCCCAAGTCCAGGGAAGGAGCTTGAGAGAGATGCAGAAGTAGAGGGTACCACACTTGGCGTGGCCAGTGTGGTGCTATGAGGATCATGGTCCCTCGATCTCTCTGAAGCTTGAATAGTGTTTTGGGAATTAGGGGAATTGGTGGAAAGGCATAAAGGAAGTCTTGACCCCAGTGAAGGAGGAAGGCATCCTTGGCCTTAACTCCCTGACACGGAATTCTGGAACAGAACCGGGGAAGTTTGGCATTCCACGGACTTGCAAAGAGGTCTATGTCCGGGGTTCCCCAAATTCGAAAAGTCCTGGCTACCTGGTCCATGTGGAGGGACCACTCGTGTGGAAGCAGAACTCGACTGAGTCTGTCCGCCCAAGAGTTTTGAACACCTGGAAGATATACTGCCAGAAGATGGATGTGATGCTCTCTGGCGAAGGCCCACAGTCGCAAAGCTTCGTTGCAAAGCGACAGAGAGCCAGTCCCGCCCTGCTTGTTGACATAGAACATGGCTACTTGGTTGTCCGTATGGATGAGGACTGTCCTGTAGCTGAGCAGGGTATGGAACACTCAGAGCTAAGAATATTGCTCTGAGTTCCAATAGATTGATATGCAGAGAAGTCTCCTGTGGAGACCAGATGCCCTGGGTGGAGAGATCCTGAAGATGAGCTCCCCAACCCATTGGAGAAGCATCTGTTGTAAGAGTTGCTTGGGGTAGCGACTGCTGAAAAGGGGACCCCAGTAACAGATTTGGAGAGGACTTCCACCACTGGAGAGACCAAAAAAGACAACTGGAGTTTGCTATTTTGTCTGACAGGCAACCTGATGCCTGAGTCCATTGGGTGGACAAAGTCCATTGAGCTGCCCTCATGTGAAGGCGAGCATATGGAACCACATGCACGGTGGATGCCATGTGGCCTAATAGTTGTAACATCTCTCGAGCAGTTAAATGGGACTTTAACTGTATCTGGGAGGCTAACTGCACCAAGCGTAGGCAACGGGCCTGAGGAAGATAGGCCCTTGCAGTTGTGGTATCCAGCAAGGCCCCTATAAAAGCTCCAGAGACTGAGTAGGGGTGAGATTGATTTTGAGATGTTTATTACCAGTCCCAAATACTGAAGGACACGCATTGTGCAGGTTAGACAAATCTGGGCCTCTGACTGGGATGGAGCTCGAATGAGCCAGTCGTCCAGATATGGGAATATGAATATTCCTAGAGTGCGCAGAAATGCAGCTACCACTGCCATGCATTTCGTGAACACCCTTGGTGCAGAGGCCAGACCGAAAGGAAGCACCCTGTATTGGTAGTGCTTTCCTTGAAAAAGGAACCGAAGGAACCTTCTGTGTGTTGGATGGATGAGGACATGGGTGTACGCATCCTTGAGATCTAGCGAACAAAGCCAATCCTGACTCTGAAGGTATGGAAGCAGAGCACCTAGAGAAATCTTGAATTTCTCCTTGAATAGAAACTTGTTCAATTCTGAGATCTAATAGGGGTCTGTAGCCCCCTGTTTTCTTTGGAATAAGAAAATAAGGGGAGTAGAACCCTGAGCCCTGTTGAAGAAGAGGTACTTCTTCTATTGCCCCTTGGGCAAGAAGGGTAGCAATCTCCTGACCCAGAAGGTAGAGGAGAGATGTTGGAGAATTGAACTGTTTCACCCTGGTGTGAGGAGGAAGGCTTGAGAAATGAAGCTTGTACCCTTCCCTTATGATGGAGAGGGTCCATTGCTCTGCTGTGATTTGCTCCCATCTGGGAGCAAAGTAAGCCAACCTTCCTGGAATGGTGAGGGGCTCTGGTTCTTCCAGAGCTAGAAAGGCTAAGTTTTCTAGTTGCAAGTCAAAGGCCCTGAGGAGGCTGAGGCTGCTGGGTCGTGGGAGGTCTGGCAGCCTTTGACTTGGCCTGTTTAGGTGGTTGCTGACGCTTTGCAGCAAAACGACCTGCAGAAGATGCCTGCTGACCATAAGCAGGATAATATCTTCCCTTTTTAGAAAAAGATGTCTTTTTGAACAATCTTTTCTTAACAGGAGCAGAGGTAGACTTTGAAAGTCTATCCAAAGCAGAGTTCTCAGCATCCATCTGAGTGGCCTTTGCTTGCCAATCCTTGCCAAAAAGGTTTTCACCTGTACAAGGAAGATTTCCCAATTCATCTTGGACCCAGAATTCCAAATCAGAGGCTTGTAACCAAGCAATTCTGCGTGCACCTATGGCAATAGCCGAGGCTCTGCTTACACACTCAAAAGAGTCAAAGGCTGCACGGTTGGAAAATTTGGAAACATCTTGGGCATGTTTGAGCCAAGTGAGAAATTCCTGCCTTTTATCTTCTGTAATAAAAGGAGCAAAAGTCTGCAGATTATCTGTGACTTCTTTTAGAAACATCCCCATATAGAGACTATAGGAGTTGATTCTGGCAGCAAGCATATTAGCTTGGAAAACCCTTCGGCCAAAAGCATCTAGGGTCCTACATTCACGTCCTGGAGGATTAGATGAGTGTCTTTGCACTCTTTATTTTCCTCATGGCAGACTCTACCACAATAGAGTGGCGAGGAAGCTGAGTCTTATGAAAGCCAGGACAAGGAGGGACACGGTACATGGTGTCTAACCTACGAGAATGAGGAGAGGTGGTGAGAGGAGTCTCCCACATGCCCAACATGAGATCATAGAGTATCTCATGAATAGGTAAGGTAGCTGCTTCTTTAGGAGCCTTAGGATATTGCAAAATATCTAATTGCTTGGCTCTAGGCTCTGACTCAGGGGCCACTGTAATGGAGAGGCCCCTAGCCACTTCCCTAATGAAGTCTTGAAAAGACAAGTCTTCTGGAGGAGACATTCTTCATTTTGGAGAAGCAGACTCCTGAGGAAGAAGTACCGGTGCCTCGACAGAAGCCTCCGACTCAGAGTCTTCGGAGGAATCGAAGTATCGCCTGTCTGGATGCTCCTGTAAAGCCCGATATGCGTACCGAGTGGGATCGACATCGGGAGTAAGCGGTACCGGTTCGGTACCGATGGGCATCATAGGACAGGGCACCGTTGCAGTTGACACCAGAGCCGATGTCGATACTATCTGTACCGGTGCCAGAGTCGGTACTGGCAACGGAGATTGTTGCGGTACTGGAGGCGTCGAAGCCTGCATAAACGCCGTTAGGGTGCGCTGCATGGACAGAATCTTCTGATCCATCGACGCCACCAGAGTCTGGATGTCGGTACCAGTGGAGGCCACCGGTACCCCAGAACACAGCAACAGGTGATCGGTCGAGGCCGAGCCATCGATGTCAACCTGTGACCCCATAGACAATGCTTTGGAAGCCGGAACTTCCCGCCGGGGTAATTTTGCCGGTGCGGAATCCTAGAGGACAAGCCCGGAGGCATCTCAATGCTTAGAGGGAGATTTGCCCTTCGAGGACCGGCTAGATTTATGTTTGGTTACCTGAGATCCATGGGAGGAAGAAGCAGCCCTGGAAGACGTCGATGCCGAGGCTGCATCAGAGGGAAACAGGGTACTGAGCTTGGCTGCTCGGTTCTGCCGACCTCTTTTAGACATCATGGTACAGGACACACAATCCGTGATGGAATGGTCAGGACCCAAACATTTTAGACACCAATCATGGGTGTCGGTGACAGAAATAGTACTGCCACATTTTGTGCACTTTTTGAACCTGGAAGCGGGCTTCTCCATGAGGAGAAAAATATTCAGGCCTAAGGCCCAAACTGAAAATGCACAGTTGAAGAACAAAAAAAAAACAAAAAAACTTTTCTTTCTTCAAAAAAAAAAACAAAAAAACTTTTCTAAGAAAGAAAAGACTGGCGGTACCGGTCTGACGTTGAAGAAGGCAGACGCGACACAGAAAAATAAAGAAAAAAAAAAATAAAGAACAACTTCTGCGGTGACAGGAACACGACCTGCTGGCTCCGCGGAAAAGAAGAACTGGAGAGAGGCGGTTGGGAAAGACGGGAAGGCAGCGCGCAGGTGCTGTGGGATGCTCCCAAAAGCTTTTTTACTGGACGCTGGGGAGCGTTCCCGCGCAGGCTCCGTCGGTACCGACGATACCCATATGTGAAGACTCATTCCTGCTTGTTCCTGGAGATAAGCCATCCACCATCTGCTGAAAGGACCTCTGGTGGCTGAGGCGAAGAGAGGCATAGGAGTGATGTCATTGAAATCTGGGCTTTTCATTGGTTCTTTAGTCTCCACCAACCTGCTGGTAGGGGAACACACCCACTTGTCTGGACAGGATGATATGGGGGGGGAAAAAAAAAGGATTTAACTTTCAAACAAGCAGGAAAAAGAAAGAATTAATATATTATCTACTTATGCTTTACTATAAATTAGTCAGTTCTGGCAGAAGCCGTGGCAGTGGTCTGTTCAGCAGATGCAGCACAGAGCTATGACAAGACCTGCAGCCAAGACACTTGGCTGCTGCATTTCCCAGTCAAGAATGAAGACTTCCGGCAATTTATCGTCTAGCTCTAAGCTGCTTATGTAAAACTGATCATAACTCAAAGCATTTGCTTCCTAAGCAGCAAAGCACAACATCAGGACAAAGCTTGATCTCAGACTCCTTTCACGATTTCCAACAGCAGCATAAATGCTCATCTCTGCCTTTGCAGTCCGGTGCCCGGCAACATCAGTACTGATATAGCTCCTCTGTAGGCTGCACTAGTCTGTTGAGATAACTCATAAGATAATTCATAACTCATGAGAGCTATAACCAGCCTAACACAATTCAGGAAAAGTCTCAAACACCACCTATTCTTAAGCTATTTCCCAGTTTAATCTTTCACAGGGAAATAGTCCCTCCATATCCAGACCAAGATAATTTCAACTGTGAATAATGTGTATAGTTTATTGTATTTATATAGTTGATATAGTTTACCTGTACTCCCAAGTTTCTACATCCCTGTTACTTGTAAAATGCACTACAGTTACTCTGTATGTATATGTTTAGTTTCATGTAAGCCGCGCAGATGACAATAGTGCGGTATAGAAGAGATGTTAAATAAAAATAAATAAAATAAATAAATAAGATTGAACAGTGGTAATGAAAAGCAATTCACTTTCCGAAGCAGGATCAAAAGCTCGTATTGCAAATTCAGCAAGCTGCTATAAGTCAATGAACTTTAAGGTTCAGATATCATCAGTCAAATGCTGCAGGATTCTAGCCTACGTTATGTAATGGAACATCCCTAGGAACCACATGTGGTACTCCCAAAAGTAATTTATCTTCTGTTTTAGGCAAAAGTAAAAGAACAGGGGCAACAAAGGCAACAGCAATACAAATCCAAAAGAACAGTTACAGTACACATACAATAACTAGTGTATCTCTTATCAGTCACAGTAAAGTTTAAAAAACTAAAGTTCATACTGCAAAATCAAGCACAGAATTCTTCCTTGAAAGGAAAGAAAAGCGATATGTAAATCTGTAATGTATTAAGTTTCCCATATATGCTAAGATGACAGATCAGCTCTGACCACATTCTGTGACATTTCAATCACCATTAGATCGGTGTAGTAGATTGGTAGTGCTACAGAGATGGATATATCTAACAGACAGAAATTGATATAAAAGTTTAAGTAAGCAACTAGTTATAGACTCCAGGTCTGGAAAGTTACAATGGACTTGTTACATCTTGGTACAGCCTCCTCTGTTTGTCACCAAATTCGAAATTACAGAAGTCTGTCTCATAGCTGAAATGTCTTATCAATAGATGCTCATTCTCTTCAAGTTTTACTTGTAACATCCCAAGTCCAAATCAAAGTTCTATAGACATCCAAATTAAAAAAACAACCCCCCCCCCCCACATTTAGATTGGGGGAGAGGGTGATCACTTATTGAATTAGCAAAACAAACAGGTCTGATATGTTGGTGGTAAAACTGATCACTTATTTTTATTTATTGTTAATGTAAGGCTGGGTCAATGTTTTCATAAGCTATAAAGTTTAATAGTTAAATATAAAAGAAATAACTAACATTTGGGGCCTGTTCTACAGAGCTTTCTTCTCAGACACAGGATGAGAGAAGCCTTAACAAATCAGGCTTTTGTTTAATTTCTGAGGCAATGACTGCTACCACAAACAGCCAGAACTGCGAAAGGACTAAAACAATTGCTAAAATAAATAAATAGCTATATTTTTGCATATACTTAAACACTAATAAGATGCATCATCTGATTCTTGAATTAACTGACAACATTGTCCAGGCTCTTCAATGATTTTGGCCTCATGTACTGTTTGATTATTTTCCCGTTTAACGTACAAGCGGCTCGTAACTGAATTGGCACAGACTGTGTAGGACAGAAGGTAGGAAGGAAACAAAAGAAAGGTAAGACCCTATACACTAGCTATAGAAAAGGGGCAAATGTCCAAAAGAGCCAATAGTTAGCAGTACAAATGTGTGATAAATAATACATCAATATTTAATAGCAATGGCTCTGAACTGTCAAGTAAAGTGTGGAATAGAAATCTTTTAAATTAAAGAAACATTTCTTTAATATGTTTCTTTATGTATGCTCACAAATACTAAAATATTTAAGGAAAGAATGTAACATAGTAAATGACGGCAGATGAAGACCAGCATGGTCCATCTAGTCTCCCCAGCAAGGCAGCAAGAGTAGGTGCGCCTGCCGCTCCATGCAGGTCACCACACCCCATGCCTCTGTTTAGGGGTGTAGTGTACCCACTGTTCCGTGCGGGTCACTTCAACTTGTTAAGATATCAGAGACAGTCAAGTTTAATTTTGATTTCACCTTGTTTCTATAAAGCGATCCACTATCTGTCACATGCCATTTTGAATTCTGTCACTGTATTTGCCCCCACCACTTCTATCGGGAGGGCATTCCAAGCATCCACCACCCTTTCAGTGAAAAAGTATTTCCTGACATTGCCTTTCAGTTTACCCCCTTGCAGCTTCGTGTTATGCCCTCTAGTATTACAGCTTCCTCGTCTTTGAAAAAATGTTTGTTTATTCATTATTACTCTAAGTATTTAAAGGTCTGTATCATATCTCCCCTGTCCCTCCTCTCCTCTAGAGTGTACATATTTAGGTCTTGGAGTCTCTCTTCATACGTCTTCTGGCGCGGGCTCCAAATCATTTTGGTCGCCTTCCTCTGAACCACTTCCAGTCTTTTTATATCCTCTGTGAGATATGATCTCCAAAACTGAACACAATATTCCAAGTGAGGCCTCACCAGCGACTTGTACAGTGGCATTAGTACCTCTTCCTTTTTGCTGGTAATTCCTCTCTAAACCTTTTAAAGGTTAAACTTTTTAAATTTAATTCCTACAATGAAACAAAACGCTGGTTGTTCTGATACCACCATCTCTACAAAAAGGGACTTTTGCAAGTAGAACCAGAGATTCACGAATCTCTTTATACTTACATTTCTGAATTTGGCAGTCCACGAGTCCATGTGATCCAGCAGCTGCCTATTCATTGCAACTCTCGCCCAAACCTATAAAACAAGACAATGTCTTAGGAAACACGCAGCAAATATCTTGGACTAGCAAAGGGATGAAGGATCCACAAGCTAGATGAACTGATTCGTAGAGTGACTAACTGATCCCTGCAAATGCACTGAAGATCATAAACCAGCAATGTTTCAGAAAACAGGCTTTAATAATCTTGATTCTGGACTACAAGTTTTTATTTTTCCCTGAAACAAGTTTTGTTTTGAAAACTCACAATTGTGGAGTGTGATCTAAAATCTGAATAATTCAAACCTGGATTTTAAAACCCCTCTGCATAATGATCTTAGATACCCAGCTGGTGAAATACCTAAAGGAATCATGATCAATACAATCCAGAGTATGGCACATTATAGAAAAGCCAGAATATTTTCATAAATTTTTCATCAGGAAAAAAAAAGTGTTTAATGAAAATCTAGAGTCAGCTGCACAGGAAGAAAGGCAAAGACCGAAGCCAGTGAAAGCAGACGCCAACCCATCACAGCAATGCTGAAGAAGCTGAGCAAAGGTGCAGGAGGAGCCGCTACTCGGTTAGGTTACCGACAGTCCCCACACAACACGGAGGCTTAAGACAGCGGCCAGTGCAAGTGTGTCACTTCTACATCGCCAGTTCAGGTCAGTAACAAGGTGCTTTATACAAAACAAACTGGTAGTCTCAATCCACTCCCAAGAGCCAGAGCAGAAAATGTTTACATCACAGCCCCGTCAGATTCCTACAAATCTGAATCCTTCTGTTCTGCTACACATCTAGCCATAGATTTGTGACCAAGGGAAGAGGAGGAGGAAGAGGAGGAGATTTTGGGGGTCCAAAGTGAAGCTATTCAAAGCTCTGGAACTCCCTCACTCTGGCTCCTCATTTAACTGCGTTTCTTTAAAAATACCAGTTACTTTACCATGGTTTCAGTTGTTTAATTTTCATACTAGAAACTCCGCCTTTATAAACTGACTCCTACTTCTTGCATACCTCTTCTGCAGCCTGTTTGGAACTCAGATCAGCCTCATCCTTGTGGGCAGACGGAGCTTGGGAGCGACAGGCTAATTGGTACTGGAACTTCCTTAGTGTCTGGGCATAATCCCCCATCGAGCGGCTGTAGTTCCAGAAAGTTGGGCTGCTGGAAGGAGAGCCTGAATCTGGACTCCCTGAAATTGAGGAACATTAAACATATTTTGAGATTTACTTAAAATTGCTGTTCAGCAAATTACTTTCAGATCTCCTATACTTCTATGGCGTATTTGTACTTTTGATTTTTAGCTATTGGGCTTCCAGATCAAATGGAAAATGGCCTCAGCTAGTATTAAAAGCCTTTCATTTGCTGCTAGCTGATGCTCTCTTCATGTCGCTGGTCATTTCATAGGTAGCCCTTTCTATGGAAACAGAGGCCACACCATGCACAGCCTAATAGACGTGTGTGCCAAATTAGACTCAAAGGTGCTGCTATTTAAATGGAAAGATTCTGTCCTTCCTGAGAGCCGTGAGCATTATCTATCCAACATCCTCAGCTCTTCAACCCACTGAGCAGAATATAGTTCTGGGAGCCAAGCCCAGACTTCCCCCATATGGCAAAGTATTAGTAAGCCTTACAGGGCTGGTTCAACCACTAGGCAAATTAGGTGGCTGCCTAGAGCAGCCACTTCTGTGGGGCCAGTAAAGAGCATCCACAGTCAAAGTAAAGCAAAAACAATGCATCCTGGCAGTCATACAGACTTGGTCCTTTTACCTCCAGGAAGGACGGGCAATATGCAAATAGTTCATTTACCCTTGTACGTGGCTTTGTGGAAGCTTCCTCACTATGTATATATTTACAACATAAGGTTTAGTATAGAAGTGCGATATCCAAATGTGTGTTTTTATAGGACTGTTCTAAGAGGGATGGTGTTGAGATTATTAAAACTCAGTTGTAATCATCTACCAGGAGCCTCACAATCTCTCATCCCCCCTCCCAAATACTTCCAAAGAATCTTGCAGGCCCCTACGATCTCCAACCTTTCCAATACCATGTTGGAATTTGTATGTGCACTTACCCAAAAATCTCTGCTAAGACTAGGATTAGTTATATCAAGAGATTTAATCTTACCTGCTAAAATAGTTTTTATTAGAGTCCTGCAAGATCAATCCAGGCACAAGTTCTGCCCTTCTTCCAGTAGACGGAAGAAGAAAACAACTAGTTTGCTGAGATCACTCATTATAGAGCTTCGTGCAGCTCTCCAATATTGTGGTATCAAAGCAACAGGTGTAAACAGACTGTAAGCTTTTCAAAAGACAGGAAAATACTGTAACTTGCCTTTAACTACTACTGAAGGGATGCAAGCTAAATTCTGAAAGTAATAGGGTTTTGTTTATTTTTTTTTTCAAAGAAGGGCTCGATAAATGGAACTTGGGGCAAAGCCAAGTTGGGAAAGAAGCAACTTGCAAAAAGGAAGTTAACTATGCACATTACTTCTGAGAATATGAACACCAGACAGGCAAAAACCAATTGTGGGGCTGGGCTGGACGAACTAAAGTAAAAGTAAATCTAAATCAATCAGGAAAGGAATACTTGAGATGTACCCAAGCTATCCCCCCTAAACCTTGCAGCATCTTGAAAATCCTCTATTTTAAGAGGACGCCCATTCCAAAGGGCAGTGTCCTCTCTAGCCTGCGCATCCATGCAGTAATATCTGCAGCAAGAATGCAAGGATGACCAAGCAGCTGCCTTGCAAATTTCTGCTAGCTGATTTTATTTTATTTATTTATTTGTGTTTATTTACTGCCTTTCGTGAATCAAAGCGGTTTACAGAGAACTCAAAGGATTGAACATTACATTAAACAAAAAATACATGTAACATTTTGAACGGGGAGTGATGGGGGTAAGAGAAGAATTAACTTAAATCAGCAACAGCTGATTTAAGCAATAACTATGTAGAGAGAACTAAGCATATATATAATTTAGTTACAATGAATTTGAGGGCATCTTGAAAAGTGAGAGGACTGTTGCTTTACATGGGGTATTTTAACTAGCTGACTGGTTCACCAAAGTGCTCCTTGAACAGAAAATGTTTTTAGCAGTTTATGGAAGGATTTAGGATCCTTAGTGTCTCTTATGAATGAAAGAAGTAAGTTCCATAATAGTAGGGCCTAAACGGAGAATGCTCTCTTGGATGTAGTTCAGTTGCAGCTTCTGAAATCCGCGTGTACCTCAAGAGTATTTCTATTGTTACTTCTACATGGTCTGTTTTCTGGACTGATTCGAATAAACTCTTTCAGGCAGGTGTCAATTAGACGTCTGGCCAAGTAGCAGTCTGAGCATGCCTGGAGAACATACCCCCTGGATATGCAAGTTGAACATATGGATGCCTTAAACTGTTATACCATCAATAGTGGCTTCTCTTCCCCAAAAAAACACAAATAGTTCAATTTTCTCAACACTTTGTGATCTTCAGATACTGCTTTCCCTCGTCCAGTTGGAGAACATTGGGACCTTGGTGTTCTTTCAGGCAATTAGGTCCAGAGGATTACCCTATCTGCTCCTGTTAAGGGAGAAAGCCCACTTAACTCTCATCCCTCGGGTTCAGGGTCTGCCTGAATATTTTTCCTCTTCTGCTCTGTGAGCCACTGAAAGCACACTCAGATGTTTCTCCACCCACCTGATCAGAAGTCCCACTTCCAAAGCCACTTGGGGGTTCACCTATGCCAGTAGCTGAGAATATAGGAATAGACTCACTATGTAGGACTGGCAGAGCTCCTGCAGAGCATTCATGGCCCTTATTACCAAACGGTGTATTGACCATCTGGCTTCCATCTCGCTTCAGAGACCTTAGGCCACATGGTTATGACAATGCGCCCCCTCCCAGCAAGGCAGGTATCTACTGCGAGGATGGTCCAAAATCTACCCTTTTGGAGAAATTCTGAGACAAGCCACCAAGTTCAACTAGATCTGCAGAGATTCTCTCAAAAGAAGGGCCCTTTGCAACCACTGCATGCGATTTCTTGCCCATGAAACCAAGTCGCATGCTATTGCCATGGAACCCAAGCACTTGCAGATAGTCCAGGGCTCTTTCCACTAGCAGTTCCGTAATCTGACCCTGATGGTTTTTCGAATGTGCTTATAGAAAAGCATCAACTTTTCCAGTCCTTGTATTTGAAGCAGATACCTATACAAAATGGAATATTTGGGTGTCAACTGCTCTTGGCAAAACTGACCACCCATCTCAATCTTTGCAAAAACTGGAGAACTATGGCTAGAGAAATAGTCGTCCTTCAGTGATTTGGCTCCTATTAGCTGGTTTTGAGCAGCAGTTCTTGAGAATTGTCTATAGGGGACCCTTAGGGGCCTGCCAGCCAGAGCCTGTGACCTCCTCACCACACTCTCCTTCTGACAGGACCATGCAGACATTCGAGATGGCTGACATCCCCACCAACGAGAAAACAGTTGGAGCTACGAGACAGCATAATCAGCACCACCTGCTGATGAAATGTGCCCCAGTGTTTCTCCATCGCACTCAGGGCAAATGAAGCCAGCTGCTGAGCTCACTCAGCGGGAGCCACAGGCAGCGGACTTCCCTTCACCCGGCATCATGGCGAGTTCAAACGCGGTCAGAAGGGGGGAAAGAAAAGAAAGAAAATGCTAAATGGAAAAAACAAAAAAAGAAACTCCAATTGCAAAGGAATGCCTGCACCTCAAAGGCCAGCTGGAGAAACCAAGAGCCTGCCAAGCTGCCCACGTAGACATGAGAAAGCCCAGCTGCCTCAGAGCATTAAAAATTTTTGAAGCTGCTTTATTCAAGCAGCACAGAAGAGAGCCAATTAAATAAATATATAAAAAAATACTTTACAAAAACAATGGAAAAAAATGCAAAACATGTAGAAAAAAAGACAGGGGGGGGGGTCTGGACCGAGACTTAGCAACCCCCCTGCCCTCCTAGGAGCCCTGCGGGGGTCGTCCTGCTCATCTCCTGCCCAGTGCTGGAACTTGTGAGTAACACTGAACACTGGGCAGCTGTTGGCTTGAAGAGATAATGGGTATACTCAAGTGCCGAGCAAACTCTGGGCCAAAGGTCTCAAACACACAGGCCACAAGACTGATCTGGACCAGGGAAGAGGCACCCTGACACCTGCTGGAGTCAGACAATACTGACTTTTCTTAGTACTGTACCGGCGTGTGTGTACTTCTCAGTACTGTACCAGCGTGTGTGTACTTTTCTCAGTACTGTACCGGCGTGTGTGTACTTTTTTTATTTTTAAGTGCCTTCAAGTCAATGTGGACTCCTGGCAACCCAGCACCTCCTGGATTTTCTTGGCAAGATATGACTAAGTAGATTGCCAGGCCTGTTTAAAGAGGGCCATGAACTGTCCTGAATCCTGATCTGGATCCGATTGTGGGACAGTAGGGGACTCCGTCTGCCGAGGCAGAAGAAGAGGCGGGATGGGAGCATCCGTGGATGTGGTTTGCTCCATAGATGTCAGAGTTGGCGCCAAATCTGGAGGAGGCGAAGCATTGTGAGCCGCCAGAGGCAGGACGCTGTGCGAGGCTGTGGACGATTCCTCCAGATTGACAAGCACAGGGAACACACTCGGTCAATTAGGAAACGGCGTTTACAGCCACAGGCTACACACCACAGCAAGGATGGAGGCATCCCTGGAGTCCAAGGGCCCAAATGAAGCAGTAGAAATGTCCGCAAAGATTAAGGCAGGGAAAAATCTAAAAAAAGTCTCTATTCAAGATGGTCACCGCGAGCACAGCGAGGCATGCAACTGCTCCCTGAGCACTGGAAAAAAGTCGCAAAAATAAGAGCAGGGCTGCGAACAGGGTGGAGAGGCAGCCGGGACCCAATTATGCCAGTGGAATCTCCCACAGCACGGGGCCTTACACCAGTATATGGAGCCCTGGGGGGGGGGGGGGGGGGATGTCAAAGGAAAGGAACAGATTCACTGAAGTGTTCTGAATTTCTGAAGTCCTTGGGGGAGAGCCGGCTGACAGAAGCAGCTCAACTTCACAGCTTGTTAGCTGATCTCAGCTGTTTCTTGCTTTGGTTCCTTTTTTATTTTTTAAACTAGTAAAAAGGAACGGGCTACTTGCTGATCTGCTGCAGAAGCAAGGAAGGCTCCCCCCCCCCCAAAACTAGGCTCAACTGGTCCAGCTGACCAGAAACTGATCCCTCCCTTCCAGGGAAACTAAACTAATCCTCCTCCTGACCAGTAGCTTCAAGCGTAAGATTATTGGAGAGCTCCAGAGGGACACTTCATGTGCGTCCTGACGCTGTGAGCTACAAGGATCCTTCAAAACCAAACAAACTCAGAGAGAAGCTGGAAAATGCAACCATTATCTGCTGGAGACCAAGAAATACTGAAGGCGACCCCTAGGGATAAGGCTACAGGTACCAGGGATGAGTCAGTCAATCCTCTGGTACTTTGGTACTGTCTCCAACATCTGCTGGCAGGGGGGTACTACCCACTTGTCTGGACTGGTCTAGCAGGATGACCTGGAAGTGCTTGCTTGGTTGGCAGGTAGTGGGTTGGTATTGAATATAGATAAGACAGTATGCCTGCGCTTTGGGAATGTGGAGCGTGCCAACCTTCAGCTGTTGCCTAGGGCATCTGGCTTTGTTATTCCATGGACAGAGGAGTTGAGATCGTTAGGGGTGATTTTGGAATAGGAAGGGGTGGGGGACAAGCAAATCAGTCAGGTAGTTTGTGCTGCTTGGCTGAAATTGCAGCTGGCCTGATTACATCCTTATTTGGAGAACAAAGCTTTGTGGCTGGCTGTGCAGGATTTAGTGCAAGGGTCTTTGGACTAGTGCAATGTACTTTATGTCAGGATGCCACAGGTGGTTATATGGCAGTTGCAGGTGATACAAAATGCAGCAGCACAGCTGCTGATGGGAGCAAGGCGACGGGACAGCACACATCCCTTGCTGTTGCACTGGCTGCCATTTCAGGCACGTGGCTGGTTTAAATTGTTGGCAATTGTTTTCTGGGTTCTGACTGATTCTTGTCCCAGATATTTGTGGGATCTTTTACAATGGTATGATCCTCCTAGGCTGTCACGCTGTTCGCAAAGGCAGTTACTGGCAGTCCCTAGTTTGGGAGACACATTGGCGGGTGTGGGTATTCCGAGTGGCCGCAAATGAAAAATGGAATGCACTACCTTTGAAGCTCCAGGCGAAACCCAATTTGCTGGGTTTCCGAAAATTATTGAAGAGTTTCCTGTCTGCTGGGGAGTGGGGGATTAGATGATAGAAGGGTGGAGTGTTTTTTACTCTCATTTCTTTTATCTTGTAATTTTATTTTTTGTACACCCTTTTGATTGACTATGATCAGAAAAGTGGTATAAATTTTTAGAAATGAAAAGCAACCATATACAATCTTAAAACATAGCAAGTACAGAATCTGATGCAAAGTTAACTGAATGTCTAAACTGGTATCTTTACATCCAACCTCTACATTATTTCAAATTAAAATACTTCCTCTGAAAAATATGGAAGGACCAAAAGAAATTAACAGATCAAAATAAAAAAAATCATCATAAAGGCAAAGAAAAATCATATAATGAAAAAATCTAAATACATAGATATAACATGCTCCTTTGTGTTTCAAAAACAGTGACCATAACTTTTTTTTTATCCACAGTTGTCAATGTTAACAGAAAAGTACAGACAAAACACTGATATGCTTATAACCTGTGTGCAATAAGCAATGCTTCTAAAAACACAACAGTGGATAGGAAAGCAGCAATCTTTTAGAAGATATCACCCATGCAAGGCAAATAGTATTAGTTCTAACACTGATCTTAAGGTGGCTAAAAGACTATGCAAAAGAAGTCAGAAGGATGCCTGGGTGCAAACCAGAATCGGGATGAATATATGCAAACAAAAAAAAAAACACAACACAGAAGGGACAGTAATTAAAAAAAAACAAAAAACAAAACAAAACAGGTGACCAATAACATACAATCGTTAAAACTATAATGGCATGTATATACTAAATAGCACAACAAAACCCAAAAATGCATCAGAAGCCTGCTGATAAAATACATTTTTGAAAACCAGAAAGGGGGAAGAAAGAAGGGTGTCCTTAGGTGTGGCATTCTTTATTAGAGAGGAACCAAGCTCCACTCTATCCAGCTATACCCAAGGAGCTGGAAAAGCCAGAAAAAAAAAAGTAAGGAGAGGGCTGGAACCCGAGAAGGAGGCGAAAGTCCTGAGCAGAAAGCACCCGAAACAACTAGTTCAGAAGGAGCAGAAGCAGCAAATTTTTTTTAAAAACTTTTGAAATACAAAGGGAAATTTCTACAGCCATATACTTAAGTCTCAACTTTACCCAGCTGAACACGACGGTGTTTCTCCTCTTCACCACGAAGGAAGCTGTCTAGCGATTTCAGCTCTGTCATATAATCTTCTTTACCGCTGGGGGAGCCATATAAAGAAGGTGAGGTGCGGTATCGTGATCTCAAACTACTGGTTTCTGCAGGACCAATACTGCAAGGGTGTGGAGAGGAGCCAGGAGATGGACTGTAGCTCGCTATCTGAGGGAAAGAAAATATAAACCTTTCACTAGCAAAAAGTTGCAGCGATCCAATGACCATCTCTCTCAGAAGTACCTCTTCTGTCGCTCTTTCAGTGTGCTATGAGGTATCCTTGCTCAAGTGTGTTCTACTTGCCCCGTCCCCTCAAGGATTGGAGCAATAGCGGTTAAAGCAGTGACCAAAGAAACTAGGGTTCAAATCCCACTGACACGCGAGGCCTCGGGCAAGTCGCTCAACCATCTAATGCCTCAGGTACTAGGGACCTGGACATACTTCTGCACCAATGGTAATTGAGCAACACAAAGTCAAAGCAGAACATATGCAGTAAAAACAGACAGCCTTCTACAAGTGGATACTGCACCGACCTCATGCTCTTTTCTTATAAACACATTGCTCCTACGGCACTTTTTCATTTTTTTATTTTTTTAATTAAAAATTAGAACAATGAAGTTATCTTCAAAATTTGGTATTTGTCAGCAATTTACTAGTAAAGTACATTAAGTAATGTGTGTTTGGAGAAAAGCTAAAGCCCGCTGTATTCAAAAGCAGCACCTATGCATAATCCTTTCTTTATCACTATTTAGAGAAGAGGTGTGATCGTGCCTAAGAACTGGACTACAGCACAAACCTGTGTCTTGCTACTGACTTTGTGTGACCTTGGGAAAGATAAGTCCTCTTAGCATCATGAGACCCAGTTGACAATCTGGTATTCTGAATCAAAGTAGAGTCGAGTACTTAGATCTGTACCGCGCCTTCAGCATGCACAATACTAAGCAAGAGAAGTTGCTTTGTTACCCTGCTCTAATGTACAACCCTAAAAAGTGAGAACATCTTGTAGCATATAAGTTATTTAAAAATTCAAAAAAAAGACAGATGTAAACGATTGACAAAGAAAAAGAAGAAGAAAAAAAAAAAAGATGGCGACCGGAAATTGTCAAAATAAAGACGTTATATAGCTAAAAAAAGGTAAATAAGTAAACTATTTAAGCTTTTAATTTACGAGATGTTCTCATTTTTTTGGGCCACCCCGTATATATAAATTAATAAATACGAACAAAATGGAGACGCTGACTGCAAGATTATTTTTTTTTTAAACTGCCATCAAGCCAATGCCGACTGCTGTTGGCAAGGCATGACCGGGAGAAGATTGCTAGACCTTTTCTTCAGAGGCAATGGAGGGTAAAGTGACTTGCCCGAGGTCACAAGGAGTGCCAGTGGAAATCGAACCCAGATCTCTTGGGTACTAGGCTGTTGCTCTAGTCACTAGACGACTTCTCCACCCCCGAGACATGCATGCGTTATTCTTTATTCAAGGAGACACGGGCTCCCTTTGAGCAGGTAGGTTATGATCAAATTTACAGGTTTGCTGAGAGGGAGAAGGAAGTGAGAGCATGTTGAGACGATATGATATTAAGGTTTGGGGAGAGGGGTACTTGTGGGCAGCAGTAAAATGGATGGCACAGTTATACAGCTCTCCGATTTGCATTTTGCTTTCTTTTTGTCTATTATGACAATTCATTGCTTTAAGATGGATATGGGCACTTTGTTATGTCATGGTTACTTGAATTATCCTCGTTTGTAATGTAAAAAATTATATTTAATTTTCTTATAAAGTTCACAAAGAAAAATGGAGGCTTAGAAGAAATGCCCAGTATTAAGCGAGAGGAATGCCAACTTCTTGGGCTGCCCTTACCTTACTAAAGCTGCTGCCGGGTGAATAATGTCCCGAAGTGCTGAAGGAGCCAGTGCTGCCGGGAGACAGAGCCTGTAATGGGGGGCTGTAGCCAGTCATGCAGCTGGAGGGGAACTTTGGGCTGGCACTGGGGGAACGGGATGGGCTGTAACTCAGCACGCTCTGACCCTGGAGAGGAGGAGATGGGGTGGAGGTCGGGACTTTGTTTGCGGTTAGTTCACAAGGAGGAGTTGCAGGCACAGCTGTTGCAGGGAAATAATTGTTTTAAGTTTAGAAAGAACAGTATTCCTCAGCTGAAAAACAATTTTTTTTTTAAACTTTTCATTTATAAAAATAAAAAAAAAAAAGGTTTAACAAAAAAAGCTTTTGTATTGAACTCAATCAATAAAAATGATTCATTTCCATTGTGACTAGACTACCGGAAGGTTGTGGTTCATTCCCGAGTCAAGAAACGTGTTAGTCCACTTGCAATTCACAAAATAAAAGCTAACATAGCAACACTACTTTTTATTTACAAAAACTATTTAGCTCCTTTATAAGACTCTAAATATCCAAATCAAATGGATGGGTGGCCCATTTTTATTCCGCTTTTAGAAAAATCTAGTATTCCTTTACTCAGATGACTCAGTTATAGCATTCAGTGGAAAATGACATTTAATCGAACTAAAATCTGGCGTTACCAGACTGATGGCAAGTGGCATATAGAGCATCATCAAAGATCTGGTTTCTCCTCTGTTCCCCCAGGCTGCATGAAAATGCTCTGGACGTACTCTCAACCGTTACACAACAGCATCACCTACAGGCCAGGTTTGGAGTGAGCACACACTGTGCTCAAGGAGCCGCAGTCTGTAGGCCTTTGCCCAGAACTATCACAGCAAGGTAGCAGGTAGTGAAAGACAAAAAAGGATAAAAAACTGCAGTAATTGCAAATGAAGGCTCAGTATCGTAGCTCAAAAGGAGGGTGGCTCAGAAGAAGCGAGACGTTGAAAAAGAAGAGGAGGAAACTATGAGGCCAAAAATACTGAGACCTGAAGATAGATGTCTGGTGCCGAATTTCTCTATTCTTTTCTTTTCAAAAACCATTATGCTGAAATACTCTATATTTTTAAAATGTACAACACGTCCATCTATGAGTCCGAGATGGAGCCAGGAGCATTTCAGAAGCAATTGGAAAAAGCACAGATTTCCAAAATGTGCGACAGGAGCACCTTTGTAAAGAAACAAAATATTCCCCTGGCGTGCTGTTTACAGAAAGAGCTACAACCCATTTCGATTGTAACCTGGACATCCTGAACCTTCTTTTTAAACAGTGCTTAGTATGTCAGACTTCACATTTCATACAGTATTTCTTATGTAATCTAAGTGGCTTACAAACATTTGGGGGGCAGGGGGTGTCAAAAGGTTACAGTGCAGCAATACAGTTAAGACACAAAAGGAGAAGGGGAGTGGAAGCCCTCCTTGGGCCGTAGTATACCAGCAACGACACAGGCAGGAAAGGCTAGCCTAAAACTGCATGTCTTCAGCTAAAATTGATTCTAATGGGTTTTCTTTTTTTTTTTTTTTTAAGTTTTCTTTGTTGTATACCTACCAATTCTTAATGCAATTTCTGATGTACAACATTGAGGGATTCCGATTCCTTACATAACATATTAGAAAAAAGAATTGTAAGCTCAGAAAATAAGAGCTCACAGGATGGGTTTGAAATGAAATACATGGGCAAGATTTTTTTTTTAAGCTGGCAAATGTTTCTGCTTAACCATGTGTAAAAATACCATGAATCATAAAATGCAATCATACAACATATAAAACAGCACATCATTTAACCACACAGCTGGAAGAGCTATTTAAATTTAAACAACCAAAATTCAAGAAGAAAAAAATAGCCTTTACATTTTAGGCTGTAGAGGGGAACACTATGCTGAAGCAAAATGATAGCTTGCTTAATTTATTATTCACACGGAATAATACTAATCACCAAGACTAGCAGCCTTACTGGGCAGACTGGATGGGCTGTGCTGGTCTTTTTTGCTGTTATCTACTATGCTTCTCACCTATATGTGGTACTGTAATAAAGCAAAATGCTTAGAACACAGGTTAGACTGAGGTTGTACAACTGAAGTATATAATTAGTTTTTCCTTCAAGGTGACTGATAGGGACATTAGTTTGTGCACACGCGTAACAACGGATCTCATTGCATTAGGAAAAAAGTTCTAAGGCCACATGGAGGGGCCGAGGGAAATCTGAAAATGAACTAAATTTGCTTCTGAACATCCCTAATGACAAGTATGAAAGGACATACCTGACAGAAGATGCCCGTACATGCCACACTGCACACAACTCATGGACCTTTGTTCTGACAATATAGCAATTCTTATATATTAAATGTAAATTTATTCTGCATCCACAAAAAACCCTTCCTCCCGCCAACAAACAAGTGCAGAAAAGAACTTGGACATTTCTTCATTGAACTCACTATAAAATAGTTCTCTAATTCTCATGTCATCTGAGTAACAGCAACACAAATCTCCCCACTACCAGGCACAATGGGAAATACAAAACCTGAAAAAAATCCCCACTCACATGTAGCAAACCTGCCATACCATAGCAGCACTAATTCCTACGATTCAAACAGGAAGAGCCCTATGTGTCAACAGGCAGCATCAAATATATTACATTGGGTCTTAGAACACCAATGCACCTACTACTGGGAAAACAGACCAAGTGTGAGTGTCACAGGGGTATGTTTACTAAACCGCATTAAGTTTTTGCACCTAATGTGCCAATAGTGCACTGAGTTTGCAGTTAGTGCAGCATTTCTCCAGCAGATAGCACCCCAAAGTTGCAAAGGGTGCAGCCCAGCAACTTTAGTCTGCACTCTTTTTAACGTTGGTGACCATGTGCTGCTTGCACCTGCAATAACTGTGTTGTAGACACGTCCACTCTCCACCCCTAGTCTGCCCACTCTAGGTACCATGCTTTCTGCAGATAGCGCAGTAAATCGAATTTGGAACCCCAAGTCGTCAAACGCAGAATGTAACGCAACACTGGAGAAACATCAGAAATGCATTTCCTCAAATACTGAACAAAATACAAAAATCTGCAATGCAAAATTTCCCAAAGCTAACACACTCCCGTTCATAAATTTCCCAAAGCTAACACAATCCCGTTCATAAATTTCCCAAAGCTAACATACTCCTGTTCATAAATTTGAAATAAAATACTTCTTTACCTTTGTCTGGGCATTTTATTTTCCCCCGTTACACTGGTCCCCGTCTCTTCCGCTTTCCTCTGTCTTCTCCTCACTCTTTCCAGGCCACAGTCCATTTGCCATTTCTCCTCTCACATCCTGTATTCTTCCATATGGAACTGTCCTTTTAGCTCTTTCTTTTCTGCCTATCACTCAAATCTCACCCCCTAGTCCTTAATCTCCTTTTTTTTTAAATTCTTTACATTTTTCATCTCCTTCATTCACCTCCTGCTCAGTCCATCCCCAGCCTCTTATTTTCTTCTGTCTTTCACCCACTCCCCATACCACATTACTACTCTTCATGTCCTTGTCAATCCTCCTTCCCCCATGGCCTCTGTCACATGCCTTCACTACACCCAGGATCTTCCCAGTCCATCCCTTCACCTTTCCCCTACACCCCCCCTCCCCATGTTCCAGCATCTCCCTTCTTTCTCTCCCCTTCTTCTGTAGTTCAGCAGCTTTCTGTCTCCTCTCCCTTCACCACTCCCAACTCCCTCCTCCCACTCTTGTAGCCCAGCATCTCCCAATCCACTCTTTCCCTCCGCCCCTACGGCTCCAGCATCTCCTATCCCTTCTCTCTTCCCGTCTGCCCTTCCCATCAAGCACTCCAGCAGCTTCCTATCCCCCTCACCATAGTTTCTTCTCTTCCCCTACCTTGCTGCTGCCACCGTCACCAACTTTACAAAGGAAAAAGGAGTGCAGGACATTCTGAGCCCATGTGTGCGCTGCAGGTTCAACATATTCCCACCCTGCAGTAACAAAAAGATGTGGATGGGTGGAGATTAAAACAGATCTGCAGCCTGTCCGTTGCCTGCCAACTGACCAAAGCTGAACTTGGCCAGTTCACTGTGCCAACCGTGCAAGATCATGGGTATGCACAGTGGGACAAGCCAGCCCTGATGTAGCCTCAAGCAGGCCCTGTGACACACCTCTTCAGTCTTTGTAACACAATGTGCCATGACACCCTAGCTAAGAACCACTGATGTAAACTGAAGATTTTCAGGATAATGGTTGCGTGTGAATGTGTAAAAACTTTAAAAAGCAGTGATTTGCTAGTGCTCATACTCGCAGTATTTCACAGAACAAAGGAAATGTTAGCATAGTGTAGTGCAACATACAATCCTATAAAACATTTCTCTTAGGTCCTGTAGGTCTTTCAGCAGCTCTCAGAATTCTTGTGAGCAGCAATGCTATTGAGGGCCCTTAAGTTTCCTCCTACCACCATAGGGACCAAAGAAGAAAAAAAGCTGTACCACGATCAAGATCTAGGAGTCAAAATTAGTTCACACTCATTCATCTCAAATGCAACCATCATGTGAATTAATTATTCCAAGCACAAGCCAGGTGAGGGAATCTCACATTTCAGAAGGTTACCATCCCAAGGTTCAAGCAGACTTGCAGAGAATCTCAAATGACAAACTGGCATGAAAGTTTGACATTAGCGTATAGCTGCCAGCTATGATTGTTGCCCTGCGGCTTTATCCTACTTGCTTTCCCCTTTCTTCCCTATATACGCACTGGAGTTCTTTTCTTGTATCAGAGTGTATTAGGATATTGTAAACCACTTTGATTGTAAAAAAAGGCAGTATATCAAGAATCCAACAAACCATGTGTCGTGTGGAAATATTGGACAGCATACAGAGGTTCCTTTTAAGTAAACCTTTACAATGTAGGCACATTGCAACCTTCGGACTATCCTATTTATGGAATTAAGAGTTTGATAGCATACTTACATGACTCGGGCAACCCCAAGAGCAATTGCTGCGAGGGGCTCAGAACCATGCTAGTGGGAGCAACAGTATATTTGAAGTATCGCCAGAAATCAAACAAGGCATTTAGGCTGAACAGAGATGCAAGAGCCAGTTCTGAAAAATACGTAAGATAAAAGCATTGCACACACTAAACAAACCAACCCATTTCTTTACATTCATAAGACTTTTGTATTTATTTTATTAGCACAGAAACAAAAGGGAGATAACCAACTTGCACATTATGCCTAGAGATATTTCAGCTACTCGACTTACTAGGTATTCAACATGTCGTCAGCGAGTTACACAATACCACCAGAAAACGCGAGTGTGCCACTTTTTTCCTTTTAAAGGGCTATGTTAAATGGGGTACACAGTAAAAAACAAAAAAAAAACAAAAAGGTGAAATTAGACCTTACCTGAAGTCCCTCCAGTCCAGACGTGTAGGATATGCTCATCCACCAGCAGATGGAGACTAAGAAACACCGAGTTGAAAACACTCCTCAAGTAGCCTGTACCCTCCTGCCAAGCAAATATGAACCTCACCAAGTAGAAGAACGGAGCCATAAAACCCCAATTCTCCACTAGAACCTCGGTCAAGTGCTCAAACTTAAAAAATTTTTCTTTAACCCCCTCCCTCACCCCGAGGACCAAGAGCCCAGGACAGGGGAAAACCAGAACACACACAATGGAATCACTAGAAGAACACCAACTGAACAAGCAGTTGCCCCAAACTCGCCTGCTCCAGCAAACTCATTCTTCAAGAATAGAGGCGAGACAGCGAACGACTCACAGCCAAGTCCCCGGTGGGTTCTGGACTGGACTAGAGGGACTCCAGGAAAGAAAATTAGTAGGTAAGGTCTAATTTCATCTTCCTAATCGTCCCTCCAGTCCAGTTCAGACGTGTAGAACATAAAGCAGTACTAATGCTGTGTGGGGATCAAAACACCAGCCTGTAGCACCTGCACTCCAAAATTTGCATCCCGACAGGCTTGGACATCCAGCCAGTAACGACGTGCAGACTAATGCAGGGAAGACCAGGTCACCGCCTTAGAAAACGTCTTGGAGTGGAACCAGACTAACATTCACCCACAAAGCAGCCTGAGCCCGAGTAGAGCGAGCCTGCGGACCCGCCGGAATCGCTCACCCCCTCAAGTATGTGGGCTCAATAGCTTCCCTGATCCATCAGGAAATAGATGCCTTAAGAGACTGCCTCACCCTTCCTGGGTCCTCCGAATAGGACAAAAGCCAGTCCAATCTCCTAAATCTCTCTGTAACCTTTAAGTATCTTTTGAGCGATTGAAGCACATCCAGCAAATGAAGAATCTAGGAATCAGTTAAGTTCTGGGAACCGGCAAAGGCCGGCAATGCCATAACCTGGTTTAACTATGTAACTGTTTCTCAACTGAGATTGTTTAATTGTTCCTTGTAAACCGCCTTGGTCTTAAGGCAGTCTATACAACCTGTTAGATAAAGTGAAAGGCCAATACCACCTTCGGAAGAAAGGAAGGCACCAGACAAAGAATCACCTTCTCTGAAAAAGGTCAAATAAGGCTCCTGGCACAACAGGGCCTGCAATTCTGAAATATGGCATGCAGAACAGATTGCCACCAGGACCACCACCTTTAACATCAGATCCTTTAGGAAGACCCCCCTAAGAGGCTCAAATGGAGGTGCAAATGGAAGCGCCACAAGAGCAGAGAGAACAAAATTTAGATCCAAGGACAGGACAACAAGGGGGGGGGGGGGGGAGGGCAGAGGCTGTCGCAGATGCCCGACACCCTTAAGGAAACTAACATCCTCATGTGAGGTTATAGACTAACCTTGCATTTGACCCTGGAAGCAAGCCAAAACCACAACCAGAACCTTCGAAAGAACTCAAGGCGAGGCCCTTGTCAAGTCTCGACTACAAAAAGGCCAAAATCTCTGGGATAGAAGCTGCAAGAAGTCGCACCCCCCACTTTCCACCACCAACAAGCACTGTTCCCTCTAAGCTGTGCGCGCGCGCACACATCTTGCCGGGTGAGCGCACATACTTTACAACAGAGCGCACAAAAATTACGGTTCTGATTCTGATAGAAAACACAGATGCCTTAAAATTTAAAAGTTGTTGTGTATTTACGGTTTTCACAAGTTCTACAATATTTTCTAGTGCAATCAGTGTGGTGTTACATACTGTATTCTGATGTGTAGTCAAATTTTAAAGTATTTAACTCTGAGTGTCGTTATGTGGCGCACCAAAATTTAACCTTCCTTCAAAAGCTGCACAGCTGATATTTTATGCGCACACAGCCTACAGAAAATTAGAGGGAACATTGCCAACAAGGTGTTTCCAGGTATGAGCATATCTCATCCATCCTGATGCAACTACACTGGCTCCCCATATCTAGCCGTCTGATCTATAAAGCTCTCCTCACATTCAAGATTATTCACAACTCATCTGCATCCTCCCTGTCAACTATTGTTCAGCTTACCCCAGACAACAAGAAGATCCATCATAGTAAACACCCTGGTCACTCCCTCAACAATAAGGACTTGCACCATTGATAAAACCTCAATATATATATGTAAATAGTTTCAAATATTGATCAAATCTATCTATATATAGTACTGATTTCTGTTCTTTGTACTTGATATTAACTACCTGTATATAGTTTTGAACACTGTTCAATATACCTGTATATAGTTTAAATACTGTTCGATGTAACTGCTTACCATAGCAATGTTTTATGTATTTGTTGTTTAATGTAAACCGCCACTGATCTTGGGAAGTGGCGGTATATAAGAGATTTGCAAATAAATAAATAAAGCCATCAGAAACCGCGCCTTCTCCTTATACGCACCTACTCTCTGGAACGCCCTTCCTGCCCCTGTCCGAGTCATTACAGACCAATCTACGTTCAGAAAGGCTTTAAAGACCCACCTTTTCCAGCTGGCTTATGACCATATAACCTAAGAATGACCCTATTACACCAGTCTCTGAACTTACACAGACTACCTGCATCATGTTATATAGTTTTGCTGTCTATACCTGTTCAATGTAAAGTTGATTGAGTTGCCCGTTTTGATGTTTTATGACTATTTATGCCTGTTCTATGTAATGTTGCTTGACTGTTCATGTTTCTTGTAAACCGCTCTGATACCAAATAGTGCAGTATATAAAAGCCAATAAATAAAATAAAAGCCTCAAATATGCGCCAGACCTGCATATAGGTCAACAATGTAGACCACCTCGGGCCCCACAGTAATGTATCAAATCACCTGCGCAGAGTACCCCTTACATTTCAATCAAGAGCCAAGCCTTAAGTGAAAATCAATCCACGTCCTGCATCTGCACTAGCCCCCGAGTCAAACGGTTGGCCTCACGAGGAAGAGAGAAGAGATCCACCACCAGCAGCCGCACCACATCCGCATACCAAGGACGCCAGGGTCAATCTAGGGCTACCAACACCACATGCCCTGCATGAGACTCGACATGCTGGAGCACCCGACAAATGAGTGGCCACGGGGGACGCAAAAACCAGGGGCCCATTCTGGGTCAAGGCTGAACCAGGATATTGAGTCCTTCTGCCATATTTTCTCTATGGCGGCTGAAGAACCAACTCGCCTTGGCATTCGCCAGAGTCGCCATCAAGTCCATTATGGGAAGGCTCCAATGCTCCACAATTAACGAAATGCGGGCCCCAGCAAGGACCATGACCCCGAGTCCAATAGATGCAGACTCAGATAATCAGCTTGCACACTCTCCTTTCCGGCTACATAAGCTGCCAACAAGGCCAGAAAACGCACCTCTGCTTCCAACAGCAAGCTCCTCGTGCCACCCTGGTGATTGATGTATGCCACCATCACCATATTGTCAGGCAAAACCCTCACTGCCTGCCGACAAACGAGGGGAAGAAATACCTCCAGGGACAGATGCACCGCTCATGTCTGTCTCCAACCAACTGATGGGCCACTGGCTCTCCTCCAGAGATCAGCTGCCCTGAGCTACCCACGAAAGGCAATGAGCCCTCCCAGCCGAAAAAACTGGCATCTGTGGTCACCACCATCCTGTCCAAGATCTCTAGAGGCATCCCCACAGCAAGTCTAACCGAGTCCAGCCACCAACAAACTCTTCCTGAAGGACAAGCCAAATGTCTATGGACTGACTGTGGGGACCAATGCGACAGGAGCACCACCTGGAGAGACCATATATGCAGCAGGGCCCAAGGAACTAACTCCAACAAGTCTTGTAGGACTATCAAAAGGGACTACTGCAGCTGGAAATATATCTGCACTTATAAGTAATTTATCTTCTGGACTATACTCTAAATCTTGCGGGGAATAGGGAATTATTGGGTTAAAGCTGATAAATCTGTATTTTAGAATTTTTTGTTTTTGCTGAGTCAGTCAAGTCTTAGTGCCACCAACGAGCTTTCCATTTAAATCAAATCAGAGTATAGTTTACCAGTAGAAAGTAAAATAGAGTAAATAGTCACTGAAATAAAAGTTGTTTCTAGAGGTCTTTATTTAAAACAAACCAGTAGAAAGTAATAAACTAGTTTCTAGAGACCTTTACAAAGAGGCCTTCCAGTTAGGAGGCAAAAAAGATCTCTGAAGTTGTCTTTAAATAGGTGTTAAAGGCAAGTGAAAGATCATAGGGGCAAATAGAAAGGCCCCCCTCTATCAAACCAAGGGCTGTGTGAATCACACAGGAAATTGGTAAGACTTTACCTTAAAAGCACAGGTCAAGGCACTGTGTTGGAAGCAGTGGGGGTGTACTACGGACCGTCTGGTCAGAATGAACAAATGGATGATGAAATGCTCAAAGAGATCAGGGAAGCTAGCAAAAGTTACAACACAGTAATAATAATGGGTGATTTCAATTACCCCAGTATTGACTGGCTCAGTGTCACGACAGGACAGCTAGAGAGATAAAGTTTCTGGATGAAATAAATAACTGCTTCTTGGACAGATAAGAGGGGAAGCCATTTTGTACCTAGTCCTTAGTGGAACACAAGATCTGGTGCAAGAAATAAGGGTATTGGGGCCTCTTGGCAATAGTGATCATAGCATGATCATGTTCGATTTAATAAATGGAGCTACCTTTGAACTTTCAAATGGGAGACTATGAGAAAATAAGAAAAATAGTTAAGAAAAAATTAAAAGGAGCAGCTGCAAAGGTTAAATATTTGCATCAAACATGGCTGTTTAAAAATACTATCTTGGAAGCCCAGACCAGCTGTATTCCATGCTTTAAGAAAAATGGAAGGAAGTCCAAAAAATTGCCAGCAAGGTTAAAAGGTGAGGTCAGAGAGGCTACTGCAGCCAAAAAAGCATCTTTCAGGAAATGGAAAAAGACGACAAATGACGAAAACTGAAAACATAAGTTAGATACAAGGCACTGATAAGGTAGGGAAAGAGAATTTGAAAAAAAGCTTGCTGAAGCAAAAACGCCTAATAAATACTTTTTCAAATACATTCGTAACAAAAAACCTGTGAGAGAGTCAGTTGGACCGTTACATGATAGAGGGGTAAAACGTGCAATAAGAGGGAACAAGGCCATAGCGGAGACACTGAATAAATTCTTTGCTTCAGGAGAATTGAAAGAAATATAGATAAACTAAAGAGTTGAAACAGCTGAAATATGAGATTGCAGACCAACTATTAGTAATCTGTGAACTATCGTTAAAACCATCAATAACACCTGAAGACTAGAGGATGGCCAATGTAATACCAACTTTTGAAAAGGGTTCCAGGGGCGATCCAGGAAACTAGAGCTCGACGTCAGTAGCAGGCAAAATGGTAGAAGCCATTATAAAGAACAAAATTACTGAACATGCAGATAGTCATGGTTTAATAGGAGAAAGCCAACATGGATTTAGCCAAGGAAAGTCTTGTCTAACTAATCATTATTTTTTTTTAACAAACAGATAGACAAAGGTAAGCGAGTCAATGTAGTGTATCTAGATTTTCAGAAAGCCTTTGACAAGGTCCCTAGTGAGAGACTCTTGGCAAAATTAAAGAGTCACGGGATAGGAGGCAGTGTACTATTATGGCTCAGGAACTGGTTAAAAGACAGAAAGCAGAGGGTAGGGCTAAATGACCAATTTTCCCAATGGAGAAAGGTGAACAGTGGAGTATCCCAGAGATCTGTGCTGGGTCCGCTGCTTTTTAATATATTCGTAAATGACCTGGCAATGGGAATAACGAGCGAGGTAATCAAATTTGCAGATGACAAAATAATTCAAAGTTGTGAAAATCCAAGAGGATTGTGAAAAATTACAAAAGGACTTTGATAAATTGGAAGACTGGATGTTCAAATGGCAGATGAAATTTAATGTGGAGAAGTGCAAAATTATGCACCTAGGAAAGAACAACCCAAACTATGGTTACACAATGCAACGTTCTATATTAGGAACCACCACCTAGAAAAAGAGATTTAGGCATCATCGTGGATAACAATTTGAAATCCTCCGCCCAGTGTGCAGCGGCAGCCAAGAAGGCAAATAAAATGCTAGAAATCATAAGGAAAGGAATAGAGAAATAAGACAAAAGGATATTATAATGCCTCTGTATCGTTCCATGGTGCGACCACACCTTGAATATTTTGTGTAATTCTGGTCACCATATCTTAAAAAGGATATAACGGAATTAGAAAAAGGTACAGAGAAGAGCCACCAAAATGGTAAAAGGGATGTAAGGATATCCCTATGAGAAGCTTAAAAGGTTAGGGCTCATCAACCTGGAAAAGAGACAGCTGAGGGAAGATATGATAAAGGTCTATAAATGAATTAATGGAGTGGAACAGGTAAATGTAGATTGATTGCTTATGCCTGGGGGTCTCCAAACCAGTCCTGAAGGGCTGAAAACCCAGTCAGGTTTTCAGGATATCCCTAAAGAAAGGCATGAGATCAATTCAAATATATTTGCATGCACTGCCCCATTGTATCTCATACCTATTCATTAGGGATATCCTGAAAACCTGACTGGGTCTGCAGCCCTCCAGGACTGGATTCGGAGACCCCTGGTTTACACCATAAAAAAAAGGTAGAAAGACTAGGGGACATGCAATGAAGCTACAGTGTAACCCATTTAAGACTAGGAAGAGAAAATATTTTTTCACTCAATGTATAATCAAACTCTGGAATTCATTACCGGAGGATGCAGTAAAAGCTGTTAGCGTAGCAGGGTTTAAAAAAAGAAGGTTTGGACAAGTTCCTGGAGGAAAGGTCCATAAATCATTATTAAAGAGGACCCGGGAAATCCACTGCTTGCCCCAGGTCAAGCATTATGGAACCTGTATGTCGTTTTGGGAAACTGCCAGGTACTTGTGACCTGGATTGGCCACTGTTGGCAACAGGATACTGGGCTTGATGGACCTTGTTCTGATCCAGTATGGTATTTCTTTTCTTATGTGGCTGCCATGGAACAGAGAACCTGCAGATAATCCCACACTCTGATGAGGAACTCTCCTCAGCAGCCTCACCTGGGATGCAACTTCACTATCCTGTCTTCCTGCAGACATATCAATCCCTGCCGAGTGTCGAAGCGGGCTCCCAAATACTCCAGGGACTGTGACAGGGTCAGATTACTCTTTGCAAAGTTGACGACCCAACCTGACTTATTACACGGGCTGTCACATCCCGAATTGCCTATCTGACTATATAGTATAAAGATATTTAAGATACTTAAGTTTGCTGAAAGAACTTTGCCCGAACCAACCTGTCGTCTAAATAGGCGTGGACCAGAATATCTTGTTTTCGCAGCACTGCTGCTACCACCATCATCTTGGTAAAACACCTGTGGGGCCAAGGCCAGCGCCGAACAGCAGAGACTGGAACTGAAAACACCCTTGTGAAATGTCAAACTGTAGAAAACAGTGTTCGGGACTAATGGGAATATGCAGATACACCTCAATCAGATCCAAGAAGATTAAGACTTCTCCCTAACGAGCCGCCACTATCAGAGACTGCAGAGTCTCCATGTGAAAACAGAAGAAACCTGAGGGCCCCATTCATCATGGGATGCCAAGAGCCTTCTGTCTTTGGAACCACAAAATAGATTGAATAACGACCCATGCTCCATTCGTCCCAGGGAAGTGGAACAACTGCCTCGAATTGAAGGAGACAGGTGAGAGTCAGTTGAACTGCCCATACCTTGGTAGAGGCCCAGCAAGGATAAGTCCTGATTGCGTCCAAGAGAGGCCTGGCAAACTAAACATGTAACCTTCCCGAATCATCTTTAAGGCCCAAGCATCCGCTGTGACCTGGAACCAAGCAGAGTAAAACTGTTGGGAGACTACCGCCAACCAGTTGCACCTCCACTAGGGTTCTCCAAAAAAACTTTATTGGAAAGGCTTGGCTGCTCTGGAACTAGCAGCCCCATCTCAGCCACCTCTCTGACCCCCACGAAAGGAGCCCCTCGGCAGAAATTTGAATCTCTGTGGATTTGCCTGCCTCCCCAGCGAGACAAAATGTCCTGGAATCTCAACCACAACGTTGAGCAGGGGTCCCGCAGCCAGCCACCTTGGGCTTATCTTCCGGAAGCCTAGGCATCTTAGTGTCCCCCAGATCCTTCTCCAGATCCTCTCCGAACCACCAACCGACAAAGGGGAGCTTACTCTACCGCATCTTGGAGGCCACATTTGTCAACTAGTTTCAAAACCACAAGAACTGCTGTGCAGCCATCACTATAGCCATCGACTTAGCTGCACAGCAGGTCGGCCAAAAACGCAGTCCCTGATTCTAGCCAAGCTGCCTCATCTCGAGCCATTGCCTCCCCAGAGCTGCCTCTGGAATAATCTGGGACCACTGCAAACAGGTTCAAGCTACATATAGCCCCCTTGTAAATCCAGGGCTGACACCTCAAAGGTCTGCTTGAGCAGTGCCTCCATCTGGCAGTCCTGCAGGTCCTTCAAGGCTGCACCATCTTCCACTGGGATTGTAGTCTTCCATGTGACCACCGCTACCTACCCACAAAAGGCGGAACCTCTCACTCTCCCACCCCCCTTTCGTGGAACCGGATACAGACTGACCATGCTATGACCAACATGCAAGCTTACATCAGGAACCTTCCACTTTGCGTCAATCTCTTTCAACGCTCTGTGAACCAGAAAGAAATGAGTCAGTTTAAGGATACCATCTAAAAGCAGATCCTCTACTGGCTCCACCTCTGGACACAGACCCCCTGCAATCTACCATAGTCTGTAAGATGAGAGCAGGGATCTCATCCCTGTGGAAGATGTACACCGCTGAAGATCTTCCCCTGCAGGGAGCTCTCCCTCCTCAAGGTCCTCCTGGAATTGCTCCTCTAGGAGGTCTAAGAGACCTTCTAATGGCCCCCCAAGGAGGCATCATCATCATCCTCCTCCTCTGGAGATTTTTCTCTGCACGGCCGCAGTGGAGAGGACTGCCCTTTGGCCACCAGGGGAGAAGCCAGTGCGGGGGACCCGATGCTGATTTGAGCAAGAGAATGAACACTGGAGAAAAGGGGGAGGTCTCTCCACTTCCCTGCAGTCCCACTAGGGCTCCCCCATGACCTGCTGACCCGGGCCTCCAAAGGTGCTTGCTGAGAACACTTTTCCTAAAATGGCAGCCATGCCCACCAAAACTGTGGGATTGATGATGTCAATACCAGTGTGATCCCTCTCCCCCAGTCCTTCAACAAGTACCCCTAAAGCTCCTGGGCCACTAACAAGCCAATCCACGGATGCCGTAGCAAAGCCCGGCCTCAGAGTTGGGTCCGATAGCTGCTGCAGGCTGCACAATGACAAATGGCTGTGGGGGGTTTCCTGTGTCTGCCACTGCTTCTCCCCGTGCTCCGGTCTTTTTTTTTTTTTTAAACACTTTAACAGCAACTAGGCAGAACAAGGGTCATCCTCTGGCCCTCTTCCCAGAGTTGGGGAGAGGGACAGAGGGAGCAGCCACCAACCTGCAGACACCAGAGGCAAAGACTGAGGGGTGGCTGGAAAAAGCAGGGGAGGGGGGGGGAAGAGACCCCCGGATCCACCAGGTTCTGCACCCCAATGCAGCCAAGCACCAACCAATACCAGCTAAACAACATAGGCTACAGTCATCCACCTACTTGAGACAGAAGTACTGGATTGGCATGAGGGTACAGGCTACTTAAGGAGTGTTTCTCAGTCTCCATCTGCTGGTGGATAAGCATAACCTATGCATCTGGACTGAAGGGATGATTAGGAAGTGCTCACATTTTCCTCAGCGTGTAGCCAGCCATATGATTCAGTTTAGTTAAATAATTGTGGGAGCCTCAATACATCAAAAGCTTTCCTCTCAAAATCTCAGAAGAGACAAGGCACTTTAAAATAGTTTACAGGAGGTGGGGGACAGAGGAGAGGGGGTGAAGATAGATACAAAGAAAAGGAAAAAGAGAAGAAAAATCAAAGATACATGATTGATGTAAACATGACTTGCAGCAAAATACAATAGTAGACATAAAATATGCACTTAAAAACAAGTATTACTATGAAGCTGTAAATAAGTGAAATGCACCACAGGAGAGGTGACAAGTCAGTAAAGTTGAGGATGGAAGGGAGAAGCATGACTAACATTTGGTAGTTTCCACTATAGAGTCCTCCCATGCAGTGGTATGCAGTCAAATAAAATGCTACAGGTCCAGAAGTAGTGTAAAGCCCTACTGTGCACAAGAACAAAGCTGCTGATTGATCTCTGCAATCCAGAACGGTTTCCAAGTGTACTGTCAAATCAGCAGTTACAGTGGTGTTAAAAGTCTTGCACAGGTAATGCCGAATTGGCAGTTTAATTGTTTGAATCACAGGGACAAAATGCATTACAAATTTACAACCCCTTCTGCATGCCATTGGCTTCCCTTTTGTACAAATCTGACTAATTTGCCACGACTTGAGCGTTCTTTTATGACTGGTTGTAAAGCTGTGTACAAAGATGCACGATGTGTTTTCCGTTCCATGTATGTTGGCAGTGTGCATGTTTTCTTAATTTCATTAGGAAGCCCTGCAAAGGGCTGTTTTTTGTTGTTAGTGGCCATTGTGTTTGTGTTTATTTACATTTGGTTTCTTGATATACCGCTCCTTCATTAGTACTTGATGGGCCACTTCTTGCTCTTCTTCACTAGACGACGACATCTGTCGGGCATGAAGTGTTTGACAAGGTGTTCTCGCGTTATGATGCAATTCCAGGCTGCAATAAGTGACTCAATCAGCTCTTGCTTGGTCCGCGGCTGCTTCTTGGTAATCTCAATTGATACCTTGTACCAAAAATTCTCAGATCGGGTGACTGAGCTGGCTACTCAATGGTCTGAACTCCATTTTCTTCCAGTTGGTGACAGCTTTTGCTAGGTGGCAAGGTGAATTTTCATCCTAGAAGAAATATCTGCCAGTAAACAATTGCTCAGCTGATGGCAGCATGCACTTCTACAGAATTCCTATTTCACTGCTTTCACCATCCCATCAATGATATGAAGTCTTTCAACCCCACTGGCTGTCATGCATCCCCAGATCACGACCTTGGTTGGACATTTCACGGAGATATTCAAGCACTCTGGTTTGTACTCTTCATGAGGAAACCTTCTCACATATGTTCTGCATTCTGGGTGACCAGGGCAAAACCTGCTTTTGTCGCTGAAAAGAACTTTCTCCCAGTCAGCCTTGCTCCAGTTTGAGTACTTGGATGCCCACTCAATGCGCCTCTTCCTCTGTTCCACCATTAGTAGCAGCTTCCTCCACACTTTACAGCCCTTCAATCCATACTCCAAGCATCGTCTCCTCACAGTAGAAGTGCAAACTACAATGGAATACTTTTCATATCATTCCTACAGAAGCTCAGGGGAGGTTAGCTTGCGGTTACCAAGAGATGTCATTATCAAGGCCCTGTCATACCTCTTGGTTGACTTCCTAGGCCAACTGCTATGATGTTGGTCCTGTGTATGTCCTATCTCCTTATGCTTCTGCAGAATGTGGACAACTGTGCTCTGATTACAGTTGAGCTTTGCTGCAGTCAGCAGGCTGAAATACCCCCTCCTTGTGCAAAACTACTACCCGGACCCAGTCTTCCATTGATAGAGAATAGGACATTTCACCATGCCAGAATTTTGAGCATCAGATGCGATACACGCCAGTTGATCCACATAAAATTCAAACTCTGTGTGCCGCCAAAATATCATGCACCGATTGGCCATTAAATACGACCTCCTATTGGCTGAGGAAGTGCAGCATTCATAGAAACATAGAAATATGACGACAGAAAAAGACCACATGGCCTATCTAGTCTGTCCTTCCATATCAACAACTAAAACAGTCCCCTTTTTACCTTTAGAGATCCTCTGTTTGTCCCATGCTTTTTTGAATTCAGTTACTGTCCTCATCTCTACCACCTCCACTGAGAGGCTATTCCACGGATCCACCACTCTTTCCGAAAAGAAATATTTCCGCATATCACTCCTGAATCTATCTCCCTTCACCCTCAACCCATGTCCCCTCGTAGCAGAACTTGCTTTCAATTGAAAGAGGTTCTCTCCCTGAACATTTATGCCACGGAGGTATTTAAACATCTCAATCATATCACCTCTATCCCGCCTTTCCTCTAAGGTGTACATATTAAGATCCTTCAGTCTGTCCTCATATGCTTTATAATGAAGACCACTAATCATTTTAGTAGCCACCCTCTGCACCGACTCCATCCTGTTCACATCCTTTTGAAGGTGCGGTCTCCAGAATTGCACACTATACTCCAAATGAGATCGCACCAAAGACTTATACAGAGGCATTATCACCTCCTTTTTTTCTGCTAGCCATTCCTCTCTGTATGCACCCAAGCATCCTTCTAGCTTTTGCCGTTGCCTTTTCTACCTGTTTAGCTACTTTAAGATCATCAGACACAACCACGCCTAGGTTCCGCTCTTCTTTAGTGGACAAAAGTACTTCACCCCCTATACTATATTGCCCTCTTGGATTGCTGCAGCCCAAATGCATGACCTTACATTTTTTAACATTAAATCCCAGCTGCCAAATTCTAGACCATTCTTCAAGCTTAGCTAGATCCCTCCTCATGTTATCTACCCCTTCCTGGGTGTCTACTCTATTGCAGATTTTGGTATCATCCGCAAAGAGGCAAACTTTACCCAACAGCCCTTCCACTATATCACTAACAAAGATGTTAAAAAGAATTGGACCAAGGACAGATCCCTAGGGCACACCACTGGTAACATCCTTCTCTTCAGAGTGAGCTCCATTTACCTGTACTTTTTTTTGCCCTCCCACCCAACCAATTTCTAATCCAAGCAGTAACTTTAGGATCCATCCCTAGGGTGCTCAGTTTGTTTATAAGTTGCCTGTGAGGAACAGTGTCAAAGGCTTTACTGAAATCTAAATACACCACATCTAGGGCTCTCCCGCGGTCCAACACCCTGGTCACCCAGTCAAAGAAATCAATCAGATTTGTCTGACAAGACCTGCCTCTGGTGAATCCATGCTGCCTCGGATCCTGTAATCCGCTGGACTCCAGAAACCTCACTATTTTCTCTTTTAGCAGCGTTTCCAATAATTTACTCACCACCGAAGTTAAACAAACCGGCCTGTAGTTTTCAACCACATCCTTACTTCCGCTTTTGTGTAAAGGCACCACATGAGCCTCTCTCCAATCCTTTGGCACCACTCCCGACTCCGAGGCACTGAAATTCTATTGGTTCATTTCAATACCGCTTTGACACAGAATGCAGTTGATCGTACTAGGATATCATTTCCACATGATAGCTATACAAAAGTTCAGACAAGTAATTTTGAATGGAAAAATGACTGCCAAATTATATTTGCAACAAAAGAGTATGTAAGCAGCCAGGATTCTGCTACAGAATTTGGAAAGATTGTCAAAATAATGCCGAGAATAGCTTGAAAATGTAGCCTATGCAAGACTTCTGCACACCACTGTATAATCTCTATTTCCATACTCGCTACAGAGAGTCGTTTTAAGCAGTAATGACATAGCCAAGTGTCACTAGGTTCATCTGCATTAATTTTTGACATGATTCAACAAAGAAAGTACTTACCAATATAGGGAAGAACATGATTCAAACCATTACAAGTCCATATGCAAGTTCTATGTAACAGTTTTTTTGAGTTTCAATGTAAACCACCTTGATTAAATGAGAAGGCGATATAGAAAATTGTTAAAATAAAATAAATAAATAAATACTTACCAATATACCAGAGTGGCCAGTAAGTAATGTTATAGTACGAGCTTATCAGTTTACCCGTCCTATTAAAAAGGCAGAATCAGATGTGAACAACAAAGAACAAGAAAGTAAAAGAGCATTTAAGATTGTGAGACAATATTCATTCAATGCTAGCAGACTATCTCTACAGTATTTCTATGTTACTGGCTGTGGATCCATTTATATGCACTTAAAAAAAGGAAACATTTAGTCCTGCCATATTGCAGAAACCCTTACTTCATTTTAAAAGAACTGAACCTCATTAAAGTAGTCAGACTATTGCTTTAGAGGGGTCCCACACAAAGATGTACATACTAAGGGCCAGTATTAAAAGGATGCATTAAAGTACTTTTCCCCATTTGGGTAGCAATTTCCGAATTGCCTGGGTAGCCTGCTAGTTCATGGCTACACCTGCAGACTGATTCTGAAAACCAGCAAACACCATTGGCCGAAAAGTACGCACATATTTTGAAATCCCTGAATGCTCCTTCCCTCCCAAGCTCAACCCTTTCCCCTATGGCTAGAAGCTTCCATGGCTAGAAGCACCCCAAAATACATGTGTATTTATCTTCTAAGGGAAAGACCATGAATTCCCCTTCTCAAAGTCAACCAACAATGGGGTACAATGTGCATGTGTATAAACAAAATAAATCTGTCCTGAACAAGACATTTCCCCAAAGCAACAGCATCATCGTCTTGTTCTCTTTGTAAGCTATTTTGTGTTTCTAAAGCTCTATATTCATCTTCAACTTCAGAAGACTAGACAGATATCCACATGGAAAGTTCATTCTGCATAAAAAAAAAAACTTAATTCATGCTCATCTATATAAAAAACAACAACTTATATTGTGTATTTCCTAAGGAAAATTCCCCGTATTCAAGGTAGACTAAAATAGCAATAAACAAACACCTATCAAATCCCACACAAATCGCTCAAAATATATATGATAGGACAGAAATTACAAAAATTGAGAGAAAAATAATACTTTGTTCTCTCATAATTGTAATATATCATTAATAAACAGTAACCATTTCAAACACTGTCAGCAGATCTACATCATCCAACAACCACCAATACTTAAATCTCCACCATGGTCAAGAGACTATTTTGGACAAAGTAAAGAAAAACAAAAAGTGGCATCAACCGCATTCTGGAGAAAACAAAAATAGGCCTTGAGATTTCTACAAAATGTCAAGTAATTGACTTCAGATAATAACTTGCAGACAAGTTCTACAACCGAGGTTTCTTCACAGTGAGGATTTCTCTCTAGCCATATATCACTCCCTCAGCATAGTCTACATTTTTCAAAGCACAAAAGGCAAAATTAGACCTTACATGTGAAGTGTCCATCCAGTCCATTCCGAGTGGGTTATCAGCCTCCACCAGCAGCTAGGAACAGAGCATGTTAGATTTCTTATGCCATTGTACAAGAGTTTCCTCCATAGGCTCCAGAGATCTGTATCTTATTGACAAAGTAGACTCCAAGAGAGCATAGCAAGGTTACAAAACATGGGCAATATTCCCAGTATACAAACCAGAAGACAAAAACTAAACCACCCCAAATACTTGTGCTGCAGAAAAGAAAAACCGTGAGAGCTATTTATAAAGGTGAGAAGGCAGCAATAAGCCAGTGTCATACTTGACAAAGTAAAAAAAAAAAAAAAAAAAAAAAAATTCATCTTAGAGGACTCCCCGGTGTATAGTGATGTTCTTCTTTAGAAAGACCTCCCCCCGGGATAAACATACAGATTCGTCCAGTGCTTCTAGGAATCAAAATACAGAATGTCGTTACCTACAGGAGGGAGGGTCCTGGACTGTATGAACTCAAGAAAGAATTAGCAGGTAAGGTCTAATTTTGCCTTCCTTATCGTTTTTTCCAGGCAGATCTGAGTGGTATGTACCAGAGCAGTAACTAATCTTGGGAGGGACCCGCGAATCCGGCTTGGAGTACCGAAGCCCCAAAACACGCATCATTCGAGACTTGCACATCCAGACAGTAATGCCACATAAAAGTATGCAAGAATGACCAAGTGGCTGCCCTACAAATGTCAGCCGGCAGACCTAGCCTAACTCTACCGAGGAGGCCTATTGAGATCTCGTCAAAATATGCCTTCAGAGCAGCCGGGACCATCCTACTCTTTAGCACATAGAAGCAACTGCCTCCTTGATCCACCGGACAATGGAAGCCTTCGAAGCCGCTTCACCCTTATGCGGCACTCCCAAACAAAACTCCGAGATGATTGGACTTATGGAAGGATTCCGTACTCGTAAGATATACCAAAGCAAGGTCCTGAGCAGGTCCAGACAGTGCAGCTGATGATCCTCCCCTATATCATACAAACCATGAAAAACCGCAAGCGTCATGGCCTGATTGAGATGAAAACACTACACTATCTTTGTTAAAAAGGACGGAACCAGCACCACTTTTTCGTTAGAGAAGACTAGAAAGGACTCCCTACAAGACAGACACTGAAGCTCTGAAATTCGACATGCTGAACAGATTGCCACAAAAAAAACCCTTCAAGATAAGGTCCTTGAAGGAAGCTCTTGAGAGAGGCTCAAAAAGCGACTGTGTGAGAGTTGATAGCACCAGGTTGAAGTCCCATGGAGGAACAATAACCTGCCAGGACAGCCGCACTTGCTTTACTGCCCTGAGAAACTGGATCACACTGGGGTAAGCTGCCAGCGAGAACCCCTATACACGCCCATGGTAACATGAGAGATCTGCCACCTGGACTCTGAGGGAATTTAAGGCAAACACCTTTCTCCAGCCCAGCCCGCAAGAAGGCCAGAACATCCTGAAGAGGATGAAAATGCCCGGAGCTCTCACTCTCCACACTGCAACATAAGCCAAGGACGTTAAAACGTTTACAGGCTTTCAAGAGTATCTACCACCGAATAGCCCTTCCACTTCAGCTGAGCCCTTTCAAGAACTAGGTCGTAAGCACATATCAATTTACTTGAGGCAGCTGGATTGGCCCTTGCAAGAGCAGATTGATTCTATTTGGGAGACACCAGGGGACTGGTTATCAAAAGCCTGCAGAGGTCGGCATGGCACGGCCTTTGGAGCCAGTCCGGAGCGATGAGGAACCACTTTTCCAGGATGGCCCTCTATGCATTGAAGGAGATGCCCTATTAGTGGCCACCGAAGAAACCCATACAGGAGTCCTTCCATCAGTCACCTCTACGCCAGAGAATCGAAGTCCTCGGACATGGGCTCCCGACGTCTGCTGAAAACCTGTTCGCCTTGGCATTGGAGGTGGAGGCCATGAGATCTATGACCGGCACATGCCACTGTCAGGTGATCTTTTGAAACACTGCCGTGTTTTAGTTCCCATTCTCCTGGGTCTAGGTGATACAGATTTTCTCAATCTGCTTGAACATTCATCTCGCCAGCCACGTGAGCTGCTGAAAGAGCCTTGAGGTTCTCTTCCACCCACAGCAATAGAGGACGAATCTCTTCTGCCAATGTCATACTGCCTATCCCCCCTGACAACTGATGTATGCTACTGTCATCGCATTGTCAGTGCAAACCCTTATCGCCCTCCGATGAATCAGAGGGAGGAAGGATTGTAGAGCTAGAAAGACTACCCTCATTTCCAGGCGACTGATGGACCATGAGCTCTCCTCCTGGGACCAGAGTCCCTACATCATCTGTGACTCTCAATGTACTGCCCACCCCACCCTGTGAGACTGGCATCCGTTATCATAGTTTTCAGCCTGCCCAGGAGCAATAGTTTGAGCTGCCTCTGGTGCCGAAGCAAAATGTTTGCGCTTTTTCTGGCATTTTTTAGCTTGCTGAGAAGAAATGACTAGTGGAGAGGAAATGGCTACTGTTCCCACCAAAACTGCTGCAGCCCCAGACAGAGGAATTCTTTACTGCTAACTCTGAAGAATCCATACCCCCCATGTTAAAAAACAAAACACCCTTGGGCAAACTTCTCTTGCCTAACACAAACCATGGTTCTCCTCACATACAGCACAGCAAGAGGGAGCCTGTAACATGCAGAAGAAACGCCTGGGTTGAAAACAAAAACCACCAACAGCCAGAAGGAGAGATAAAGACAAGCACTAACTAATTACAGACAGTGCTCTGAACTGAAAAGTCTAACTTCCCCAGAGCCTTAAAAAGCTTCTGCTGTGCTGCTTGCAAGATGCTGAAAAAATCAGGTGGAGTACACAGCTTTGGTTTCACTTTGCATTTAAAGGCACAGTAGCATATAAATACCAAAGACTGAATTGAAGGGAGAAAATTAAGCAAGACTGCAGAGCCCCCTTAGAGGGCGCAGGGATATGGATCACCAGGTATCTGACCCCTGGGCTGCATCTGACCCACTCAAGAGTCCCAGTACTGAAGAAGCAGACCCTGACAGACACCAGCCCCCACTAGAAAAAGGTTTCTTAGAGGAAACCGCCCAGCTTGTCAGCTCCTGAGAGCGGATCACTTTCTGCTGGTAATCTGCAGCCGCTTTTTCATTTCTCTTTTTCCATTCTCTTTTCCTTGTTTTGTTTTTTTTTAAACCTGTATAAAATCTTCCAGTGGAGTTCAGTCATGAGAAAGCTCTACCAGCTGCTGGGAACTGAATATTGATCTCTGGAGCCTGTGGAGGGAGCTCTTGTACTGTGACATCAGAAATCTGACATGCTCAGTTCCCAGCTGCTGGTGGAAGCTGATAACCAACTCGTAACGGACTGGACTGAGGGAAACCAAGAATAAACCTTTAAAGATGAGTAAATCGAACAAGGTGACACTTGCAGGCGAACATTTCTGCAGGTCAATAGAATAAATTCCACCCACATTGCAGGGAGTGCCCAAATGTAGTTGCTCTCCCCTGCTCTGGAGACCATTTCCAATATTTAGCTTGGGGTCCTTAATTTAAAACCTCTGCCACTGCTGCAGGCTGAAAAATGAAATCAAAACAAGATACTAAAAAGGAACAAATAAACTTAACACAAGACATTTGAAATTAAAATTATCACTTTGAAACAAATACTCAGCTGCACTATGCTCAAGATTTTCCCATGCTAGTCCTGCTCCCAAAGTTGAAAGCAAGCAAACACAGGAAAATCAGATGCAAAATCAACACTGCACCAAAGCACAGCACAATGGACATTCAAACCGCACACAGAAGAGCATATTTAATTGCTCCCGATTTTAAAAAAGCTTTGCTGAAACTTAGCACAGTTTTGTATTCCTAATACTGGATTTTTATGCCAGCTTCGGGTAGACGTAAAGAAGCAGCAGAAAGCAAAGGGATTATCTGCAGTAAAGTCTGACAGTCTTGTCCCTGGGCTGTGTGTCCCGGATGCACTGCAATGGGTGGGGTCAGTCTGATCCCACCCACTGCACCCCAGGATGCACAGCCTGAACTCAAGGCGCTGCCATTTTCCAATGTGGTAGCACAGGGGCAGGAGCATGTGGGCTTCACTCCTGCCCCCCAACTGGGGGGTGGGGAGGGGGAAATCAGAAGAAGCTATGTGGTGAGGCACTGGCAGAAGTATTGTGGCCGCTTGAGCCATCAATGATTATTTTTGTTGGGTTTGTTGGAGGGGAGAAGGTGGGGGGGGGGGTGAGAATGGGAGAGCGTAGGGGTTGCTTAGGCCCCAAGACCCATTTTTAGGGGATTCAGGGGCTACCAATGTCAGCAGACACAAAATTGGGAGTCAGGGCCTTGGCATGCTGTTGAAAGAAATAAAGGTCAACATGTGCCGAGGGGTCTGCGTTAGCAGTACCGATACTTTGCGCATGTGTGTCTGCCTTCCTCTCCCTGTTTTGCACGTACTTCTTGCATGGAGCTTATTTGCATAACAATTGCTTACAGCATCGCTGGCAAAAAAGTCTGCGTTAAACTTGCATTAGGAAACTCTATGCTACAGCTTAGACTCTAGCACGGGGTTTCCGCATCAAGCTGTTTGTGTTGCCAATTGATAAAAGGAGGTAAAACCTCTTAGATAGCTAAGGGTAAGATGAAAAGCAATAGGGGAAATGGGCAGAGACAGAATTCGTCAGTATAGTAAAGGGGGGGGGGGGCAAAATTCAGTACCAGTAGACTCAGGTCTGCCCACCCCAAAGGCTAACTATACCTAAGGGAATGGATAACATTAAAGGACAACATGGGACCAAAGAGGCCGGCCAGCAAAAATCATATATTAGTTCTGTTTCCTGCAACTCTTTTTGTAAATGCTAAGCAGCAGATGTCCCAGCACAAAACAATGAAACAAGGAAGCAGCAAAACAGCTATAGACCTATTAATCTCATTTTTCTATGTTTCTATTCTAAAGGAAAAAAGGGGACTGTTGTAGTTGTTGATATGAAAGGACAGACTAGATAGGCCATGCAATCTTTTTCTGTCGTCATATTTCTATGTTTCTAATCTGCTTTTGTTGTTGTTGTTATGTGCCGTCGAGTCGGAGTCGACTCATGGCGACCCTCTGGATAGCTATCCTAAATTGTGTTCCGTCTTCAGTCAGGCGGCTCATTGTTGACAGACTGGTACCTGTAGCTGCTGTTATTGTATCGATCCATCTCATTGCTGGCCTTCCTCTTTTGCATTGACCTTCTATCTTGCTAAGCATAATGTCTTTCTCTAATGATCTCTCTCTTCGCATGATGTGTCCAAAGTATGAAAGTCGAAGTCTTGTCATCTGAGCTTCTAAAGAAAGCTTAGGTTTGATCTCCTCTTGTACCGACTGGTTTGTTCTTCGGGCAGTCCATGGTATACACAGTATTCGCCGCCAGCACCATAATTCAAAGGCATCAATTTTCTTCCTATCTGTCTTTTTCACTGTCCAGCTTTCACATCCATATGATGTTATTGAAAATACCATGGCCTGAACAAGTCGAATCTTTGTATGGAGAGAGACATCTCTGCTCTTGAGAATCTTATCTAGGTCTTTCATAGCCATTCTGCCAAGAGCAATGCGTCGTCTGATTTCTTGACTGCTTGTTGCTTCTTTATTGATAGTGATCCAAGTAGGTTAAAGTTGTTCACAATTTCAATTTCTTCTCCTTCAATGATGAACCTCTTGATTATGCCAGTTGTCATGATCTTTGTCTTCTTTACATTAAGGTGCAGGCCCATTTTGAGACTATGTTCTTTGACTGTGAGAAGCAAATGTTTCAGATCATCTTCACTTTCAGCCAGTGATGTGGTATCATCAGCATAGTGAAGGTTGATGAGTCTTCCACCAATCTTCACACCTCTGGTGTCTTCATACAATCCTGCTTCTCTGATGATTTGTTCTGCATATAAATTAAATAGGTAGGGGGAAAGTATGCAGCCTTGTCTTACACCTTTGCTTATTTTAAACCATTCTGCTTCTCCTTGTTCCGTTCGAACTGTTGCTTCTTGATCAATGTACAGATTGCGCAAGAGAACGATCAGGTGTTCTGGTATACCCATGCTTCTTAATGTGGCCCAGAGTTTCTCATGGTTTACACAGTCAAAAGCCTTGCTATAGTCGATAAAGCACAAATAGATATCCTTTTGGTATTCTTTAGTCTTTTCAAGGATCCATCTCACATCTGCAATGATGTCTCTCGTTCCTCGCCCTTTCCTGAACCCTGCTTGCACTTCAGGTAGTTCTTGTTCCAGGTATGGTTGTAGTCTCTTTTGAATAATCTTCAGTAGAATCTTGCTGGCATGTGGGATCAGAGCGATTGTGCGATAATTTCCACAGTCAGTTGAATCACCTTTCTTTAGTATTGGTATAAACACAGATCTTTTCCAGTCAGTTGGCCATGATGTTGTCTTCCATATTTCTTGGCAGAGCATTGTGAGTACGGTAACAACTGCATCAGATTGCTGCCATACTTCTATGGGAATGCTATCAATGCCTGGTGCTTTGTTCTTTGATAAGGCTTTCAATGCTGCTTCAACTTCTTCTTTCATCACCAATGGTTCCCGATCATAAGGTACAGGTTGAAATGGCTGTTGGTCCACTTGATCTTTATCATATAAAAACTCTGTATATTCCTTCCACCTTTTCTTGATCTTCTCAGCATCATTCAACATAGAACCTTGAGCATCTTGTAACATTCCAATTTGAGGCTGGAACTTTTTCTTTAACTCTCGTAGCTTTAGGAAAGCCGATCTTGTTCTTCCTGTAATAGTTTCTGCTTCTATTTCCTTGCAAGTGTCATTGTAGTACTTTTCCTTGTCCTGTCTTGCTGCACGTTGAAAGACAGTCGCAGAACTTAACAGAGATTTCCTTTCTCCTCTGGCTTTAGCTTCTCTGCGTTTCTGGGCAGTTTTCAGAGTTTCTTCCGTCATCCATTTTGGCCGTTTTTGCTTTTTCACCTTTTGTAGAGACTTCTCGCTTTCTTCCAACACAACCTTCTTGATGTCATTCCATAACTCTTCCGGAGCTCTGTCATTTGTATCTAAAGCAGCAAATCGATTTTGCAGGCAGTCTTTAAATTCCAGTGATATATTCTCAAGGTCATATTTTGCTGCATTCATGAGTGGTTTGCTCTTTTTCAACTTTAGCTTGAGTTTGCATACTAGTAGTTGATGATCTGTACCACAGTCAGCTCCAGGTTTTGTCTTTGTTGATGTTACAGAGCTTTTCCATCGTTGACTTCCACAGATGTAGTCAATTTGATTTTTATACAATCCATTGGGTGAAGTCCATGTGTACAGTCACCGCTTGTGTTGCTGGAAGGTGTTTGAGATGAATAGATCATTGGTCTTGCAAAAGTCTATCAGTCTTTCTCCAGCTTCATTTCTGTTGCCAAGTCCATATTTTCCAACTACTTTGCCTTCTTCTTTGTTGCCAACTTTTGCATTCCAGTCACCCATGACTATCAGGATATCCTGTTTGCATGTTCTGTCAAATTTCAGCTTGTACTTGTTCATAGAACTCTTCAATTTCATTCTCTTCTGCAGCTGTTGTTGGGGCATATACTTGAATTATAGTTGTGTTGATAATCTCTATTCGTCTACGAGGATTGCCTAAGCGTTCACTGACTGCATTGTATTTCATTACAGTTCTTGCAAGTTTCTTCTTTATTATAAATGCAACATCATTTCTTCTTTGTCTTTCATTTCCAGCATAGTAGACCATGTGATCATCTGATGCAAAGTGCCCCATGCCAGTCCATTTCAGTTCGCTGACACCCAACAGATCAAGTTGTACACGTTCCATTTCATTCTTGACCACCTCCAACTTTCCTTGGTTCATGCTTCATACGTTCCATGTTCCAATGTGTAAGACATCTTTACAGCTTCTGACTCTCATTTCATGTGCAGCTACATCAGCAGTCAGACTTCCCGAGGGCTTTGATCCAACCACACCATAAATGCTGGCTTTACTCTGAAATGTCTTCAGCTCTTCCCCAGTAGCTAGCTGAGTGCCTTCCGACCTGGGGGTCTCATCTTCCAGCACCATAGCACAATTTGTTTTGTTGTAACTATCCATTGAGTTTTCTGGACAAAATTATGGATATAATGTGAATGACAGACAGCGCACCTTGAAAACAATTACAGGACAACAGAAGCACACATTCATAAAGGGAAGATTCTATTAGGCAAACTTGATTGAGCGGAGGTGATAAAAGTACTAAAACAAGAGCCCCTAAACTTGGTAACCCCATGTGGTTTTCAGGAGGTCCACAGTGAATAAACATAAGGTCTAGCAGGATATAATGGAAGTTGTGCATGGAAATAGATCTTATACGTATTTAGTTTTAGAAGTCCCAAAAACCAGATTGGGTAGAAACTTTTACAGATCACCTTCCTGGACAACGAAGATGCAGTTGCCTTTCCAGGCTTCAGTAAGATTTTTTAAAAAACTGTTCAGCACAAAGAATGGTAAACAAGCTGGATGGTGCTGGAGTAGACCAGAAAGTTGTAATCTGAGGAAGAACCTGGTTGAGTGACAGAACACAGAGAGTGGTGGTAAACACAGATCACTGTGATGCAAGAAAAGTCGAGGAGCAGCCTGGTTATTACAGCAGCAGGCCAAGAACTGGGAACAGGGCCCAAGTACGCCTTCTCCCACTGACAACACTGCAACTACTCTTTACACAGATATCTAAAGGCATCAAGTACAGATTTTAGAAAATTCATAGGCAGGAGGGTTGGTAAGAAAACTCACATTTCTGTATAAATCATGCCAGCTATGGAGACATTGAGAAGGCCCCAGGCCAATACCACTTTTCTGGTTTCCGCTTCCTTCCTCATCTTTATGGTCTGGTCAATGAGGGACATGCTAGGGCTGTGCTCTTCCGCAATCATCTCTGAAAGATCACAAGAAAACAGAAGATACAAATCATAAATAGAAAAAGGACGGACAAATCAACAGATTAAAAAAAACCTAAACTACTATAACAAAACCTTCCTGCTTTCTTTAGCAAGCACCAGTTTCAGTGGCGACAGTTTTAGCCCTTTGCAAAAATGTGTGCAACCTCCCAACTCGGTGGCATCAATTTAGCCCAAGCAGCCCCCGCAATGCGTTGGGGGGGCCACCCAGCAGCAGAGGCAGCAAATTTATAAGCCGATGTAGAAAACTAGCAGGGCCTTTAAGCACAGATAACGCTACTTTTAGGTACACGTACTGCTACCACCAAATGCAGAAAAGGGACAGACGCACACGTAAACAGCAAGGGAAAAACTCATGGACAATTAACACCAAGAGTATTTAAATATATTTAAGTTATAGTCAAATGAGCTGCACATAACAAACTAGTATGTAAATATTGGCTGTGCCTGATGTAGAGAAACGCGTAGAGGATTTTGCAACCAGCCTTAACACCAATATCTCTACACTTGGGTCCGAGTAGGCTGAAACGTCTAGTACGTGCCCCCTAAAGTACTTTGATTGCATTGGATGCCCCAATGGAAAGCAAATCCCTGGTGGCTCAGTGGCCCCGACCCCCCATCTGCCCAAGTAAAATTATCCCTGGTGGCCTAACAAATCTTATCTCCTCCTCCAAACTAACTACCTGCACCACTGATCCCATCCCCCCTCTACACTAAGCTCTATCTGTTCTGCTGTCATCCCTTCCCTCTGTCATATCCTTAACCCATCACTTTCCACTGCAATTGTTCCTGTGGCCTTCAAAAAGCCTCCACTAGATCCTACCTGTCCTTCCAGTTATCTACCTATCTGTCTCCTCCCCTTTGCTATTTGGGTGAGCAGTTCACTGCCACTGTCTTGACTTTCTTTCCTCTCAAGACCTTCTGGACCCACTGCAATCTGGCTTTCGTTCTTTACATTCCACAGAAACGGCTCTTGCCAAGGTCTCCAGTGACTTGCTCCTTGCCAAATCCAAAGGCCTCTACTCGATTCTCATTCTTCTTGACCTTTCTGCTGCTTCTGACACTGTTGATCACCAACTTCTCTTCGATACCTGTCCTCACTTGGATTTAGGGGCTCCTTTTTGTCCTGGTTTTCTTCTTCTCTCTCCCATCACACTTTTAGTGTATGTTCTGGTAGATCCTCCTCTACCACCATCCCACTTTCAGTTGATGTACCTCAGGACCTCTCCTTTCTCTCTACACTCAGTCCCTTGGTGTACTTATTTCCTCCCATGGTTTTCAGTACCATTTTTATACCGACGACTCTCAGACCTTTCTTTGCCTGAAATATCTCTGGGAATCCAGGCCTGGATCTCTGCCTTCTTATCCAACATTGCTGTCTGGATGTCCCACCACCATCTGAAATTGAACATGGCCAAAACCGAGCTCCTTTTCTTTTCCTCTTAAGCCCACCCTTCTCTATTGCTGTGGATAACACCACACTCATCCCCGTTTTCTCAGCTCGCAATCTCCGGGTCATCTTCGACGCTATTCTCTCTTTCTCTGCACACATCCAACAGATAGCTATAACCTGTCACTTATTCTCTCTATAACATTGGCAAAATTAGTCTCTTCCTTTCTACACACACTACTAAGACACTTATCTACTCTTTAGTCGCCTCCCGTCTAGACTATTGCAATCTTCTCCTTGCTGGTATCCCTCTGAATCATCTCTCTCCCCTCCAATCTGTTCAAAACTTAGCTGCGCAGCCCTTCGGGGACAAGGACTCACACATATCCACGTACATACAGTACCTGAATATACACCGCTTTGACCTGTAGAAAAGCAGTATAGAAGCCTAGCTAAATAAATAAATTAGGGGCCATGGGGCCCCAAGGAGTCACTTTCTGTCAGGGTCACCAGCCCCCAACAGTATTATGATGGCATCAGGGGCTTCCCCTGATGTCAAATTCCCCTCAGATGATCCAGGCATTGGAGAAAGCCCCTGATGTCATCAAAATACTTTTGGGTCTCCTATGCAAATTAGCCATGCAGTGCTTTTCTCCAGGAGAGCATGCCAAAGGTAGGTTGATGCTTTGTGCACATGTGTTTGGCTTGCTCTCAGTTTAACACTGCTATTTTGCACAGTTTAATGGGTGGCTCATTTGCATGCTCACCCCTTTCTGCATGCCGGCGCTCAAGTCGCATGCTATCGGTGTGCTGCAAATAGGCATGAAATGTTTCTGCACTGGCCTGTTACCTTATCATGTTTGCAGTACTGCCTCCACTCTTGAGTCCACCAGAAGCCCAGTGGTTGTTCCTCGCAGGGCTGAAGTCTCACGATAACAGCTACAGTATGAGACTTCGGCCCACAGCAAACTTAGGAGAGTGGATGCAGTGCAGCAGACACAATGAAGTTGGTCACCACCTAGAAGGGGAGCCCTCATTGTAACTTACACCACCATCCCAGGTTTATGCTGATAAAGGGCAGTCTTTCTCCTCTAAAACCTATTCAGCTTTTTTTTACCTGGAAGAAAAACACTAACTCCCACCCCACTTCCCCATCCTCAAGATCCTCATCCATCACCAACCTCTCTGCCTTCATTCCCATCACCCCCTCCCCACACCACCAAAACACACACATTCACACCCACCTCTTGCCACGGCCGTGACCTGCCTCCCCCCGCCCGAGCTGGCGTTCCCTAGTCTCCTCCCACCGCAGAAATACCGAAACAAACGAAATTAGGACAACCACCAAGAACTAAAATTCCTCGCAGATTCCACAGACACTTACTGTCCAGCCGCGCGCGCGCGCAACCCTCTCACTCCAGGAACAAAGCTTCGGAGCGCGCGCCGCTGAGAGTACGTAGCCAATAGCGCGCCGAGCGCATGACTAGGTAGGGCAGACGCACGCGGCGCCATCTTTATCTTGGGCGGAAGTGCAGGGTTAATTAGATATTTGTGCAAGGTTAATTAGATATTTCTACCCCGTTTCTCTTCACTTAAAGACGCTATTTTAATCCTTTATTGCAAACTCTGTCAGGATGCCGAAGGGAAGGGATGAGAGGCGGAATTCCTCTTAGTTTCGGGATTGTGTAAAAGCAGGAGGGAAGAGGCTTCATTTCCTCCTCTCCCATTCCATATCATGATGGCAGCACTATCCCTTCCAACTGGAACCACCAAAGAAACAGAAACAGGGATAAGAACATAAGAAGTGGCATACTTGCGTCGGACCAAGGTCCATCAAGCCCAGTATCCTGTTTCCAACAATGATCAATCCAGTTCACAAGTACCAAACAGTTTTCCAAAAAGACACATAGGTTTCACAATGCTTGTATTGGAGTAAGCAATGCATTTCCCAGGTCCTCTTTATTAATGGTTTATGGACCATTCCTCCAGGAACTTATCCAAACCTTTTTTAAATCCAGCTACACTAACAACTTTTACTACATCTTCCGGTAACAAATTGATTCCACATGAATGAATTTTTTTCTCTTCTTAGTCTTAAATAGGTTACCCTGTAGCTTCATTGCATGTCCCCTAGTCTGTCTATATTTTGATAGCGTAAAAATCGATCTACGTTTACCCTTTCCACTCCATTAATTTATAGACCTCTATCATATCTCCCCTCGGCCGTCTCTTTTTCAGGTTGAAGAGCTTTAACCTTTTAAGCCTCTCCTCATAGGGGTATCCTTCCATCCCTTTACCATATTGATGGCTCTTCTCTGTACCTTTTCTAATTCTGCTATATTCTTTTTAAGCTAGAGTGACCGGAATTGCACATAGTATTCAAGGTGCAGTTGCACCATGGAACGATACAGAGGTGTTATAATATCCTTTGCTTTATTCTCCATTCCTTTCCTTGTGATTCCTAGCATTCTATTTGTTTTCTTGGCCACCTCTGCACCCTGGGCAAAGCGTTTCAATGTGTTATCCACGATGACGCCTAAATCTTTTTCTTGGGTGGTGGTTCCTAATGTGTAACCTTACATCGTGTAACCATAGTTTGGGTTGTTCTTTCCTAGGTGCATAACTTTGCACTTGTCCACATTAAATTTCATCTGCCATTTGGAAGGGAGGTGTGGTGTAGTGGTTAGGACAAGGTACTTCAGGCCAGAGGGCTAGGGGTTCAAGTCCCACCTGGGGACAGCAATCTCAGGCCAGAGGGGCTGGGATTTCTAGTCCTATAAGCACTCCTTGTGGTCTTGGGCAAGCCACTTAACCCTCCATTGCCCATGTTCCCTGTAAGTATTAGTATATGTGTCTCATATCCCCTCATGTTAAATGTATCCCCCAATTGACTGATTTGACCCAGTGAAAAGCAGGATATAAATACAGCTAAATAAAAAAAAAATTAGAACTTCCAGTTTATTAAGGACTTCTTGCAATTTTTTACAATCCTTTTGGGTTTTAACAACTTTGAATAATTTTGTGTCATCTGCAAATAACCTTACTCGTTATTCCCATTTCCAGGTCATTTACAAATATGTTAAAAAGCAGCAGACCCAGCACAGATCCCTGGGATATTCCACTATTCACCTTTCTCCATTGGGAAGATTGGCCAGTTAGCTCTTCCCTCTGCTTTCTATCTTTAGTTCCTGATCCACAATAGTATACTGCCTCCTATCCCATGACCTTTTAATTTTGCCAAAAGTCTCTCATGAGGGACCTTGTCAAAGACTTTCTGAAAATCCAGATACACTATATCGACCTGCTCACCTTTGTCTACCTGTTTATTCACATCTTCAAAAAAATATAACAGATTAGTAAGAAAGACCTTCCTTAGCTAAAGCGATGTTGGCTTTCTCCCATTAAACCATGACTATCTACATGTTCAGTAATTTTGTTCTTTATAATGGTTTCTACCATTTTGCCTGGCACTGACATCAGGCTCACTGGTCTGTAGTTTCTGGGATCACCCCTGGAACCCTTTTTGAACAATTGCCATTACAATGGCCATTCATCGATCATCATGTTTTACAGATGATTTTAACAGCTACACTGGCTCCCGCTGCTGAGCCATATAAAGTACAAAACCATAATGTTAACCCACAAAGCCATCCACGTGAACCCCACCCCATGCACCTCAGCTGTCTTTTACAACCCTCCCAACCACAAAGAACCAGACGGACATCAACAATAAACACCCTGACCATTTCTCACACCAGGATCAAATTAAGCCAACAAGCATGTAAAAGGGCATTGCAGTTATACGTACCATCCATATGGAACAGACTACCGGACAATCTCAGACTCATTGCCGACTTCAAGACTTTCCGAAAACACCTAAAAACACATCTATTCATGGAACATTTCAACACCACAGCTTAACCCCCCCTCCCCCCTGGATCTTACATGCTTATTGTATCTAGTTTCATATCAATATCACAATCTGTAGATAGTTAAGACCCCCTAGAGTCTTGTTTGCATGTTGTATTTAGTTTCACGCTACTGTTACAATGTATCTACAACTGTGGAGAAAGGCAGTATATAAATAAAGCTAAATAATTAAATGATAGTTCACAGATTACTAATAGTAGGTCTGCAATCTCATATTTCAGTTCTTTTAACACCCTTGGTCCAGGTGATTTGCTACTTTTTAGTTTATCAAATAGTTGTAATACATCTTCCCGGTTTATCGATAAAAGATAGTACTGTGGATTTCCTTGCCGCCCTTCCTCCATTTATTAAATCAAACACGATCATGCTATGATCGCTATTACCAAGTGGTCCCAATATCCTTATTTTTCGCACCAGATCTTGTGTTCCACTAAGGACTAGGACCAAAATTGCTCACTGTCTTGTTGGTTCATGAACCTGTTCCAAGAAGCAGTAATTTATTTTATCTAGAAACTATCTCCCTAGCATGTCCTGCCGTGACACTGACCCAATTGATACTGGAGTAATTGAAATCATCCATTATTATTACTGTGTTGTAACTTTTGTTAGCTTCCCTAATTCTTCTGCCCCCCCCCCCCATCCCTGCAAAATATAAAAATAGCAGCTAGAATTTCCAAAAACTGACATATTCCAATCACTAAATTGAAATAAAATAATGTTGTTCTACCTTTGCTGCCTGGTCATTTTTACCTCATCAGTAAGGATACCAATAATTTTAGGCAAATCTGTGAATACTTATCCCAGATTGAGGGGGGGGGGGTGGAGGGGGCACCTTAGCTCCAGGTCTGAGCAACAAGCAATGGAGGATGGAAGAAAAGTCCCTACCGTACCCCCATCCATCTCTGCCAGCAAAAATATCACTTACAAGCAGGCTAATTGACAGAGAAATGGAAGCAGTGATGCATTTCCCGCTGTAGGGTGCAAAATATAAAGATAATGGATGTGAATTCTAAAAATGGACATATTCAGATCACTAGATTGAAAATAAATTTGTTTTCTAGCCCCTTTCTCCCCTTTGCTGGATTCTGGGACAGGAGGCTGCCAAACAGGTGGAAGTCGGGGACACAGTTCTAAAATCAGAGGACATCTGATAACACTATTCATCAGCTCTCTTCCAGTCTCTAGTTTCTGCTTCCATCTGTCTGTCTTCTTTTAAGGCTGCTCCCGGGGTCCTGTCCATTTGTCATTTCTCTCTCCTGTCTTCGCTTCCTCCCTTACATTCATCTCTGACATTGATCTTTCCGTTTTCTTCCATTTATTTTTCTGCTTCTCCTTCCGCTCTGATTTCTCCCCTTCTCATCGTTCAGTCCTCAGTCTCGTCCTTTTTTACTGCATCGACCTACAGCTTTCCATCTCTCTTACACTAGCCCTCCCATTCTAAGGGTGATGCAAGGATATGAGACGTCCTAGGCGAACCTCATTCCTTACGCCCCCCCTACCCCCATTTTTACCATGGCCACCCTTCTCCGGGACTTGCAGAGGTGGCTATTACTTCAAACAGCCCTTTGGTGCTTATAAAACCTTCCAGCACTGCAGAGCTGTTTATGCTTCTGCCCCCTCTGACTTTCTTTTGCATGGGGGTGGAAGCAGTTGCTCCAGCCGCTTCCAGCCCTATTCGAACTGGCCAGTAAGATAATGGTGGAAGCGGGGGCCGGCACAAGGAGATGAGGTGCCCTAGGCAAACCTCATCCCTTGGCTCTCCCCCCCCTCCCGTGGTGCCCATTGTTGCCACTGCTGCCATCCCTCTCCAGGACCTGCGGTAATGACAATGGCCCCACAGCTCCTACCTTACAACTTCAGTGCTCTGGGGCTGTTTGCTTTTGCCCCCTTCGACCACTCAATGCTGACTTCTTGTTTGCAAACAGGAAGTCTGTTTTGAGCATCGGAGGGGGTGGAAGCATACAGCCTCGTGGCACAAAAGTTGTAAGGTAAGCACCGAGGGGCTGTTTGCCTCCATTTCCACTGCTGCAAGTCGTACGTCAGTGGTGGCAACGATGGGTAACAGAGGGGGTGGGAACCAAGGGATGAGGTTTGCCTAGGACACCTCATCTTCTTCCATTATCTGACCATCACCTCCTCAGCTTCACTCTTCATCACTCCCCACCTCAATCTCGCCCAGTTTCCTCCAACCTTTTTAAAAATCTTCATGGTATCGACCCATTGGCTGTCTCCACTATTGTCTCACCCCTTCTTTCCTCCATTATCTCATCTAAGTCTGTTGATGAGGCTGTAGTTTCCTATAACTCTGCACTCTCCTCTTGCTCTGCTCATACTACGCCCTGTAAGACATACAATACATCAGCCCTGTCTGTCTTCAACTATCCATTATCTTCATTCCTGTATCCACTCAGCTGAGTGCATTTGGCTCAAATCCCGCACCTTCGCTGACTTTCTTCATTTCAAATCCATGCTTGTCTCTTTCCAATCTGCCATACCATTCGCCAAGCAAGAGTACTATGTCCATTTGAGCAACTCTCTCGCCTCTGACCTTCGCCGACTCTTTTCAACTCTCAGCTCTCTCCTCAAGGCGCCTCCGCCTCCAATCCATCCTTCCCTTTCTGATCAAATCTTGGCTGAATATTTCCATGACAGAGTTCACAATATTACACTCCAATTCCCTACGAGTTCTGATCTATCCCCTCTTCCCCCTCTTCACTCCCAACTCTTCCCCTCAACCTCCGCTACCCTCTCTTCCTTCTCTAATTTCGCTGATGAGGAAATCTCTCATCTTTTCTCCTCTTCTAAACTCACTACCTGCTCCTCTGATCCTATCCCCACCCATCTTCTTAACTCCATCTCCTTCAGTCATCCGTTCTCTCTCTCATATTATCAATCTTTCACTCTCTTCTGCAACCATCCCAACAGCCTTCAAGCATGCTGTTGTCACACCTCTTCTCAAGAAACCTTCATTAGACCCTACCTGTTCTTCTAATTATCGACCCATCTCCCTCTTCTCTTTCATTTCTAAACTTCTTGAATGTGTGGTTCACTGCTGTTGCCTCGACATTCTCTCCTCTCAAGCCCTTCTGGAACCACCTGCAATTTGGCTTTCGTCCTTTACATTCTACTGAAATTCTACTGGATTTAGCCAAATTCTACTGGATTTAGCCAAAGTCTCCAGTGACCTGTTCCTGGCTAAATCCAGGGACCTTTACTCAATCCTCATCCTTCTTGACCTTTCTGCTGCTTTTGACACTGTTGACCACCACCTTCTGTGCTATCCTGGTTCTCTTCTTATCTCTCCCACTGCTCTTTCAGTGTTTGCTCTGGTGGATCCTCCTCTACTGCTATCCCACTCTCAGTTGGTGTTCCCCAAGGGTCTGTCCTGAGCCCACTCCTTTTCTCTGTCTATACCCAGTCCCTTGGTGCACTCATCACCTCCCATGGCTCTCTACACCTGATATCTCTCTGGCAAGCCGGGCCTGTCTTTCTGATATCGCTGCCTGGATGTCTCACTGCCATTTGAAATTCAATATGGCCAGAATTTATCTTCTTATTTTTCCCCCTAAACTCATTTCCCCCCTTTCTCCCTTTCAATCTCTGTTGATAATACTCTTCTACTCCGTTTCCTCAGACTGCAACCTTGGGGACGTCTTTGACTCCTCCCTCTTCTTCTCCACACACATCCAACTGATAGCTAAAACCTGTCATTTCTTTCTCTATAACATTAGCAAAATTCACCCCTTCCTTTCTGAGCACACTACTAAGACACTTATTCACTCTTTAGTCACCTTCTGTCTTGACTATTGCAATCTCCTCCTTGCAGGTCTCCCCCTGAATCATCTTTCTCCCCTTCAATCTGTTCAAAACTCAGCTGCATGTCTAATCTTCCACCAGTCTTGTTATACGCATATAACCCCTCTTCTCAAATCACTTCATTGGCTCCCCTTCCATTTCCATATCCAATCCAAACTTCTTCAGACCTATAAATGCATTCATGCTGCAGCTTCTCACTACCTTTCCTCTCTCATCTCTCCCTGCACCCCTCCTCGTGAACGTCGCTCCTCTGGTGGATCGCTTCTCTCTGTCCCCTTATCTTCCACTGCCAAATCCAGACTCCAATCATTTCACCTTGCTGCTCCTTATGCCTGAAACAAACTACCTGAGTCTATGCGTCAGGCTTCATCTCTCCCAGTTTTCAAATCCATGCTAAAGGCTCACCTCTTTGAGGCTGCTTTTGGATCCTGTTCCGCTTAGTCTCCAGCACGTCTCCTTACCGTCCCTAGTTGTATCCTTGTCCTCATCTGTTGTGTTGTCTTTCTTAATTAGATTGTAAGCTCTGATGAGCAGGACCTGTCTTTTATATATGTTTCTGTACAGTGCTGCATATGCCTTGTAGCCTGTGTCCAGCATCTCTCCTCGCTCATCCCTCACAAGCATCTCTTTATCCCCCCATATCCATTCTGTCTTCATAGCACTGCCCCCCATTTCCAACATCCCACCCATATCCAGTCAATCCTCTCGTCTTGTTGCAGCAAAGTGCAATCAATGAATAAATCCAGGAGTCAATTGACAGGGTCCAAGCCAGTTTATTGTGCACAGGCCCAGTCAGTCAAAGCTTCAAAAGGAACTGAGCAAACGTTTATACAGAGACATAACCATTTATACCCTTTTCTTCTGTTTGATACATGAGAACTTTCTATTGGTTCCAGCTTGATACATGCAAACTTCCTATTGGCTCCAACGCCCCCTGCACCTGTCCAATTAGAGATCCCTCCGGGGCCTAGCAACCAGCCCCCTCCTTTAGGATTATTCTCACCCGCAAGTGAGAAAGGGTGAGAATTAAATCACTCATTAGTCAATTAACACATTATACAGGTGTAATAGCATCATTGTGGGGTATAGGGTAATATTGCCACATAGCTAATATCTTTGTAACTGCCTTCCTTTCTACATTGCTATCAATGGCTGCTGGCTTGGACCCTGTCAATTGACTCCTGCATTTATTCATTGATTGCACTTTGCTGACTTTATTCAACTGTGATGAATCCAGGGTTCGAGTTTTGCAACTTTAACTGCTGTTGGGGTTAACAAGATGACAACATAAGGTCCCTTCCAATGCGGTGTCAACGGTGTCTTTCTCCACTCTTTGATCCACACCGAGACTCCAGGCTTGAGAGGATGCAGGGGCTCGGTCAAGTTGATGGGTAGTCGATCTTGCACCCACGTTTGGAGATTCTGCAAGACAGAACCTAAAGCTAATAGTTCTTGTCTAGTTATTTCAGATCCTATCTGTCTCATGTCTCCCTTTATTCCCTGCACAAGGGGTGGAGGTCGCCCATACAAAATCTCAAAAGGGGAAACTCCTAAAGACTTAGCAGGGGCTAAGTATATCCTAAGAAGGGCTATAGGAAGAACCTGGGGCCACTTCAGGTGAACTTCTTGGCAAAGTTTGGACAACTGAGATTTCAGGGTTCTATTCATACATTCTACTTTTCCTAAATTCTGAAATCTGTAGGCAGTATGCATCTGATAATATCAATATCTCGGGGCCATACTTAATGGACTTGCTTCCTGAGGTTATCCACCCTCATTCTTTGTACAGGGCCCCATGTGCATGCAAGGTTGTAAGGGCATACTTGGAATCTGGGTCCACATTTAGACAGAGCCCCTTTTCCTATTGTCAGTGCTCTAGTAAGAGCTATCAGTTCAGCTTTCTGTGCTGAAGTTCTTGGGGCCAGGGCTGAGGACTCAACTACCAGATCAAGGGTCACTACTGCATATCTGGCACAACAATGTCCATTAATGATGACAAGACTGCTTCCATCTACAAAGAAAGTCCGTCCAGGGTTCTCCAAAGGAACATCAGTCGAATCAGGGTGACTTGAGAATATAGTGTCCATAGTTTCTAAACAGTCATGATCAGGGGGGTCAAGACCAACTGGTAACCATGTAGCAGGATTCAGAGCTTGACTGACCTTCAATTGTATCTGGGGGTTTTCACACAGCATACTCTGATACCTCAACATTCGTGAATTAGCTAGAAGTTTCCTTTGTGTTTCATAATGGTTAGAACAAAGTGTGGTACAGTAACTTGAAGATTGCTCACTAGGAGGGCCGTAGCTGCAACAGCTCTCAAACAAGGGGCCAACCTTTTGCAATTACATCCGATTGTTTTGACAAATAGGCTACTGGTCGTTGCCAAGATCCAATGAGATTGAGTCAACACTCCTAGAACATTTCCTTGTGACTCATGAACATAGAGACTGAAAGGTTTTCTGGACATCTGGTAGACCCAGAGCTGGTGATAACATCAGAGCGGTTTTCAAAGATGAAAAGGCTGCATCCTGTTCAAGTCCCTATTCCAATGGAGACTTTTCCATTCCTTTGGTAGCTTGATACAATGGTTGTGCTAGCAGCGCAAAATTGGGGATCCATATACGACAGTACTCTGCGGCACCCAAGAAGGCTCTCACTTGCTTCCTGGTGGTTGGAGTAGGAATACTGCATACAGCTTCTTTGCGTTCTGGTCCCAGGCATCTAATTCTGCTGGACAACTGGAATCCTAGGTATTTAACTTGTTTGACATAATTATGCCTTGGCTCTTGAGACTTTGTATCCAGCCTCATTAAAAAGGTGAAAAAGTTCACTGGTGGCTTATAGACATTCACTTTCTGAGTTGGTGGCTATGAGCAAGTTGTCCACATACTAGAGAAGAACCCTTTCTCCTGGGTTCACATAGTAGCTTGAAAGATCTTGATTTAAAATAGCACTGAAGAGAGTAGGTGAATTCTTGAATCCTTGAAGTAATCTAGTCCAGGTGAGTTGGCCCTGCCTTCCTGTTGTGGGGTCTTGCCATTCAAAAGCAAACAAAAGTTGACTGGTGGGGGCTAGGCATACACAGAAAAAGGCATCTTTCAGGTCCAGGACGGTAAAATGTGTAGCCTCAGCGGGGATCAGTCCCAAGAGAATATAAGGATTTGGTACCACTGGGTGTATAGTTTCAGCTGCATCATTCACTCGCCTCAGATCTTGTACTAGGCGGTAATCCCCTGTCCCAGGTTTCTTAACTGGGAGAAGGGGTGTGTTCCAGGGTGACTGGCATTCCTTGAGAAGTCCATACTTCAGCAGTTTCATCAAATGGCAGTGGATTCCTTCAATGGCTGGTCGAGGGAGAGGATACTACTTCACATGCACTGGTTCCACTCCTGGCTTGAGGGTGACAATGACAGGGGCTATGTTTTTCGCTAGGCCAGGTGGATTATCTTCTGCCCATACTCCAGGTGGGGCTATAAGGTTGGTGGGTATACAGGAACTAGCTGGCTTGATTGGAGATGCACTATAGAACCGCTACTCTTCTTCTCGGGGAACAGTCAGCACCATCAATCCAGCAGGCTTTGGGTTCACAGTCATTTGCATTTCTCCCCCTTCAGCAAAGGATATTTGTGCCTGGAGCTTAGCAAGCATGTCTCGGCCCAGAAGTGGAATAGGGCATTCAGGCATATACAAGAACTGGTGCGTTATTTTCTGTCCCCCTAGTTCACACATGCGGTTCTGCAGGAGAGGCTTTGTGGCCTTAGCCCCAGTAGCTCTGACAATGGTGATGCATCGAGAAAACAAAGGGGCTACTGGCTTTAGTATTCTGCTCCTGTATCCCCCATAAAGTCCATATATTGGTCCCCTATTTTCAGACTGACCATAGGCTCCTGGGGACCCAGGGAAACTTGGAGTCCGGTCTGGCCTAGTCTTCATCCATGCTGTAGCCCTCTTCGGCTGCCACTCACTCTATAGCTGCTTCCCTCTCTTGCTGGAACACTGTGCTCGGTTTATTCTTTCTAAAATCAAGTACTCCCTCCTCCCCTCCTGGGGGTGGAGTCAAGATACGGGCATTCACTTCTCTAATGTCCTTCTTCTCTGCAATGGGCGCACTGATTCGCACTCAGTGGGGGCCGATCATTTTCACGACCCCTTTCACTTCCTCTGCTCCTTCGATTAGGAAAACCTCCTCCACATCATTCAACTAAAGTATCAGCAAGAAGATCTGTTTTCTTCCTTATCTTACATTCACTTTCTCTGTCACATTTATTTCCACAATTCACAAACTTTCTGAACAACTTCCATTAACTGTGCTGTATTCATGCCCGCAAATCCATCCAGTTTCTGCAATTTCTGTTTTATATCTCTCTGGGACTGACTGACAAAAACGCAAATTCTCCTGGGCTGCTGGATCGCATGGGGTATATAGTGAGGGCTGCCTGCGCTATTTGGATCCCACTTGGGGCCATCAAGGCTGATGGGTCTGCATAATACTGTTCATTAGTTCAATCAAATCCTGTGGTTTCTCAGTGTAGGAGACATAATGCAGCTTTCAGTTCAGTAAATCAGTGGCAGAAACAAAGCTGGTCAGCTGGCTAGTGCAAAGCTGGCCCTGGACCTAGTGCAATGAGATAACGTGACTCTCCCTTTTACTGGTAGTTGTACTTCTGAAGGCATACGGCAATCGGGACTGTCTGGGTTCCACTTCATGTTCTTGGGCGCTGGCTGTGAGTGACCCTGAACTGGCAAATGAATCCCTGCTTGTAGTGTCATTGGTGGACTGTGGCCTACTCTGAGTACTTTAAACTGTGCCGGGGCTTTCGGTCAAGAGGGGGTGTACGTCCTTCTGCTGCGGAGGTGGCTGGTGACATTTGCAGGGAGGTATCCCCCCCCCCCCTGCCCCAGGCTCTGCCCGGGGTGGTGGCAGAGCTGAGGGAACTGGCCTATAAAGATAATAAACAGGCAGTTTTTTGGGTTTTTTTCCTCCAGACTTCCAGGCCCCCCTCCCTTGTGTTTGCTACTAATCTCCTACACTGTTTCTCATAGCAACGCTCTATCCAGGAGGGCTTGTTTTTTTTTTTCAAACATTTAACCAGGAATCCTATGTAGGGGAACTGATCAGGGAACATTCTCTGTACAATCTGAAGTAACTAACACTGGCCACCCCCTTCCACAGAGCATTTCTAATAGGGACAGAGACATTTTAAGTCTGTAGTCTTCAGCAAAGTCCTTGCTAAAATTCCTAGTCATACATTTCAACAAAATCTGCATGGACTCTGACCCCCCCCCCCCCCACCAGTCAGGCTGCATTTTCCTGTGGACTAAGTATAATGGATGTGTGCTCATTCTAAATAAGTACAATTTAGATAAAGTCCTTAAAATATAAAACTATTATTTTGCAACATGTTATAACAACAATCCCAACAGAAAGAACTATAGCTCCTAACATGATGGCCACATATCTGTTACGTATGACTGGAATAAAATTACTTGGCATGAAAACTAACTGCCAGCCGTAATCAGCATGTCTCTGCAAAAGAAATTACTTTAAATCTTACAGTTTTAGGAAGCAGATTATTCAAAAGACATTCCAAATACTTTTTCCATAAAGTGGGTGGATATCTAGAATACATATACACCTTTTTTTCTTCCTATTTTATTTTTATTAACAATAAGTATGTCTTCTATGAGGTGCTTGCCGCAGTATATCAGGAACTAGAATTCAAGCATGATGAACTCCTTATTCACTCAGGATTTAAATCACTTTCAAGTCGCGATCTGGTACTACTGGCTCGGGATGCTTCATAGTCCTGTCAGGGTTCTTAACTTCTACTTCGTAGGACAAAGGGAAAACAAAAGCAGTTTTCTGAATTTTTCTATCATTTCCTATTTAAACCATTACAGTGCTTACTGAAGATTTTGAACATAAATAACACAAAACAAAGCTAAGCCCACAAATGCATTATACCTATAGCCCTACAAAAATTCTTCTCACTTGGTCCGTACAAGTACAGGAACTTGAAAGGGGTTAATAAGAATTTAACCCTTTCCAGGCTAAGCCCAAAACTGTCGGGATCCACAATCCTGACTAAACATTCTTATTAAATGATATATAATTCATGACTATAGCAGAAGGAACATCACTATTAAAACATATGGAATAAAACAGGTACAATTTTCCTGAAATAAGCACAAATTAACCCAGCTACAGAGTGTTTAAGCCTTCACAGGGTTAAAAAGACACTGCACATTCCTTTCTTCAGACACGCCCCTTCTCTCTCCGCTAGTCTGCTTCATGCTGTGCGAAAGGAAAAAAAAACTGGAATGCATGAGACAGCTTCTTTACTGAAAAAGTGACAACTGAGTTTGTTTCCTTCTGTCTTCTTTTCTGCTTAATACTATTTCTTAATCAGTAAACTGTTCCACAAATTACCCAACAGAATAATCTCACATTTATACCAGAAGGGAAACTCGTGGTTTCAACAGATAACAAAAGTCAGATACACAGTAAGGACAGACAAACACCAAACGCTTCCTCCTTTTCGCGACCTGGGCGCAGTTGCCTGGCCAGGAATTGCGCTACTCAGGCATCCGCTCTCGCTCGGCCTGTATTTCAAGACCTCTCAATCACACAAGCAATCATATTTTAACAAGAAATCATTTTTCAAGTGCCCAGGTTTTTCTGACTGACTATTTCAAACAAGAAGGATCGATGGCTTCGGCTTTCACTTATGCGGAGCGTACTAGGACCGCCCTTATGAGAGGTGATCGGGCTCTCTTGTCTCGCGCATACTCATGCGAGATTTTTCCCAGTTAGTCTATACCAAATATACCAAATCAGTCTTGCGCATACTCATGCAAGACTTTTTTTCCCAGGCTGCACTGACTTTTAAACAAAATATCTACTCACCGGATCCAGTTCCTGATACCAAACCAGTTCTTGGGTTGGACCCTGGACTCCCCTCGGGTTCTGAGGTGTTAGCCAGCTGGACCCAGTGGCCTGCCGAGGCAAGGCAGAACCCTCTCCGATACAAAGGGATCGGCGGCGCCTGAGAAGTTCCCCTGCGGTCGGACAGACATGGTTCCAACCGGACCAAACCTCGAGGCGAATTTCGTAGATTATTCACTTGAATACCATTTACTACTTGCACTTCCCGGCCCAACGCACCAAGAATATGTTGCAGCAAAGTGCAATCAATGAATAAATCCAGGAGTCAATTGACAGGGTCCAAGCCAGTTTATTGTGCACAGGCCCAGTCAGTCAAAGCTTCAAAAGGAACTGAGCAAAGATTTTACAGAGACATAACCATTTATACCCTTTTCTTCTGTTTGATACATGAGAACTTTCTATTGGTTCCAGCTTGATACATGCAAACTTCCTATTGGCTCCAACGCCCCCTGCACCTGTCCAATTAGAGATCCCTCCGGGGCCTAGCAACCAGCCCCCTCCTTTAGGACTGTTCTAACAATGGTGCAGTTTCTAGGTTTGATACTTCTCTACTGCAAGGTTATCCCTAGCTCCAGGAATGCATATATTGAAACATTTCTTTCTTTTGCACCGAAGAGAATAATGAAAGACTTATGAATTCATGTAAAACCTCTTATTAAGCAGTTTACAACAGTTTTCTAATTTTTCACAGATTTTTGGTTCTTTTCTAGCTATAATGGGAGTTAGGATCCAGGCCTAACTTACAGGCCTTTCATAGTAGCAGGCCATGCTAGGCCATAGCCTGCCACAGTCTCCCCAGGCCCCATGTCTAGTATCCCCTCTAAGTCTCCCTATTCCCCCCCCCCCCATATTCAGTCAACCCTCTCTGTCTCCCCAGGCCCCATGTCTAATATCCCCTCTTGGTCTCCCTATTCCCCCCCATATCCAGTCAACCTCTCTGTCTCCCCAGGCCCCATGTCTAGAATCCCCTCTGTCTTCCTAGCCCTCTCCTGTGCCCAACATCCCCTCACTGTCTTTCTAGGGCCCCACATATCCAATATCTTCCCTTTGACTTTTTCTCCACCACCACCCCCAGTCCAACAGCTCCCCTCAAAGTGCTCCAGACTACCCCGGCCCCCGCCCCCCCCCCCCCCCAGGTAAGGCATCAACTTCTCCCTGTCAGGCCAGCTGCTGCATGCTGCCACTGCAGACATATGACCTCCCAACATGCAGCATTTTCAGTAACAGAGAGAAAGCGTGGGGCCCCTGAGATCACGCCTGTGCTGAAAGCTCAGCCATGTCCTGCCTCCACAGGAATAGGAAGTCTGCATTAGAGGAGGTGAGTCTTCATAGCAGGTGCAGGCTTGAGTCTCTCTGTGCTGAGCTGCCGCAGGTCTGGGGCAATGTGCTGTGATCAATACATCTGTGGGAGGGGAATATTGATACCACACTGTAGAAGGTTTGGAGCTGGTAGAGGGGAGATGCTGGACTGGGTGGAGAACTAGGGAGGTTGAAGGCAAGCAGCGGCAGATAAATGCTAGGGCTGCCCCTGAGCTAGGCCGGGTGATCAGTAGAAAACTGACATTTACATTGGCCAGTTTTCTGTCCTACTGGCTACTGGCCTCCCTCACACAGAACCAGCCAGGCCAGTCAAATACTGGCCCATTGGCAACCCTAGTTCTTAACCTTCTCCTCAAAGATTTTGATAATTCAACTCAACAATCACGATTATTCCAACCTCACCCTTATAAGAACATCCTGCCCAAAATGGACATCATATGCATTTTGTATTTATTTACATAATGAGAACTATTTCCAAAAGTCATTTATCAAAGGAAATAAGCTATCTGAAAATTGTTCACCCTCCCTGTGGATAAAAGTACATTCTGATGATTCTTTTCATTGTGTGGCTGTCAGGACTTGTCTGCTAGTCCTTGCTGTTTTCCAGAAAATGCAACGTTAGGGATCTGCCTGGTTCGCCTAATAGTTAAGCTTGCTATGTTGGCAACCTTGATCCTAAACTCTCTGGCTGCACCAAGAGACTCTTGTCTATGGGACCTTTCACATAAGCAGCTAGATCTCTGTTTATAAGTGTTGTCATGGTTTATGCTTGATGTCATCAGTCTAAGATGTCACAGTTGCCACCTTTCACCTAGGCAACACACTGACTATATAAAATAATCTCCCCGCAACCTATGATATCAGGCATTGATGTTTTTGTTGAGTACAATCACAGATGACGTGATTGCCTTTTCTTCTCTTGTAAATTTTGCTTTTTTTCCGGAGGATGGATTATATGAATGTCCCTGCTGTTGACCTGGATGAGAGTAAGCTTACCTGGGAAAAGCAAGACTCCTGTGTGTTTGTGGGGAGCCTTCTACTTCTCTATTGTGTCTGCACACTTCTCCATCACGCCTATCTCCAGGTAAAATGTGCTATCTGGAAAGTGCAGTGAGGAGTAAAGGGGAATGACAGTGCAGAAGTTCCCAACTTTTTGGGTGTGGGAAGTACCCCTTTTCAACTTCCAAAAGTTTTATTGACCCTCAACCTGTTCCCACCAATCTTGCTCCCCTCTTCCAGTCTCTTTTTCAAGTCTCTTTTTCCTTTGTCCAGCCTTTCCCAACAGTATATTTGCCTTCCTCAGCCAAGCCACTCCCCACCAGTATCTCTCTTTCCCCCAGGCTTTTCCCATCAGTTCCTCTTGCCCAGGCCCTCCCCATCAACCTCTTTCCACAGCAGTTCCTATAATGCTTTGTAAACTGCCTTGATGTCAATCTTACTGTGCCTATGACAGCAGAGGAATTGTATGAATACATAAATACATTTTCCATCCTTTTCCTTCCAGTCCTTCCCCACCAGTTTCTCTTTCCTCTTTTAGTCCCTCCCTTCCAGGGCCTCCTCACCACTTTCTGCCATTTAGTCACTCCACCAGCCCCTCCCCACTCTCTCCCCAAGCCCTCTTCACAAGTCTGTCTCTCCCAAGCCTCTCATCAGTAGTTTCTCCATCTCCTAAGTAGCCAATCCACCAGTCTCTCTCTTTCTCTCTCGTTAGCCTCCCCCTAGCAAGTTCTCTTTCCAGTCCTTCCTCTCCATTAATCACCCTCCTTTTCAGCATGACCCATCAGTCCACTTTCTGTTTTGTATCAACAGACCTCAAGAGGAATTTTCAAAGGGGAACTCTCAAAGTTGTTTTTCAACTGCCCCTAATGATGTTCTTTGCTTTTTACTCTCCCCCATGGCTTCTTAAGTGCTGCCCCTGATAGCACTTAAGTGTCTTTCCTCCTGCCCTTATCCCTCTCATTTCCTACCTTCTGCACACCCCTATGACCTCTTCCGGAGTGATGACCTCAGTAGGCTTGTCTTGAGTGCCATCTTCTTCCTGCCCCATTCTTTTCATCCATGACATCTGGTGTTGAATATATATGGTAATAATAATTACAGGGAGTGGAGGAGTAGCCTAGTGGTCAGAACACTGTCTTGGTAACCAAGCAACCAGGGTTCAATTCCCACTAGCACCCCTTGTGGCATTGGGCAAGTCACTTAACCCTCCATTGCCTCGGAAGAAAGGCTTGGCAATCTACTTCTGGTGACGCTGCCAAGAAAACCCAGGAGCTTCTGGGTCACCAGGAGTCAGGACTGACTCAAAGGCACACATTGCATTGCAGTAATTACAGCCTCTGTACATGCTTTTGTCCAATAGCAATTTATCAAATCCTAATAAGTAAATAATTAAATCTTCCTGATCTCATACCCTTTCCCTGCAGTGGACCCTCAGTTCTGCCCTTCTATCCTCATCTCATGCCCCCTTTCCAAGTGCTCTCTTTCCTGCCCGAGAAGGCCCCGTCATGAGTGCAGAGCTGCCAAGTCGCAATCATTAGGAGTGTGTCACACCCATTTGAAGGCTGTCTTACTCTCACACTCTTTGAAACCCTTCCCTCAAGGATTAAAGCCTTAGATTCACAGCACTGATCCTGACCTTGCTTCCATGAGAATCAAGCCTAAGAGGACCAGCAGTGGCATACCAAGGGCGGGGGTGATGTGTGTGGCCCGACCTGGATACTGGCCTGGAGGTTTCCGAATCCTGGGCCCACACGGCAGAGCCAACATGACAAACCCACCTTAGCGATGTGTGTGGCTTGCCATACTGCTTCCATGATAGGCCCAGTGGCTGTTTCCTTCCAGTTGAAGTCTCACAAATTGCGAGACTTCAGTCCGGGAGGGAACCGCACTGGGCCTGGAGCAGAGGCAGCATGGCAGGCCACCCATGACGTCAAGATAGCTTTGCTACGTTGGCTCCGGTGTGTGGACCTGGGCGGGGGAGGGGGGTCCTACCTACCAGTAGAAAGAAGTCTGAGCACACCATCCTGCGTACTACCTCTCCGTACCCCGTCCTTTATCCCTTCATCTACAAGTACACGTGCTCTGAAATATATGTGCATACTTTTTGCCAGGGAGTGAAGAGCAAATTTCAGTCCAGAAATTCACATATATTGCCATCATTCTGTTCTAAAGAAGAGCAAATATATTTTTCTGTTGCTTTTTTCACATTTACAAAGTATGCTAACTTTAAATCTTTCTAAATCTATACCCTGGTCATACCATCGGAAGAATCTCACTCTGGGTAAATTTCACGATGTAGGATGGCTCACACTTGGCATCTCTGTGAGGGCTTTCTATCCTACTCTACGTCCTCCTTCCCTCTTCTCCAAAGCCATAATACTCATTTTGGCTTTTCTCCCTAGCTGGCAAATCAGCAGTACCTGGAAATTCTTCTCAGGTTTATTAACCTGCTTGTCTCTGCTCACATGCAACAGTAGCTGATGAAGTTGCTGGTGGCAACATGTCGCCTGATCCGGTTAGCAGAACCCACTGAGAGGGATATTCAGCCAATTCTTCTGAATTTCCCCTCTAACTGCTGTGGTAACTGTCCAGCAGTGCCGGGGAGGTCCATGGATAGAGCAAGGGCAGTCCCAAGCAATTATCCACTTAGAGGCAATTTTCATTCCACTAACCAGATAAGTGTCTGCATAAAGTTAGCATTATCTCAAGAGCTGTCCTAACCTTATGCAGTTTGTCTATCTGGAGAGCAACTGAATGCCGCCAGTATCCAGACAGCCACACCAGTCAGCGTTGAATCTGCATATTCAGCAGCGGAAGATATCCAGATTCCGGTGTTGAATATCCAGTTTCACTTTTGCCCACAGTAGCCAGATGCTTTGAAAATACTGGCGTTCGCGGGCTGAAATATCAGGCGCATAGTTTTCCATCTCTTCAAGCTCGTAGTCACAGTGATCAGCCTTGCTATTCCCCATCTGCTCATTGTCTGGTTCAGGCTCATGTTGTCGGTGATCATTCCTACTTCCATGACATGACATGACATTCCATTCCTCCATTCCATGACATGACATTCCATTCCTACATTCCATTCCATGACAATTTGGGCTCCTTCCAGCACCAATCAGCTACACTCTTCCTCACTTCTTCTCAAAGGCTTCAGGGTCCCTGTAGTAGCAATCACACACTTCCCCCTTCTCTCTGCACAGATTTGGGCTCATACAGGATGTAATCCTGTTCTTTTGGCTATTAGTCTGGGGGAGGAAGGACACTGGAGTGTGGGGAATGGACTGAAGAAACAGTGATCAAAACTAGAGGCTGGGGAAGATACTGGGGTAAGTGGACAGAAATATTGTGGGAATAAGATTGGAGAATAGGAGAAAGACTGCGAAATCTGGAGTACAGAAATTACTAAATGGCAAGGGGTCCATTTTCGTATTTGATAGATACAAGGAACAACATTGACACACATCTTTTGCAATGTCAGCTGTGACCCTGAGCTTCTTGAATAGCAAGTTCTCTGTCTCAGTGCTTATTAGTTTGTAGGCTCTCCGTTATAATTTACAATACTGCCTCCACTCTAGAAAGGTTGAAAGTTATATACTCGATTAACTACAGTAATACCTCAAAATCTTGCTGTTTCCACCATAAAATGCTTTTGACTGACTCTCGTGTCTAATGTAAATCCAGATGTTTTCTGCTTCACAGATTTCAAAATATTTCCACAATACAGAGAAAGAAAAACTTTCAGGTAAGTAGCAGACTAGCTTGACCCACAGGCCATAAAGATAACTGAGTGTAGCTAAAACATATGATAATGGATGACGTACTGATGAACACTAGACAGGAAAGGGATCGGGGGTCTGGTTTTATTACACTTTATATTCTTCCTACACCCCTCCTCGGGAACTCCGCTCTTCTGGCAGATCCTTTCTATCTGTGCCCTTCTCTTCCACTGCCAACTCTAGACTTCAGTCCTTCCACCTTGCTGCTCCTTATGTCTGGAACAAATTACCTGAGTCTGTGCATCAGGCTGAAACTCATCTCTGGCCCTTTTCAAATCCAGAATGAAAACTCACCCTTTGAGGCTGCTTTTGGATCCTGATCCGCTTAGTCTCCTGTGTGTTTCCTTGCCATTCCCCTAGATTTATCGTTGTCTTCAGCTCTTATGTCTGTCTTGACTAGACTGTAAGCTCTAATGAGCAGGGACAGTCTTTTACATATGTCTGCACAACGCTGTGTACGCCTTGTAACATATATACATATGATAACTAGTAGTAGTAGTAAAGTGGATTACATCACTTAAAAAATGTCCCACACATACATAGATAAATTAAACAGAAACAAAAACATAATCAGTTTCTTAAAATCCTGTCTATGCAGGTAAAATACTAATTTTTAAGCATTTTCTTAAAAGATTGAAATTCAGTTCGTAATTCTAATGGTAACCATTTCTAAAGACATAGGCTAGCATAACTAAACATACAGAAGTAGCCTTTACTATTTATTTCAGGCTGGTCTCCTTGCCAGAGTGTACATTATCTGCAAAAGTGCCAAAGGTGTGGAATAGCCCGGTGCTTCTCACTCCTCTCTCCTGGAACTATACATAACCAGTCAGGTTTTCCAGATTCCCACAATGAATATGCATAAAATAGATTTGCATATACTATACTGGGTCTCCAGTAGTTACAAATCTCTCTCCTGCATACTGTTGTAATTCTGAAAAGCTGACTGGCTAGACGTGCCTCTAGCAGAGGACTGAGAAACATTACAATAACCTACTTCTGGATGTAAGAATGGGAAAATGTCTGACATTCAGAAAAAAATTAATTAGAATATGGCTATTCAATGAGTTCACTTCTAGAAACTGAAGTAATGGTTGTATATTACTGTAACTGATTAAATGATTAGTTATTCTTTTGAAGTATCATTTCTAGAATTATTTTATGGGTTACAACCAGCGAAAAAGTGCCTGTAATATAGATTTTTGTTAGTGATATTGTGGAAGGGCTGTCGGGTAAGGTTTGCCTCTTTGCGGATGATCTAGCTAAGCTTGAAGAATGATCAAGAATTTGGCAGCTGAGATTTAATGCTAACAAATTCAGGGTCATGCCTTTGGGCTGCAAAAATCCAAAGGAGCGGTACAGTATAGGTCAGTCATTCTCAACAGGGGCGATATCTCCCCTAAGGGGGCAAAAGTTGAGCTGAGGGGGGGGGGGCTGATAGTAAAAATGCCTCCTTTTGAAAAAACTGCATCTGTACCTTCAATCAAGCCAACTCCCCGATCTGCCAATGAAGAAATGCTGTGTAGCTTCAAACAAGCCGGTTCCCGATCCTCGCCGTCATCAGCGATCACTGGCTGAGGGCGGTGTGAGAGACACATGAAAACAGTGGCAAACTCTTCTGCTAGAACCAGCACAGCTCTGTTGTGTGCAGTTGAAGTGCTACTGTCCTGGCGGGAAGGTACACCTCCTGGGGGATCCGCAATGCTGTACCTTCCCGCCAGAACAGTAGGAGCTCAGCAGCGCACAATAGAGCGGCTCCAGTTTTGGCGGGAGAGTTTGCTGCTGTTTTCATGTGTCTCTCACACTGCCCTCTACCAGCAATTGCTTATGATGGCGAGGATCGGGGAGCCGGCTTGATTTGAAGGTGAAGAGCATTTCTTCAACCGGAGATCAGGGATCTGACTTGCTTGAATGATATAATTGCAAAATTAATTCCCCAGGGAGCTGTTGACTGGGTGCTATGTATTTCCCCAGTTAAGAGGTTAATTCTCATGTGATATTCTGAGGGTTAATGGTGTTGGTGTTGTGATAATTATCGAATGATCTACATTAAAAGTGGCTGCAGAAGAGAAGAAGGTGTAGCCAATATCTGGAGGCGTTTTTGTCTTATGGCTTTGTTGAAAGCCCATTTGATTGAAGACAGCCTGTGGGCCCGATTCTGAGTAAGGTCCTGCGGGGCTGCATGCCCCAGTGGGATGTGCAGCCCCACAGGCCTCCTTGCCCCTATTTCCCTTCCTGCTCTCCCTACACAGCAGGACGGGGAGAGCCGACAGGGGGTGGGAGGGGGCAGGGTCTGACTAGAGCGACGGTGGGCTGAGGTGGCAGGACGTACAGGGCCGATTCAGGTCACGGCCCTCTACGTCCTGTGGGGTCGGGGGGAAGGTGTAATAATCATTACAGTTGGTGTGATCGAGGTTGGGGCCAGGTGCAGGGGGTCCCCGCCGCCCAATCCAGGTCCTGGCTGGCCAGTCGTGGGTTGGGCAGCAGGGAAGAGGGGAGTCTGCGGGTAGGATGTCCCCCACAGGCATGCAGGGGCAGCTGGACTGTCTTCGGGCCTGATTCTGTATGCCGTGGGAACATTTTGTTCTCGCAATAGAGAATCAGGTCCTAACGGGCTTGTTCTGCTCAGGGCCGTCCGGACGGCCCAGATTTGCCCCTGCCAGAATCGGGCTCTATGTGTCTTATACGTAACAGCTCATTTTCAAATGAAGCTATGAAGCCATCAAGACTTTTAGAGTATTTAAAAAGAAAACATCCTGATAAAATTGACAAACCCATTGATTATTTCAAAAATTTGGAAAAGAATTTTGAACAACGAACAGCTGTTTGTTCTTGATTTACAAAACGTACACAAACGCAGAGAGAATGATTGCGTTTTATGAAATTGCACAAATCATTGTAAAAACTGGACGTGCGCATACATTTGCTGAAAATATTATGCGGCCTGCCTTTGAAACTCGTACAAAAACCGTGTTGCATCAGGATTCATCAAGTGTTTTAAAAGCATTACCGCTGAGCAATGATTCAATTCAGAGAATTGATGAAATATCATCTGAGGCAGAAACCCAGCTTGTTGAAAAATTAAAAAGCAGAAAATTCTCAATTCAAACGGATGAATCAACAGTTAGTGATGGTAGAGTTATTCTTATGGCATACGTACGTTTTATAGAGGAAGACTACAAACTGTGTGAAGAAATGTTGTTCCTAAAGTCTTTGGAAACTGATACAACTGGATCATCCATTTTTGAGGCTTTGAGATCTTGGTTTGATGAAAAATAAGTACCCTTTGAAAACTTAGTATTCTGTGGACCTGATGGTGCTCCATCCATGGTGGGAAAACATAAGTGGAGTGGAGGAGTGGCCTAGTGGTTGGGGCAAGGTACTTCAGGCCAGAAGGTCGGGGGTTCAAATTTCACTAGAGGACAGCAACCTTGGGCCGGAAGGACTGGGGTTTCTAGTCCCACAGGTGCTCCTTGTGGTCTTGGGCAAGCCACTTAACCCTCCATAGCCCATGTTCCCTGTAAAATAGTTATCTCCAAGTTATAATGCCCTGTTCAATGTAATTTCAGTTTGTTCAATGTAAACTGCACTGATGCTGAATAGCGAGGTATATAAGAGAATGTAAATAAATAAATAAAAATAAATAAGGGATTTATTGCTCACTTAAAAAATGTATGTCCTTCAATTCTTAGAGTGCATTGTGTCATACACTGCCATCATTTAGTTGCCAAAAATATTAGTCCAGTTCTTCATGAATCATTGGCAATAGTTATTAAAACAGTTAATAAAATTAAATCTCACAAGTATGACAGACTTTTTAGGAAGTTTTGCAGTGATAACGAAGAACACTACATTAGATTTATTTTGCACACAGAAGTTCGATGACCTAGATTGGCCACTGTTGGAAACAGGATACTGGGCTTGATGGACCTTGGTCTGACCCAGTGTGGCATATCTTATGTTCTTATCTTCAAAAGGAAATTGCCTAGCAAGATTTGTAAGCCTATTTGATACAATAGTTAGTTTCTTGGAAAGTGAAGGGGAGGTAGATTTGGCAGAGGAAATAAAGAACCACAAATGTGACATCTTTTTGGCTTGGATTTTTCAAAAGCTCAATGAAGTTTAACTTCAGCTTCAAAGCAAACTAAATACGTTGCTAGACTGTATTTTAGTATTCTACTACTGAACATTTGTATAGTGCTACAAGACGTATGCAGCGTTGCACAGACACATGGAAACGACGGTCCCTGCTCATCAGCTTACAATCTAGTCAAGACAGATGACGCAGTAGCTGTGGACATGGGCTACATCTAGGGGGAATGGTAAGGAAACACAAAAGGAGATCAGGTGAGTCAAGATCCAAAAGCGGCAGTGAAGAGGTGAGTTTTCAGCCTGGATTTGAAAAGGGTCAGAGAAGGTGCCTGACCTACAGACTCAGGTAGTTTGTTCCAGGCATAAGGAGCAGCAAGGTGAAAGCAGCGAAATCTGAAAGCTTTTAGTGAAAAAATTGGGTATTTTTTGAACCGTTTTACAGAAGAGCACTTCAACAGCATGCCCGAGTTAACAGAACTAATTCAACATCTCTCAGATCAAGCTCTTAAAAATTACGCAGAATATTTATTGTCATTGAAAAAAGAACTGAATAGCCGATTTTCAGATTTATTTTCTTTTGAAGTCAAGCCATGGATGCTGGATCCGTTTGACTATGATATAGAATCTGACTGAAAACATCGAAGAGGAACTTACTGAACTAAAATGCAATGATGAATGAAAATACGAATTTGAAAAAGGTGGAATGACCGCATTGTGGCTGTCAAATACAACTGAACAGCTCTATCCAAATATTTGGTCTGAAATGGCCAAAGGACTCTTTGGCTTTCCAACTTCATATATGGTTGAATGTGGCTTTAGTGCAGTAAATAAAATATTGACAAAGGAAAGAAGTAGAATTGATATAGGCATGCAGAGAGACATAAGGCAAACTCACAAATATCAAGCCAAACATTGAGAATCTAGCAGCAAAGCATCAAGCACAAGGGTCACATTGAATAAACAATATAAGTAAAATGTCTTTTTAGTTTCATTAATATTTTTTTTTTTGAGGGGGGGGGGGCGATTGCTTTAAAAAATAACCAAAAGTGAGTGATAGGGAAAAAAAGGTTGAGAAACTCTGGTGTAGGGAGTGAAGTACTTCTGACCATGAAAGAAGAGCAGGACCTGGGATGATTGGTTCTGATGATCTTAAAGTGGCTAAACAGGTAGAAAAGGCAACAGTGAAAGCTAGAAGGATTCTTGGGTGCATAGGGAGAGGAATGGCCAGCAGGAAAAAGGAGGTGATAGTGCCTCTGTATAATCTTTGGTGAGACTCATTTGGAGTATTGCGTGCAATTCTGGAGATCGCACTTTCAAAAGGATGTGAATAGGGTGGAGTCGGTGCAGAAGGAGGCTACTAAAATGGTCAGTGGTCTTCATTATAAACTATACGGGTACAGACTTAAAGACCTCAGAATGTATACTTTGAAAGGCGGGATACAGGAGATATGATTGAGACATTTAAATACCTCTGTGGCATAAATGCACAGGAAGAGAGCCCCTTTCATTTGAAAGAAAGCTCTGCAGAAAGGGGCATAGGATGAAGGTGAAAGGGGATAAACTCAGGTGTAATAGGCGGAAATATTTCTTTATGGAAAGAGTGGTAGATGCGTGGAATAGCCTCCCAGTGGAGGTGGTGGACACGAGGACAGTATCTGAATTCACAAAAGCATGAGACAAACACAGAAGATCTCTAAAAGAAAAAAAGGGACTATAGTAGGTGATATGGAAGGGCAGACTAGATAGGCCTTATCGTCTTTTTCTGCTGTCATTTTTCTATGTTTTTTAAACTATGATTTTTATGTTATTTTAAGCTAACCATAATGCCATTCAGTTCCCCGATTTAAAGGCACATTTTAGAAAGGTCATTTAAGTGCCCCCCTGGGATGTCCAAGTCAAAATGCCCAGCAGAAAAGTGGACTGTGTAAATGCATTCTAAAACTGATAAACATTTCCGCAAAAGTATAAAGAAAAAAGGGATGTGCAGAATAAGGGCCTAGATGTGTGCAGGGAGACAGCCAATCTTAGACATGTGCACGTATGAAATACGGATGTTGCTGAGGTTGGCAGCACAGACATGTCCATGAGAAAATTTCTATGTTAGCACAGACGCATCCCAGCCTGCCATTGTAGAAATTATGATGGGCAGTGTTGTTTCAGTCTTCAAAGAGGCGTTGATTTTATCTGCTATCCTTTTATAAGGAGGAAAATTTATTTTGGTGACAAGAGAGAATGCCCTTCATATCCTTATTGTTGAAAGCTTGCTGGATCAAGCATTTTTCAAATGTTTATATATACAAGAGGTAGAACTAGATATGGCCATGTCTGCCAGCTCTTTTAAACACGTGACACTGTTCAGAAATTGTTGCCCTGGATACCTCTCCATCATGCCCCTCCCTGTGATATAGATGTGATCATGCCAGACGCGTGTAAAATCAGTGCTTTATAAAATGATTCTTAGGATACAGATGTGATTAGCATGTTTGAATTGGCATTTTCAGATGCGCAAATCACAAATAGAGCTTCTAGAATGACCCCTTAAGGTACAAGCAGAATATAGTTTTAATTAAATTAAAATTAAATTGTAGAAGCAAGGTAAATGTTGGACAAGGGGTGAAGATCCAAAATTCCCATTTGAGAGAGATGTAATACCTTGGCAAGCCCCTATGTACATATTTAAAAAATCAAACAGAGCAATTTAAGTTATACCCTGCTAACCACTGGAAATGGCAGAGAACAGGATAATATGATCTCACCATATTTTGGACTAACTGTAACCAATTAAAATTAACTTGTCACAGGCCTTGACAGGGCTGGCACTATCATTAGGCAAACTAGGTGGTTGCCTAGGGCAGCGACCATCAGGGGGTGCCCATTGCCGCTGCTGATGCAACTCTCGGGCCTGCAGCTGCTGCAATGGCTCATAAACCTTGACGCAGTACTTACCTACACACTGCAGCGTTCCAACATGGTTTATTTCTCTACTACCTGCATCTTCCGTCCCCTCTGACGCAGACATCTGCCCCTCTCCGACGCAGACTTCCACCGGAGTGTGTAGGTAAGTGTTGTGTCACAGTTTTGTGAGCAATTGCTACCACTGCAGGCCCTAGAGAGGGGTGAAAGCAGTGACAATGGGAGCGGAGAAGGGTCCACAAGGGTGTGTGTAGCAGAATGGAGGACTTGCCCAGAGCACCTTCAATCTTTGCACCGGCCCCGGGCCTTGATAGAAGGAATTATAGCAGTCCAATCTGCAGATACCAAGAGCAAATTCTCCTGTTCCAAGAATAAATAGAGCTGTCATTCTTGGAGCAGGTATTCTCAATCCAGTCAGCTTTTATATCCATTATCTCCTAAAAAAGTGGCCAGTGAAATGGCTTTGGACTATATATGCACACATATTTGACACATAAAAGAATCAAATAAATCAAGACCAATAAAAAAAGGAAATAGTATAAAAATGGGGATATTGCCAGGACATGATTACTGGCACTCTTATAAACAATTCAAATCAGTATGAACAGAAGAACCACATTCACATTGCAGTAAAATAAGAGGCACCTGTAATCAATTGTCAGTACTCACATGACTTGAATCAACCAATGAATGAAAGCTCTAATGTTCAAAATGGTCATGTTCATTCCCTGTTCCATTTTCACAATGGTGAAAACAAGAGAGCTGCCTGAGCGCATCTGAAAAGCCATTATCACCAAACATCAAACTGGTACAGAGCCGTCTACAAAGACCTTGGGATTCCTTTGTTTACAGTTCTCAATTTTATTGAGAAGTTTTCTGTTCATGGAACTGTCAAGAAACTCCCAGGACTTGATGGGAAGAGGAAAATTAATCCAAGAAGTCTTCGAAGGTTAGTGTGAACTGTTGGAAAAATACCACGTACAACATCCAAAGAGCTTAAGGCTGACCTGGAGCAATCTGGAGTGGTGGTTTCAACCCACAACCTATGTTGCACACTAAACAAAGAAGGAATTCATGGACAAAGGCCAAGGAGGATCCCATAAAAAGGCATGCCTGATTTTTGCCTAAACCTACATAGGAAAACCACAATCCTTCTGGGAAAATGTTGTGTGGACAGATGAAACCAAACTTGAGCTCTTTGGCAATGGAGAGCAGTGATACATTTACAGGCGAAGAAATTAAACTTATAAGGAAATAAATACCCTTCCTACAGTTAAATATGGTGAAGGTTCCATAATGTGGTGGGGTTGTTTTGCTGCCTCAGAAACTGGAATATTAAATGAATTATGAAGTCAGAGGACTATCAAGGTATTTTAGAGTGGAATGTTTTACCTAGTGTCAGAAAGCTAGGTCTGGGTCGAAGGTCATGAATCCTCCAGCAGGACAGTGACCCAAAATATACATCCAAAAGTACAAAGGAATGGTTAAAAAGGAAAAATGGACTGTTTTAAACTGGCTAGCAATGAGTCCTGATCTCAGACCAATTGAGGACCTTTGGAAAGAGCTGAAATCTGCCATTGGTTAAGGAAATCCTGGAAACATTCATGAGCTGGAACAAACTGTTGAAGAGTGGGAGAAACCACCAGCAGACAGATGCATGAAACTTAGAGATGGCTACATGAAACGTTTGGAGGCTGTCATCACTGCTAAGGGCTGTGCAACCAAATATTAGTGAAGGGTGCCATTAATCCTGTCCAGATCATATTTTGTTTTTGTTTTTGTTTTTTTTATTCTCAGAAATTACTACATCTAAGCTGCACAGACATTTTTTGTTGTATAAACCTTTGAACATACTATTAAAATATTATGATGAAATACAGTTGGAATAGTTCCAATTATTTCTCAAGATATTGTACACAGCATAGCTAAAATGCAAGGGTGCCAATAATGTTGACCACACATGTAGAATATGCATGAGGTTGATTTGGATGTACTGCTTCTATCGTACGCAGATTTATTTCATACATATTTATGGATAGCTTAAAAATCTGACTGGCTGAGTGTGTCCCAAGAACTAGATTGAGGACCATTGTTTTGGAGTGATGATAGGTATAGTTCAAAGAGGCAAAGTATCGCACACCAGTATGATAGAACAAAGAGTGATGATACCTTAGGTGTTTTTATAAAAGCCTTTTAATGAGCACACATAAAACCGTACCAGTGAGAATATAAGTAGGAGATGATGATGGCCCTACATGGGTATGTTTTGGCGCAGCTTCAGGGCCCTGCTACCATCCAGTTCTGTATGCACGTCTCCAGGGTAGAATCCATGCACCCCTGTGATTGCTGCAGCTGTGATAACAATTAATGACAATTATTGAAATGTAAGCCCACAAAACCTAAGCCCAGGACCATTTTTGGACCTTTGATCCGTTTAGTAGTGTTCCTGGTGCTGAGCTTTTATTCAGTGCCTCTTTATTCTTTATCTTTGTTTGTAAGGCTTGATATACTGCCCATGCTTGAGCGCCTCTCTTGTAAAAGTCTTTTATCTATCCAGGAAGAGTTTGTGGATCAAATGGGGATATTTTTTGTTATACTGCTGATGCCATCAATGCAAGATAGTGGTGTTCAGAACAGATAATGTGGTTACAGTGTGCCTTCCTCCTAATTTTGGTTATCAGGAGGTTGGGTGACTTGCTCAATGTTACATAGCAGGTGCTGTAGGAAGAAATCAAACTAGGAATTCCAGGTCTTTAGCTCTCTCTTCTAATTACTGCACTATATAACAGACCTATAGGCAGCATCAGTCCTGAACGTTATTGCTTGAAATCAGTGATAACTTTCTTTCCCGTTGTGTTTTATGTTTGTTTCTGTCTTTCCTAGTTCCCGCCTCTGAAGCATCATGCATTCTTGATAAATGTGGGAAATGCAGTCCTGAGAGCTACGTTGAAAAGCTTTTGACAAGAAGACAAAAGACCAACACCCTTCCATCCCATTCCACAGAGATGGCAACCCCCTCGAGCTCCCAGAGCGGCAGGAGGAGGAAACGGCGATTGCGCTCCCGCAGACCCCTGCAGAGCACCACTTTGTATGGCAGCACCACCGATATTGACATGCAGGAATCAGATTCGGGGAGTTCGCCAGGGACAGAGAGCGAGGCAGAACCTATTTCCAGCGCTGTCAACCCCCGTAGGAGGAAACGGGCTTGGAAGAGAAGCAGCATGCGAGGTGGGAGACTGAAGGTCATGCCCTGCCTCGCTTATAAAACCAAGGTCATGGGGCCAGGTGAGCGGCTCCCCCAGGGTCTTGTGCGGCTCAGACAGGGGTCCCAAGGCAGGCGGAAGAACTCTGAGGGGAGCAGTTCATCTGAAACCTGAGTGTACAGACGCTCATCTGCAAGAAAAAAATAGATTCACAGAATATTCTTCTTAAACTCGTGTGACACTGTAATCAGCATTTACGGAGGAAACTTTTTCAATAAAGCTCTAATCACATAAAATGCATATCATTTACACATCCGATATAATTATGTGTGTGTGTTTCTTATTCTTTCCAGCCCAACGGAAGCTGGAAAGACTTGTACAAGGGCTTGAGAATGGCTGCCTGCATGGGGCAAAATAATTCTGAAAATTTAACAGAACAGGATGAAACTTGGCACATGGAAAAAACTGGTATAACGATACATTGAGTTCAAAAATAAACCAAATGAGACCAGAGATTCCAGAGAACTAAATCCCCCCAAAAACCAGCACTATGTAGTTCTATAGGAGGAGTTCCAGGATCTGTAACATAGAAACTTACACTAAAACACTGCAGTTAGGGAATTGCTCCGTTCAAATTCCCTCTCCCTGGTCTCTTCTAACCCCCCAAACTGCCCCTGCAACCAAAAGCTGTCCCCTCCCCTCCCAAATTGCCCTATCACCTCGCAAACTGACCCTACCTATTTACCAAATGCTGCCACCATGAAAAAAACGCCCCCATACAATTGCCCCCCACCCTGAAAACTACCTGATCCCCCAGAACTGTTCTACACAGGTAACTGTCTCCATCCCAAAAAACAATCTTCTGCAAATGCCTCAGCACCCTGCAAACTGCCCCACCCCCAAAACCTACACACCCATAAATGCCACGCAACACCACAAACTGCTCCATCCCAAAAAACAACTTCCCACAACCTTGCAAAATGCTTCAACCCCAAAATATACCCTCACAAGTGCCCTACCAACCTACAAATTGCCCTGTTTCTAAAACATATCCCCCCAGTTGTCCACCACCCTGACAACTCTCCCACACCTAAACTACCTCCTGCAACTGTTCCACCCCCAAAATATACTCCCACACAATTGCCCTAACACCCCCATAAACTGCCCCATTCCTAAAAAAAATACCCCCAACTGTCCCACCATCCTGACTAACTACCTCACCCCCTAAAACTACCTTCTGTAACTGTTCCACCCCTTCAAACTGCTCCATCCCCAAAAACTAACAAGTTGCAACTGCCCCTCAAACCTGCATACCACCTCACCACTAAAAAACACTCCCTCACAACAGCCCTATTCCTAAAATTTACCACACATAACTGCTCCACTACATCACAAAATGCCCCACCCCAAAAGCTAGCCTTCCACAACTTTCCCATCATCTCACCAACTTCCCCTGTACCTTTCTCACCACCCTAGAAACTGCCCCATTCCCAAAATCTACTGCTCAGCAATTCTCCTACTTCCAACAACTCCCTCACAACAGCCCCACCAGCCCACACACTGCCCCTACCTCTAAAAAAACACTCCTTCACAATTGGCCTCACTCCACTAACAGACCCATCTCTAAAAAACATCCAACAAAATACCCCACCTCCATGAGAAATGCTCCTCTTGCAACTAGCCAAACACTTCACCAAATGCCCCTGCATCTGCTCCACCACTCTGAAATGGTCTCCACTCCCAAAACAACTGCCCTGCAATTGCCCCACCCACAGAAAATATCCCCCTTGCAATTGACTCACTCTTGAAAACTTCCTCTTGCAAATACCCATGTCAAATACCAATTTACCCATGTCTAACAATAGCCAAATTAACATGAATAAAATACATTCTTTAAAATGCTTGTATGCAAATGCTAGAAGTCTAAAGAATAAGATGGGAGAGTTAGAATATATAGCACTAAATGAAAGGTTAGATATGATTGGAATATCAGAGACATGGTGGAAGGAGGACAACCAGTGGGACACTGTGATACCTGGGTACAAACTATATCGTAATGATAGAGCTGATCAAATTGGTGGAGGGGTTGCGCTCTATGTTAGAGAGGGCATTGACTCAGAAAGGATTAAAGTTTTGCAGGAAACAAAATCTGCTGTAGAATCTATATGGATTGAAATTCCATATAAAAGGGGGAAGGCGATGGCAGTGGGGGTGTACTATCGAGCACCTGGCCAGGATGACCAAATGGATGATGAAATGCTCAAAGAAATCAAGGAAGCTAACAAAAGTTACAGCACAGTAATAATAATGGGTGATTTCAATTACCCCGGTATCGACTGGGTCAGTGTCACGTCAGGACATGCTAGGGAGATAAAGTTCCTAGATGAAATAAATGACTGCTTCTTGGAGCAGCTGGTTCATGAACCGACCAGAGGGGAAGCCATATTAGACCTAGTCCTTAGTGGAACACCAGATCTAGTGCAAGAGATAAGGGTGTTGGGGCCACTTGGCAATAGTGATCATAGCATGATCGCCTTTGATTTAATTAGTGGAGGAGGGATAGTAAGGAAATCCACAGTACTACCTTTTAACTTTCGAAAGGGAGACTATGATAAAATGAGGAAAACCGTTAAGAAAAAACTAAAAGGAGCAGCAGTTGCGAAGGTTAATGACGTACATCAGGCTTGGGTGTTGTTGAAAAATACTATCTTGGAAGCCCAGACCAGCTGTATTCCACGCTTTAAGAAAAGTGGAAGGAAGTCCAAAAAACTGCCAGCATGGTTTAAAGGTGAGGTCAGAGAGGCTGTTGTTGCCAAAAAGCATCTTTCAGGAAATGGAAAAAAGAGTCAAACGACGAAACCTGGAAACAGCACAAGCACTGGCAAGTCAAATGCAAGGCATTGATAAGGCAGGCAAAGAGAGAATTTGAGAAGAAGCTTGCTGCGGAAGCAAAAACGCGAAATAAAGACCTTTTCAAGTACATTCGTAGCAAAAAACCTGTGAGAGAGTCAGTTGGTCCATTAGATGATAAAGGGGTTAAAGGAGCACTAAGAGGCGACAAGGCTATAGCGGAGAGACTGAATGAATTCTTTGCTTCGTTCTTTACTGAGGAAGATGTAGGGATGTTACCCATGACTGAAGTGGTATTTAAAGGTGCGGAAGAATTGAAGGAAATATCGATACATCGGTAAGATGTCTTACAACTATTAGATAAACTGAAGAGTAGCAAATCACCTGGGCCGGATGGTATACATCCAAGGGTGTTGAAAGAACTGAAATATGAGATTGCAGAACTGCTATCAGTAATCTGTGAACTATCATTAAAATCATCTCTAATACCTGAAGATTGGAGGATCGCCAATGTGACACCAATTTTTAAAAAGGGTGATCCGGGAAACTACAGACCGGTGAGCCTGACGTCAGTACCAGGAAAAATGGTAGAAACCATCATAAAGAATAAAATTACTCAGCATGTAGATAGTCACAACCTAATGGGAGACAGCCAACATGGCTTTAGACAAGGAAGATCTTGTCTTACTAATCTGTTATGTTTTTTTGAAGGAGTGAATAAACAGGTGGACAAAGGTGAGTCGGTTGATATTGTGTATCTGGACTTTCAGAAAGCCTTTGACAAGGTCCCTCATCAGAGACTTTTGGCAAAACTAAAGAGTCATGGGATAGGAGGTATTGTGGATCAGGAATTGGTTAAAAGATAGAAAGCAGAGGGTAGGGCTAAATGGCCAATTTTCCCAATGGAGAAAGGTAAATAGTGGTGTACCCCAGGGATCTGTGCTGGGTCCGCTGCTTTTTGACATATTCATAAATGACCTGGAAAGTGGAATAACGAGTGAGTGAGGTTATCAAATTTGCAGATGACACAAAACTATTTAAAGTTGTTAAAACCCAAGAGGATTGTGAAAAATTGCAAGAGGATCTTGATAAATTGGAAGACTGGGCATCAAAATGGCAGATGAAATTTAATGTGGACAAGTGCAAGGTTATGCACCTAGGGAAGAACAACCCAAACTATGGTTACACGATGCAAGGTTCCACATTATTAACCACCACCCAGGAAAAAGATTTAGGCGTCATTGTGGATACCATGTTAAAACCCTCGGCCCAGTGTGCAGCAGCGGCCAAGAGAGCAAATAGAATGCTAGGTATGATAAGGAAAGGAATGGAAAATAAAACAAAAGATATTATAATGCCTCTATATCGTTCCATGGTGAGACCGCACCTTTAATATTGTGTGCAGTTCTGGTCGCCGTATCTTAAAAAGGATATAGCGATTTTAGAAAAGGTACAGAGAAGAGCCACCAAAATGGTAAAGGGGATGGAAGGATACTCCTATGAAGAAAGGCTAAAAAGGTTAGGGCTCTTTAACCTGGAAAAGAGACGGCTGAGGGGAGATATGATAGAAGTCTATAAATTAATGAACGGAGTGGAACGGGTAAACGTAAATCGATTGTTTACCTGATCAGAATATAGAAAGACTAGGGGACATGCAATGAAGCTACAGGGTAAACTATTTAAGACTAATAAAAGAAAATATTTTTTCACTCAACATGTAATCAAACTCTGGAATTTGTTACCGGAGGATGTAGTAAGGGCTGTTAGTGTAGCTGGGTTTAAAAAAGGTTTGGACAAGTTCCTGGAGGAAAGGTCCATAAACCATTATTAAGAAGGGACCCAGGATATCAATGCTTGACCCAGTACAAGCATTGTGGAACCTGTGCCTTTTGGGGAAACTGCTAGGTACTTGTGACCTGGATTGGCCACTGTTGGAAACAGGATACTGGGCTTGATGGACCTTGGTCTGACCCAGTATGGCATATCTTATGTTCTTATGTTCTTATGTACCCTATCCCCAAAAACTACTTACTGTAGCTGTCCCACCATCTTGCAAACTACCCAGAGCCCCAAAACTATCTCCAAACTGTCACCATCCCCCCAAATTATGTTCTCTGTAAATGCCCCCACCCACCATCAGCTACTTCCCACAGACTCAACAGGTGCACAGCACACACAGAATAGGCAAAATAGATAGTGCACGTACACCAGAGTTGCCATGTTGCCCAGTTCCTGAAATGAGATTTTTTGCCAGTTCTGGTTTTAAATGTGCATTGCAATGCAGTATGGGATTTGTAGTCCCTGATTTACCCATTCAGATCAGTGCTGCAGGTCCCATAATGCATCAGAATTAGATTATCAGAAATCCAGGACTGGCTTAAAATCTCACTCCTGGAACTGGGCAACTTGGCAACTCTGCATACGTAGACACAAGGGTTACAAATAATTCCTCAGCTGTGATCTACTGCATTTTAAATTATTCACATATGTATTTTGTTGTATTTCTAATGTGAAAGCTACTGACTGAATTGTATTGCTTTCTTATTGCTCGCTATCTGTAGTATCCTCTAGTATTTGCTGGAACTAACAAGCTAGGAACATACCTGGGGTCTGAAATTTAGAGGGTGTTGTCAGATATGCAAATGCATTTGAGAGGTTAGGATCCCCAGAGTTGTTTCACGGTGTCGGTACTCTAGGCAAACGTTTAGCCTTATGTCCTCCTAGCTGTCAAAATCTATTGTTTAACTTTCAATGCCCTGCTCTTTGCTGCTGCCGCCCCCCCACCGATGCGACTGTCTAGTTTGCCTAGTGCAGTGATTCCCAAAGGTTTTTGGCCTGCTGCCCTCTTCGTTCAATAAATATTTTACAGCGACCCCCCCTCACCCAGTGAGGCTATTACTCAAAACAAATCATTCTAAATTTTGATAAAAGTTTTTATTTAATTAATAGTATAAATAGTATCGTTTAATAACATCAATGATGGAATTAAATTTTTTATTTAATTTTCAACACAAGAGCAATTAACATTTTTCAATAAACAATTTAAATAAAATATTACACCTACTCTATCTATTGAACATGTTTAATGGGATGGATGGGCTTGAAGCGATCCCAGTTTCTCAATGTCTGCTTTAAAGTTACTGAGAAGGAGCCTTAACTTCCCACGTTCAACTATGCGGAGTCAGTTTCTTTGTTTGTGCTTATCCCTCCAGTGCCCCCCTAGGGCAGTGAAGCACCCCCACGCCATCATTTTGTCTTTCAACGCTCCCCTAGATTAGCCCAATGCCCCCCCCCCCCCGGGGGGTGGTGTCGCCTACTTCGGGAATCACTGGCCTAAAGGTTGTCTGGCTTTTTTACATTCATGGATGTCTGTAAGCTAGAATGATGGTTAACATATCTGGATACTTTTCAGAAGTTAAAACGTCTATCGGCAGTTCTGTAATTCTCCCCCCTCCCCATGTGAGTGAGTTTGTCCTTCCTGCTTCTGATGTTATTAGCAGCAGAAACTGTGAGTAGGGTGCAGCCAAAATGGGAAGGCTCTGAGGCAGAGCACTGGAATGTTCCTTTTGTCGCAGAAAGGGAGGAGTTAAGCTGGGGCAACATCCTGTGCTGTACAAGTTTAGTTTCTGCATGTGGTGGGAGATGGAAGCAGGGCCAGCCCGTCCACTAGGCACACTAGGCGGCCACCTAGGGTGCCAGACCCTAGTGGGTGGCATGCCATGATTTTTTAAAGTGGTGACTTTCTGCCGCCACTTTGATGCCCATGGCAGGCCATGTACTTCAGCATCCGCAGCACAAAATCCATGGCCTGCCGCTCCTATCCCCCTCTGATGCAACTTCCTGTTAGAGAGGGGCAGGACTGGCAGGCCACGAGTGTGCATGCGGGCGCCGAAGCACATGACTGCCAGTGCACTGAAGCAATGACACAAAGCCTCTGTCTTCAAAACGAAGAGTTGGGAGACTGCTGCCGCCCCCTCTCTCCCCCGCAGAAAAGGGATTCGGGTGGCGTGGCAGGAGGAGGGCGATGGCGGTGGGGGTGGGGGGGGGATAGCAGTGTGGCAGAAACCCTTCGACCAGCCCTAGATGGAAGAAAAATGAATCCTCCATCTGCCAAAAAATGCCTCAATGCATTTCTCTAGGAAAAACAGTTCCAATAGCAGCAACAGCAGCAGCATACAAACATTGTCAAGCAGCCCTCCTCTCTTATCTCCTCTCCCAATCACAGACACATGGAAAACAAGCATACACACACATAATGCGCATATGCAAGGTAGAGTTGCCACGTTACCCAGTTCCCGGAGTGAGATTTCTGACAGTCTCATCCTGTTGCATTATGGGACCTGCAGCGCTGTTTCCAGTGAGTAAAGTCAAGCTCTACAAATCGCATTCTGCATGTCGGTGCAAGTTTAAAATCAGAACTGGCTAAAGTCTCACTCCTGGAACTGGGTGATTTGACAACTCTGGCAATGACACACAGGCATGCACCGACACCAACCCACAAAGATCCGTATACACACACACACAAGCATTAATACTGCTGCGGGAAGCCATCCACTGTGCTGTCAGTAGTTGCTCCCCACTAAGCAGGGCAGTAGGTGGTCACCTAGGGCACCCCCTGAAGGCGCCCACTGCCGCCTCGCCACCCCTCTTTGAGGTCTGCAGTGGTGGCAATAGCCCCCAAACCGTGAGGCAACACTTACTAACACACGCAGGCGGCTTCCTCCTCTTCACAGTGCGCTTTTTCCGTCTCTCTCCAGCACCTGGAAGAAAAGTCCATAAACCATTACTAAAGTGGACTGGGGTAAATCCACTGCTTATACCTGGATCTGCACATCTTTTGCAATCCTGCCAGGTACTTGTGACCTGGATTGGCTGGATACTGAGCTCAGTACTTGTGACCTGGAAACAGGATACTGAGCTGATTGACCTTTGGTCCAATCTGGGAAGGCACATCTTATGTTCTTATGTAATCCAATGATTCCTCTTTTGCTCTGTGTATTGGTATGTCTCTATTGTCATTTGGTGTATTAAATTTGGTGTATTAATTTATCCCCCTGCTCTTCTTTAAGTGAATATTATAGTTGTCCTGTCATGAAGGCAAGTCCTGTGTTGCTAGATGATTTGTAACCCTTATATTGTAGATCACTTTGCTGCTTTCTTTGTTAAAGACGGTGTATCAAGTCAATAATCAAATGCATTTCAGCAGAGCTGTATCAAAGACAGGCAAGAGAGGCAACCACCCCAGGTCCTATTATGTGGGACAAACCGTTTGGCAATAGTCTTAAGTTTTAGTCGTGCCTCTATTTTTTTTAAAAAAGAGACCTGACAGGACAGGAGCTAATGGGGTCATGCCTGCCTTATTTCGACTTCAGTGACCCCTCAAGTATGATGTAAGAGGCTTCTGGGATGGCTTTCATTTTTTTAAATTTACTGTCAATGCAATTTTCTTTAGTTGCGTTTTCCAAGTGAAATAAAATAGGTATGTCCTATGTAAGTTACTATGTTATCTGACTTGTTCAATGTAAGTTCTGTTCCTGTTCCCTGTAAACCGCACTGAATGTGAAATAGCACGGTATATAAAACCAATAAAATAAATAAAATTTCTCATTTTGTTTCAACAGAAGAATGCTTCTAGTATTCTGCTTGCTGGTGTTCTTTGGTAGAATGCACAGCCTGGTTTCCTAAAGAGGTCTGTTCCCCATCTTTCGAGATCTGTCAACAGTTTATCTTTGACTAGTAATTCCTCTCTATAATGTCTCTTTTTCTTCATTGCCAGACTGGTAACTCTACTCTAGAAATATAAGAGCATCTGGAATTGGAACTATATCCCTGCATTGGCTAAATGACCATGTAACGCTTTGAAAAGCTGACAGGCATGTGAAAGTAGTAAACCTGGATATCTGTGTTGTAAATTCTACCCAAGCAGCCCTGGCAATACAGAGGGCCCACAGAAAAAGGAGGTCCATTTGCAGCCACTCCCAATTTTCTGAGGTGGACACCAGCATTTTGGGGGCCCTTTCTGAAAATGTTGTTTGGAGACCCTTAATTTAACTTTGTGCCACGGGTGGATATCACGGAACATTCACTCTTACCTCTCTCTGAAGGTCTCCTTCCTGCTGACTGAGTTCTATGGGTGCAAGTGACAAACCATGGAGTCTATAATGCGCTTTAACATGCATCACTCTGCCTTCTGTCTCAGTACAGCTAGCTTTTTTATTAATGTGTGATCCTTCGTTCCATCAGAATGGAAAACCACCTCCAGTGGCCTCGGTCTTTGGAAAACCTTGAGATGTGAGAATAGGACCATCTGTGCACCTGGACACATGCCCTCCTCGATCAACAGTGAACCTGTCGCAACCCATATAAATACGTCTCTTGCTGCCCATCATCTACCCACCTCCATCTCTTGACCATGGAGCTTCTTCTGTTCTTTACTGCCCTGATTGGGGCAGTCTACTGTCGGGAAACCTTTTATGGGTGAGTCTCACATGCCTTCACTAATACATGTTTTGAATTAAAAAGGAAAGTATATCATTATTGTTTTTATTTATTTTTATGTTTGACCCTGTGGTTTCCTTCTGATGCTTTGGTCGTCCAGCAATTTCAGAAGCAGGGCTGGGATTCAACAACATGAACGTTCATTTGCAACTGATGGGGGATTTTGTTCCCTATTTTATATCCCTTTCCAATTTATTTTAGTCCACTCATTACATCGACGGTCCTTGGCCAGGATTACAAACTAGGGCCCCTTCTGGAACCCTACCATCATGGGTCCTAAATCTGGCCAGTAGGGGTCACCATTGCTCAAGGACTAGGATTCCCTCTCCACAGGGTCTGTAAAGGCTGCCTCTGACGTTACATTATATTTTCAAAGCAAACTTGTCATACTGTATATGCACCAGGACAGGGGCGGCTCAAGGCAATCTGCTGCCTGAGGCGAAGTATGAAAAGGCGCCCTCCCCCACACCTTAGAGGGGGCAGGGCTTTTTTAGAAATCCAATCAGAGACTGGACCAAACCAAAAGGCCGATTAGATTATATGGAGGAAATGCAAGATGTTTGCACACAGGGCCGTACCGAGCTGCAGTCACACCCTGTGAGACTTGCAGCTCAGGCACATGCCCCCCCCTCTCCCCCCATATCGCCGTCCAGCGCTGCCTGCTCTTTCCCTGCTGCTGCCGCCCTCTGTTTTTTTCACGGAGGTGCCAGCAGCAGGGAAAGAGCAGGCAGCGCTGGATGGAGGTATGGGGAAGAGAAGGGGGGCATGCGCCCAATCTGAAAGGCACCGGCACTTTAAGCAGATCTGTCCCTCCTTAACATCGAGTCAGAGGAGGGAGGGACCAGAACTGCTTAAAGTGCTGCGAAAAGGCATGGGGAGCGCATTTCGGCTGCCTGCTATTGTCCTGCCAGTGGCGGCAGGGCAACAGCAGACAGCCGAAATGCGCCCCCCAAGCCTTTCCGCCCTGTGCGGCTGCATCGCTTGCACAGGGCTAGGTACGGTCCCATTTGCACACCAAGGAACTAAAAGACAGCAAGAACTAACAGCACAGTTTATAAAACTAAATTATAACTCATTTTTATTTTGTTGTTATAAACTGCGTTATGGTTCTTGCTTTTTCTTTTTCAACATATATTTTGCATCCACAGTAGATGTAGAGCAGAACCAGGACATTCACCCACTGAACTCAATATTTAAAAAAAAAAATCTGATTCTGATCATCTCACTAACAACAACAACAGCCACTATTCTCCAGTACCAGGCATATTGTGAACTAATACAAAACACTACAACAAAGAGCAAACCTACCATACCATATCAGCACAAACGTCCAAAACTCACATAAGGAGCCCATCCAAAAAAGGCATCACTGTAAATACTACAGTGGGCCCTGGAACATCCATACACCTATTTGAAAAGCTGAACAAGTCAAATTACTACAGTACAATATAGATCTTTATGTACAAACTCCATGTTAACAGAACACCTGACCTCAGTCACACACTCGCAACATCGACCCTCACCAAGTACAGAATAAGTAACCACAATCTAAAGTAAAAATAATAATATGTAGACTAAATTTAAATTGAAACCCCAAGAAGCCAGAGTCCACATGCAGTGCAACATCAGATAAATAAGAGATGCAGTTCCCCAATACTGTGTAAAATATAAAAATAGCACTGTCCAATCACTAAAATTAAATAAAATTATTTTTTCCACCTTTGTTGTCTGACCATTTTATTCTCTGATCATGCTGGTCCCGATCTGAGGCGTCTGCTTTCCTGTCTTCTCTTAGCTCTCTTTCTGTGGTCTATGGTCCATGGTCCATCTGCCATTTCTTATCTCTTCTTTCGTTTTCTTCACTTCCTTCCATCAGCCCATTTCCAGTTCCAGTAACCCTCCCCAGTATCAGCCCCCTTTCCAGTCCTTCCCTCCCAGTACCTTCCAATGTCAACTGCCTTGCATTCCCACGACTGCAACTGGTGTCCATTCCCTTCCAGTCGCCCTCCTTCCACACTGTCCAGCTCCTTCTAGTCCAACTACCATCCCAAATATTAGCTCACGTCCACTCTCAGTGCCACCCCCTAGTCAACTCCCTTCCAGTCACCCTACCCTCTGTCCATCCCTCTTCCAGTACAATTTGCATGTCAGTTCCCTTCCAGCCTCCTCCCCATTACCAAGCCACCTACCACTCCCATCCCCAAGTGTCAGCTCCCTTCCAGTCCCCCTTCAGTACATCCCAGGTGTCAGCTCCTTTCCAGCCCCCTCCTTCCCCATGTCAGCTCCCTTCGTGCCCCCTCCTTCCCCTGGCAGACCCTCCCATTATCCGCTCCCTTCCAATCCCATTCTACCATCCTCCCGCATTAGCCCATTTGTAGCCCTAGCCCCTAGTTTTCTTCCAGAGCCAGCAGCACTCTCCTCCCCTCCCCCATTAGCCCATTCCAGTCCCAGCCCATTTCCAGTCCTATCCCCCTTATCAGCCCACTTCCAGTCCTAACCCCCCCATAGCCCATTACTAGTCCTAAACACCCCCAATCAGCCCAACTCCAGTCCTACCCCCCCATCAGCCCACCTCCAGTCCTACCCCCCATCAGCCCATTTCCAGTCTTAGCCCCCCATAGCCCATTACCAGTCCTAAACCCCCCATCAGCCCATTACCAGTCCTAAACACCCACAATCAGCCCAACTCCAGTCCTAACATCCCCATCAGCCCATTTCCAGTCCTAGCCCCACATAGCCTATTACCAGTCCTAAACATCCCCCATCAGCCCACTTCCAGTTCTACCCCCATCAGCCCATTTCCAGTCCTAGCCCCACATAGCCTATTACCAGTCCTAAACACTCCCAATCAGCCCATTTCCAGTCCTAGCCTCCCCATAGCCCATTACCAATCCTAAACCCCCCCATCAGCCCATTTCCAGTCCTAGCCCCCCCATAGCCCATTACCAGTCCTAAACCTCCCCATCAGCCCATTTCCAGTCCTAGCCCCCATAGCCCATTACCATTCCTAAACACCCCGCATCAACCCATTTCCAGTCCTAAACCTCCCCTTCAGCCCATTTCCAGTCCTAGCCCCCCCATAGCCCATTACCATTCCTAAACACCCCCATCAGCCCATTTCCAGTCCTAAACCCCCCATCAGCCCATTTCCAGTCCTAGCCCCCCCATAGCCCATTACCAGTCCTAGCCCCCCCATAGTCCATTACCAATCCTAAACCTCCCCATCAGCCCATTTCCAGTCCTAGCCCCCCATAGCCCATTTCCAGTCCTAAACACCCCCCATCAGCCCACTTCCAGTTCTTACCCCCCCCATCAGCCCATTTCCAGTCCTAAACCCCCCATCAGCCCTCCAGTCCTAGTCCCCCCCATAGCCCATTACCAGTCCTATACTCCCCCCATCAGCCCACCTCCAGTCCTAACCCCCCCATCAGCCCATTTCCAGTCCTAGCCCCACATAGCCCATTACCAGTCCTAAACACCCCCCATCAGCCTACTTACAGTTCTAACCCCTCCATCAGCCCATTTCCAGTCCTAAACCCCTCCTCAGCTCATTTCCAGTCCTAGCCCCCCCTAGCCCATTACCAGTCCTAAACACCCCCCACATCAGCCCACCTCCAGTCCTAACCCCCCATCAGCCTATTTCCAGTCCTAGACCCCCCATAGCAAATTACCAATCCTACCCCCCCATCAGCCCATTTCCAGTCCTAGACCCCTATAGCCAATTACCTTTCCTACCCCCCATCAGCCCACTTCCAGTCCAAACCCCCCATAGCCAATTACCAATCCTAATCCCCCCATCAGCCCATTTCCAATCCTAGACCCCCCCATAGCCAATTACCAATCTTACCCCCCATCACCCCATTTCCAGTCCTAGACCCCCCCATAGCCAATCTTAACCCCCGCCACCCCCCAGGAAATAAAAAAAAAAGAACCTGGCTGCTGAAGCTGAAGCTGCTGCTGCCGCTGCAGCAGGAAATGCCCCGCGGCCTCCCCGACAGAGCCCTCCTGTCTCCCTCAGTTTTAAATAGAAAGGAAATCGGTGCGGACTCAGAGCCTTCCCACGCCTGTGAAGGACCGACCCTGTGTAGCTTTGTCCCACCCCCAAAGGAAGTTACATGTAACTTCCTTTGGGGGCGGGACAAAGCTGCACGTGGTCCTTCACGGAGGTGAGAAGGCTCCGCACCAGTTTCCTTTCTATTTAAAACTGCAGATCACAGCGCAGCTGCGGTTCTCTAAGAGGCAGGGAGCTGCGCCTGCCAGAAAAGGAGGGTGAGTTTGCCGCTGCCGAGAAGCAGACTCGGCAGTAACTTGTGCACTTGTTTTATTTTTTTAAACTATGAAGGCGAAGTGAGGCGGCTGTTTTGGGGGCATTTTTTGCCGCCCACAAGATTTTACCACCTGAGGCAGCTGCCTCACTTCGCCTCATTATAGAGCCGCCCCTGCACCAGGACCAGTTTTGTGAGGGCTCCCAGTTACCTCGAAGTCCAGAAGCTGGCGTATCTCAGAATTCTACTGTCGAGAGTTTGGAGTTGGCTTTCCTTTGTAATTTCTTTGGAAAGGTGAAGCATAGCCCCTGGTGAATGTTGGAGGGGCTGGTACAGAGCTATTAGTTGTGTTTCTTAGTCCTCTTATTTCCTTGGCTGTGCATTATTTATACTATGAACTTTATTTTTTCTGTAGGAGAAATTGGTGTCTCCTTAACAGGGGCAAGGCATCAAGAGGCTTCATGGTGCCCTGAGTGAAGGGAGGGGGGAGAGAGTGATACTGAAGATGGGGGGCATCCCCACTCCACTGATATGTCCCTCCCTGTGGCTTTTTCATGGGCATGTTGCATATAGTTTGCTTTGGGTGACGTACTTGAGAATGGAAATTAAGAGTTTGAAAAACAAAACAGAAGCGGAGCTCATACTTTTGTGTAACTTATAGTGATGCATAAGATGACTGCGCCCTGACTGATTTTTCCCTGGATTCCTTGGTCTGATGGTTCCTTTATAGCTTTGTTTTGCATAGTTGCCAACTTAACCAGTTCCAGCAAAGAGGTTTTAGGCCAGTCCTGGATTTTGGACAACCCTATTTTGATACATTATGGTTTCTGCAACACTCACTTCAATTAGTCAACATCAATAACTACATACGCCATATTGCAGTAGAGGATGTAACTTGAAAACCAGAGTTAACAGAAAATCTCCCTTCTGGAACCGCATCGTTTTTGTTCAGTTCACATCTTTTCAGAGGTTGCTCAAGATGGAGTAGGTATTGCCCTGTCTCCAGGGGCCTCAAAAGCTAAGTTGTATCTGAGGCAATTAGGGATGGGGTAAAGTGACTTGCCCAAGGTCCCAAGGAATATCAGGTGGAAATGAACCCCGACTTCCCTGCTGCACTACCCACTATGTTTGTCTGGATTTCTGAGCTGTCCATAGCTTCATTCTGATGAGAATCTTAACAATCTGTAGCTATATTGGATTTGTCTGGCACAGTTTGCTTCATGTTTTTGATGTATGCATTGTTAGTACCTTGAGACTGGCCATTTCTGATGTCTCCCGAGGGCCAGCCTACACTTTTGATGTGGGTTTACCTGGTCTAGCGGGTGTCAGTTAGCGCGGGAAGATTTCTGGTGATGCCAGCTGTTTCCAGACCATACTTGTGAAATTCAGCAGCTGGGAAGTCAAGTGTAGGGTTGCCACAGGGTTCGGGTTCAGCACAGACAAGCTAAGCCCGGCCGGGTTTTACATTGTCACATCTATAGCTTCACACATCTATTTGCTTGAAGAAAAGCAGGATTTGTTTTCCACCGAGACAATGAGAAATAAACAGATCAGAAGGTTAACTAGTAACTCTAATCAAAGCTGTGTCTACCTTAGAGACTCCCTTGTCCATCCAGTCAAATCAAGAGCAGGAGCTAAGGACTGGTTTGGCACCTCAGTTGCATTGCCATGCAGAAGGTCCCCATTTCAATCCCCAGATCGAGTCTTCTGCTTCTCGGTTTGGCTAGGGATGCTATGAAGGCAGTGGTGGTTTAGGAGGTGGGATCCCATTAGTTATGGGTGACACCTAGTGGTTGTGTTCAGTGCCTATGATTGCAGGGTTTCAGAAGGAGCCCTTGTGCATAATCTCCTGCCGTGATCCTTACTGTAATGATCAGACTAAGGGCCTCTTTTACTAAAGCCCCTTCGCTGGTTAACGGGCGTTTTAACATGCGGTTACTAATGCCCGATAATTTCTGCCTTCGCATGCTAAAACGCACATTCATCGGTGAAAGAAGGATGTGGCAGGGAATGAGCCGATAGGGGGCAGGGAGTGCACTTTGCTGCTAGCATCAGGGGCAATTGCCACACGCTCATCAGCAATGCGGCTCCCAACGACTCCACTATAGGAGTCGTTAAGTGAACCCGATCGAGCGGAGCGCACGTTAGGGAACTTCATCACGCGTTAGCTCTTGGGGACATACTGAACACGCTCCCAACAGCTAACCGGACCGAGCCTTTGCCATGAATGCGCCTGAGATCACTGCGTCAATGACAGATCCATAGCGGGTTTTAGTAAAAGAGGCCCTAAGAGCGGCACAGAAGGGGGATATAAATCTACGGATAGTTTCAAATGACGGCCTATGGCATCAGAAGCTCCTGCCCCCTCCTCCTCCTTCGGACTGAGATAGAGGCCCAGACAGGGCCGGATTTACCTTGAGTGAGGCCCTACGCCAACAAAAATTGTGGGCCCCCAGCAGGGGCGGCCCAAGGGGGGTGCGGGGCCTCATTTGCATAAGGGGCCTCATTTGCATAACTATTTGCATAATGTTACCATATACTAACTTTTAGTAAACGTGCCTCTTAATGAGTGTATGGATAAAGAAAGACTAAAAGATTTCTACATTACTATAATCCAGTGCCAACTGCCAGACACATTAGGAACTACTACAAACACTGCCCATTTAGAACCCATAAGTACTAAAAATACAGCCCCAAAAAATCAATCCCAACTATCCAATTCTTTACTTTGATTTCAAACCCAGCCCATATATAGTGGAACTATGACTCCTTCTCACTTCCCAAAATGCCATAGACACAGTTATGTGAAGTATAGCCTATAGCACAGTACCCCTTTTTTTGTCGGATCACTCACCATGAACAGGAACTTTCCTGCTCTCGAAGTGAGTCCTCCTTTTTAATCAATTTAGAAATGACCCGAAGGCCATAAAAAAATAGGCCATAATAGTGCTGCCAGTTCTGTTTTTTATGGCCTTCGGGTCATTTCTAAATTGATTAAAAAGGAGGACTCACTTCGAGAGCAGGAAAGTTCCTGTTCATGGTGAGTGATCCGACAAAAAAAGGGGTACTGTGCTATAGGCTATACTTCACATAACTGTGTCTATGGCATTTTGGGAAGTGAGAAGGAGTCATAGTTCCACTATATATGGGCATTTAGAACCCATAGCAAACCCGCCGTATCCTAACAGCACTACCAGGACTCACAAAGCACCATACTCTACCTATCAAAAGGCAACACTGCAAATATTAAACCAATACATTTCAGACAATAACAATACATGACCTACTGGGGAAAGAGAACAAGTGGCAATGTCAAATAGGAATTATATAAACAGAATACCTCAGCTCAGTTACACATGCAGAACATAGACCATCACCAAACAAGGAATCACAATTTAGAAACAGGAAGACAATAATTAAACTGGGAATCCCAAAAGCCAAACTTGGAATGTACAACACTGTAGAAATAAAACTATAAATTAATTTGCTCTTGTACTAAACAAAGCGCAGACGTTAATGATGCACATTTACCAGAGCTGACATATTCCAATTAATAAATTCAAAATAAAGAGATATTTTTCTACCTTTTGTGCATTTTTTTTCAGCTGCAATTGCTCCAGTCACTTTCTTCTGGTTTCTTCGTGTCTTCTGCGAACTCTCCATCGTCTGCTGTCCATTTGTCCTTTCTTCTCTCTTCTAGTTTTTTTTCCATTCTCTCTCTACATCTGCTTTAACATACTAATCTTTCTCCTTTTGCTCTTTCCTCATTCCTATTTCATCCACTCAGATTTTACCCCTCCATCCTCAATCCCCACTTACTTTGTTTGAGGAACTTTTTGAAACAGAAAGAAAATAAGAGGCATCTTATAGCCCTCCTGAAATACATTAGATCAGCCAATTTTTTTTTTGCTTGATAGAAGGAAATCTCATCCTTTTTTAACATAAAGGGAAGGAAACCAGCCAATTCTGCACAAACACCAGATCTTGCAGCCCTCGCCATAGCCGCAGAATCAAAGGAAACCTGGAGCTGTGCCTATAGATCTCTACATAGAAACTACACTTTGCTTCATCTCCATGACAGAAATGTATTTCCTCCTGTCTTGTGCTAAATACAAAGATCTAAACGAAATATGGTTTCCAAAAGCTGGTGGAAATTAGAAGATACCTCACAGAGGAATGAGCAGGAAAAACTATATAATCCTTGACGAAACTGGAGAAACAGCAGCAGCTGTAGAAACAGCAACATACACTGTCTCCTGCTACCAGACCAGAGATGTAATGTGACCAGAGACAACACTTAGGGGCTTGTTTACAAAGCCGCGGTAGCGGTTTGCGATCGTAATCGGAGCCGCGGCCCCATTGATTTCAATGGGGCCGCGGCTGCGATCGCGAACCACTACCGCGGCTTTGTAAACAAGCCCCTTAATAGCACCAGAACCCTGGGCTTGGCCTTGTTATTCCTCTTCTCTACCTTGTAATTCTTTCCTTTCCGCTTTATGGATTCCTTTAAAAACACATGCATGCAATGTTCCCTCTAATTTTCTGTAGGCTGTGTGCGCATAAAATATCAGCTGTGCAGCTTTGGAAGGAAGGTTAAATTTTTGTGCGCCACATAATGACACTCGGAGTTATATACTTTAAAATTTGACTACACGTCAGAATATAGTATGTACACCATCTTGATTGCACTAGAAAATATTGTAGAACTTGTGAAAACAGTAAATACACAACAACTTTTAAATTTTAAGACGTCTGTGGTGTTTTCTATCAGAATCAGAACCGTAATTTTTGTGCGCTCTGTTGTAAAGTATGTGCGCTCACCCGGCGAGGTGTGTGCGCGCGCACATGCGCACAGCTTAGAGGGAACAGTGCATGCATGCAATGTCATGCCAATAGTGTTTCTTGAATCTGAACGTGTGTGTGTGTATGTATATGAGAGGCACAGACAGTGTGAGAGAGAGACAGAATTTCTGCATCTAGTGAGAGCCAGCTTTCAGAACTAGGAAACCTCATAATTGTACATTACCTTTACAACTATATAATTATAATGGGATGCCAGCAATATTTAGATCTTTTAGTAAACTAGGACTTGACTGGATTGTCCCGCGGGGCTCCCTCTGCCCGACTGAATCCCCTCCCTGCCGGCTTTGAGAGGCGCGAAGGCAGAGTGTCTCCCTCGCGCCTCTGTTAAGCCCGCAGGGGCTGATGGGAAATTTCCCATCTGCCCCTGCGGGCTTAACAGAGGCGTGAGGGAGACACTCTGCCTTCACGCCTCTCAAAGCTGGCAGGGAGGGGATTCAGCCGGGCAGAGGGAGCCCCGCGGGACAATCAATGCTGCCGCGGCAGCAGAGGGGGCCCCGCGGGAACAGTCTATGATGCCGTGGCGGCAGCCAGCGTTTGTTTTTTAAATTTAATTTTAAGATTTTGTGGGCCCTTGTCAGCTGTGGGCCCTACGCCACGGCGTAGGTGGCGTATAGGTAAATCCGGCCCTGGGCCCAGAGGAGCACAAGAAAACCTCTGGATCTGGGATGATTTGTCCCATCGTTGGTTGACTGAATCTGTGCTCTCTGATACTGCCATTTGCTGACATAGGGCTTTCGCTGTTACTTTCCTAAAAAAAAGGGAGAAACCAGACCTTTAAGCCTGCCCCAGACCTGGCCTGGTATGGTGGGAAGTGATGTCTTCCTCCGAGTAATGACAGAACCCGTTTAAGAATGAAAAGGAGAGAGTAAGAGCGTTAAAATCTCAAGATTGCTTCCAAACACTGGTCTATTGCAAATCTACATCATTCCTGGCTTCTTATTCCAGATGTTTAAGTGAGTGGCACAAGGCATACGTCTTCTTGTCAGTGCTATTGCTTCCTGAGATTGCTGGAACTTGAAGCAAAGCTGAGAGACATCTTGGGGTCCAGCATCCACAGGAGAGACACTTCCTTCTGACTGGCCCCCCCCCTCCTCGGCTGGCTCGGTATAAGGCAAGGCTAGGCGGTCGCTTAGTGCGCCAGATTTTGAGGGGCAGCAAAAAGCAGCAGCTGTCAAAGTACAAAAAAAAAAAAAGATCCTGACCGTCACACAAGCTCAAAGTACCGTCAGCACACTCTTTAAACTGCAGGGGGAGCAGGCACACACATCCATGCAAAACAAAGTTTAACTTTTAAAAGTATGATCTTGTTATGCATTTGTACAGGATTGCTGTGGGAGAGCTGGTGTTGGGATCATTAGGCTTGTTGAGTTTGTCAAAACCTCTGGGGGTGCATAAGGCTGAAGGGTCACCCAGAGCCCTGACACACCCTCCAGGATGGAGAAATCTCTGAATGAAAAAAAAAAAGACAACCATATCCAGAAAAACAGAAACACAGAATAAATTAAAGCAAAAATGAATAAATAACTAATTCCAATTCATTCCTCCAGTCCAGTACAGATGAGTGAGTTATACTCATCTACCAGCAACTGGAGACTGAGAACACAAACATGAAGTATACTATAAGTAGCCTGTGTCAACTGACAATAGCCAGTATGTCCTCAGTCTCCAGCAGGTGGTGAGCATAGCCTATGCAGTCTGTGCTGGATTTGGGCCGACAGGATCTCTGCAGGACCAGGATGCAGATCCTGATGGTGCCGGGTCCCTCACCCTTCTCCCCCAGCTACCCCTCTCTGCAGTGGGCTCTCTCTTTCCTCCTCCCCATCCTTTGGAGGGGGCCAAGGGTTGAGTGGCTCCTGTGCCTTAAAAGAAAAAGGCAGACAGAACTGGAGCAGGTAGTGATAAGGAGCAGCTGGGGAAAACGTGACGTCTTGGGGAGGAGTGACCACCAGGTAAGTCCGTGTATCGGCACTGGGTGGGTGCAAACAGGTATAGGGGAGTGTCCATGGGTCATGGATCATGGCTGGTGTGTCATGTGCGGCAGCTGCAGAGCACAAGTGTCCAAAGTTGGGCTGTGCCGTGGCTGCATTAGGGTGGATACAATTGCGGGGACTGAAAACTGGTGGGGCGAGCTCTCAGGAGCAGAATGGTGTCCCCAGTGATGGCGGTGGTCCTGCAGTTTTGGTGAGTACTGCCACCATTTTGAATACCGCGATTGCTGCAGGATGGGAGGAAACTGAGCCTCCGATCCTGCAGCTTATGGCTAAGCTTTTGCCTGGGACATAGATTGGGTCATCTGGGGGGAGTGCAGGGTCTAGTGCTCTTCTTTTTCCCCGAGTTCGTCATCTTACTTCGCCAAGCCTTTTTCCTGAAGCATGGCTTGGGTGAAGGATCCCCATTTTCCACCAAATTGCCCTTGGGCATGAGTCAGGAGCCTTCTGTGATGGCAAAGCACTTGCATAGAGAAAGGCAGGAGGATGATGTGGATCTAGGCTCTGTGGGGTCCTTGGACTCTCTGGACCCCTTGGAGGGGGTGGCAGATCTCCTGGAGAAGCTCCCTCAAAAGGAGCTGGAGGAGGGGGAGCTCCTGGTGAGGGAAGATCAGACTGCAGTGCGGATTTTTCACCGGGATGAACTTCCTTCTCTTATTTCAGAGTCATAAGAACCTAAGATATGCCATACAGGGTCAGACCAAGGGTTCATCAAGCCCAGTATCCTGTTTCCAACAGTGGCCAATCCAGGTCACAAGCACCTGTCAGGTTCCCAAAAGGTATACCGATTCCATGCTGCTTGTCCAGTAGGTAAGCAGTAGATTTCTCTGGTCCTCTTCAATAACGGTTTAAGGACTTTTCCTCTAGGAACTTGTCCAAACCTTTTAAATTCAGTTACACTAGCAACTTTTACCACACCCTTTGGTAAATTCCAGAGTTTGATTACATGTTGAGTGAAAAAATATTTTCTCTGGTTAGTCTTAAATGTGCTGCATTGTAGCTTCATTGCATGTCCCCTAGTCTTTCTACTTTTTGATGGAGTAAACAATTGATCTACGTTTACCCGTTCTACGTACTCCAGTCATTATTTTATAGACCTTTATCATATCTCCCCTCAGCCGTCTCTTTTCCAAGTCGAAGAGCCCTAACCTTTTAAGCCTCTCCTCATAGGGGTATCCTTCCATCCCTTTTACCACTTTTGTTGCTCTTCTCTGTACCTTTTCTAATTCTGTTATATCCTTTTAAAGATATGGTGACCAGAATTGCACACAATATTCAAGGTGTGGTCGCACCATGGAGTGATACAGAGGCATTATAATACCCTTCAGTTTATTTTCCATTCCCTTATGATTCCTAGCATTCTATTTGCTGTCTTGCCCACTGCTACACACTGGGCAGAGGGTTTCAATGTATTATTCAATGTATTATCCTTGACTATCTTGCACATTGCCGAAGATCTAGGTCGGAAGAGTCTTCCAAAGATCTGCTTATGGAAGGTATCTGCAAGGCCCCATGGTCCACAGGGCCTTGAAGGCCATGAAGCGGAGGAGTGGAGCTCTCTGGATGTAGGCTTGCATTTTGGTAGGAGTATTGCGAGGTTGTACCCAATTCCCCCTGAGGAGAGGGAGAAGTTGCGCTTGCCTCGGGGAATTAACTCATTACTGTGGTTACTTGTAAAACCACCATCCCGGTGGAGGGTGGTGTGGCCATGAAGTATCCTCAGGACTGGTGTACGGAGGCCCTGCTAAAGCAGGCTTTTGAGATATCAGCACTGGCTCTGCAGGGGGCTATTTGCAGTGCTTATGTGGCTAGAGCCTATCTCCAGTGGTCTCAGAGGATTCTGGAGAAGATGGTTTATCCTGCTAGCAGGGCTGATGCCACCAGGCTGGAGTCTGGCTCAGCCTTTCTGGTGGACGTGCACTATTATTTGCTTCGGGCGTTGGCTAAGAACATGCTACATTGGTCCCAGAGTGGCGGCTTTTATGGCTGCACAATTGGTCAATGGATGTGGTGTCTAAGACTAGGCTTAGCAGCCTCCTTTTTGCAGGGAAGTTGTTGTTTGGGGAGGATTTGGAGAAGTTGGTCAAAGACTTGGGAGACTCCAAACTTCCTAAGATGCCGGAGGATAAGACCAAAGAGGCTGGCAGAGGGGCTCCTTTGAGAAGCCTTGGGAAGGATTTTCATATTTCGTCTTGCCCAAGCGGTTAATCCACAGAGATCCTGATTCCTCCAGTGGAGCCCTTCCTTCTGCAATGGTTTCCATGGAGACCGAGGGGGGGGCCTCAGGAGAGAGCTCCCGGTGCTGCCATGTCCTCCCAATGAAGGTGTGGGGGCCCTGGCAGAGATTTAGCTGGTGGACGGTCATCTGCAATGGTTATTTCCCGCTTGGGCCCAGATCATATTGGAAGCCTGGGTGATCAGAAACAGTTACTCCCTTGAGTTCACCTCACCCCTTCCGGATGCCTTCATGGTCTTGCTGTGCCAGGCATCAATCAAGGCTTGGGCGGTGAAGGAGACTCTCGAGTGCCTATTGCAACTTGAGGTGGTTGTGCAGGTCCCTCAAGGTGACTGGGGCTCTGGCCGGTATTCCCTCAACTTCATGGTACCCAAGAAGGAGGGGTCCTGGTAGCCCATCCTGGATCTTAAAGGGGTCAACTGGACCTCAAAGGTCCCATGCTTCCGTATGGAGACCTTGCGGTCAGTAATAGTGGCAGTGCACCAGGGAGAATTCTTGACTTCTCTAGATGACTGAAGCTTACTTTCACATTTCTATCTGCCCCGATCACCAACGGTTCCTATGGTTTGCGGTGCCCAAAGGGCATTTTCAGTTTCAGGCATTACCCTTCAGCCTGACCACAATGCCTCAGAAGTTCATCAAGATGATGGTGGTCATGGTAACGGCCTTGTGTAAGCAAGGGGTCCTCGTCCACCCATATCTGGATGATTGGCCGATTCAGGTGAAGTCATTCCTCGAGAGTCTAGAGGCCACGGCCCTGGTTATCAGTCATCCTCAGCAGTTAGGCTGGGTTATCAACTTGGCCTAAAGCAGGCTGGAGCCTTCTCAGTCCTTGGAGTATCTGGAGGCTTAGTTTGACGCCCAAAAGGGCATGATATTTCTGCTGGAGGGCAGGATTGCGAAGTTGCAAGCCCAGGTGTGGGAGTTGAGGAGGGTCACCTGCCCTTGGGCATGGGACTTTCTTCAGGTAATGGGCTCTATGGCAGCCACGAGTACCCTGGCCAAGGTTACATATGCAGGCTCTGCAGATGGATTTTCAATCATGGTGGTCTCCACAGTTGCCGTCCATGAAGGTTTGCCTTCCACTTCAACTGGAGGCCAGGGCGAGTTTGCTGTGGTGGCTGAATCCAGAGCAGCTGATGGCAGAGATGCCTCTAGAATCCTCACATTGGGTGGCGGTGACCACGGATGCCAGACGTTTTGGTTAGGGCAGTCTTTGTCTGTCTCAGGTGGTTCAGAGCAGATGGAGCAGGGAAGAGAGTCAATCAATCGCCTGGAGACGCGGGCGGTGCATCTGGCTCTGGTGGAGTTCCTTCCTCTGCTGAATCACAGGGCGGTGCGAGTTCTGTCAGACAATGCCATGACGGTGGCATACATCAATTGCCAGGAGAGTACTCGGAGTTCGCTGGTAGTGGCACAGGTGATTCCTTTGCTGCGGTGGGCGGAGACTTATTTACTGGCACTCTCGGCCGCCCAGTTACCAGGAAGGAGAATGTCCAGGCAGAATACCAGAGTTGAAAATCTCTGGACCCTGGAGAGTGGGCTCGCTTGGAGTCAGCATTCCAATGGATTGTGGATCTTTGGGGACTGCCGACGATGGACTTGATGGCATCTCTGCAAATGCTAAGGTCAACCAGTTCTTCAGTCACCACAGGACACACATGTCTGAGGGACCTGATGCCCTGGTCCAGTCCTGGCCCAGTGCAGATCTGCTTTATGTGTTTCCACTGTGTCCCGTGATCAATCGGGTTTTGCAGCGGATAGAGACTCATTGAGGGTGAGTGGTGCTGATTGCGTTGGACTGGCCTCGACATTCGTGGTATGTGGATCTGGTGCAGCTGCTGATATGTAGAGGAGCCGTTTCTCTTGCCAGCAGACCTGCTCACTCAGGGGCTAGTGTGATGCCTGATGTGGCTCGGTTCTCACTTACAGCTTGGCTCTTGAGAGGGCTCAGCTGAGGCATTGTGGTTATCCGCCACAGGTTGTTGATACCTTGCAGCAGGCTCACAGGTGATCAACATCCTTGGCCTATGTGCGGGTCTGGCATATTTTTGAGGCTTGGTGTGGAGAGCAGGGCATTTGTCCCCTTGGGGCCTCACTTCCTGACATTCTGGCTTTTCTACAAGCTGGGCTGGAGAAAGGTTTAGCTCTGGGTACTTTGAGAGCGCAAGTGGCAGCTTTGGCATGTTTCAGAGGTCGCGTCAGGGTCAGACGCTGGCATCTCATGAGGATGTGATTCATTTCCTAAAGGGTGTTAAGCATCTTCATCCCTCTTGTCGGTCTGTGGTTCCCTCATGGGACCTTAATTTGGTTCTTGTGGTGTTGGGGGGCACCTCCCTTTGAACCACTTTGGGGCACCTCTGTGAAGGATTTGACTTCGAAGGTGGTGTTTTTGGTGGCAATTTGTTCAGCCCGTCAGATTTCTGAGCTCCGAGTCTTGTCTTGTAAGTAACGTTACTTGGTCTTCTCTAAGGAAAAGATATTTGTGCATCCCGTTCCTTCCTTTTTGCCTAAGGTGGTGGTTTTTCACCTCAATCAGGAGATTTCTTTGCCGACTTTCTTGGAGTCGCAGGATTCTGTGGAGCCCCGGGTTCTTCATTGCTCAATGTCCGTAGGTCTCTCAAGAGGTACTTGAAAATGACTCAGTCCTTTCGGCATTCCGAGAGGCTCTTTGTCTTATTTGGAAGTCCTCAGAAAGGTGAGGTGGCTTCTATTTCTTGTTAGATCCAGAAGGCTATCACATCTACGTATCTGTTGAAGGGATGTCAGGTGCTTTCTGGTTTGCAGGCTCACTCTACATGGGTTCAGGCATCGTCCTTGGCAGAGATATTGGTCTGGCCTTCCTCAGGACATCTGTAATGTGGCAACTCATCATTCTCTTCATTCTTTTGTGTGGCATTACCATTTGGATATGCAGGCCTGGCAGGATGCGGCCTTTGGGCCATGGGTGTTGCAGGCCGGGGTTTCGGTTCCCGCCTGTCATTAGTACTGATTTGCTACATCCTACTTGTCTGGACTGGAAATGGAGGGACGAACTGGAAGGTGAAATTAGACCTTACCTGCTAATTTTCTTTTCTAGAGTCCCTCCAGTCAGTTCATGACCCACCAGGATGTTTTTTGCTCTGTGGGTGCAATCTCACGTTTGTTCTTGCAGAACCAAATTTGAGCAGGCACGTCCGGGACATTATGTACTAGATTTCACTGGTGTTGGCTTGGTTGTTTTCTGTGTTATGAGTCTTTGCGTTTTTGTTCCAGGTTTTTTGCCAGCTATACAAATCCAAACACCCCTCCCCCCCAAAAACAAAACAAAACAAAACAGGAAATACAAGGTAACAAAATCAAAATCCCTTACAGGGGGATGTTGTGTACTTGGAAGACTCCATTTTGGGGGTCAGTAAGAGTTCATTGAATTGTTCCTTTTGTTGGTTATTTACCTGGAGAGGGCATGGTTGATGGACAATTGGGGTTTTGGGCTCTATTTTCTCTGCTTATTGTATCCTTCAAGTTTGTGTTATAATCTCTACCTGCTGGTAGATGAGCATAACCCACTCATCTGGACCGGACTGGAGGGTCTCCAAGATAGAAAATTAGCAGGTAAGGTTTAATTTCACCTTTGTCATGGTTGAACAGTCCGAACCATAACAGTTTATTGCTAGAGGGTTTCTTTGTAACTGAGGTCATGGGTGACTGCAATGATGGGATATCACAGGGCCCAGTGCACCTGGTCCCCTATTTCTCTGAAGAAAGGGGGATGGTAAAATTTAGGATATGGAGAATGCTGATTGGCTGCTAATTTTCCATCACTTTTTATGCACTTCTGTAGAGACCAGGTTCTCCGGATCAAGGCCAGCAATGAAGACCAAATCAACAAGCTTCAGTTCCTAGAGACTCTAGAACACCTCAAGGTACATCGCTGTCCCCTCTGTCTCATGCACCAATCAGACCATACCATTAAATCTAATTTGCAAAGTGATGTGGTTTGTCTATATGTATAATCAAGGAAAATGTAATAGGTGAGAAAAGAAACAAGCCAGTATAAAGTATACCCAGCACTGAAACCTAACGGATTTCATTCTCAGAAGCAAATCAGTGTCTGCTTACTAGTGAATTTCCATCCCACACAAGTTATATTACAGATACTTACCAAAGTGAGCTTACCATTTGAGTTAGTACCAGAGCTTATCCAAAGTCACATAGAGCATTCTTGGAAGAAGAGGGATTTCAACACAGACTTACTTGCTCTTTATGCTCCTGCTGGTCTACCCTCTAGGGCCATTTGTCTACCATTAAAATGGATGGGCAAAAAAAAAAAAAAAGAATTTATAATGGTAGAAAAATAGCACTTATATAAACTATTACTAAGAAATATAAAATTGAGATAAAAATGATTTGCAGCAGCAACAGATAGCAAATTCTTATATATACAGCAAGGGTCAGCGTGACCATTAGGTGAACTAGGCAGTTGCCTAGGGTGGCACTGGTCAGAGGGCGCCCGTTACTGCTACTGTCCGCCCTCTCCAGGACGTGCAGAGGGAGTGGAATCAAAACACAAACAGCACTGCGGCCCAGAAGAGAAGGTAACTCCAGTGCCCCGGTGCCTTTTAGCCACCACGGCATGTCCCAGAGAGGGGCGGCAGCAGTGGCAGTGGGCTCGGGATCTGGAGCATGGATGGTACTGGGAATAAGGTTCACCTAGGGTGCCTTATACCTAGCCTGGTAAACAACTTATTCCTAATACAAATTACCAAAAGTCACGTAGTCTGCCCTGCACTTATGAAAGCAAAGTTAAATCTTTCTATCTCTCCCCGACTCCATCAGGCCAAGAGCACATAAAGACCAATGGTTTACAGCTTTAGATGGGCAGCTTTAGAAGGCCAGATTCCAAGGCTGGTGCTTCTCCACTAAAAGCAGTTTTTATTTATTACATAGACTCCAGACTTTGTAGGTAAATCATGAACGGCCAAGGAATGAGGCTCCTCTCATGTACTGGGGTTAGAAGAATGTACCCAGCTCCTTGATGATGCAGAAAGATAAGTAATAAATTCTTTCGAAACATACGGGCCAATGCAGAAAAGCTTAGCATGGCCTTTTTTTGGCGCTTTTCCCACAAGCAAGCTAACACCAGAAAAATGCCAAAATAACAACCGCGCTAAATTGCAGCGCACTTGGCATACTACAACTACTACTAATAATCATTTCGGTAGTGTTGCAAGGCATACGCAGCACTGTACATATCAATGTAAGATACAATCCCTGCTCAACAGAGCTTACATTCTAACCAAGATGAAAAAACATTGCAAAATTGGGGACTAGAGTATGGCAAGATGCACATAAAATAGTGGACCAGAGAATGAGGAGCATCAGGATCCAAAAGCAGCCTCAAAGAGGTGGGTCTTCAGCCTAGACTTGAATAGGACCAGAGAAGGAGCCTGATGCACCGACTCAGGAAGTTTGTTTCAGGCATTCAGGTAGAATGAACGAAGTCTGGAGTTGGCAGTGGCAGAGAAGGGCACAGAAAGAAGGGATCTTCCAGAAGAGCGGAGTTCCCAAGGAGGGGTGTAAGGAGAGATAAGAGAGGAAAGGTAGTGAGGAGCAGCCGAATGAAGGCCCTTATAGGTCAATAGTAGAAGTTTGAACTGGATGCGGAAATGGATAGGGAGCCAATGAAGTGACTAGAGATGAGAGGTGACATGAGCATAGTGACAATGGCTGAAGATTAGCCGTGCAGCAGAGTTTTGAACATATGGTCATTATTTTAAAAAGATATTCTCCCTAGTCAACCGACATGATATCCCAATCTGTACTGCTATTTACTAAGTATTAGTCCTGTAAATGTCTTGTTCATTGTTTAAAAAGTCATAATGTAACCTGCATGTGCCCACGTTTCCCCCATTTATCTTCTGCTCCATGCTTAAAAGAGTTTTGATGTAACTTGCATGCACCCCCTGTTCGATGTAAACCATTTTGACTGGTAGAAAAAGGGTATACTAAAACCAGTTAAATAAATAAATAAGATTGAAGTGGGATTCAGAAGAAGACCAGTGAGAGGAGGTTGCAATAGTCTAGATGGAAGATGACTAGAGAATGGATAAGGATCTTTGTAGTGTGTTCAACAAGGAAGGGGTGAGTTTTGCCAATGTTATAGAGAAAGAAGCAACATATTTTAGCTATCTGTTGAATGTGTATGGAGAAGGAGAGGGTGGAGTCAAAGATGACCCCAAATTTGTGAATCGAGGAAACAGAGAGGTGTAGAGTGTAATCCACAGAAATAGAGAAAGGAGGAAGGGAGAGGAGGGCTTGGGGAAAGATAAGAAGCTCAGTTTTGGCCATGTTCAGTTTCAGATGGTGGTGAGACATCCAGGCAGCAATGTCGGATAAGCAGACAGAGATCTGGACCTGGATTCTTGGAGAGATTTCAGGCACAGAAAGGTAGATCTGAGAGTCGTCAGCATAAAGATGGAACTGAAAACCATCCCTGAGGAAATAAGTGCACCGAGGGACTGAGTGTAGTGAGTGAAAAGGAGATGTTATGAGACAGAGCCCTGAGGTACATCATCTGAAAGTGGAATGGCAGTAGAGGAAGATTCACCAGAACATACAGTAAAAGTGCGATGGGAGAGATAAGAAGAAAACCAGGACAGAACAGAGCCCCTAAATCCAATTGAGGACAGGGTATGGCGTCAAAGGTGGTGAAAAACAATGTCAAAGGTAGCAGAAAGGTCACTAAGGATGAGAATCAAGTAGAGGCCTTTGGATTTGGTGATGAACAAGTTGCTAGAAACTTTGGCAAGAGCCGTTTCTGTGGAATGTACAGAACGAAAGCCAGATTGCAGTGGATTCAGACAAGCTTGAGAGTAAAGAAAGTCAAGACAGTGACGGTGAACAGCTCATTCAAGTAGTTTTGAAGAAAAGAGGAGGAGAGACATAGGCCAATAACTGGAAGGACAGGTAGGATCTAGTGAAGGCTTTTTGAGAAAAGATGTAACCACAGTATATTTGAAGGCCACAGGAACAGTCGCAGTGGAAAGCGATAGGATAAAGATATGACAGATGGAAGGGATGACAGCGGAAGAGATAGAGCTTAGTAGATGGGCAGGAATGGGATCAGAGGAGCAGGTAATTAGTTTAGAGGAGGAGAGAAGATCTGCAGTTTCCTCCTCAGAGATTTCAGAAAAGGAAAAAAGGGTGACCAAAGGTGAGGGAAGTTTAGGAGAGGAGAGAAGATGTCTGGTTTCTTCCTCAGTGATCTTAGAAAAGGAGAAAAGGGCAGCAGAGGTTGGGGGAAGGATTAGGGAATGAAGGGGGAATGGAGATGTCCCTGGGGGAACTCAAGTGTAATCTTTTGGACTTGGGCAGAAAGAAAAGGAGGGGTCAGAGGCAGAGGTGCTTTGAGGAGAGAGTTGAGAGTTGTAAAAAAACAGTGAGGGTCAGAGGCAAGAGAGTTAGTCAAATGGACATAGTACTCTTGCTTGGCGAGTGCTATCTCAGACTGGAAAGAGGCTAGCATGAATTTGAAATGTAGGAAGTCCGCAAGGGTGTGGTATTTGAGCCAAAGGCCTTCAGATGAGTGGGCACAAGAACATAGGTAGTGGGCTGAGGTACAGTACGCCTCACAGGATGTGAAGTTGGAGGCGCAAAAGCATCCAGAGCAGAGGAGAATACAATGTTATAGGAAGATACAACCTCATCAACAGACTAGATGACATAGTGGAGGAAAGAGGTGGTGAGACAGTAGTGGAGAGAGCTGATGAGTCAATAGCGTAAAGATTCCTAAAGATGTTGGAGGAGACTGGCAAAAGTGAAGTGGGGGATGATGAAGAGTGAAACTTAGCAGGTGATGGTCAAATAAGGGAAGAAATGAGGTGCAGAAATTTGAGGGCAAGCAGTTAGAGAAGAAGACAAGGTCAAGGCAGTGGCCTAGCTGGTGAGTAGGGCAATAGAACATAGCTGGAAATTGAATGAGGTGGCAAGGGAGAGGAGTTTTAAGGCATGAGGGTCAGAGGGGTTGTCAACATGAATGTTAAAATCCCCAAGAATAAGTGAGGGGGAAGATGCATCCAGAAAGAGGGAAATCCACAAGCCAAAGTCAGTTAGAAAGGTAGAGGTGGACTTATCAGGCAGTTGATAAGTTACAGCAATCCACAGAGGTAGTGGAGTAAAGAGGTGGATGGCATGGAAGGAAAGGAGTGAGAATGAGGCAGAGGGAGGGGTTGAAATTGGCAGGAATGAGAAAATAGAAACCCAACACTACCGCCAAGCTCATTTGGCCCATTTGCTTCTCTTGGTCAATACCAAAGAAGCAGTTAACCAGGTATACTTGCCGTATATGTTTCAAGTTTTAGAGAAGATGGGGATAAGGGAGAGGTTCGTGAAGGAGGTGAGAATTCTATATAGAGAGCTGAAATTAAAGATTAGCGGGAGATACGAGTATACATAAGAATTTACCCTGGGGGGGCGGAGCCTGATGTCCAGCGGGTTAGACGCTTCGCGCTGAAGCTCCCGAGAGGCCTACTCAGAATCCTGACTTAATACCTACCTAAACTTAATATTTTGCTCCGAACTTACCGGGGTACCTCGGGGGGGATGGCGGCCCACAAACCAGCGCGCTTAGACTTCGGGTCTCCCTCTTCTCCACACGGAAAACGCTCCAAAACAGAGTTGCCTTCCCCACAAAAGATAATTCCACTTCGGGAAAACCCCGAAATGCAACAGGAGATCTTGGAGGAAATACGCGGTGTGAAGGAACTGGTACAGTCCAACGGAGAAGCGCTCCGAGCCATGCGAGAAGACTTCGGTATGCTTCAGGACCGGCTTGAAGGTCTTTCACTCCGGCAGGACAACATGGCGGGGGTCCTCGACTCGCACGCGGTGCGCTTGGTGAAACTGGACAAGGCTGAGCGTCAGATACAGACTCTTCAAAAAGAGTTAGAGGATAGCAATAATCGAGCCCGTCGCAACAATGTAAGGCTCATTGGAGTACCGGAGGGGGCCGAAGCAGGAGACATAAGAGAATTCCTGGGCAAAACTCTTCCCTCCTTGCTGAAGATCACTTTTCACAGAGAACTGGAAATTGACCGAGCACATCGTGTTCCTACCAACATGGCGCTCAATCGGACGACCCCCCGGCCTATCATCTTTCGATTACTGAGATATCAGCAAGTTGAGCAAATTCTAGATGCTGCCCGGGCGAATCATCATCTGGAGTTTGAAAGTCATAAAGTCTCCTTCTTCCCTGACTTGGCAAAGCCCACAGTTGACCGTCGGAGGAGACTCCTTGCTTTTCGCCCTAGACTTCAACAGCTACAGGCTCGCTTTGGCCTATTGTATCCAGCGAAGCTCAGAGTGACTCTCCATAACCAAACTAGAACATTCGAAGATCCTGATCTACTAGCAACATTTTTAGATTCCAAAGAGGCAGACCAGATGCGCTAATCCAACAACTTGGATCTGTAATCCGCCGGATCTGCCCGCCATTTTGAATGGCCCGACGCGGTGATCACTGCCTGGAACAGAGACTGCCTGGACTTTTCTTTCTGTCTATATATAACTTTCTTGGTCTCCTATCCCTCCATGTTGTGCACCTCGGTTGGATTCGGAACACGCACAGCTATACAGGTTATATATTTCAATTTAGGCCTTCTCTGGGGTTTCTCCCCGCAGACACATGGTCGCCAGTAATTTCAGGGGTTCTGCTTCTTCTCTAATGCACTTCGGTGCTTATTTTTTTATTTGGGGCGCTTCATTGTTTTTCATTAGCTTATTTTCTATCATGTCATGTGTACAGCCATATACCGTTAATATGAGGGACATTGTGAAATTATGTGCGTTATCATGTTCTTTTTCAGAATTTTTAACCTTTCTGAATGGCCTTATGTAAGATCTTATCACTGAACGTAAAAGGCATCAACAGTCCAATCAAACGAAAGAAAATCCTTAGCTATCTTAATCATGAGCATGCTGATTTAGTGTTTCTTCAGGAAACGCATTTAAACTCCGCTGAAACACTGAAACTTAATGCCAAGCCTTACATGGTGGCTGCCTACTCTCCCGCCGTTTCTAAACGGTGTGGGGTAGCCATCTTGGTTAAGAAGTCTTTGCAAGCTACTGTAATGGATACTAGCTCTGATAAGGAGGGTAGATGGGCCCGTGCACACCTTAAGGTTGGAGATAGTGAATTCACGTGTATTTGTATTTATGCTCCGAATGTGGATAACCCTGCTTACTATGCAAGTATTGCGCAGTTGGCTCTCCTTTAGAAGACACCATCACCTTTAATGCTAAAGACTTAACCTCTAAGGTCCGGGCGCTTACTCAACGCTGGACTCCTTTAACACTTACTTGGTGGGGCCGCCTAGAAACCATTAAAATGATGATTGTTCCCAAAGTGAACTACATTTTAGAAATGTTGCCATGTCTCCTACCTCGAAGTACATATAAAGATTTAGAGGGTCTTCTGACTAGATACTTATGGAAAAACAAGACACCTAGGATAGCGAAACATAAGTTACAAGCAGATAAAGAAAATGGTGGTGTCAGATTCCCTGATTTCCTGAAATACCACCACTCTTTTCTTCTCAAACAAGGCGCTCGTTGGCTGGAAGACCTAACACCGAGTAGACCAGTGTGGCTAGATATAGAGGAGGACCTTCGCAAACCAATTCCTCTTACTTATCTCCCTGGTATGACTCTCCCATCAGACTCCCACTATCCACCAATGCTCTTAGACACTTTAGGTGCCTTTAATACCCTTGAGCAATCTCTAGACTCCCGATTTTGTCCGCTGGATAGACTCCCGCTTTGGCACAATGCTCGATTTCAAATACAAAATAAACCGATGGCGTGGAGCTCCTGGTACACTAGGGGCATTTGGATCCCTAACCAGCTGTTCTATGATGGTCGCTGGAAAACTTTTAGCGAATTACAAATTGAATTTGGTCTCCCAGCGAAACACTACTTTCAGTTGGTGCAACTTCAGCATTGTCTTCGGAGTGCTAAGGTGCTCCCGCCATCGGAAACCCATACCCAAGGATTGTCGGAGATTATCCGATCTATCAGGAGCTTATCGGGTGTAGCATCTAACTTTTACAAAACTTTATGTAATACTGTAAATAGAGGCACTCCTACTGCACAGAAATCCTGGGAGCGGGAAATGCATGTAACTTTGACCCCGGAGCAATGGAGCCTAGTCTGGAGCAAGGTGACACGGGTCTCTCGATCCGCCTCACTCACTCAGACACTTTTCTTTCTAGCCCACCGATGTTTCTATACTCCTGACAGGTTAGCCAAGTGGAACGCCACCCAGAGCAATAGATGCTGGACATGCCATGCGGCCATTGGTTCACTCACTCATGTTATGTATGAATGCCCCGCATTACAGTATTACTGGAGTCGGGTCTGGGGTCGTATTCAATCTATTTTGCACTTTCAAGAGCCTCTCTCTTGGAAGATAGTGGGACTCCGCTCAGCTGCGGGGATCCCCTCTCTTCCCAAATCGGCTTACTTCCTTTTAGACTTTATGCTGGGCATAGCTATTTCCCTAATTACGAAATACTGGAAAAATAGCTCCCACCTGAGCCCCAATGAATGGTGGAATCATGTCTGTCTCTACAGTAAATATGAGCAAATACCTCGTATGTTAGCTTCTTCCGCTCAGACCCCCCACCACTTGTCTAAATGGAAGATGCTCAACGACTATGTTCAAACTGCTAAATGCTCTCATCTGACTGTTTAAATCTGTGTAAATCTCTGTCACATGATCATTCTGTATCGCAGATACTATTTTTGTTTGTTTTGATGTACAATTACTGTTGTTTGTAAGCGCTTATATGATGATACTTATCAGCTTAGAGAAGAAGCATAGGGGTGGGGGGTAATTGGGGTTGCTTTTTCCTTATTGTATGTTTGTATTTGTTTCCTTTGGTGTGTTGTTTCTTTTGCTTGTTGTAAAATGAAAATAAAAGTTTAAAAAAAAAAAAAAGAATTTACCCTTCGGCAGGGTATGAGGCAAGGGGCGACTGTCCGCTCTTTTTGTTTAGATATGGAATCCCTAGCACAGAAGGTGAGTGGGGTTAGGGGGAGGAAGCCTCATTATAAAATCTCTCTGTTTGCTAATAAAGTTTTATTTACCTTGACTGAGCCGGCCAGATCTTTAGAAGGAATCATATCAGAGTGGCAGGTCTATGGGGCAGTCTGAGATTTTAAACATCAGTATAAAGGGGAAAGAATACAGTTATTTGAAGAGCCAGTATCCATTTCAGGGAGCAGAGAAGCAGATCTAGTACCTAGGAGTTAATTTGGCAGCAGGCATGCAACAACTGTTTGCAATAACTTATCATTCCCCATTGGATAGAATGACAAAGTAATTAGATCAATGATGCAAGCTAAACATCTCTTGGTTTGGGAGGATGGTGGGGGTCAAAATGATGGTGTTCCCGCAATTTTGTATTTATTTACAACCTTATTTCTTGAGGTACCCAAGATCTTCTTTAGGAAGCTGAACTGGAAGATGTTTGGTTTTATTTGGAAAAAGGAAAACCCCAAGAGTGGCTAGAAAGCTTCTTTATCATCCAAAAAGGAAGGAGTGTTGGCACTGCTGAACTGTAAACTATACTATGAGGCCACTCAATTGAAAGTCATGTTGGACGGTATTGGGGAGCAGGGGGAGGGTGGGGACTGAAGAGAAATTATAGTGCAGTTAGAGCAACTGGGGGGGAGGTGGCTGGTGAAAACTGGATTTTCATGGGGCAAGTTGCAAGTTGGTAAATCTGTTCATTGCATTGACATTGAGGATTTGTGATAAATGGAAGAAAAGAGGGGTGTAAGGGAGGGGATTATCCCAGTTTACTCCACTGAGCTATAATCTGGAGTTCCTCTCAGGGTTATCTGATAGTGTTTATGTGAAGTGGGAGAGACAGGGGTTAAAATGTGTTAGACAGTTTGTGGACGATGGGGTGTGTGTAAGTTCTAGGAGTTGCACAACCAGTATCTTTTGAGTGACAGAGTTTTTCCAATATCAACATGTCTGTCATTATATTGGGGAGAAAGTACGAAAGATACTACAGAGTTTTATAATTTATTGAGGGGGAGAGACCTAAGGAAAATCAAAGTGATTGCAAAATTGAGAAGAGAATATAGGGAGAGATTTGGGTGAGAAACAATGGAGTAAGATTTCTCCATGGACAAGCAGGATTGCGTCAGCCACACCTGGTGACGTCCTCCAGGCGGCGCCACAGGTACGGAAGTGCTCTCCAGAGCTCAGAAAGACCTTTCTGAGCATGTACAGGTAGACCCCATCTCACCAGCCCGCCCCCTGTCTGGCCAGTCTTTTTTCTTCTGCCTTGCCAGCAAGACGGATCTGCTCTCCAGCTAAACTTAACTTCTAAACAACAAGATACTTCTAACAACAAGATACTTCAATCAATATGCCCAAACCGGGATTTAAAAAATGCACCTACTGCAAGAGGAAAATGAACAGCACCGACACACACAATCTGTGTGTCCAGTGCTTGGGAGTCGGCCACAGGATCGAGGACTGCCTCCATTGTGCACGGATGTCTCCACGGGCCAGAAAGCACAGAGGACATAAGCTAAAGGAATTCTTGGCAGCTTCTTCTGCCTCACTACAGGCTCCACCGACATCTGAACTGGCTCCCCAAGCAGCTTCTACCCCGGCACGGGATGTACCCGACAGGGCCTCCATCCCCGGCCGCGAGGCTGCTGATCCACCGGCTCCTGCCGAGCCCGCCGCATCAGCTCTCTGCCTTCCTCCTCTGGCTCCTCCTGCAACACCTGGTGCCTCCGATCGCGTGCCCACGACCTCAGACGCTTCCAGCTCCCGTGGTCGGGCTCAGCATGGCGAACTCTCCCCTCAACATGGTGCCTCCAACATGGCTCCTGCCTCCGCCCACCCTTCACTGATTGGTTCACTATGGAGCAGCCCAGGAATAACGTGTCATCGTGCGGTCAGCCGCGATGACGTGCATCTTCAGCGACACAGCACCATCACAGGAACCTCCCCCTCCTTCGGCGCAGAACAGCTGTGTCTCAGCGCGGCTCTATGCAGCGCCGATCGAGCCCGTTCACAGCGCAGTCCTCCCTCCAGCTGAAGCAGCAGCAACGGAAGCAGCAGGCAGAGAAGCAGCAGCCAAAATCATCGGGACCGCGGGGAGACAAGGAGGCACAACCCAAGACACAAAGGTAAACGCCGACCCAACCATGCCCCCACCGAGGAAACAAGAGGAGGGACCGTTCCAGCCGCAATCGCCAAACGGATTCCTCCTCCTCCAGCCCCTGCCACCTCTCCAATCACAAGAGGTGCAGGGAAAGGTGCCGGACAATCTCCTCTAGCTCCAGTCTCAGCTCCAAACATAAAAGGCACAGAGAGAGGAGCAGAACAAACTCGAGGCACAGGGAGAGAAGCAGGACAAACTCTTCTGCCATCCTTAGCCTTCTGATGCGCCTGGTGGACCAGGCAGCCCCTCCACCCACCGCGGCTAGGCTTGACACAGCAAATTCCTCACCTGTGCACCTCAGCCAAAACCTCTTGGGGCATAAGACTTCAGTGCACAGAGGACATAGCCTCTCGGGGTGCAAAACCCATGGGGGCTCACGCTCCGCCTCCCTATCTCCCCAGTCTCACTCCCCGGACAGTACGGCGGACAGACACGAGATTGAGGCAGTCATAGGCTCCGCTTCAACAGCCCTACCACCCACTGAGGAAGGCCCCTCCCTGGGCACAGAGAGCCAGCCTCCCCCCACCGAAGATCTCACCTATCCAAAATTTACCCGGAAGGTGGCGGCCACGTTGGCCCTGGGTGGCCTGGATGCTTCTGGCCAGCCCAAGCCTTAGGTTCTTAAATATCTCAACTCTCCGAAACCCTCCTTCGCTCTTCCCATTCACCAGGAACTAAGGGACAACCTACTACTGCTTTGGCAAACCCCTGCCTCTGGCCGCCCCTTCTCAAGGAGACTCGACACCAAGTATCAAGTCCAGCCCCTCCATGGATTCACGAAAACGCAGCTGCCACACCAATCTATCGTGGTTTCATCTGCACTAAAAAGATTTAAATCATCACGTATGCACTCTAACAATCCCCCCGGCAGGGACCACAAATTCCTGGATGACATTGGCAAGAAAGTCTTTCAAGGAGCAATGCTCAATGCCAGGATTGTGGCTCATCAATTTCAACATATCCTCTTCCAGGATGCTCTCATGGCCGGGGTCAAGAGCGCCATCTCATCCCTCCCCAAGGAGACGCAAGCATCCATATCTGCTACCATCACGGATATAGCCGAGTGCAGCAAGCAACTGGCTAGCATGGCTTTCGACTCCTTCGATACATCCATCAGGACTGCGGGGACAGCCATAGCCGCCAGAAGATAGGCATGGCTAAGGGCTTTGGGCCTGCGAGGCGATACACACGACAGGATCGCCGATGCCCCCTGCTCCGGGGAATCCCTGTTTGGCAACAAAGTGACAGCCACAGTGAATGATATGAAGGATCACTGCACCACCCTTCAAACCCTAGCAGAGGATGACCTAGAATGCTGCAACAGCAGCAGCTATCAGAGGACCAGCTACCAACGTAAGCCCTACTACCCCACCAACAAAAAGTATGCATCATATAACTCACAGCAAAAGTGGCAAGGGCCCAGGTACAAATATGATACCTACCAAGGCCCCTCACACCAACGACAGAGCCAAAGGGAGCGCAAACAAAAGAAACCCAACAACAACCAAGGGGCCAAAGCTGGACCTTCCTTTTGACAGCAAACTGAGGGCGTACTCCCCCATCGGGGGTCACCTGACGAAGTTCAGAGGGAAATGGGAATCCATCACCTCTGACAGATGGGTTCTGCAGATAATCAAAAAAGGATACCACCTACGCTTTCTTATGCCGTCCCTACAACGCACCACACCTGTCAGCGACACACCTACCCACCTGCATATGCTCATGGCACGAGAAATCCTCCACCTGCTACTCTCTCAAGCCATAGAAGTGCCTCACAATGAGATAAATTCTGGCTTCTACTCCAGGTACTTCCTCATCCCCAAAATCTCAGTCGGGGTTCGCCCCATCCTAGACCTGCGCAAACTCAACAAATTCATCACCAAGGAGAAGTTCAGGATGTACTCCCTCAACTCCATCCTGCCCCTTATACAACACAACTGGATGGCGCAACTGGATGGCATCTCTGGATCTCCAGGAAGAGTATACCCATGTTCCCATCCACACATCCTACAGGAAATACCTGCGATTCCACGTCCTGGGACAGCACTTCCAATACAGAGTGCTCCCCTTTGGTCTCTCCCCGGCCCCATGAGTCTTCACAAAGTGCGTGGCCATAGCAGCAGCGCACCTCCGCAGACAAGGAATCAGCGTCTTTCCCTATCTGGACGACTGGCTCCTTACAGCACCCTCCACCCCAAAGCTTCAGACATGCTGCATTGCACGATGTCGCTACTATCCTCCCTGGGGTTCGTCATCAACCTACAAAAATCACAATTAAGCCCCTCTCAGTGCCTGGAATTCATAGGGGCGTTGATCGACACACGTTCCTCAAGAGCGTACCTCCCGGTACGCAGAGTGACTACCATAGTTTCCCTGGCTCAGGCAATGTCCACGAGGGAGCAGACGTCCGCTCATGCCCTTCTGCACCTCCTGGGCCATATGGCGGTGACAACATCTGTCCTCTCTCTGGCAAGGATGCACATGCGCCATCTCCAGTGGCACCTTCGACACCACAGGAACCAACGCTTCCAGTCACTTTCCAAATGTGTTCCTGTCCCCCTCCGCATTAGAAAACAGTTCCAGTGGTGGATCTCACCAACGAACCTCTCAGAGGGCAAAGACCTCCGCCAGCACCAGCATCAGGCGGTACTCACCACGGACGCCTCCAACATGGGGTGGGGAGTGCACCTTCTTCGGCTCAACACGCAAAGGGTGTGGTCTGTGCAGGAGAGAAAGTTTGACATCAACCTCCTTGAACTACACGCAATCAGGTACGCCCTACGCACATTCCTACCACAGCTGTATGGGACCTCCATCCTAATCCAGACAGACAATCAGGTGATGATGTTCTACATAAACAAACAAGGAGGGACAGGGTCACACTCACTCTGCAGGGAAGCGCTGGCTATCTGGTCCCTAGTGCTCAAGAAACAAACTGCGAGCATCCTACTTCCCAGGGGACCAGAACACCCTGGCAGATCGGTTGAGCAGGCAACTGCAGCCCCACGAATAGACCCTACTTCCTGAGGTCACCAACAACATCTTCAGGCGATGGGGCACGCCTCAAGTCGACCTGTTTGCCACAGAACAGAATGCCAAATGCCCCCTCTTCTGCTCCAAGCGCCCATCCGTTCGAAGGATAGCAGCGGATGCATTCGAAGTGTGCTGGGGGGAGTGGTCTCTGCTGAATGCCTTTCTGCCCTTTCCCCTGATCTCAGCGACCCTTCAGAAGGTCATTCAGGACAAAGCAAACATCATCATCATAGTACCCCGCTGGCCCCGCCAGATGTGGTTCGTCCTCCTTCTGCGCTTAGCCAGCGACCCTCCAATACAGCTCCCGCAACGTCCGGATCTGATCACCTAGAACGAGGGCACGACGCAGCACTCCAACCTTGGAGCTCTCGCTCTTACAGCCTGGAGGTTGAGAGGCTGAACCTCTCAACGTTGTCGCCTGTGGTGCAGGACGTGGTCCTGGCAGCCAGGAAACTGTCAACAAGAAAGTCATATGGCCTCAAATGGAAGAGGTTCACCATCTGGTGCGCACTTCACTGCCTGGACTCGACCACTTGCCCGGTGCCCAGCATCCTACAGTACCTCACGTCACTCTCTGAGCTCGGACTCAAGACCCAGTCAGTCAAGGTACACCTCGCTGCCATCACCGCGCACCATGACCCAGCAGACAAGTCCTCTAACAACTCTATATCAATGCTTCCTCTGGTCTCCAGGTTCATGAAAGGCCTCTCCAACCTGAAGCCATCAGTTAAGCCTCCTGTACCATCATGGGACCTTAACCTTGTTCTCCAGCGGCTCGCAGAAGCCCCCTTCGAGCCACTCCAGACAGCAGACCTCAAGTTCATGTCCTGGAAAGCTCTCTTCCTCATAGCCATAACATCTGCACGAAGGATCAGTGAACTACAAGTGCTCGTGGCCCATCCGCCATATACTCAGCTCTACCATGACCGCGCCTCGCTGCGCACTCACCCCAGGTTCATACCCAAGGTGTCATCCGCTTTTCACATCAATCAGACTATTGAACTCCCTTCCTTCTTCCCTGAGTCGCACTCCTCAGTGGAAGAGGAACGGCTACACACCCTGGACTGCGTATGAGCTCTTCGCATCTACCTCCGCAGGACAGAAACAATCCGCAAGGGTGAGCAACTGTTTGTGTCCTTTGGCCCGAACAAGCCAGGCAGGCCTGTCACAAAAAGGACACTCTCCCACTGGGTCTCTGCCTGCATTGCCTTCTGCCTCGAACCAACTGGTACCCAAGAAACACCCACAGTGGGCCCGCACCGGCTCAGAGCGATGGCCACCTCCTTGGCGAAACTACGCTTGGTTGCCTTGGCGGACATCTACAAGGCAGCAACATGGTCTCCACCACACACCTTTCAGAAACACTATTGCCTTGATCTCAGGCCACATCCAGACGGCGCCTTTGGCAGAGCGGTGCTGACCGCGGCTCTGGACGGCGCCAATGCTGCGCCCCCTCACGCCTCGTGACGGAACGTCTACAGCTGTTGACATTGCTCTGAGTGCCCTGTTATTGCACAATGTTTGCTCCCTGTTTTGCACAATCTCATGTAGCCCTGCGTGATGCACTACTATGTTGTTACATGTGTTGAACACTTGCACTATATGTACGTTGTTTCATTATGCACTGTTCTTGACTACGCACTGTTGGCATAGTTATGCACCTTGCTCTATTGGAATAAAGATCACAATCATTCCAGTGAACCTTGTCTCCTGGTGAATTCTAACTCCCACGCCTCCCAGGCCTCCGTCTCCACCCCAGCGCGCGCTCTGCATAGCTAGGGAGGCACCAGGTGTGGCTGACGCAATCCTGCTTGTCCATGGAGAAGATGAGGTTACTTACCTGTAACAGGAGTTCTCCGTGGAAAACAGGATAAGTCAGCCACACTATCCCACCCGCCTCCCCTGGAGAAGATCGGCCTGCAGCCAGCACACGCCCCAGCCTGGAGGATCAGAGCTGGGAAAACACTGGCCAGGCAGGGGGCGGGCCGGTGAGGTGAGGTCTACCTGTATATGCTCAGAAAGGTCTTTCTGAGCTCTGGAGAGCACTTCCGTACCTGTGGCACCACCCGGAGGACGTCACCAGGTGTGGTTGACTCATCCTGTTGTCCACGGAGAACTCCTGTTACTGGTAAGTAACCTCGTCTTTTGAGAGACTATGTTGGATAGGAGTGGCGAGCAATATGATAGAAAACGGGGGAAAAATTCCATACCAGTGGTATTGCATACCCATGAGATTAGTTAGAATCCTTGGGCAGGAAAATGGAAAATGTTGGCATACTGTGGACATGATGGAACCTTCATGAACATTTGGTGGACATGCCCAAAAATTGAGCAATTCTGGATGAATTTCTTTGTGCTATGATTCAAGGTGGCCTTGCTGAATGGGAAGCCAGCCATTATAAAAGGAGGGAAAGTTAAATGGATGGTTATGGTGGTTATTGCAATCTATTTAGTCATTGCACAAGCCTGCAAGCAACCAGCGGCTCCTGGGTGGGGGTATTCAAAATGGCATGGGACAGACACAGTGGATCCCTTTACAGCAACAGGATAAAATCAAAATAAACTGAACCATCTAATTTCTCAACAAATAGAGGTGTCCTGCATGGAGTGGTGGGTTCACCCCTAAACAGGGACGTGGGGAGGGGTGGCCTGCATGGAGCGGCAGGTGCACCTACGCTTGCCATCGTGCTGGGCAGACTAGATGGACCATGCTGGTCTTTATCTGCCGTCTGTTACTATGTTACTATATTTCTGTTAAGGTTACATTATGTTTACTTAATGGGAAAGTTAATGGCATTAAAGTGGGATAAACTGGAGAATGTTCAGAAAGTTTGGGAAGCTTATAGTCAGTGGGTTGAAGAGAATCATATTGGTTGAAGGATATAAAATGCAGAAAGATCTGTATGAGCTGGTCTTCTCCTGCTTGACACACTTGGGGAGTTCAGGGGAATACGAGGATTTGAGAAGGTGGGGTATGGAGTGGGATTGGGAGGGGAAGGGACAGATGTGGGTATAGGGATGTACGACTGAGGTTCTGGGCTTTGTATTGTATTTGGTGAGAATGATGGTTGGAATTGTTATGCTTGATGGAAAATTATTAACACTTTGAAACTTTAAAAAAAGAAGAAAATCAAGCCAGAGAGACCAAAGATTGAAAACTGTTTTAATATCTGCTGGAGAAAATAAATCAAGTAGAAAGTAGTTCCCTTGGTGGGGGGGGGGGGGGGGGAGAAGTGATGACAGTAGAGAAAAAGTCTGCTACAGGTGAGTAACTATGTTTTTTGTCAACCATTGGTTATAGGTTATAGATCATAGACAGATATAAAGCTATATGTATTGGTATGAATTGCCTGGTCATATGGCTATTAAGAGGAAGTGGTGCTAGTACATGTTTTGATGGTAGGTTGTTCCATTCTAGGCACTAGTTATTGTATTTCTATAAAATTTGGCATACAAGTGGTGATTTGTATGTGAGGCTTCATCTCTGCCCCTTTTCAGATCCACGCTAAAAGCTCACCTCCTCTTTGAGGCTGCTTTTGGATCCTGATCCACTTAATCTCTTTGTGTCTCCTTACCTTTCCCTAGTTTTCAGCTGTTCTATTGTCTGTCTTGCCTAGATTATAAGCTCTGATGAGCAGGGACCTTCTTTTTACATGTTTCTGTGCAGTGTTGCGTATACCCTGTAGCGCTATATAAATGATCAATAGTAGAAGTAGTAGTAGTCCCCCGTACCTGCCTCCACTTCCCCTCTTCCTTTTGTTTTAGCCTCCCCAAACAAGTGAATCACCAGTTGCCTATGAGGTGATCAACTGGAAACTTCAAAGGCACAAACCTTCTGCAAATGACAAAAGATTTATATGTTTTGAAGAGAAATCCTGATGGATATTTTCTTAAATTTTAAACCAAAAGATGAATATTAAAAATGAGCAGGTTAGTTTGGGAGCCTTCCAGTCTGTAAGACTAACATCAAGCTTTGGCTCGCGTCAACAAGCTTCATCAGAGTGTCTATACCCGCAGGGAGGAAGTGGGACAGGCAGCAAGGAACAGGCAGTCACAGCTGATGAAGAAGAAGGACTGTTTGGTAAGGGATGGGAGTGCTGCTGCGTTGGAAGCTCTTCGAGCACCTGAAGACTCTAGCATCAGGAGACAGTAGAGTTAGCATGGTTTTCTTGACAATCTGATTCTGTCTTGGAATTAGACTCTTGCACACAGGGAATCAGAATTAGAAGCACAAGCACACAGTGGATAAAACCAGGACTGGATACTGTGTCCTAAAAATAGAGTGGAGGTAGTTGCTAACCCAAGTGATGCCAGGATGCGATCTAAGGGTGCATTGGCTCCATGCTACGAAAAAACAATAGTTAACGGCCACTACATTGTTAGAACTAAACCGGCGGAAAAGCAGATTAAAGAGTAATTCCTGGCACTGTTCTTTACCCGTGTATGTAAGAAAAAGCTTCACCTAAGCTTCACCTAAGTGGAGTGTAAGGATGTTTCTCTTACTTGCCAAAAATGTGTAAAAACAACCAAAGGGTGTAATAACTGGTTTCCAAAAATATCTGTTTATATAAATCAGGGAATCTCATTATCATTTTGACTTTAATGAGAATACATCCAGATTTCAATGCTAGAAAGGATTCATCTTTCAAAGGTTAAAATGTTGCTGAAATTTTTTGATACCTCCAGAAGACAAAAAAAATAAAAACTAAAAAAGAGAGAGAAAGAGGCAGAGTGCCTGAACCTTAGCTGTATCGTTAGATACTCAGAATTCCCTCTTATTTATTTAACATGTTTTCTATGCCACTTTTCTAATTGTCAAAGTGATTAACGAAGAACGTAACTGAACATGTTCCAAGGAACAGTATACAAAAAAAACAAAGAACAGGGAATGTGAACGTGTTCGGTCATGAGGAATAATGGAACTGTACATGGACAAAATACAACATTATGGCTGGGGAAAGGGTGGTTACTCAAATTATTTGCAGGCTTACGGTATTGGGTATAAAAACTATGGGCAGGTTTACATGTTGGGTCAAGGGAATGGGAGGCTGACTCTTATTTCCTGAGGACAATATTTGTTGTCTTGATTTATTCTTTTTCTCCGTAGCTTGATTTCTGGCTGCACCCCTCAAACCCTATGATCCCAGTTGATGTGCATGTTCCCTTCACCAGTCTCCAGGCCGTGAAAGTTTATCTGGAGTCACAAGGCATTAAGTATTTCATCATGATCGAAGACATGCAGGTAGATAAAAACTCATTGATTTTAAAGTATCTTTTGGAGATTTTCTGCCCAGCTTCTGTGAATCCATGAAATGTTTAGTGTGCATGGAGTACAGGACTTTAGATTAACAAGAAGTTTAAAAACATTTGGGTCAATATTTGTTCACTGGAAGCCAGTGAATCTGTAACTTCTCTATCTGGGCTTTTAAAAAACGTATACAGATAGGGAGCTATTCCAAGGCATTAAGGCGGTTTGCAGATCTGTGCCTAAATGATGCTCAGTGGGATATTCAGCAACTGAATATCTCTGAGTGAACTAAATAGCTGTCCTAACTTTAGCCACTTTTGCAATCCCTCCAATGGCTGAATATCATTGCTGACCAGATATGACCCAGCATTGAATATCCAATTTTAAGTTTCAGCGGTGATAGCTAGTCGCTGTAGCCGCATTAGCCACTGTTGCTGAATACCCACCCCATAGGATTTTGCCAAAAATCGGACTCAGTGTCTTGATACTATCTGTGTAATAAGGAGTCGAGTTTGTGAAGGAGTGAAGGCAGGCTGAAAAATTTTTATTTATTTATTTAGACAGTTTTGTATACCGCCTTATCCTTCAATCAAAGCGGTCACAACACAAGTGGGGGATACATTTAACACGTGGGGATATGAGACACATACACTAATACTTACAGGGAACATGGGCAATGGAGGGTTAAGTGGCTTGCCCAAGACCACAAGGAGCATCTGTGGGACTAGAAACCCCAGTCCTTCCGGCCCAAGGTTGCTGTCCTCTAGTGGGATTTGAACCCCCGACCTTCCGGCCTGAAGTACCTTGCCCCAACCACTAGGCTACTCCTCCCGATATCCAGATAGTGGTGATATTTAGCTGCTGTCTGGATAACCAGTGTTTAAATCAATGCGGTCACTGCACTGGTGGAAAATCTTCTCCATGTTCCACTTAGGATCTCTCATGGATTCAAATGTCTTTTCCAGGCTACACTAGATGAAGAGAGAGCTGCGATGGAATTCAACCGAAAGCTGGAACGCAGTTCCAAGAGTTTCAACTTGGCCACATATCACACATTGGATGAGGTAAGTATCTCTGAGCTATGTGTATCATCACTTCCAACAGGAGCATTGGAATGGGGTGGGCAACGTGGGCCCTGGCCCCACCAAAATTTTGCCCACAGAGAACTGCGATCGCGGCAGACTCCTTCTGTCTGCCCACAGAAGATTGGATCCCTACGGGCAGGGTGGAAGGCCACTGTGATTGCTACAAAGATTCCTTGTATCTGCCCATGGGCAGATAAGAGTCTTTGCCTTGATCACGGTAGCCTTCCCCTCCTGCCCGCGGGGATCCAATCTTCCATGGGCAGATAGGAGTTCGCACTATTGCAGCTGTTCCCTTTTCTTCTGCCTGCGGGAGATGGCATCCCCCGAGCAGAACAGGAAGGGAAGGCTACGGGTGCTAGGAGGCGGGGTTAGGGCAGAGCTGGGGCAGAGTCAAGGCAGTTTGCCCCCCCCCCCAATCTGAAGCATTCCATGGCCCCTGACTTCCAACATATGGTCTCTGACCAGATCATCTTCCCAAAATTTTAAGATACCTTTTCTCATTCCACCTAGTGGCTTTCACTTTGTAATGTAGCCTCCAGTAGAAAGCCCTCCATTTGGCTGGTAGGATGAGCTGCTGCCTATAGACAAGACGTTTGCTGGGGGATATCTTGTTCTTTTTATCTAGCCCATTCCCATTCCTCCTGTTTCTTTACACTTCAGTCTCAGTTGGAACAAGGGCTGGGATCTGGTGTCATGAGTCTTCATTTCCAACTACCAAGGGATTTTCTCCCTAATTTATATCCCTCCCAAACATACTTAATTTGGTCATTGCAGTGATGGTCCTGGGCTGGGGCAATCATGGGTTCTGAATCTGGCCACTAGATGTCAACCACAAGCAATGACCATAACTCCCTCCCCTCCCCCCCCCCCAAGCACCCCCAGCCCCAGTCAATCTGTGTTGTAGACCCAACTTGGGGACTTAATCCAAGACCTTCTGCATGGGAATGCACTGCCGTTGCCACTTGAGCCATAGGCCTTCTAGTTCCAATACCAATTTTGACAATTATCCTCACAACTAGTCATGGCATGAAGCCAAGGAGGAAGACTGGTACAAAAAAAGAGTCAAGACTGTAAAAAAGGATAACGTATAAGGTTTTAATTGCTTTTTTCTGGGGAGAATGGAAGCTGTTATGAACTTTGCAAACCTTACATTACAAAGAACTTGGGCTGATTTGTTGCCAAGTGGGAGTCTAGACCAGGACTTCTGTTCTCTGGGGTGGCGGGGGCTGACAGTGCTGCAGATGCACAGGGCCTAGGGGAGTCCCACTTAGTGCATAATGGCAACACCTAGTGGGCCAGTCCTGGGGTCTACGTTATCTGTAGTCTGGAGGAGCTGTGGTTCGTGGCACCTAGCTAAAGACTATAACTGTGACAGCTGTACGGAGTTGGAAAGGAACGTTAAAAAAAAGGGAAAACCCAAAGTTCACAGCACTAGATCTAAGCTTGGGTCCAATTGAGCTGGAAACCTGAAGGAGCTGGAGCCTCAGGGGAAAACAGCTGAGCCTAAATATAGAAGAAATATCAGGTGATTGGTTTATTCAGCAATGCACAAGACTGTCACCTTCTCAAGGACATCTGCCAACTACACAGACCACGGCTTATTATTCAAAAACTTTGAGCCTGATTTGCAAAAAGTTTTTTTTTTTTCCATTTTGTGATTGATGTTGTGCATTTGAAATAAGATTACACTACACCATGCCTGCTTGAGCATTATTTTTTATTTTGCTTGCAAGAGAAGAAACAAACAGCGTACAAAGGAATGCTTTCTCTACAGTTCCCTTGCTGCAGCTCTGACTTATATTCCAAGGCTTACAGATGATTTGCACAACATTTGCCAACCTTCAGTTATAACACCCTATCTTATCAGCATGTGAGTTCCTGCAGACAGTTCCTGGAGCCACAGTCATGCTGCATGTTTCACTAGGTTCATTAATTAGTCTGAAGCCCTACAAGCCAGGAGTCTGTTATTTCTTAGGCTATTTTAGCTTTTCAGTCTCTAGTTAACCATTTCTTTCCACAATGTTATAACAGGATGACCACGTGAGAATCCCAAAAAGGCACTTATTTTATAATGGCAAAGTAGGTGTCTATGTATCTCACAGATCCAGACCCAATAGCTCATAAATGCCAACACGCACATTACATCTGCTCAGAAGCGGTAAAACATTTATAAAATTACCCTCCACCTGCTCTATATAGAGGCTGCTATGGTTAAAAACTGAGATCAGTCTTTTGAGTTCTACCTTCTTGACCCTTGTGCAGTACTCAGCCATACCTGACTTGTTGACCATGTACAACTCAGGACACAGAATTTCAGAGGACTGCTTCTAGTCATCTTAGGGCAACAGCAACCCCCTTTTGCTCCTGCCCTACCACTTCTATTTCTCAAGATGGCACACCATCTTGAGAAATAGAAGCGGCAGGGCAGGAGTGAAGGGGGTTCACTCCAGCCCAAATGGTAAGAGGGAGTCTGCAGGTAGGTGGAAATCAGAGGGAGCGACTTTTTAAAAACAACTTAAGTAGTGGCAGTAGCGGTTTGGAGAAGAGAGAGGCCATTGGTGCCACAAAAATAATGGCAGCCAAAACGAAAGTGAGAACAAACAACATTTTGTTCATTTTTTTTCTTTTGCTTCATTTTGTAAATGAAACAAAATGAAATAGCAAAAGTCTTTGACAGTCTGTATTTCATTGCAAAGAATATCACGTCCCTACATTGTTCCAGTCATGCAACAGCATTTGCATTTTGATTCTATTGGCCATTAAAGTCAACTTTAAGGAACGTGCCTGCCACTATTGAAAAATCATCCGCATAACACACCCGCTTCTTATTCCTCATTTTCGCTTGTTCTGTCCGCATGCAGATTTATACACAGTTGGACACCCTGGTCAGTGGATACCGTAGCCTGATCAGTAAGCAGCAGATTGGAACTTCGTATGAGGGACGACCCATGTATGTGCTGAAGGTAGGCTTCCTTTCGACAGTAAGGGCTTTGGATGTTCTGGCAGGCCGTCCCAACACACCTCTTCTCATATGATACAATTTATCATGACGCAATCTCTAACAGTTTCAGCCTTTTCCACCGGAGGAGAAGGAACCCCAGTGAAACTCAGAAGCAGAAAAAGGTTAAAGAGTTCTCTAGCAGCTTTGGCCTGTTAAACGTAACATCAGAACCGAAGAACACTGAAAGCACCATAACCTTCATTTCTGTGCACCAAAAGGTTCTTATCTATCAATATCTACAATGTCTCCCAAATAGTTTTGTTTCTTTTGCTTGTAAAACATAGCCATGGACTAGAGCTGTTGTTACCATAAAATAAGTTCAGTACTATAATTTGCTACATGTGTGGAGACCTCTGGGGTTCCCTGGTGTCTATTAGCAACCTCTATATGAGGAATTTTCCAGATATGGGAGTGTCTGGAGCCAGTGAAATAAGAGTGAGTGATCCTATAGGTCTTGGCCTCCCAGCTATTGGTGGCCCCAGTCCCAAGAACATATTTTTAGACTGGTGCGTCCCAGGATGCAGCAAGCAGGTGGGGTTCGGTCTGCCAATTAAGGCAATTTTTGCCTTATTTGGCAGACTGAGCCTGTGTTATGCATACAGGGAGGCACTGTGGAGGCTCAAGCACTACAATTTACAAAATGGCAACTTTGGAGGCAGGAGCGTGTAGGCAGTGCTTCTGCCTCCCATCATTTGAGGTACTGGGAGGGTGAGAGGGGGTCCATTGCAGGGCATGGGGAGTACGAGGGGGCCTGCCTTAAACCCTATTTTTATTGCAGAGTCAGATGTGGGGGTCCAATGGCCATTAGGGCCACCAATGTTTATTTTTTGGGGGATTATGAGGTGGAGGGCAGCAGCCACTAGTGCATTAATGATTTTTGTATCAATCTGGAGGGGTTCAGGGGGCGCTAGTCTTTGTTGGGGGGTCAAGAATAGGGGCAGGATTTAGTGACCAATTGGGCCACTTATAGTGGATTAGGGGTCTGAGACGGCCGCACTTCACCTCAGATGATCCTTTTGCTCCTGACCCCATCTTTATGCCAGCCCTGAGTCGGCATAAAGATCCAGCGTAAAGAGAACGGTAAAAACACTGCACTAAGTTTCAGCAGTTTTTTTTTTCATCAGGAGCAATTAAACATCCATTCCTTTGCATGCAGTTAACATGCCCAACACGCAATGCTTTAGCGCCATGGTTTTACTTGGGATTTTCCTGTGCTGGCATGCTTTCTGCATTGGGCAGGACGACTAGCACAGGAAAATCTCTAGCCAAACACTGTGCTGGAGCATAACACAGCTTGCTGCATCGCTCTGTGGGAGCAGAGTTGGGATACACAGAAACAACGCTGACATACAAGCTGAAGCTGGGATAGAAAAGGCTTTATCAGCTGTATAGTGTGTGCTGGAGGGGAGGAGAAGAGTGAATACTGTAAAAGTTCTCAATGTCATGCTGTTGGTCGCTGGATACTATGATGTTGATAAGGTATGCAATGTTAATGCGCTACATTATGAGGCTGATGCAGTTACCTTGCGTTACAGCTGTGCACTAAAGGGCAACATACGGTTTCCTAACACAAGCCTAATGTCGATAGTTCCCCAATGGATCTCCACTGGCAGCGGCTGTATCGGCATCATATGATGGAATGTTCTTCTGCACACAGCAGTTTTGCAATATGATTATTTATGCATATAATAACATTCCATCATATGTGCAGATGATATGTGCAAGCAACTCTGAAGCACCATACACAGTTCAGCATTTCGGAGGCATTTGTACATAACGTTCACTTCTATGACGGAATGCTGTTCTGCACATAACTAATAATTTCAGTTAATTTATTTACATTGCTTATATTCCGCTTTTACTATCAACAGACCTACAAAGCGGAGTACAAAAGTAATAATAATAATAAAACAATTCAAATTAATTACAGTTAAAAAATTTCCTCCATAACCACGTCTTTAGAGCTTTATGAAAAAGGACAAAGTCCACAAGATGCCTAATCTCAGAAGGTAAATCATTCCATAATTTTGGTGCTGCACCGCAAAAACATCTATCGCTAACCCTCTTCTGTCAAAAAGAGGAGGCAGTGGAACACAAAGACTTTACTGAGGAAGAAAGCATCAACCTATTTGATAAGTCAGGCCTATTTTATGAATAGCTTTAAAAGCCAAACATAAGACCTTGAACAAAATTCGTACTTCTATTGGTAACCAATGAAGGTTTAACAATAAAGGGGTAACTTTCTCCCTATAACTACTATGTGTAATCAACTTAGCAGAAATGTTTTGGATCTGTTGCAATTTAAGTAATAACTGTTTAGACATTCCGAAAAATACAGAGTTACAGTAGTCCAAATGTCTCAGGCTTATTAACTGAACCACCATCCAGAAGTCTTGTGGTCTTAACATTGATCTCATTTGCCTCACCAACTTCAATTTATACCATGTCTTATTTTGTACGTGTTATACATATGATTCAAGAGTCAAATTAGAATCTATGATAACTCCCACACTATGAACCTCAGAAGATATAACAACTTTCTGTCCCAGCAACTGAACAACTTAAGTATCATCTGCAATCTTAGCCTTCCCCATCCATAGAATTTCAGTTTTTCCTAAATTCAACTTAAATGTATTTTCCTGTAACCAGTCCCTCAGAACACACAAACCACGTCCCAATCAATCCAAAAGATCTTGAAAACATTTCTTCATTGGACTAAAATAAATGTTAAACAATAACGGGGATAATGGAGGCCTCTATGGCGCACTGTCGTACAGGAAAAAACCTTTGAAACTTTTCCATTAAACTTCACTTTAAAAGATCTATTTGTTAAAAAGGAGTCACACCATTTTAAAGCTAAGTCATCCACGTCCAGCGAACGCAGCCTAGCCGGAAGTAAATTATCTGAAATTGTGTCAAAGGTTGAGGATAACCACAACTTCTGGAATCCTTCCATCTCTGCATCTCATCCAGTAAGACCACTATCACTGTTTCAGTACTGAAAGCGGCCCTAAGTCCCGATTGACGTTTATCTAACCCTCCAAACTCTTTCATATACACCTGCAATTGGGAGATCACAATAGATTCCAAAATCTTAGCAATACAAGGCAAGCGAGACACCGGCCTATAACTGTTTATATCATCTATTGCCAAAGAAGTTTTTTTTTTAAAACCAGACTGATTAGGGCCTGTTTCAACACCGAAGGAAAAACACCCTCCTGAAAAGATTGAACTATCATTGATCGTAATATAAAAACAGTTCTCCCAAAGGGAATGCAAAAACTGTGCAGGACAAAGATCAACAGACTAATTCCACCATAAAATGACTAATTTAACTTCTGCAAATAATCATCAGATAGAACAAAAATATGCGATAAGTTCGTATCCTTCAAAATAGTAATATTCTCTTCTTCCAAAACCTTTACTTTCCGAAAGTCTGTTTTGAATAGTCTCAATTTTATCCATAATAAATCAAGCTAAATCTTCATTATTTAATTTTGACTGTATTTTATCTTGTGTATTCCCTCTTGATAGTTCTCTAACACTGGAGAATAGTTCCCTACTTGCATCTTTTAAATCCAAAGTTCTATTAGTAAAATAATCTCTCTTTAACTTCCGCAATAATTGCATATAGACCTTAAATGTATCTTTCCATAATATTGCAAGATTGCTATGCACAGAATAACATCCCATCATATGCACGCAGAAGAAACAGGCATAAACTCCTCACTGGAGCTGACCGTAGAACAATGAGCTACCCTTTGTGCTTTCTTGGATCTTGAGTTAAAACACCAGTGTTGCACTTAGCCTTTGGATCTTCTGTTCACTCCTTTGCATCTGTGTTGCATAGCTAAGTACTTCATTACCATTAATTTAAATGGATTTAAATGTGCTATGCAGTACTGTCTGCTCAAGGCTTAGTGCACAGTTAGCTCATGTGCAAAACTTGTTTTTGCTTTGATAGCTCACAAAATTGTGCACTAAAACCAAGCTAACCAGGGCCGATCTGTCCACTAGGTGAGTGCATAGAGCGGCAGACCTCTGGGGGCAGCAAGCTATGTGCTTCGGCACACATAGCCTGCCGCCCCCCTTCCGCTCGCTGAGCCGTGCCGCCCTTCCCCCCATGTCGAGCCATGCTGCACTGCCTCCCCCCGCTGCCGCTGATTCCTGCAGCAGGGGGAAGAGGGGATGGCTAGGCTCGGTGGCAGGCCATGTGCTTTGGCACACATAGCCTGTTGCTTCTGACCCCCCAAAGATACGGGTCAGAAGTGGCAGCTCATGTATGTCAAAGCACATGGCCTGCTGCCAAACCGAGCTGCGTCCCCCCTGACCCCACCACCAGAATCAGTGGCAGCGGGGGGCAGTAGTGCGGCTCAGCACGTGGGGGAGGTAGCAAGTCTCAGGTGAGAGCGGCAGAAACACTTGGGCCAGCCCTGAAGGTAACCTATGCGCAAAGTCTAGTGCCCTTTTCCGCATCAGCCTCTATGTTCATAATAAAAGTTCTTGGTTTGATTATATCATAGTTCAGCACTGGAGGAATCAATCGACCTGCCATTTGGCTTGATAGTGGCATCCACTCTCGAGAATGGGTCACCCAGGCTACAGGTCTCTGGATTGCACACAAGGTGAACTTCTTACATATGTAACACATCTCACTCAGAATGCTATACAGTTTAATAAGCAAGATAGCCAATTTGTAGTTGGCCTCTCTGCCTTGAGATCTATCATGTCCATGAGAGTGGGGGGCCCTTCACCGGAACTTACGCCAGTGATCTGGCGGGATCCCATAAAGCAGCAGGATTCCACCCTGTTTATCCCAGGGGCAAGCAGTGGATTTCCCCAGTCTAACTTAATAATGATTTATGGACTTTTCCTCCAGGAACTTGTCCAACTCCTTTTTAAACCCAGATTTATTTATTTTATTTATTTATTTAGACAGTTTTGTATACCGCCTTATCGGTACACTAATGGCTTTTACCACACCCTCTGGCAACAAATTCCAGAGATTAATTATGCATTGAGCAAAAACATGTTTCCTCCCAGTTGTTTTAGTTGTACAACTTAATAACTTCATTGCGTGCTCCTTAGCACTGTTTTGAAAGAGTGAACAACTGATTCAGGATTACCTGTTCTACTCCACTCATTATTTTATAGACTTCTGTCATATTTCCCCTCAATTGTGTCTTCTCCAAGCTGGAAAGACTTTTAACTTGGCATCCAAACTCTGCTAACATCAGCTCTGTCTCTGTACTCAGCTCGTTGCAGATTATGGAAACGATTCCTTCATCACTTCACTGCTGAACAACCTAGATATCTTCCTCCTGATCGTCACAAACCCTGATGGATATGCGTTCTCTCATACTCATGTGAGTATCATCCACCAACAGACACAATATCACGGTTCTATGCGATCTCAACTCTCTTATCATTCATTCCACCTTGAGTTTCCCAATATCATACACATGGCACCTATATACGAGTATCGCTGACACCTCTGTGTGTGTTATGTGACGGATATGGTATCCTAGACATCTCTATTGTCGTATCCCAATGGTATGTGTTTCATTTGCATTCTGAGTATCCTTGTTGCACCTTTCAGACTTCTATGTGCCTCACTCTTCCTAATAAAATCCCTTTTCGCCTTTCTCACTACAGAATTGTCAGAGCAGATACGTCCTTGTACCATAGAACTTGCCTCTTTTTGAATTTTAGAACCGCATGTGGCGAAAGACCCGTTCCAAAGCTGCTGGAAGCAACTGCATTGGTGTTGACCCAAACAGAAACTGGAATGCAGGATTCGGAGGTAAAACAGTGTGAAGACACACTGCGAACGTGCTGGGGGGCATGTCATTGCACGCCACCTGACAACATTTTCTATTAGAAGTACAATAGCTCTGAGAGCCTGGCGAAACTGATGTCTGATCTGTTAATGAGAAGGGATAACGGAAAAGAACAGGGGATGTGCCTTGAGCTCCAGGAGCAGTAACATCTCTGATAGTAATACTTCCCTTTTTGAGGTTCTGCTGTCTCAGGACTTCAAGGCTAATTCCCTGCATTCAGGGGTAATTTTCACACTGCCCACATAGCTGAAAGCCCAGGGGCACTTTATACCCACAGTTTTGTACCAGTTTTTAAAGTGAAAGTACACATTTTCACAAATACGCAAGTAAATCAAGGTATTTTATTACCAACGAGTGTACTCGTGAACTCTGCCCACATAGCATATCTATACAGCGGCTGAATATTACCACTATTCAGATAATCTTTGGTTGCTGAACTCATCACCGGAGCCACGATCACCAATGGACCCCGACATTCTTCATTCCCTGCAGCCCGACCCCCAATTGGGCCTGCTGTGACCAGTGTTGGGCTATGGGAAACCCCCTGCACCCCCTCATCCGTTTGGCGGGCACAGGCTCTGGCATCTCCTGACGTCCAGGGGACTTATTTCACCTCTAAGGTGGAATAAGTCCCCCGTTTAAATGGCTGACCCCGGACGTACAGGGCCAGCCTCGGAATTGGCCGTGTATGTCCGGGGTCAGGTAGCAGCCCACTCCCCACCCTCTCTCCTCCCCGGGAACACCCTCTTCTGCCCACAAACAGAGCTCCACGCACATCTCAGATCTACATGCGGGGAGCTCTGTTGCTGGAATTGCCACACTAGCGTTTAGTGGGGATGTAATCTACCCCATAGTGACTGAAAATACAATGGATAGAGAAGTTATACATAGTAACATAGTATATGACGGCAGATAAAGACTAATATAGTCCATGTAGTCTGCCCAGTAAGGTGGCTAGAGTAGTTATAACCACTGCTCCGTTCAAGTCACCCCCCTCTATGCCTTTGTTTAGGGTTGTACTTACTGCTCCCTGCAGCTCAACCCCCCCCTCCTCTATTTATTGAAGTAGAAAAGATATTTAAGTTTGCTTTGATTTCATCATCTTGCTATAAAAGGATCCACTGTATCTGTTCTTTGCCATTTTGAATTCTGTCACCGTATTTGCCCCTACCACCTCCATCGAGAGGGCATTCCAAGCATCCACCACTTTTTCAGTGAAAAAGTATTTCCTGATGTTGCTTTTAAGTTTACCGTCTTGCAGCCCTCTGGTTTTACAGTGTCCCCTTCTTTGAAAAAGGTTTGTTTGTTCATTAATACAATTTAAGTGTTTAAAGTTCTGTATCATATCTCCCCTGTCCTCCTCTCCTCTAGGCTATACATATTTAGGTCTTTAAGTCTCTTCTCATACGTCTTCTGGCACAGACTCCAAATCATTCTGGTCGCCTTCCTTAGAACCATTTCAAGTCTTTTTATATCCATTGTGAGATATGGACTTCCAAACTGAACACAACAAATGAGGCCTCACTAATGACTTGTACAGGGGCATTAATTTTATTTCTCTCTCAGCAGCCTTCTGGATTTGGCTACCACCTTGTCGCATTGTTTTGCCACCTTGAGATCTTCAGATACCAGCACTCTGAGGTCCCTCTCTTAGTCTGTACACACCAACCTCTCACCTCCTATCGCATACAATTCCTTTGCATTTCTGCAACCTTTACCAACTGCTGCTAAACATACAACTTCCTTTGAAAATCGACCCCTATGTTTATTATGACCCAAATCTTCTTTGAGGAATTGGCTGTTCTCTCTTCCTTGCCAAATGTTTTTATGTTGGAAGTTTGATTTTCTTCTTAAGTATGGGCTGGCAATGTCTCTCATTTCTGTCTTCAGTGCATTCTTGAAGAATTCTAATTGAAATTACTTATAAAGAAAAAATATAAAATAAGAACATTTCCTAGGACAAAGTACCCCAAGACATTGACCCTCCTTCTCTCACGAGGACTTTTTCTAACCAAAAAAATGTATGTACTTGTGAAGATAGAAAAGCAAGTGAGTCCTTGTAATCGCTGCCTTGTCCTCACCACTAAATACAGGTAAAGGTGCATGCACTTTGGATCAACTCACACATTTCCCCCCGTACATAGTCCATTTTGCAGGTAAAGTACTGCATAACCCACAGGAAAGGCTCTGAGAATTTCCCTCTTGATTTAAAAACTGTAATTGTCCCTTCTGCTTCATCTAACATAGCTATGCTGTGTTGATAAATCAGTGTCTTTTCAGTACTATCAGAGACATGTTTACTAAAGTGCACTACCTGGTACAGCAGAGTTTAGCATGCAGCTTGGGTGCCCTGGGTTTCCGCACTAAAAATCCCGTGCTGCCCAGGTTGCCTGTGATGGGGTGGGGACTGGGCGGGCTAGGGTGGAATGGAGGTGCTGATGGGCCTTAGTGCAAGCTAATAACTTAACGCCACTTCTGGTGCTGCATCTTGGGCCTGTGCTAACTGCAGGGGGATGGACGCGCACAACCCCCCTGAAGTAAGTGTGGGCTCCCCCTGCTGGTAATGTGGCACTCCTCTGGTAAATCAGCACCTTTTAGTGTTGTCAGACTAATTAATGTGTGTGCTCAGGGCAGATCCAAGCCGCCCTAAGCAGTCCCACCATGCCACTCCTTGCTCCACCACACTGTGCTCCCCCCCCTCCCAAATCTCACCTGGGAGAGAGGGTGGCACGGCAATCCCGCAATGCTTTTTTTTAAGTGGCTCAGCGCTACATCATGGTGGGTCGTGACGCGTGCACAACCGGAAGGAGCAGAGTCCATGCGTGCATGCCCAGACATGGGCACTTTAACGCCCACAGTGGTGCTGAATCAAAGGCAGAAAGCCGCCAATTTGAAAAATTGTGAAGGGGCTGGGGTATTCCTGCAGTTCCTGCCAGGATTTGCTGCCCTAAGCAGTCGTCTAGTTTGTCTAGTGGAAAATCGGTGCCATGATAGTGTTATCAGTGCTGTGTGTACTCCTTTGGTGGATCGGGACCATTTCAGTATTATTGGTGCAGTGGGCACCAATTAGTGCTATTTCTGGGTTATTGGTGCAGTGGATGTTCCTTCGGTAAATCAGTCACTCTTTTGTGTTATTAGTGTAGTGTGTGCTTTTCTGGTAAATAGGGCAGAGGGGATGCTCCTTGATGAATAGCACTTTTTCAGTGCTATTGGCGCAGCGTGTATTACTTTACTAAATCAGTGCCTTATCGGTGCTGGTTCTCCTTTACTATTCCTTGGCCATAGTGCCTCTCAATGTGCACTCAGTGATCCAGCAGAGTTACTTAAATTGTCCTGAATGTATGAATTAGAAGTAAGAAATTAATATGTGTGAACTAAATGCAGCGTGGGGATTACAGGGATATAAGTGAGTCAACCCTTGTCCCAATTCACAGTTTCCCTTCATGTTTCTGCTCGCAGGCCCCGGTGCCAGCAAGGACCCCTGCTCAGACTCATACCATGGGCCCAAGGCTGAATCTGAAGTGGAAGTGAAATCCGTGGTGGACTTCATCAAGGGACATGGGAACATCAAGGCCTTTATCAGCATTCACAGCTACTCCCAGCTTCTTATGTTCCCCTACGGTTACAAATGCACCAACGTAGCCCATTATTCTGAGCTGGTAGGTTCCTGCTGTGCTTCAACAATCCAGAAGCTTACCTGGTTCTGCTTCTGTTCCTGCTCCGAGAAAGTACTCACGTAACGTAACAGCAAAGGGATGTGTTCCTGTCTCTCAGTTTAGATACAAAAATTCTATGTTTATTTTCCTTTTCAGTCTTAACCAGCTACACTGCTTTCTTTCCAATCCTATACTGCCCTATATGCACAGGAAGTGCCCAACCAGAGGGAGGCAAACCTTGCTGCGGAAACTTTGCATCAGGCTTATGAAGGCAGAGGGCTGAAGACCTGGCTGTACTGTGCAGTTCCTGGCCTCTAGTCCATTTCAATATCCTGTCACTTGACTGTCCTCTAGTGGTAGAGAACACTAATAGCATCCCTTGCCTTATTGGAGGCATGGCCCTCTTTTATCATCTACGTAGGTCCAATGTACTTTTTTGGGGGATCCAGTGGCGGACCAAGTGTATTCTTTGTGGGTACTGTAGGTGTTCCTTGGATTATTATTTTTGTCATGTGTCCAAGTAGGTGAGCCTCTCTACCCATAAATGAGCCAACAATCATAGAAAAGTTTCATTACACTGCCTGATTTACATGCAGGGCTGGCCCAAGGGTTTCTGCTGCACTAGGCAGAAGCCCCAGCTGTGCCGCCCCCCCCCCAGGCTGGGCCACGCCACCGTCCCCCACTGCTGCTGATTCAGGCGACGGGGTCAGTGGAGGGGGCGGCTCGGCTTGGCAGCAGGCCATGTGCTTCGGCACACACGACCGACCGCTTTTGACCCACTTCTGACACAATTTTAGTGGGTCTAAAGTGGCTGGCCATGTGTGCTAAACTTATGGCCTGCCGCAGGCCACTGCTGCCGAGCTTAGCTGCTCCCCCGATCCTGCCACCAGAATCAGCTGTGGGGGGAGAGGGGGCAGCAGGCCATATGTGCTAAAGCACATGATCTGCTGCCCACAGAGGTCTGCCACCCTACGTGGCCGACTAGCCACCTAGTGGATGGGCTGGCCCTGCTTACATGTAGAGGGGTGACTTATGCTCACACCCACATGGATAGGTACGGTGTCCTCCTACATACATTCAGTTGTGTTACTCAAATAAAGCACAAAAGGCAAAACTAATATAGTTTAAAAGCAAGGGGCACATCCAAAGATATACAGGTCACAGAGTGGACATGCTTACCCCAACCTTTATGTTTGTGTCTCAACAGCAAGCTGTAGCAAAATCTGCTGCCAACGCGCTGACCTCACTCTATGGCACTGCCTACAAAGTGGGACCCATCTGTACCGTGATCTGTAAGTAGTAGTACTCTCCTCAGTCCAGCATGATACACTTACCTCCAGAACTGGGACTCAAAATAAGCAAAGAATCCTAATTTATAATAAAGATTAAAAGAGAGCACCCTAGTACATCAGTTTCTGCTATTCATTTGTTTTAGAATTAAAAGAAATTCAGAATTGATGCACTATAATCCCTGTAAAACTGCCATACTGGTTAGGGCAATGGCCCTGGTCTAGAGCGTCTTGCACTAAGGCAGTGGTTCTCAGTCCAGTCCTTGGGACACACCTAACCAGTCAGGTTTTTAGGATAATGACAATGAATATGGATGGAAGAGATTTGCATGTACTGCCTCCATTGTATGCAAATCTCTCTCATACAGGGCTGGCGCTACCATTAGGTGAACTAGGCAGTTGCCTAGAGCTCCGGTCCTCTGAGGTCATCCACTGCTGTCTATTGTCGCTGCCGGTGCCCCTCTCTGGGGCTGGCAGTGGCAGCAATTGCCCTTAAAACTGATGCAGCACTCTCTATCTCCGGGGCTGTGCCATGGTTTCACTCTGCCCAATCAACTGCTTCTGCCCTGGGCTTCCAATTTTGTATGAACTTGAAGTCTGCAGAGGAGGGAAGCTGAAGTGGCAGATTGGACAGAGTGAAACCATGATGCAACCCCAGAAGACGGAGGATAAGTGCTGCATCAGGGTTTCAGGGACAATTGCCATCACTACCGGCCCCAGAGAGGGGCGGCAGCAGTGACAATGGGCGTGGGGTGGGCGATGGCAATAGGCACAGGGAGGGCAGCAGGGGGCGGCAGGATGGTGGGCCCATCTAGGACTCCTCCAGTCCTTGCACTGTCCATGATGTCATTCATATTCATCATGGTTATCCTGAAAAGCAGACTGACTAGGTACGTCCCGAGGGCAGGCTTGAGAACCCCTCTTATCTTCCTCTCAAATCTCTCTCTCTGGGGTGTCTGGTTTTCATAAAACTCCATACAGTGGTGATTTGAATAAAGGTAGGACCGCCCCAAGCTAGAAATGTACCCTGTGTGACTTAAAAACCTGGCGCCCCCCCCCCCCTTCAACACCTAGCTACGTGCAGGAATTCACTCTTGTCAGCATCAGTGATGACATCAGTCCCCTTTCTGTACTTGTGCTCTGTGTGGCTGCACCACTCATACAGCCCTTGTGTGGCCCTGCTTAAAGGCAATCATCCATTGTGCTCAGGACCGGCCCAACCATTAGGCAACACTACTGTAGGTGGCCACCTGGGGCAGCAAAGAGCAGGAACATTCAAAGCAAAACACTAGTTTCTGTCACAGTGCAAGGGCAGAACAACATAATCATGTAATAAAAAAGAGGCTTTTATTCACAAACCAATAGTTGGTGCCCACCAACTATTGGTTTGTGAATAAAAGCCTCTTTTTTATTACATGATTACGTTGTTCTTTCCTTGGACACATCATGTTCCTCTACTGTGGACTGTTTCTGACGTGACCGCTTGCTCTTAGTTGGACCTATATCTTTCACAGTGCAAGGGCATACAGGTCCATGGGGGTCTTATTCTGTGGTTCCAGTGTTGGATCTACCCTGCCAGCCCTTTCCCATCTAATACATTGTTCTCTCTTTTGTTCAGATCAAGCCAGTGGCGGCAGCATTGATTGGTCCTATGATTATGGTATTAAGTATTCCTTTGCCTTCGAGCTGCGGGACACTGGGCGCTATGGGTTTCTCCTCCCAGCCAATCAGATCATCCCAACAGCTGAGGAGACCTGGCTGGGTCTGAAGAAGATATTTGAGCATGTACAAGACAATCCCTACTGAAAAGGACCATATACCACATCTGAAGGAGGCACCTATGTCTTCTTATTTGAGCTTTTCACAGCATACTAAAGATTACTTAAAAGAGCCCAAACATAAGGATAACATGAAACAGAAATGAAAGGCCAGCATATACCGCAGTGTCTGATCCACTTCCAGAGCTGCCATTAGAGCCACTTTCTGGAGGAAGACTTTTGCTTCTTCCATTTGAAATCAGTATGATAAGTACTAGAATACAACAGGACCAGGGCTCTCTGAAAGCCAGAACTGGCTCAGGTCTCCCTCCAGAAGCAGGGACACTCGTCAGTTCTGTAGTTTCAGTCCCATATCTTGCTACTCCAGGAATTACTGTCCTTCTTGTGGCAGGGACACACTGCATCATGAAATTCTGATAATGTGTAATGTCTCTGAAAAATTAACTCTCCAAAACTCTGCGATAAAATAAGGCTCATAAATAACCAATATATATAGACTCTTTTATTCAAAGCTGCTATGTGCTAGCTAGATAAAAAGGACATACACTAAAAGCAGCTAGCACATAGCAGCTTTGAATGAAAGAGTCTGACATATATATTGGTTATTTATGAGCCTCATTTAATCACAGAATTTTGGAGAGTCATTTTTGTGGAATTGATAGTTCTGTATGGATCCTATATGTTTTGGTCTGAAAAATTATACTTCTCATGTGGCATTGTCTCCTTCATGTCCTGTATAGCTTGCAAGGCTGGCTGATCACTTTATATTTTGTGGTTACCTCTTTTAGTTTATAGTTCAGCTCAGATTTTTTCCATCCTTAACTCATGATATCAATGTTCAATAAATTGCCTATTAGGTGTTGATATCTCTGGGGACATATATCCTTTTTTTTTTATTATAAAATATTGATCATGCTATCAGCTCTCTATAACAATAGCAGAAAAATGGATCTGACTAAATGTCTGTATTTTTTGGTGTCCATAAATTTCAAGGTTCGGCAATCTTGGCCATGCCACTCCTTAGCTTCCTTGATAAAGGAACTGGAATTGATGTGGCTAGGGTCACAGGCACTTAGCTCAGGTACATGTATATAGTGATGACAGAGCAGAAAGATTCTTGGAAACTCTGCTTCCCCCTTCCCACAACTTTGAAAATTCTTCTTCCCTCAGTAAAAATGTTGGATTGCCAATTGACAATTCTGGTATTGACTGAGCAATCAGTGAAAAAAATAAGTGAAAGTAGAACAGGATTCTTTTGAGATTTGTGACATCATCAATCAACTGCAATCTATTGTCCAGTGACATCATCCCTTGAAAAAACGATCCTGCTATACTGTAACCATGCAGTAACTACAGATGCAAAAAATAAGTTTGTGGGTTATTTTTTTAAATCTGTGAACTGTAACAGATAAATGCTCTATGTTATGAAGCAGCCTATGCAGATAAGTCCACAACACATTTTACAATAACTGTCACCACTTTAAATCCTTCACTTGCCAAGACATGCTGAAGGATCCCCACTGGATCTACTCTGTTCTCCTTTGGTTGCAGGGAGAAAGCAGTAGAGTAGACCATCAGTGGGATGGTCCATCACAGTCATTTTAACACCATTGAATCTCTTTATTTCCCAAATATAAACATGGATTTAAAAATACACTTTTGCATAGTTTGGAAAAGCAAATTATATCCAAATCATCTGAAGGTTGCAATCTTCAAATATGGTAACTTGTTACAAGAATAAACCTTCAAAGAACAATAATAAATAAATGTCCATGATAAGCTGGGATATTTTGCTAAAAACATCTCATTTTTGTGCTACTGATGTATATTACAGACCTTCACACAAAGAGTTCTAAACTTACAGGTAGGGCAAGAGTTCCCAACTCTCTGCTGGGGATTCTCAATGAATACAATGTGTACTTTCAAGGCAATGCTGACTCTTGGTGACCCAGCAGCTCCTGGGTTTTCTTGGCAGTGTGACTGGAAGTAGTTTGCCAGGCCTTTCTGCTGAGGTGATGGAAAGTGACTTGCCCAAGGCATGCTAGTGGGAACTGAACTCTGCTCTCTTGGGGCCCGAATTTGAGCTGGGCAGTGCTGTGTGCCGTGCCGGTGCATAGCTCACCCACCTCCCATCTAACCCGGATTTTCCACGACGGAGTCATATGCGGCCCTGGCATCAAAAATCCGGGTGTCGCTGCACAGACAGGAAGCTGCAGGAGCTACCCGTGTAACACCAATTTTAGATGCTACACGGTTAGTCCCAACACCTTAAAGATAGGTGAGGTTTTCCCACATCTATCTTTAAGGTGCAGAGCGCTAACTGTGTAGCATTGAAAATCGGGACCCGCCTCTTCTCCATCTCAACATGCCCCAGTGCTATGCGGATAACAGCTGGGCGCATTAGGGACATATCTGGGATTTTTGAAGGGCACTACCCATGTAGGTGCCCTTCGAAATTCCCGGATAAGGCCTTTACATGGGTAATTAGGGAAGTTACCCATGTAAAGGCCTTCGAAAATCAGGATCTTGGTTACCAAGTCGGTGCTCTAACCATTAGGCTACTTCTCTTAATGAATTCATACATGAGACAAATATGCATACGCTGAGTTTCCAGTAGAAACAAATGTATAATGTTTATATTTATCGGGGATATTCTGATAAGCAGGTTGCCTATTGATGTAGAGTTTCCATATTTTTTCTGTTAAGTTTTGTTTCCCATTTTGCTACTCTCTCTCTTTGCCCTTAATAATACAGGCAAAGCACACCAGTGTTACACTTTAAATGGAAGAATATGAAAATAGATGGACAACTTTGTATATTAGTTGGGATAGTCCCTCATTCTGTTTAAAACATGATTATTTAAAATAATTAATCCAGTCTAGTAAACTTCAGTGAACCTTTTATGGTATTCATTTACACCTGGGGAAATTCTGCGCAAAAACTTTGAAAATATCTGTGTGCAGTATTTTAAAATTCTGCAGCTTAACTCCAGACCTGAAATCTCCCCTTCCTTTTTCCTCCTAAGCTTTCCTCAACCCATTCTTGTCCCCCCCCCCGTTTTCTCTCCCTCTAACATCTAGCCCTAAGTCACCCCCCCAATTCACTAGCAGTCCTTCTCCTGCCCCCAGCCATCCCCCAAAACACCAGTAGTCCAACTCCAGCCCCAGCAACCTCTCCAACTCACCCGGAGCCCTTCTGCCCTCAGCCACCCCAGAACACCAGCAGCCCATCTCCAGCTCCCAGCACCCACCCCCCATTAACCAGCCCCACATCTCTAGCACCCAGCAACTCTTCTGATTCACTAGTAGTCCATCTCCAGCCCCCCAGCAACCCCTTCCCCCAATTCACCAGCAGCCCATTTCCTGCCCCTGGAAAACCCCCACTCACCAGCAGCCCCTCCCTGCTCACTATCAGCCTTTCCGCTGTCCAGTAGCCATTGTTCCTGCCACCAGCAACCCTCTGCTCACCTTCAGTCCTTTCCTGCTCCCAGCTAACCCCTCTGACTCACCAGCAGTCCAATTGCAACAACACAACCGCGGGAGCACTTCCGTTTGCTCCCGTGGCTGTGCTACAGTCCAATGCTGGTGCATTTTCAAAGGTACACAGGAAGTATACCTTTCAAAATGTGTTGATGTCAGACTGTAGCACAGCCGTGGGAGCAAATGGAAGTGCTCCCGAGGCTGTGTTGCTACTAGCAGTGAGGCAGGATTGGGCACCCTTAAAACCTGTGCCCCTAATCCACTGTCTGGCTGGCCAGTGCCTGTGGAGAGTTCTGCACAGGTGTGGAATTCTGTGCAAATTCTCTGTTGCCCAGTTGTGCAGATTCCTCCAGGAGTAATTCATTTCTCATTTATGTAGGTTTCAAAAAGTCCTTCAAAGTGCACTTGAAAGCTGATTACCCTTCCAAGAGTGAACTCAAGACCATTTATGATGGCTTAGAAGAACAAAGCAGATCTGGTCACACAAGTGGCAGAATTCTAGTTGTCAACATAATTTTCAATAAGCTTTTGGTACGAGGGTGTGCAAGAACACAGATGCAGTCTTTTGCTGAAGGATCCATGAAATTAAAGGGGTTACAACGTGTCCTTTTATGTAGGTGAAAATGATAGTCTGTGTCTAGCGCTGTTGACTGCATAGACTTGTAGAACCCGATAGTCAAAGCAATTAACACGGTTAGCAAGCCGCTAACTGCATCAATAGAGGTGAATGTGATATTCAGCGGTGTTAACACAGTGCCGTGAATATCCACAGCTGCTGGTGCAACCTCCCCCAATGCTAACCAGTTAGCAGTGGGACGTGTTGGGGGCGTTCTGGGGGCAGAGCGGAGGTGACACCACTCGCTAACCAGACAGCAGCGATATTGAGCCACTACCCAGTTAGCGATATGCAGCAAAAGCCATGTGCAGGAAACTCTAGCCTAACTTTCACCACATATCACTAACCAAGCAGGATTGATATTGAGCTGCTGCCCAGTTAGCGAGAGGCAAATGCGGCTAGCCCAATTATTGAATGCTGGGGTCGGATATGACTCCGGCACTGATATCTGGGTTTAATGTTCAGTGCCAGCAGCTAGTCACGTTAGCAGCGTTACCCGCCGGCGCTGACTATCAGGCCCGTAGTTTTGATTTAACCTGATAGAAGAAGGACCACAGGTCTCTGCGTGCAAAAAGGGTGGAACCAGAGAGGATTTGACTATTCTGCCACAATGGAGTCAGCTAATCGCCCTGCTTTGACCAACTTTCAACAGTTGCAAGTGTATATCATAAACCTATCCAAACACACAGAGGAGAGTGTGGCCTGTGCCTGGAGGGATTCCGTAACACTGCACAACTGACCCCAACTGGTCACTCTTAGGTCTAACCAGAAGAAGGAAGGTGACCTTGCTCACGTTTTCCTGTGACGCCCCTCTGACACATTATATCAGTGTGGAAGGTTAAAGAGGACTCTGCACCATTTGTTTCTGTTCTTTAGATTTCACATATTTATTAGGTTTATCTCTATGTACTAAAGGGTTTCCAGCAGCTGCTGATTTACTCATATTATTCAACATCATGGGAAAAAAGTTAAATAGTCAATGGACAATTTAGGGCCTGCTTATTCAAGGTTCCCCCCCCCCCCCATAACACAGATACTACTACTAGTATTATACAAAGCATCAAATCAGTTTACAATAATAATATACAAACTAAAAATAAATGTAACCTACTTTTCCATTTCTCTTCAGGAACTCAAGACAGATAAGCTGAATACGAGTATAGCTAACAATTTCATTACTTTTCAGGCTCCAAGGCAAGCTCATAGAGCCAGGCCTTAATCAGCTTATGAAAACATAGACAAGATTCCTTGGTTTTTCAGGCCAGTGGGAACCTGTCCCATAACAGAGGGGTGAACCAGCTAAAAGCAGACAGACAAATGAACCCTAGTCTACCGTTCCTATTTTGGGGCACTGTCAAAAGACATTGCTGCAAAGAATTCAGGCTGTGGGATGGGTCATATTTTTAGAATCTGCCTGCCAAATAATTCTGCACCGAAGACAATATTTTAAAGGTGGGTCTCTCAAATACACGAAGCAAGAGTAATTCTCTTACAATAGAGGTGACATAATCATTCTTTTTTTCACACAGGTAATTTTGCAGTTATATTTAGCAAAAGCTGTAGCCATCTAAGATAAATCTTTGGGAACCCCAGTCCTGAAGTACTTCACCCCCTTTGCTGTACAGCTCCCTTAGGATTCTGCATCCTTCTCCGGGCCGTTTTAGATGTAATAATTGCAAACTTTGTGATATCATCTTGACAGGCTCGAGCTGGACTGATGTCACAACTGCTAAAGTATATCACACTTGATGGCACACAACATGCCTATCGTCTTTTGTTGTATATTTGTCCTTGTCAGTTGAAATACTGTATATTGGTCGCACTATTCATTCAGCAAAACTCTGTCTACATGAACACCTTTCAAGGATGAATGCTAAAGATCTATCAGCCCCGATGGCAAATTATTGTATACAGAGGAATCAGACTTTTTTTGACTTATGCCGGCATATTTGATCACGTCCCCCTTTGATCCCGGGGTGGGGATTGAAAATCCAGATTACAGTATTTAGAACAATTGTAGATTTTTAAATTACAAACTATTACGTCTAGGGGTCTTAATCAAGAATTGGATTGGTGGAGCCTCCTTTAGATTGTTCTTCATTTTGACCGTTCTTCATTTTGATCGGTCTTTCTTGCCATCCAATCAAATTTGGTATGGTCATCAATGTCGTCACCCACTGTCTTTTTAGTTGGTTTAAAAATGGGAGTCCTGTCTGTTTCTTCATTTCGATTCAATTTTGTGACTATGGGGGGGTTTGTATGGGGAGGTCTAAATGGGGGCGGTAGTGGGCATTCCAGAGGTGGAACTAGGGCGGGGCATGGGTGGGCCATGACCACAGATGTACAGGACCTATTCAGAGGTCGGCCCTGTACATCCGGGCCCTCAAATCTAGATGGGGACTTATCCCACCTCAAAGGTGGAATCAGTCTCCCTGGATGGAGGAGGATCATGGCGCGGGACCCGGGGATGCAGGTGAGGTGGCGCAGGGGGTTCCCCGCAGCCTGACCTAGGCCTTGGAAGGCCATATCAGGGATTGGGCTGTGGGGAGAAAAGATCTTGGTCGGTGGCCAGGGACTGCAGCTCCTGAATGGAGCTTGAATCTGCACTGAATTGACTATTGCTCTGTATTGTCTCAACTAGATTGTAAGCTCTGACGAGCATGACTCTGACGAGCAGGGACTGTCTCTTGTATGTATACCTGTACAGCGCTGCGTGCGTGGCGCTATATAAGTGCTAAATAGTAAATAGTAGTGATGCCATGGCACTGCGGCTCCATTCAGGATCCTGGCTGAGGTAGCCGGGTATCTGGCTGGGAATGCAGGCTGATCAGAATCGGGTCCCACCCTGCATGTCCAGGCCATAGACCCGATTCTGATTCCGCGGGCACATCTAGCCCCCGCGGGATCAGAATCGGGTCTACCTCTGTATGCCTGGCTTCTGATCGGCCGCACAGGGGCTGCACGTCCTGTGTGGAACTGGTCTCCAGAAAGCTTCCAGTACTGTGCATTGACACAGAGCTCATGACAATATGAAGAAAACTCAAAATGCAGTACTGTGTTCACGCTGGATGTCAATAGCTTTGCACGCTTATTTGAAGTCGGCAGCCTATACAGCCTTCAAACAGCCTAGATAGGCATTTTACAGCTATGAGCTAAGTACAGCTTTTTAAAAAAATTAATAAGGTTTATGTTGGGCACATTGTATTTTTTGTTGTGGCACATTTTTGGTGTTGGGAACACCTTTATTAAAAGATTAATAGGAAAGGTTTGTTCTTCGAGGAATAGTTTCCCCATAACAAACATTCCAACATAAAACATTTAGGTTCTTGTTTCATATTATACTGGTCTGACCTTTATTGTTTGGTAATAGTATTGTGATAGATCTAAGGGTTCTCTTATTTAACTTGAGGACATGCTTATTGGCACCCTTATAAACAATTTAAATCAATTTAAAAAGAAGAACCGCATTGCAGTAAAATTAGACACACCTGTGATCAATTGCCATTATTCACATTACTTGAATCAACCAGTGAATGATGGCTCTAATGTTAAAAATGGCCACATTCATTCTCTATTCCATTTTCACAATGGTCAAGACAAGAGAGCTGCCTGAGACTGTCAGAAAAGCCATTATTACCAAACATTAGACTTCAAAGGGGTACAAGGCCATCTCCAAAGACCTTGGGATGCCTGTGTCTGCAATTTTATTAAGAAGTTTTCTGTTCATGGAACTGTCAAGAACCTCCCAGAACGTGTTGGGAAGAGGAAAATGAATCCAGGAAGTCTTTGAAGGTTAGTGCGAACTGTTGGGAAAACACCATGTACACATCCGAAGAGCTCAAAGCTGACCTGGAGCAATCTGGAGTTGTGGTTTCAACCCGCACCATACAACACACACTAAACAAAGAAGGACTTCATGGACTAAGCCAAGGAGGACCCCACTGTTCAAAGAGAGACATAAAAAGGCACACTTGATCTTTATCCAAACCCACCTTGAGAAACCACAGTTTTTCTGGACAAATGTTCTGTGGACAGATGAAACCAAACTTGATCTCTTTGGCAATGCAGACCAGCGATTCATTTATAGGTGAAGAAATGAAGCTTATAAGGAAAAAAAAGCACCCTTCCTACAGTTAAATATGGTGTTGGTTCCATAAGGTTGTGGGGCTGTTTTTCTGCCTCAGGAACTGGAATCCTGAAACATATTAAAGGAATCATGAAGTCAGAGGACTGCCAAGGTATTTTGGAGCGAAATGTACTACCTAGTGTCAGAAAGCCAGGTCTGGGTCGAAGATCATGGGTCCTCCAGCAGGTCAATGACCCAAAACATACATCCAAAAGTACAAAAGAATGGTTAAAAAGGAACAAATGGACTGAAGTTTTTTTTGTGACTGTTTATTTATAAAACACAAGTATAATACGAGTAACACACCAAACAAAATCAGATGCACAAACAATCAAATATGTAACACATGGGCAATGGTCCCAATACCATAAGATGAAAGACTCCATTGCAAGTAGGCTAATACGAAGAGGAAAAATGATAACCATCCCAGTCCAAGCCTGCCAAGATAAGACCCTCATAGAAATGGCTGCCTAGCAGTACAGTTTGTAAATAAATAAAATGAAATGAACGGAAATATTCCTTCCCCCAATAATACAATTAGATACTAACCTGAGAGCATTTTAAGGCAGTAACAAACTGACAGCAAATGGTACAATACAGCAGAGCATTAGAGAAGAAAATTCAAGAGATTGATAAAGTACAAAACTCTTCTCCATATAACTAAAGGATAAAAACATCCTGCCTCCCAACCCCATACACACCCCATGAGGGAGGTCACAACTTCTCACCCGGGGCCAGCGCTTCTTCATATAGGGGAAGGAACACTGAGAAGGTTAGAAAGCAAAGGCTTCCTGCACAAGTAAGTGTACCCTAGTAAGGTAAGGTAAGGGGAGAAACAAAAGAAAAACATAACTGGTATCAACTAATAAAATTAAAACAGAAAAGAACAAAAACACTAAGGAACTAAATAACTTAATAGAATATTAAAGAGGGGGGCGAGAAGCCCAGGTTATATATCACAACTGAAAAAAAGCCCTTAGAGAATTGCGGATGCCAACCGAGAAGCCCAGACCAAGAACACCATTTCTGGGCTTGTAAAAATTACATAGAAAGCAACAGTAGAGGGGAAGAGGGGGAGAAAGCGGCAGGAAGACGTCAAAGAGCAAAATAGTCATCACCCCCAGCTATCCGAAAGGGGAAGCACGTATCACTCAACATCCTGAAAGGTCTGAGGCCAGATACTGTATGGATCCCATAGCTCTTCAAAGACAACAGTCTGACACTTCAACATATAAGAGAGTTTATCCATATGTATAAGTTCATTCACTCGTACCTGTCAATGCAACCAACCTGGTTTCCTTTCTTCTTTCAATATCGGGGCAATTATCATATGAGATGCCAACAGCAGCAGTTCCACCAATATCTGAATATTATTCCAGACCTCAGCCAGAGGGTCAAAATATCCCAATAAACAGAGGGCCGAGCTCAGCTGAAAGGAACTACCAGTAATCTCATTAACTGAGGTCAGCACTTTTAGCCAGAAATCTTGGATACGAGAGCACTCCCACCAGAGAGAGTAAAAGGAAACCATCTGCCCACAAGCTCTCCAACACTCATCATTTTCCAATAAACTCAAATGTCGTAACTGAACCAGAATCAAGTAAATGTGCATAAGAAGCTTATATTGGATTTGTTTACAACTGGTACTGCACCCACAGCAATAGCCCCTGTGATGGATAGCCGCCACTCAATATGTGGGCCAGCAATGAGTCCTGATCGCAATCCCATTGAGAACCTTTGGAAAGAGCTGAAATCTGCCATTAGTAAAAGGAATCCTGGAAACATTCATGAGCTGGAACAAATCTCATTTGAAGAGTGGGAGAAACTACCAGCAGACAGATGTATGAAACTTATAGATGGCTACAAGAAACATTTGGAGGCTGTCATCACTGCCAAAGGTTGCGCAACCAAATATTAGCCAAGGGTGTCATTAATCCTGTCCAGGACATATTTAGTATTTTTTCTCAGAAATAAATGACTACATCTAAGTAGCACAGGCATCTTTCTTTTTTGTACACCTTTGCACATACTATTAAAATTATTATGATGACATTCAGTTGAAATATTTCCAATTATTCCTCAAGATATTGTACACAACACACCTAAAATGCAAGGGTGCCAATAATGTTGACCACAGTATTTACATCTGGATTCTTGCACATCCTTCTAGGTATTTTAGAAACACCTCCACATGTTGCAGAGCTGTTTCTAAAACACCATTGGAATTATGTATGTCCCAACCTCGACATCTCAATTCCAGTCTTCAATTACTATCTAAAATGGGCATATGCAATGTGTGCCTTCAAGCCAATGCTGACTCCAGGCAGCCCAGCAGCTCCTGGGGTTTCTTGGCAGTATGACCAGAAGTAGATTGCCAGGCCTTTCTTCCAAGGCAATGGTGGGTTAAGTGACTTGCCCAAGGCCGTAAGGAGTGCTAGTGGGAATTAAACCCCGGTTGCTTGGTTACCAAGCCAGTGCTCTAACTACTAGGCTACTCCTCCACTTCCAAATGAGTATATACATCCCGTAATAATATGCCATCCTTGCAGACAGTGTCTTATACAAATTCTTCCATATAGTGTTCCAAAATATCTGAATTTTCCTACATCCCTATATTCCTGTAAGAGATAAAAGTACAATTAATAAAATATAATGCCTAATTTAAAAGGATTATCCTCAAAGCACTTGAAAAATTGTGCTGTCAAACTGCTTCTTCCAGCTGAAAACGCCGCGCAGTTTGACAGCACGATTTTTCAAGTGCTTTGAGGATATGCGGGCAGCATCAGAGAAATAAGTATGGTGGTAATCCCCTGAAGAAACAAGTGATAGTGAAACGCTCTGGGCGCCTTACATTGTGGTGTCGGGATTTACCTAATGAGAGACATTGTAAAAGAATGGCAACATTTTCGATTTGAGTTAAGTAAATGTACTTGTTTTTTAAAACCTAAAGGACAAGTAAAGTCGGGGAAATAGGTTAATAAAATTTGAAGGTCATTGATGTTAAAACTAGCACACTATGAAGACTAGTTTCTAGTCTAAGATAAATAAAAGGGCGAGGGCAGGGTCCCGGCGCCCGCACGTAACCGGGTGCTCGGCCTGGCGCGGGACCCTGCGTGCGTGAGAGGCGGTGGGGGCGAGAGCGCGTCAGCGTGGATACGCCAGGCGCATTATTTGAATTGATTGGCTGCGCTCGGAGTTTCGGCGAGCGAAGCCAATCAGAAGGGGAGCAACGCCATGTGCTCCGGCGTTGTTAGCGTGGCCGGAGCACATGCGATCGGGCGGAGCGGGAGGCAGCAGCATCAGCGGCGTTGCTGGGGAGGAAAGCGGCCTATTTGGCGATCCGGGGCTGTTCGGTGCATGCAGGGGTGAGGCGTGCAGGATCGTCGGCGGCAGGTCAGGGAGGCAGCGGTAGAGGTGTGCGGCAAGACGGTGCCCCGGGTGAGTCGTGAGGCCAGGCGGAAGGCAGGAGTAATTGGGCTGTGTTCAGCAAGAGGTTTAGAACGGGGAGAGGCAGGTGCTGCAAAACAAAAATTTAAGATTCATTAAATTAAGTATAAAAAAAAAAAAAATTTAATGGGTAAGGAAGCGGGGCGGAGTGGTGCCTGTGGGGGCGGGGGATGCTGCGGGAGTTGGCAAACAAAAAAGAAAGAGGGGCTGCTGGGTTAGGGTGGGTAAACAGTCAGGAACTGGTCGAAAGGCTGATGGGGCAAGGTTGGTACGGGGCCGAGCAGGGAGGGGGTCTGAAAGAGGGGGGGGGGGCCGGGCAGCAGGCTAGGCTGAGGGGGAGAGCTGCTAGTCGGGTGCGCGGTGGGGCACGGGGAGCGGCCAGAGGTGGCGGGGGGTCCACAGCCTCGGTGAGAGGAGTAAGAGGGGGCCGCAGTGCTAGTTGCCGTGGCGGGGGGTCATGGGGGGTTTCAGGGGAGGCTGCAGGGGGGTTGAATGTGCATGGGAGTAGGGCGGGGGTTCAAAGGGGGGGTGAGGCTGCAGGAGAAATAACAGCAATGGAGGGGAGTGTGGGGGATCAAGGGAGGGGGTGGGGGGCAGGCACTTGGGATTGCTTGGACGGGAACATGTCTGGGATGAGTGTATCTGGGGGAGGAGGCGGCGGCACAGTCTCCCCGGGGGGGTTTAGAGCAGGGCTGGGTGTTGGGGGTCCTGCTAGGCAACAGGCTCAGTGGGAGCAGTGGTTGGGGGGCGGGCAAGGCCCATCGAGAACTAACTGGATGGGGGCATGGCAACCGGCATGGTCTCCGGGTTTTTCTCCTCTTCGTTCCCCCTTTTTGTCTCCGCAGGTGCCCTTTATAGCATCGGGAGGCATGCCCTCGTCTGGTGATTCGTTGGGAGTGCCCGGCATGGATCTAGGAAGCGGCCGGCTGCCAGTGCCTGCGGCGAGTGATGGCGAGCGGACGCAAGGTACATGATCTCGGAAGCAGACGGAGGATCCTCGGCAAGGGCTGCAGGTTGCGACTCACAGTGCGGCTGAAGGAGTCGGCGCAGGTGAGTTACTGGCGGAGGTAGTTGGAGAGGGGGATGAGGGAAGGGCGCATGCGGAGCGGACTGGGAAGGCGCGTAGGAAAAGGAAGCATGCGTGTCGGCGTAGGCGGGCTTCTGACTCGTCATCCTCGTCGTCTTCGGAGGGGTCGGAGTCTTCCTCGGCTGAGGGAGTTAGGAGAGTAGTGGCATTGGAACGCGGAGTGGTTGGGCAGGCTGGGGCAGGGGCTGCGTCTTTTGCTGCCTTATCGGAGTTATGGGAGGGTGTACCCAGAAAGCTTCGACGCAAAATTCGGAAGAGAAAGTATATTGATATTTTTCACTTGCTAGAGGGTAGGAAGCAGTCGGGGGATAGTAAGAAGAAGCGTAAGGAGGACGAGAAGGCGGGTCGCTTTCACAAGGTTTCGCGTAATGTAGTTAATTGGATTCGATCGTTCTTACGGTTGGCAAGCGTTTGGGGTCACCACTTTCCGGAGCAGTACGGTAGTTTGCTCTCCTATGCGGATTCTATATTGGAAGCGTCGCAAGTGCACGAGGGCTGGTCGTGGCTTAATTATGATGAAAAATTTAGGGACAAAATGGAGGAGAACAGGCTGTTAACATGGGGGACGCAAGACATCAGCTTGTGGTTAACGCAGATGTCGGTCAAGGCCGGTTCGGGAGGTGGTGGGGTGGGTAAAGCAGGGCAGGGGGTTCCGGGTGGGGCTGGTCGTTCCTTTCGTGTCGGGGCCGCCCAGGGGCAGACAAAACCACCCGCGGGGGGTGCGGGTGACGTGTGTTGGAGGTACAACAAGTCCACGTGTCCCTTTCCGGATTGTAAGTTTCGGCATGCGTGCTCTCTCTGTGGCGGCCCCCATTCAGCGACAAAATGCATTAAAAAAGAAAGCACCCCTCCTATGGGGCAGGGTCCCAAGTAGGAGTTCATAGCCAGTCGTAGCTCCCTCTCCAATACGGGTGCAGGTGTTGCGCAGTTGGCTTCTCACGTACCCGCGGAGAAAGGATAGGTTGACATTGTTGTCAGGATTTCAATTTGGTTTTGTCATTCCGGTTCATGGGGCAGTAAGGGGCACGGGGGCTCGAAATTCTCCAAGCATTGGTCGACAGTGGTGCGGGAAAAGTTAGTGGGGGAACTGCAATTAGGCAGAATAGCAGGACCTTTCCCGCACCCACCCTTTCACGAGTTCGTGGTGTCCCCATTAGGGGTGATTCCTAATAAGGAACCGGGAAAGTTTCGGTTGATTCACAACTTGTCCTCACCGTTTGGATCCTCTGTGAATGACCTGATACCGAAGGAGTTTTGTACGGTAAGGTATGCTTCGTTCGATAGAGCAGTGGAGCTAGTCTCGCAGGCGGGCTGTGGGGCATTGATGGCAAAAGTTGATATTGAATCGGCGTTTCGTTTACTGCCGGTTCATCCGTCGGCGTTCCACTTGTTAGGTTTTCAGTTCGAAGGAGCGTTCTACTATGACAAGTGTATGCCAATGGGTTGTTCGGTATCCTGCGCTTATTTCGAGAAGTTCAGCTCCTTCTTGCATTGGATGGTGCAGAGAGTAGGAAGAGCTGAGGTCGTGCATTATTGGGATGATTTCTTGTTCGTCAGAGAGGCTGAGTCGTGGCGGTGTAGTAGGCTTTTAGACGGTTTTGTTCAGTTGGCTAACGAGTTGGGCGTACCCTTGGCAGAGGGGAAGACGGTGGGTCCGACGATGACAATTACTTTTTTGGGGGTCGAGTTGGATTCGACGAGAATGGTAGTGCGGCTGCCTTGGGAGAAGGTTGTGAAACTCAGGGTGCTGGTGGCTAATGTATTGGCCTCTTCCAAGTTGACCTTGAAAGAACTGCAGGCACTTATCGGATCCCTTAATTTCGCTTGTAAGGTCATTCCAATGGGGTGGGTGTTCAGTCGTCGCTTGGTGGTGGCGACGGCGGGGGTCTTCAAGCTGCATCATCGCATCTGCGTGTCAAAAGAGATGCATGAGGATTTGCAAGTGTGGGATGTCTTTTTACAGAATTTTTATGGGACGTCCGTATTGCGCGAAGCGGAGATTTCCAGCGAGGACTTGCAGTTGCACACCGATGCGGCAGGGGGGGTGGGCCTGGGAGTGTATTTCGGCGGAGCTTGGTGTGCTGACCGATGGCCACAGGAATGGGTGGAAGAGGGATTGTTGAGTAATATTACCTTCCTGGAGCTTTTTCCGATGCTGGTTGCGCTAGAGTTATGGCCGGACAGGTTGGCAAACCGCAGAGTTGTATGGTGGTGTGATAACGAGGTGGTAGTGCAGGTCATCAATCGTTATTCGCCACGCTGTGGTCTAGTGACGGCACTGATGCGACGGGTCATACTTGCGTGTTTGAGTTTGAATGTCGATTTAAAGGCGAAGCATATTCCAGGGCATACTAATGAAATTGCTGATGCTCTTTCCCGTTTGCAGTGGGAGCGGTTTCGGAAGCTGGCGCCGAATGCGGACGAGAAAGGGCATGCGGTCCCTTGGAGCTTATGGAGCTGTGGCCTGCGGCGATGAGGAGTCTGTTGCAGAGTTCAGTGGCAGAGAGTACCTGGGCAGCTTATCGTCGAGGTTGTGAGAGCGTGCTAGTGTTTTTACGCGAGAATGGTTGGGAGGGGGGATCAATGTCGGATCTGTTGCTAGGGAGGTATATTGATTGGGCAAAGGAGCATGGCATCACCAGATAGGCGGTGCGGAGTCATTTGGCGGGGTTCGATTTCTTTGCCAAAGCTGTGGGTTGGGATTGCGCGGGATGGGGGTTCTTGGCACGGCGATTGCTTCAGGGGTGGGAGCACTCCAGCCAATTTTGGCGGGATCATCGGCTGCCAATTATGCATGAGCTACTGGAGAGGTTGTGCAGGGATCTGCCGGGGGTGGCGGCTTCGCAGTACGAGTGCGCGCTATTTCGGACAGTCTTCTGTTTGGCCTTTTTTGGGGCCTTTCGAGTCGGCGAATTGGCAGTTGCTTCGGCGAAGGCGGGTTTGGCGAATTGCCTACGCCGGAAGCATGTTTGGATGGAAGGGGCGCGGATGTGCGTGTTGCTAGCTAAGTCCAAAACGGACCAAAAAGGGAAAGGGTTATGGGTTGTTTTGAGGGCGACGGGTGGGCGTACATGTCCAGTAGCTGCAATGAGCGAGTATTTGGCAGTGCGCGTGGAAGGGGGAGAGGGGGCCTATTTGTGCATCGGGACAACAGTGGGTTGACACAATTTCAGGTGACGGCAGTGTTGCGCATGGTGTTGCAGCAGATAGAGGAAGATCCGCAGAGTTTTTCGGCTCACTCCTTCCGCATTGGGGCGGTGACCAGTGCGGCAGCCGAGGGCCTGTCGGGGGAGCAGATACGGATCATTGGCAGATGGCAATCGAAAGCCTTTGAGGGTTATGTGAGATTATGACTCTCCAGTTTGGGGGGGGGGGTAGGGGGCTTAACGTTGTTCTTTTTGTTGCAGGTGGGGGTCTGAGAGTTCGGGGCTGTTGGATTTTGGGGCACTCCTTCGTGTTCTGGGCTGAGCAGCGAGTGGCTGGACGGCCTATCGGGAAGAATCTTGGTGTGGACCAATGTTCCCTCTAATTTTCTGTAGGCTGTGTGCGCATAAAAATATCAGCTGTGCAGCTTTTGAAGGAAGGTTAAATTTTTGTGTACCACATAACGACACTCAGAGTTATATACTTTAAAATTTGACTACACGTCAGAATACAGTATGTACACCACATTGATTTTAATCAAATTAAATGAAAATAGACGAATACTAAATGAAGCGGGAAATTTCTAGTAATTACAATCATAACTTTTAAATTTTAAGACGTCTGTGTTGTTTTCTATCAGAATCAGAGCCATAATTTGTGTGCGCTCTGTTGTAAAGTATGTGCGCTCGCTCGGCGAGGTGTGTGCGCGCGCACACGTGCACAGCTTAGAGGGAACAGTGGTGTGGACCCCGCGATGGTGGCGGTTTCATGGCTGGGTGAGCGTGGGCTGCGATGGCCGCAGCTGCCTTTGCTTCATCACCATGGATGCATCAGGAACCAGCCAGCGATGTTATTACTCCATTTGGGCGGCAATGATCTGTTGGCTTGGTCGTGCAAGCAATTGATCAGGGCCGCCAAGAGGGACTTTGCGGTAGTGCTCCGAATGTTTGAGGGTGTGGTGTTAATATGGTCTGACATTATCCCGAGGCCAGCATGCTGGGGTCAGAGGCGCTGGTCCCGTGAGCTGACAAAAATCAATAGGCAAATCGGGAGGTGGGTTTGTGAGCAAGGAGGGTTCCAAGTACAGCATGCATGGGCAGAGGTAGCCTGTCCCGGGCTTTACAGGGAGGATGGGGTGCACTTATCGCCTGTCGGGATGGATTTGCTCCTGAATGACTGGCAGGAGGCGGTAGAGCGCGTTGTGCACGGGGGTTCACACTGGTCACAGCTCCCTCATGGGTGGCGGCACAGTTAAAAGGGTAGCCTGTGCCGGTGGCGGGATCCCGGAGGTTTCCGGGGTCCGGAGCCTGAGGCGAGTTGAGGCGGGGGCGGGGTGCCCTCGCCCCGGACAACCCCTGGAAGACTTTTGCTAGTAATATGGCGAAGTTGGATAGGGGTGGCAGGAGATTGGCTGGTGGCATGACCCTGGCCGGAGCGGAAGTGGGGTCGCTTTGCTAATTGCATGGCTGGCGGCGCATCGCTCTGCTGGGGGTTTGGTGGGATCTGTATTACTGTTTAATGTTTGAAGAGATTGTTTTGGGAATAAAGCTGCGACCAGTTGTACCAAGATCTGTTGTTTGTGGAATTTGTGGGATGGAGGGGGGAAAGGAGTGAGGTGGGGGGAGGGGGTAGCGAAGGGGGAGCGCCGAGACCGGCTAGCCGGTTAATAAAAGGGCGAGGGCAGGGTCCCGGCACCCGCACGTAACTGGGTGCTTGGCCCGGCGCGGGACCTTGCGTGCGCGAGAGGCGGTGGGGGCGAGAGTGCGTCAGCGTGGATACGCTGGGCGCATTATTTGAATTGATTGGCTCCTCTCGGAGTTTCGGCAAGTGGAGCCAATCAGAAGGGGAGCAACGCCATGTGCTCCGGCATTGTTAGCGTGGCCGGAGCACATGCGATCGGGCGGAGCAGGAGGCAACCCGCCCACCCACCCTCTCGGTCATCAGGGGGAGGCAAGTTGTGGGGTGTCGCAGCGGGGGGGGGGGCAGGGCGGGATCCCGGAGGTTTCCGGGGTCCGGATCATGAGGCGAGTTGGGGCAGGGGCGGGGTGCCCTCGCCCTGGACAACCCCTGGAAGACTTTTGCTAGTAATATGGTGAAGTTGGATAGGGGTGGCAGGAGATTGGCTGGTGGCATGACCCTGGCCGAAGCGGAAGCGGGGTCGCTTTGCTAATTGCATGGCTGGCGGCGCATCGCTCCGCTGGGGGTTTGGTGGGATCTGTATTACTGTTTAATGTTTGAAGAGATTGTTTTGGGAATAAAGCTGCGACCGGTTGTACCAAGATCTGTTGTCTGTGGAATTTGTGGGATGGAGGGGGGAAAGGAGTGAGGTGGGGGGAGGGGGGAGCGAAGGGGGAGCGCCGAGTCCGGCTACCCGGTTAAGTGCTGATAGTTTGTCTGAGACCTTGTTTCAACGGGAAATGAAAATATTGCCTTTTGGTGGACCTTAAATTTCTGTCGTTGATTATTGGGCGTGAAAAATCATCGTTCTTCAAGAAGGAGGGACAAGGCATCCTCACTGAAATGCTTTGGACTGGATATGTATGCTTTGTAGGAAAGACTTTCCCTACAAAAGCTGGGAAGCTGAATTCAGAACTTTATGGGTCAGTATACTTGTACAGGCCCAGTCAATTCTGTTAAAAAAAACTGCTTTGGATTTTTTTCTGTGCCTTGTTAGTGGAAGACAAGAGTTGGAAATTGATGAAAGGTCCCTCCACCTGGTAAAGTACAGCATTGCCATGAGCCACCAAGCTCTTCTAAACAAACTTTCTTATCTTCTAATAAAACTCCTAGCCTGGGTGTTAGATCACCGTTAAGACCAAAGTGGCTTATACAAACTGTATCTACAGCAGCAGCTGACAAGCTAAAAAGGATAGCACACAGATGGGATTATTATGAAATGTGGGTTGAAAATGAGATCAAGATAAAAGGCCAAGAAGGAGAGTGCGCATGGGAGCAGGCACGAGGGACACAGCCGGAAGCAGAAGAGAATTGGGATGAACAGGAGCAGAGCAGAGGACCAGGCAGGTGGAAGTGAAGACTGGCTCTGAGTTGGGAAATCTTTGAAGGATACTACCAAAAGCAGAGAGGTTTCACAAAAGAGTAAACTAGCCCAAATGCCCTCAAGTATGGAGCAGACAGAGCTTAAAGATCCCAAATTACCCATGTCTAACAATAGCCAAATTAATATGAATAAAATACATTCTCTAAAATGCTTGTATGCAAATGCTAGAAGTCTAAAAAATAAGATGGGAGAGTTAGAATATATAGCACTAAATGAAAGGTTAGATATAATTGGAATATCAGAGACATGGTGGAAGGAGGACAACCAGTGGGACACTGTGATACCTGGGTACAAACTATATCGTAATGATAGAGCTGATCAAATTGGTGGAGGAGTTGCTCTCTATGTTAGAGAGGGCATTGAGTCAGAAAGGATTAAAGTTTTGCAGGAAACAAAATCTGCTGTAGAATCTATATGGATTGAAATTCCATGTAAAAGGGGGAAGGCAATGGCAGTGGGGGTGTACTATCGACTGCCTGGCCAGAATGACCAAATGGATGATGAAATGTTCAAAGAAATCAAGGAAGCTAACAAAAGTTACAGCGCAGTAATAATTTATTTATTTATTTATTTAACTGTATTTATATCCCGCTTTTCACCGGGTCAAATAATGGGTAATAATGGGTGATTTCAACTACCCCAGTATCGACTGGGTCAGTGTCATGTCAGGACATGCTAGGGAGATAAAGTTCCTAGATGAAATAAATGACTGCTTCTTGGAGCAGCTAGTTCATGAACTGACCAGAGGGGAAGCCATATTAGACCTAGTCCTTAGTGGAACACCAGATCTAGTGCAAGAGATAAGGTTGTTGGGGACACTTGACAATAGTGATCATAGCATGATCGCCTTTGATTTAATTAGTGGAGGAGGGATAGTAAGGAAATCCACAGTACTACCTTTTAACTTTCAAAAGGGAGACTATGATAAAATGAGGAAAACAGTTAAGAAAAAACTAAAAGGAGCAGTTGCAAAGGTTAAAGACGTACATCAGGCTTGGCTGTTGTTGAAAAATACTATCTTGGAAGCCCAGACCAGCTGTATTCCACGCTTTAAGAAAAGTGGAAGGAAGTCCAAAAACTGCCAGCATGGTTTAAAGGTGAGGTCAGAGAGGCTGTTGTTGCCAAAAAAGCATCTTTCAGGAAATGGAAAAAAGAGCCAAACGATGAAACCTGGAAACAGCACAAGCACTGGCAAGTCAAATGCAAGGCATTGATAAGGCAGGCAAAGGGAGAATTTGAGAAGAAGCTTGCTGCGGAAACAAAACTGCGAAGTAAAGACCTTTTCAAGTACATTCGTAGCAAAAAACCTGTGAGAGAGTCAGTTGGTCCATTAGATGATAAAGGGGTTAAAGGAGCACTAAGAGGCGACAAGGCGATAGCGGAGAGACTGAATGAATTCTTTGCTTTGGTCTTTACTGAGGAAGATGTAGGGATGTTACCCATGACTGAAGTGGTATTTAAAGGTGCGGAAGAATTGAAGGAAATATCGATACATCGGGAAGATGTATTACAACTATTAGATAAACTGAAGAGTAGCAAATCACCTGGGCCGGATGGTATACATCCAAGGGTGTTGAAAGAACTGAAATATGAGATTGCAGACCTGCTGTTAGTAATCTGTGAACTATCATTAAAATCATCTCTAATATCTGAAGATTGGAGGATCGCCAATGTAACACCAATTTTTAAAAAGAGTTCCAGGGGTGATCCGGGAAACTACAGACCGGTGAGCCTGACATCAGTACCAGGAAAAATGGTAGAAACCATCATATAGAATAAAATTACTCAGCATGTAGATAGTCATGACCTAATGGGAGACAAGGAAGATCTTGTCTTACTAATCTGTTATGTTTTTTTGAAGGAGTGAATAATCAGGTGGACAAAGGTGAGTCGGTTGATATTGTGCATCTGGACTTTCAGAAAGCCTTTGACAAGGTCCCTCATGAGAGACTTTTGGCAAAACTAAAGAGTCATGGGATAGGAGGCAGTGTGCTATTGTGGATCAGGAACTGGTTAAAAGATAGAAAGCAGAGGGTAGGGCTAAATGGCCAATTTTCCCAATGGAGAAAGGTGAATAGTGGTGTACCCCAGGGATCTGTGCTGGGTCTGCTGCTTTTTGACATATTCATAAATGACCTGGAAAGTGGAATAACGAGTGAGGTTATCAAATTTGCAGATGACACAAAACTATTTAAAGTTTTTAAAACCCAAGAGGATTGTGGAAAATTGCAAGAGGATCTTGATAAATTGGAAGACAGGGCATCAAAATGGCAGATGAAATTTAATGTGGACAAGTGCAAGGTTATGCACCTAGGGAAGAACAACCCAAACTATGGTTACACGATGCAAGGTTCCACATTAGGAACCACCACCCAGGAAAAAGATTTAGGCATCATTGTGGATATCATGTTAAAACCCTCAGCCCAGTGTGCAGCAGCGGCCAAGAGAGCAAATAGAATGCTAGGTATGATAAGGAAAGGAATGGAAAATAAAACAAAAGATATTATAATGCCTCTATATCGTTCCATGGTGAGACCACACCTTGAATATTGTGTGCAATTCTGGTCGCCGTATCTTAAAAAGGATATAGCAATTTTAGAAAAGGTTCAGAGAAGAGCCACCAAAATGGTAAAGGGAATGGAAGGATACTCCTATGAAGAAAGGCTAAAAAGGTTAGGGCTCTTTAACCTGGAAAAGAGACGGCTGAGGGGAGATATATAGAAGTCTATAAATTAATGAACGGAGTGGAACGGGTAAACGTAGATCCATTGTTTACCTTATCAGAATATAGAAAGACTAGGGGACATGCAATGAAGCTACAGGGTAAACTATTTAAGACTAATAAAAGAAAATAATTTTTCACTCAACGTGTAATCAAACTCTGGAATTTGTTACCGGAGGATGTAGTAAAGGCTGTTAGTGTAGCTGGGTTTAAAAAAGGTTTGGACAAGTTCCTGGAGGAAAGGTCCATAAACCATTATTAAGAAGGGACCCAGGATATCAATGCTTGAACCAATACAAGCATTGTGGAACCTGTGTCCCTTGGGGAAACTGCTAGGTACATATGACCTAGATTGGCCACTGCTGGAAACAGAATACTGGGCTTGATGGACCTTGGTCTGACCCAGTATGGCATATCTTATGTTCTTATGTTATGTTCTTATAAATCAAACCACTAAGGCTAGGTTCAAAAAGATTGGTTGTTCCAGCAAGAACCAAGAGCCAAGCAGACGTTAAATACAGGAGACAATACTCTCTGATTCCTGCTGGCTAAGTAGCGAGTTTGGAGCTGGTCCTGATGTAAGAACATAAGAACATAAGATATGCCATAATGGGTCAGACCAAAGGTCCATCAAGCCCAGTATTCTGTTTCCAACAGTGGCCAGTCCAGATCACAAGTACCTCTCAGGATCTCAAAAAGTAAATCCTGGTAATAGATCCTTCAGGAGTCTAGTCACTGGATTGGGAAACCACAAGGCACTAGCCCAAACCTGACTTGGCTTGACAGTACCTTTACATGAAATATGTAAATTAATTACTGACTTGAGTGTGTAAAACAGCATTTTACATATTTCAGTAGGCATTTCTAAAATTGCTCAGGGCTATATCTTCATTAAAGTATGCTGTTGGAAAACACAGTGACTTTTTTATACAATATACATGTAGGTACTCCGCCAGGGTGGAGAAAGGACAGAATGGGAGGATGCTGGCACTTATGTGCATATTTTATAAAATGCATATATGCACTCTGATACACTCATGCACAAAGGTACACTTGTTATGGATCAGGTAACAACTCATTTTTTAGGTATAAAGGTAGTAAATTCAAAACATATTACTTATAATCACAAAATGCTATCTGATGAGTCTTAGGGCATGCTTACTAAACTGCGTTAGCTGTCCATGCGGCGAATAGCCTGTGCTATTGGGTTGTGTTAACAAACACAGGGGAAATGCATTATCTGCATATCCCATGTAAATGTGAGGAGAGACAAGATTGGGGAAGAGAGAAGGCATGGCGGTTTGTGGCTGCTGTTGTTGTTAAGTGCCGTCGAGTCGGAGTCGACTCATGGCGACCCTTTGGATAGCTATCCTAAATTGTGTTCGGTCTTCAGTCAGGCGGCTCATTGTTGACAGACTGGTACCCGTAGCTGCTGTTATTGTATCGATCCATCTCATTGCTGGCCTTCCTCTTTTGCGTTGACCTTCTATCTTACCAAGCATGATGTCTTTCTCTAATGATCTCTCTCTTCGCATGATGTGTCCAAAGTATGAAAGTCGAAGTCTTGTTATCTGAGCTTCTAAAGAAAGCTTAGGTTTGATCTCCTCTAGTACCGACTGCTTTGTTCTTCGGGCAGTCCATGGTATACACAGTATTTGCCGCCAGCACCATAATTTAAAGGCATCAATTTTCTTCCTGTCTGTCTTTTTCACTGTCCAGCTTTCACATCCATATGATGTTATTGAAAACACCATAGCTTGAACAAGTCGAATCTTTGTATGGAGAGAGACATCTCTGCTCTTGAGAATCTTATCAAGGTCTTTCATAGCCATTCTGCCAAGAACAATGCGTCGTTTGATTACTTGACTGCTTGTTGCTTCTTTATTGATAGTTGATCCAAGTAGGTTAAAGTTGTTCACAATTTCAATTTCTTCTCCTTCAACGATGAACCTGTTGATTATGCCAGTTGTCATGATCTTTGTCTTCTTTACATTAAGGTGCAGGCCCATTTTGAGACTATGTTCTTTGATTGTGAGAAGCAAATGTTTCAGATCATCTTCACTTTCAGCCAGTAATGTAGTATCATCAGCATAGCGAAGGTTGTTGATGAGTCTTCCACCAATCTTCACACCTCTGTTGTCTTGATACAATCCTGCTTCTCTGATGATTTGTTCTGCATATAAATTAAACAGGTAGGGAGAAAGTATGCAGCCTTGTCTTACACCTTTGCTTATTTTAAACCATTCTGTTTCTCCTTGTTCCGTTCGAACTGTTGCTTCTTGATCAATGTACAAATTGCGCAAGAGAACGATCAGGTGTTCTGGTATACCCATGCTTCTTAATGTGGCCCAGAGTTTCTCATGGTTTACACAGTCAAAAGCCTTGCTATAGTCGATAAAGCACAAATAGATATCCTTTTGGTATTCTTTAGTCTTTTCAAGGATCCATCTCACATCTGCAATGATGTCTCTCGTTCCTCGCCCTTTCCTGAACCCTGCTTGCACTTCAGGTAGTTCTTGTTCCAAGTATGGTTGTAGTCTCTTTTGAATAATCTTCAGTAGAATCTTGCTGGCATGTGGGATCAGAGCGATTGTTCGATAATTTTCACAGTCAGTTGTATCACCTTACTTTAGTATTGGTATAAACACAGATCTTTTCCAGTCAGTTGGCCATGATGTTGTCTTCCATATTTCTTGGCAGAGCCTTGTAAGTATGGTAATAGCTTCATCAGATTGCTGCAATACTTCTATAGGAATGCCATCAATGCCTGGTGCTTTGTTCTTTGATAAGGCTTTCAATGCTGCTTCAACTTCTTCTTTCATCACCAATGGTTCCCGATCATAAGGTACAGGTTGAAACGGCTGTTGGTCCACTTGATCTTTATCATATAAAAACTCTGTATATTCTTGATCTTCTCAGCATCATTCAACATAGAACCTTGAGCATCTTGTAACATTCCAATTCGAGGCTGGAACTTTTTCTTTGACTCTCGTAACTTTAGGAAAGCCGATCTTGTTCTTCCTCTAATAGTTTCTGCTTCTATTTCCTTGCATGCGTCGTTGTAGTACTTTTCCTTGTCCTGTCTTGCTGCACGTTGGAAATCTCTGTTGAGTTCTGCGATTGTCTTTCTTTCTCCTCTGGCTTTAGCTTCTCTGCGTTTCTGGGCAATTTTCAGAGTTTCTTCCGTCATCCATTTTGGCCGTTTTTGCTTTTTCACCTTTTGTAGAGACTTCTCGCTTTCTTCCAACACAACCTTCTTGATGTCATTCCATAACTCTTCCGGAGCTCTGTGATTTGTATCTAAAGCAGCAAATCGATTTTGCAGGCAGTTTTTAAATTCCAGTGGTATATTCTCAAGGTCATATTTTGCTGCATTCATGAGTGGTTTGCTCTTTTTCAACTTTAGCTTGAGTTTGCATACTAGTAGTTGATGATCTGTACCACAGTCAGCTCCAGGTTTTGTCTTGGTTGATGTTATAGAGCTTTTCCATCGTTGACTTCCACAGATGTAGTCAATTTGATTTTTATACAATCCATTGGGTGAAGTCCATGTGTACAGTCGCCGCTTGTGTTGCTGGAAGAAGGTGTTTGAGATGAATAGATCATTGGTCTTGCAGAATTCTATCAGTCTTTCTCCAGCTTCATTTCTGTTGCCAAGTCTATATTTTCCAACTACTTTGTCTTCTTCTTTGTTGCCAACCTTTGCATTCCAGTCACCCATGACTATCAGGATATCTTGTTTGCATGTTCTGTCAATTTCAGCTTGTACTTGTTCATAGAACTCTTCAATTTCATTCTCTTCTGCAGCTGTTGTTGGGGCATATACTTGAATTATAGTTGTGTTGATAGGCAATCCTCGTAGACGAATAGAGATTAAGCGTTCACTAACTGCATTGTATTTCATTACAGTTCTTGCAAATTTCTTCTTTATTATACCATTTCTTCTTTGTCTTTCATTTCCAGCATAGTAGACCATGTGATCATCTGATGCAAAGTGCCCGATGCGAGTCCATTTCATTTAGCTGACACCCAACAGATCAAGTTGTACACGTTCCATTTCATTCTTGACCACCTCCAACTTCCCTTGGTTCATGCTTCGTACATTCCATGTTCCAATGTGTAAGACATCTTTACAGTTTCTGACTCTCATTTCATGTGCAGCTACATCAGCAGTCAGACTTCCCGAGGGCTTTGATCCAACCACATCATAAATGCTGGCTTTACTCTGAAAAGTCTTCAGCTCTTCCCCAGTAGCTAGTTGAGTGCCTTCCGACCTGGGGGTCTCATCTTCCAGCACCATAGCACAATTTGTTTTGTTGTAACTATCCATTGGGTTTTCATGGCAAGATACAGAAGTAGATTGCCGGGCCTTTCTTCCGCGGAGTATAAGTTTGGTGTTGTTGCCGTTGTCACAAAAATGTGATCCTCCGCCGTCAACACTATCCCATTCTGCTGCTGCCCAGATGGGTGGTTTGTCTTGGTCTGGCACCTCAGCTGAGACCTGTCCATCTTGGGTGACCCTGCCAGTAGTTAAACTACCGATAGTTTAGCTCTCAGCATCACTGATACACGTAAGCCCTCACAGCACGACAAGCTGCAAACCAAGTGGCTGCTAGTGCAAAGTCAATTGCCACACACTGACTGTCAAAATTGCTGATAGCGTGACTGCAGATAATACCAGCCAAGCTATCGGTAGGGCAGCATCGTGGCCACTGCTGATGGCAGCAGTGGCTCCCTTCCGGCCTCCCCAATGCGATCAAAAGCCCGTTGCCACAGGTTGGAAGACCTGAAGCACCCATAGAGACGCTCCAATTCCCCCAACCATCATGTGGCTGGCAGTCCTCCCTCCCCTCCAACCTGGCTAGGCCAGGCTGAGGCACCAATAGTCTGCTGGACTCTCCTACCCACCCTAACCCTATCCCGGTCCTTACCAGGGTCTCCCTGATGGTCCAGCAATGTTTGAGGCAGGAGTGGTCGCTCTCTGTTCCTGCCCCATCTCTGACACTGCTCAAAATGGTGCTTGTTTCACAGTGTTGCCCCCTAGCTGTAAAATGATGTCATGGTTTCTTTCTTCTTTTCTGGGGGTTGCTGTCAGAGAAATCCTGCCTGCCTGCTTGTCTTAATCTGAGCACATAGATTTCTTTGTCCAAGTGCAAAGAAACCTATGCATACAGATAGACAGGGGGGATTTTCAGGGGTGATGGCCAGTACACTTAAAGCGGCTGGATGCCGCCACTTTAATTTTCGACCAAATATGCAATGCTAGGGCCATATCTAGGCCCTGGCATAGAATATCTGAGTTGCCTGGATTGTGATTTTGCAATCTGCTCAGTGGTGATAGTCATCCGCTGGCTGGACTGCAAAACCGGCTAATATTAGGACAGTCATTCAGCTGTTTGCAGCACTGGTCAATCCAGATCATAAGTATCTGACAAAAGTAGCCAATTCCATGCTATTTATCTCCAGTATTTCTAAAGATTAGGTACTATTCCATGAGTCTGACTAAAGTTATCTGGTCAAAAACAGCTTCTAAAATATAAGGAAGAATGTCCGCATCAAAAATGGTGGAATTGGATACATAAGTGAGGAGGCTAGGTTCATCGAGTAGATTAACTTATCCAACCCTAGTCTTCTAAATGCTGAGAATTTCCCCAGCAAGCTATATGGAAGCCTAAAAGACTTTGCTTGAAGGTCCAAGGAACAAGGGACCTGAGAACAGTCATCTGTACTCAGGGAACGTAGTGAATCCCAGAGACCTTAACGTTGTCTATAAGAAAACAGCCAGACTGGTCTGTAGGGATCTGAATAGACTCTAGAACACAACCAGATACTGGTGCAATGTTGTGTACCAGCTTAAACAACTAACTACTAAAATTTCCCTTGGCTAAAATCTGTCTGGAGTAATTATCCTTATTTAGCTGTCTTGATGAGTATCTTAAATTTCTTTAAGAGTGCACTACAGGCAAGCTTGTTTGTAGTGGATTTATCCTTTATCCATGGACTTTCAGCTCTACGTAGAAGCTGTCTAGTCTTCCTATCCTAAGGGAATCTGTATACCAAGGATGACTATATTGGGGCTGAAATGTAATTGCCCTAAGTGGAGCCAGCTGGTCCAAGGCAGTCTCATTCCAACGGGGTGCTCTTTGCTTGAAAGAGAAACAGAGAAGGCTGCAAAAAGAGACAAACATTTTTCATTGAAGACTTCCCCATGCCTGCACAATCAATGAAACCTGTACCACCATAGCTAAGCTTGAAGAATGGTCTAGAATTTGGCAGCTGGGATTTAATGTTAAAAAATGCATGGTCATGCATTTGGGCTGCAGCAATCCAAGGGAGCAATATAGTATAGGGGGGTAAAGACTTTTGTCCACTAAAGAAGAGCGGGACCTCGGTGTGGTTGTGTGTGATGATCTTAAAGTAGCTAAACAGGTAGAAAAGGCGACAGCAAAGGCTAGAAGGATGCTTGGGTGCATAGGGAGAAGAATGGCCAGCAGAGGAAAGGAGGTGATAGTGCCTCTGTATACATAAGTCTTTGGTGCGACCTCATTTGGAGTATTGTGTGCAGTTCTGGAGACCGCACCTTCAAAAGATATAAACAAGATGGAGTCAGTACAGAGGGTGACTACTAAATGGTTAGTGGTCTTCATTATAAAGCATATGAGGACAGACTTAAGGATCTTAATATTGTGGTAAGGAGAGTGCAGCTCAGCATGGAAATAAAAGAGAAAGAAGAACTTTTTCTTCTTTTCGGGGGATGGGTGCACTAGAACACATACACCACAGCAAAATCCCTGAGAGAAACCAAGAGGGTAGAGCTAGGTTTAAGCCACTCCCAGACTCCATGACAACCTCAGGTAAGAGTAGGAGGTACAAGTGGGTGGAGACAGAGAGGGAGGTGCCCTGCTCAACGTTTAAGTTTGAGAAAACAAACAAAGTTGAGAGGAGCAGCCAAGAGAGAAGCAGTCAAGGAAAAGGCAGCCAAGCAAGAAGCAGCCACAAAGAGAGCAGCAGCAGAGACAAGAGCAGCCAGCACTGCAGCCAAGGAAACTACAGAGAAGGTTCCAGGCAGAGGACCAAACAGACTGGCAAGAGGGAGAGAGAGAAAAGGTTGGCTTTGAGAAGGCTAAGGCAAGAGTGCTTAGACTCCTCTGATGAAGGGTCTGTCTGCAGGCAGCAGAAGCCCCAGGAAGGGAAGTGGAGATCTTACCCTGATTCCCTGTCTAGCTCAGAGGGAGAGAGAGTCACAAGCCACAGAAGCCTCAGCCAGGAAGGTGCTGCAACAAGACTCCAAGGTAGGAGAAAGAAAGCAGTAAAGCCAAAACCCTGTGTTTCTTGCTCCGACTCTGAAGAGAGGTTTAGGCCTGAGAAAACCCGGATTAGGAAGAAGGGGTTTTCAGGAGAAACTGAACAGGAGAAGCCCGTTGAAGTCCTACCTAGAGGAGAAGGGGCCATTCAGTGGAATAGGCTGTTTAACCTGTTAAAGGACATTAAGCATAAAGTGCCCGAGCGTTTTAAAACTTTGCCAAGATACAGCTCAGCAGAAAGCATGGAGGTAGAAAGTAAAGAAAGTGACCTGACTTCAGCTTGTTCTGAGATGGACTGTGATATGTGCATTGTGGCTAAGTAATGAAAGCCTGAGAGCAGTGAGAAGTTAGGAATTGTAAATACATGTGCTTTATGATTACGGAATTGAGAAGCATCATAAAGGGAAAAGAAAAGAAAGCCTGTGTAAATAATTCTACTACAACACTGGTTGTGAGCTTTACTTTAATGGGAGAAGATTATCCTTTATTTTCTTTGACTTGAGTGTACAACTGCTTTAAAGATTTGTTACCCGCTTGCCACGGAAGCTAATAAAATTCCTGTGTGCTTTGAAACAACCACTTGGTTCATTTATCTCTATACACAACTACAATCCTTGGTAAAGAGGAATTCAAGATGGCTTCCCGTCCCTACTAGGCGACCGCCTGGTAGGGGCGCGACCGCCACAATATGTACACCTTAGAGGAAAGGCGGGATAGAGGTGATATGATTGAGACGTTTAAATACCTCCATGGCATAAATGCACAGGGGGAGAGCCTCTTTCGATTGAAAGCAAGTTCTGCTATGAGGGGACATGGGATGAGGGTGAAGGGAGATAGATTCAGGAGTGATATGCGGAAATATTTCTTTACTGAAAGAGTGGTGGATCCATGGAATGGTCTCCCAGTGGAGGTGGTAGAGATGAGGACGGTATCTGAATTTAAAAAATCATGGGACAAACAGAGGATCTCTAAAGGAAAAAAGGGGACTGTTGTAGTTGTTGATATGGAAGGACAGACTAGATAGACCATGTGGTCTTTTTCTGGCGTCATTTTTCTATAGCCAGTGAGTGGTCTAATGTCACTTGTAACTCTTATTACGTTATCAAATACAAATACCAACAACGCAACCATACTACTTACTCCACTTTTAGGATAAATCACTGTAGTAGCAATCATTGGCAAAACATCTGATGAACGATTTATTTGGCTCATCTACAAGCTTTCTATCTTAGCTGCATAGGAAGTTACTAATGTATGTTAAGGGAATAACCCCACATGACCTTTGCCCCTTAACGTGTGTTAAATTGCAAAATTGTATGTTATTTTGCCATAACACACGTTAATTCAGGCTACTGCAGGATACATAATAATGAGATGCAAAGCATGCAGATGCATGCAGAGCTCCTCATTATTATGTAAATCAAACAATGCAGCTTGCATTGACCTCCACAAGAGGTGTTATTTCAGAGAAGAATAACCCCAGCTCAAAGCTGTTGTTATTTTCCCTGGCCAGAAGCATCAGGCCTCTAAGATGTGGTCTGATGCTGCTGGCCACCATCTTATGTTTATGTTTATGTTTATGTTTATTAAAATTTGATATACCGCTCATTCAGGAAGATCAGAGCGGTGTACAATATAAAAACAAATAAAAATTTATAAAAACAGTCAATACAATAGCTAGAAAGGATGAAAAGAAGTTACAATTTTAAAGTATAAAGTGGGGGAGTTAAAGGACACAACACACAACAGTTAAAAGGAAGAAGATGACACAAAAGGGGAGGGAAGGTCCAGAGCGAGGGAGAAGAGGTGAGTTTTCAGGTTACACTTAAAGGTGCTGTGGTGAGGCTCGAGACGGAGGGCAGGAGGGAGAGAGTTCCAGAGGGCAGGGGCTGTGAAAAAAAAGGCAGAGGAACGGGTAGACTGTAGGTGGGCTAGAGAGGGAGAGGGAAGTGTGAGGCGGTTGAGGTGAAATGAACGAGGAGTGCGTCTGGGGGTCTGGAAAGTGAGAAGATCAGCCAGATATTGAGGAGTATTAGTGTGAAAAGCTCGATGAACCAGTGTGAGTAGTTTGTAATGAAAGCGGAAGGGTAAGGGCAACCAATGGAGACGAGAGAGCAGAGGGGAAACGTGATCACGGATAGAGGAGTGAGTGGCAATGCGAGCGGCTGTATACTGAATACGCTGAAGACGATATAGCTGTGATTTAGAGAGACCAAGAAAGAGAGAATTTGCAAAGTCAATACGAGAAATGACCAAAGAGAGAAGTAGTGTAGCAAGCGCAGAAGAAGTAAGAAATGGACGAATAGCACGGATTTGACGTAAGAAAAAGAAGGAAGTTTTAGTGACGTGAGAGATGTGGTCTTGAAAAGTAAGGTGAGAGTCGAAAATAACGCCAAGGTAACGAAAAGAGGGGACCAGAGATATGGGAGAACCTAGGAAGGAAGGCGCCAAGAGGGGAGGGGAGTCACCACGGGAGAACCAGATAGCAGTAGTTTTTGTGAGATTAAGGTGCAGACAATTCTGTGTTAGCCAACTAGCAACCAAGGAAAGACAGGAGTTGAGTGGAGAGAGATCAGGGTGAGAAGGGGAAGTGTGATGAAGAAGAACAATATCGTCAGCGTAGTAAAAGGCGCTGATCCCGGATTGTTGAATCTGAAGAGTGAGGGGAGCCAAGAAAAGATTGAAAAGAAGAGGGGCAAGAACAGAGCCCTGTGGGACACCACATATCAAAGGAAAAGGGTCGGAGGCCGGAATTGAAGGGGAAGAGGAAAGAACAGAACAAGATCGTGAAGAAAGAAAAGAGTGAAACCAGTGAAGTACCGTACGGGAGAGACCTGCTTCTTGGAGACGAAGAAGGAGGAGAGAATGATCAACAAGATCAAAAGCTGCAGATAAGTCAAGGGCAACCGCCACCGAGATGTCACCACGATCGTGAGCTACGTGAAGAGCATTAGTGAAAGCAAGAAGGATAGTTTCCACACTGTGACCCTGACGAAAACCAGATTGACGGGGATGGAGAAAGTTAATGTTGTCTAGATGGTGAGAAAGCTGAGAGAATACAAATTTTTCCAAGAGTTTGGAAACGAACGGAAGATTAGAAACGGGATGGTAGTTGGAGGGAATAAGAGGATCGAGGGAGGGCTTTTTCAGAATTGGGCGGATTAGTGCATGCTTCCAAGAATGGGGAAAAACACCCGAAGAGAGACTGGAATTAATTATAGAGAGTAGAGGGGGAAGGAGTGCAAGAGATGGATCTAACAACCAGGTAGAGGGTATAGGATCAAGGGAGGGTATAGGATCTTAAAGGGACTGGTGCAGTTTTAAAGTAGACAAGCCCCCCCCCCTAGTACAGACTTCTACCACTTCAGAAGACTAACTATTATTTTTCTAATTCAGGCCCTCCACCCATAAACGTACCAAGCTAGAAATGTGCCCTGTGCAAGAAACAAATCTGGTGCCCCCTCCAGCCAGCCACATCCAGCAACTCCCTCTTTTTGAGCTTCCTGGAAAGCCAGTGATGATATCAGACCTCTTTCTGTGCTTGCACCCTCGCAGAGCTCTTGGTGTGACCCTGCCTCCAAACCTCAAAGTCACACCTTGGATGCCTCTACTCTTCTTGAAGAAGCCTCCCCCCTAAAGAAGATCCCTCACCAGCCCTGTAGGTGCCTCTGGTCCTACCTCAATTGATCAGTGGTGGCCCAGTAGGGTTGGGGCAAGAGCAAAGCCCAGTCAATCCTGCCCTTATTGGCACTAGGTTAAAATGGCACCACTTGAACCTTAGCAGTAGACAAGAGAGGGGGTAACACTGAACCTTGAGAAATTCTAGATCTTAAAAGATGGACCTCAGAATGGCAAACGTTCTTCTATGAAGAGATGGAAATCAGGACAGCACAGGCCTTTCAAAACCAGCCTTCAGCCATCGCTGTAAGAGCATATTGGTGTGATACTTGCACAGGACCAGGACAGCAGCATTCTGGTTTCCTTAGATACATAATGATGTGTATATTAAAGAAAGAAGGAGTTTTCTTTGCACTTTAATATCTCTTCAGATGTAAAGTAAAAATTGGTATAAAAAATAGGGACCCAAATGATTTTGTTTATTAACCAGTCTCTGATGCTGTTCCTTCATCATACAAGCATTCTTCAGTCAGAATCAACATAGTTGGAATGACCTGGTAGCTCAGTGCCAGCGCCTTGCAGTAATATGCCAAAGACCTCGCTTAAATTCCCCGATTCGATCTTCTGCTCCCTGGGTTGACTGGGGATGCTACAGTGGAAGGTGTCAGTCATCATACAACACTGACATATGAAAGATAATTTTATAAGCCATTTCTGCATATAAAACAACATTTTAAATGCAAAACTTGCCTTTTCTAAAAATACCTAGGGTGTAGGCACCTAGACTTAAGCACATATACCTTGAATATGCATAAGTCTTTCTGACCTGATTGCAGATGTGCTTGGGAGTGGAGTTTGCACTTATGTGCATGTTTTATAAAATACATGCATAAGCATACAAAATAAAATTGCAAATTTGTGCATACCCGAAAGAAAGCATGAATGCGTATGTGCAATTTCCATGGGGTACTTAAAAAAAGTAAAATTTGCACATTCTTCCCTTTTAAAAACTGGCGTTGCTTATATACATTCCTGCCATGCAAGCTCAGTGCCTGATATAAAATTACCCTTCTGGTGGCTGGATTTAAGGATCATGATTGCAAGGTTCCTAGAAGGAGCCGTGATGCATTGGCCCTAGACAAGGACTATTGCTGTAACAACCAGATTAGATTAGTTTTCAGGGATATAAAATTAGGAAAAAATCTGTAGATGGTTGCAAATGAAGACTCATGGCACTGGGCTCAACGGAGGCTAGCTCTGACTGAAAGGGAAGTGATAAAGTTTCAGGGGGATACTGCTTGACCAAAACACAAAACAGAAGAACGAACCCTAGACTTTCTGCCCTTCTCCCCAACCAAGAGAGTGAAAGGAGAGTTACCTTTTCCTCAGACTAGGAATTGTGCAGGAGTAGAATAAACTTGAAGAATGGCCTACTAAATTAAAATGAATATGTTTTGTAATGCTTTGTACAATTCATTTGGTTTAAATAAAAAAAATAAAAAAATTGTAAGTAAAAGAATTTTCTGAAGATGATGTTTTTGATATTTGGTTTTTGATCTTAGATGTATTGCTTGCTTTCCCAGGACAAAGTACTGCTCAAAGCGCCTGACAAGAAAATAGTTTCAACAATTACAACTCATATTACAATTCAATATACAGTTACAAATATCATTATTTAAAATGCAACAAGTACAATTCAATTCATATTAGAAGGATAGGCCAGTACTGTATAAATAAGTATAAAAATCCAATAGCAAATAAATAAATACATAAAAAATAATCTAACAATTCCACGCTGATATTGCACAAAGCCACCGGGAACAATATTCCTCTGAAACTGTGTTCTTATGTGCTGTGTGGGAGTCTTTCATCTGCATCTCCCTCTACTGCCAGCAGGATGGACATTGGACTCCCGTGCCGTATCACGGGAACATTGACCAGGAACCTAGCTCAAATCCCTTAAACAAGAGCCAGGGATAGAACTACCTACCCATGTGACCGCCATGTACTTTTAATCGGCTTCAAATCAGACGAATGGTGCCGATTGTAACACATAAGCTTTCGAAAACACACAGAAACTTACATGGTCTCAAAAGTTCAAATAGACGTGTATCACAACATCTTCAATATAATTCTTACATTGGTCCAGTGCCCAGGAGAAAGAAACAAGCCAGGCAAGTATGATGAAACGCAGAGCGAGAGAGGAGCACCTGTTGTTTTTCTGCAATAATGAAATACGACAATATAGTTGCAGAATGTCCAGGGAGGAAAGTTTAATAGTGCTACCCAGTGTAAGAGGAGGGGGCCACAGACATGACTAATAACCTTTGATAGAAGAGTCCTTGACACACTATGAAATACTCTGCACACAGTATATAAGCAGCATTGGAGATGGATTCTTGCATGACTGAAAACATGAGGGGTCTCTTGGTCTTCAGTGTTTTCCTGGTGTCTGCCTTCAGCCAGAAACTTTTTGTTGGGTGAGTACATCAGTTGGAGTGTTTATTGCAATATTAGTCCCAGAAAAAACTGGATACTCTGAAGGCTATCACATCTTTTATTAGACAAAACTACCCATAACTATACCTGTCTTTCCCTATTTTATCTATCTTCTAGACCTTTTATTCAGATGTTTTTGGGAGCATGCAAGCCAATTATTTTGGAGAGTCAAAGAAGATCGTCCATCTTTTCCTAGCATGCCAAAAACAAAACAAAACATGGAAAATGCAGAATCTTTGATTCATCTGATACACATGTATTTAGCAGAGGTACCCTCAACTTCCCGGCCAAGAGCAAGCCGAACGCCCTTTCTTGACAGTCTGTTTCCTCAGGAAGTCTCAGTGCACATCAAGAAGCTCTTGTTAATCGATGTTCCCGCTAAACTGCACGAGAGTCCTCAGGCCACGCTGCAGCAAGGAGAATACTTTTAGTAGTGAGGAGCAACTAAAAACGCAATATTGCAGCTCCTCCCCCTACCGCAGCTGGAGGACTCTCATGCAGTTTGGCAGGAACATTGTTGCTAGTAAGTGAAACCTGGAAATGTTGGCTTTCCTGAGTTGGAAGGATATAGTAAGCAGAAACAGTGATACATTCATAGAGGAGGCTTAGTCGGTCACTGTGACACAATAGATGGTCTCCAGAGAAGACTAATTGTTCCATCTACTCTGCCCAGTTATTTCCATCTACAATGCCAAGGATATACCTCAGCAGCCAGCCATAACGTGCGACTTCTTGAAGATTAACAATCCTTATCCAAGGCAGTATAGGTCATCTTTCTGCATCGTTCTTAATCCTACTCCCTCCCCAGTACCTCTCCCTTCCCATGACTAAACCATTCCCTTTGCTCTCTGAATGTACGGAGAATAATTCATTTCCTTTGTTAAAACTGAATGCTGAAAATGTTGGCAAATACAAAACTATTTAGGGAAAGAGACACCATTTAGAGGGAAATGTTTGTGTCATAATTTGCGTGGTGTCTGTGAATGTGCATTTTTGTTTGGATTCAGAGATTTGCATATTTGCATGACAACATAAATAGCACAGGTACGCCCTGTTAGGAAAATTAACTAGAAAAGGATATAAAAAAGCGTTAGTTATACATTCAGTTAGCTAGATGCTGGTAGGAGTGTGCCCTGGATCCAGTACTGCGATGGGTGGAATCCTTCCCAGGGACTCTGAAGACATCCATCCCAGCCTCAGCCCATCCACTGAGAAAAGAGAAACTTGTGAGAGCATAGCACTGAATCCCCAGATGGGCCTTTCCACCCTCTTCTGCTTTAAACCATTGTTTTGTGTTACTGCCATAGACAATCACCTTCTAATTAAACTCCTTGCTCACTCCAATGCTTTTTTCTCTCCTCAGGGACCAGGTTCTGCGGGTCACAGCCAGAAATGAGGAACAACTCACCTTGCTGAGAGAGCTGGAAGACATGGAACACCTACAGGTAGCCACTTCTCTCTCTTTCTCCAATGTTATCTGTCCCTCTATCGTGATAATACCAATCTCCGTCTCTATGGTTTTCATTTGTCTGCAAAATGCTCTCAATATCAGTTTCTATATAGTATTTATAATTAATTATCTATTGCTCTATCCATCCCTCGGTGATTAGAGCCTATCTCTGCTCGTTCTATATGTATCAACCTTTCTAGCTAGTCAACCATATACAATTTTCTATTTTTGAAGTATTTGAGATATATATTTATATATATATATATATATCATATAAGGAAAAATTAACTTTGATCTCCAATCAGGTTGATTTTTGGCGCATTCCAGCTAAGACCAGTCTTCCCGTGGACATGCGTGTTCCCTTCCACAACCTCCAATCTGTCAAGGCCTTCCTGGAATATAACAATATCCCATACTTCATTATGTTGGAGGACCTGCAGGTACAGAAAGATTTCTAGTTTTGTTGCAAATTTCTATACAGCTTACTGGGGTCCTTCAAATGAGTCTTAGAATGTAGATGTTAAAACTAATTTGAGCAACTCCAAGTAATTCAGAACGCTGAACAATAGCCTCGATAACGACTCCTAGTCATGATAAAAGGGAAATGAAGCAGTGGGTGGCTAGCAGAGTTATAGAATTTTCCAGTAGGAGGTGCTCACATTTGTATTGCTATGCACAGCAGTTGCCTTTACATAAAAGAAGCTACGTTTAATCTCTGATGAGACGCAGTTACACACAAGAGCAGTTAGCTTAAAATAGAAAATCTAAGTCAGTTTTCCCATACAGCTACTAATGCTTTACTTGTGACTAGAACCTGAAACTGTCAACTGCCCATGTACGTTTGCATCAAGTAGACGTATAAGACTGGAACTGAGACATAGAAATGGGGAAAATAATGGCAGAAAAGACCATATGGCCTATCCTGTCTGCCCACGCACAGCAACAGCCCAGTCTCGACAATCCTTTCTTCTCTCATGGCGATCCTCGGTGCTGGTTCCGTGCTTTCTTGAATGCCGATACTGTCCTCATCTCGACCGCTTCCATTGGGAGGCTGTTCCATGCATCTAATACCTTTTCTTTAAAGAAATACTTCCTTAGACTACTTTTGCATCTGCCCCTTTCACCCTCAACCTATGATCCCTTGCTTCAGATCCTTCTTTCCACTGAAAAAGGTCTGATTCCCATTTTAAATATCGTATCTCCCATTTCCCACCTCTCCTCCAGGGTATTCCCCATAGCCTTAATGTGAAGGCCATTGTCCATTGTCTACATCACCTACTCCAGTGTTTTCCAGGCAGTCCTGAAGCCTCAGTGGACAGGTCTGTGCTTTCGGATATCCACAATTATATGAATGAACATATCTGCTTACAGTGGAGACAAAATGCACGCCAATTCATCTATATGTGCTGTGGATATCCTATAAACCTGATCGGTTAAGTAGCACTCCAGGATTAGGTTGGGAAACCTTGAGCTACTCCATCCCCTGTATCCAGATTTAATCTATTGCATCTAAATTATTCCAAATAGATTCCACCACCTCCCTAACTTGTTTCATTGTTTGACAGACACGTGAAGAGAAATTTTATAACAGATCACCTAGGCTGGGAGACCAAGTAGGCGCCTATTATAAGCCTATTTTATAATGACACTGGCGCCAATATAAATGTGTCCTGTAAACCTCTCAGAAATCATGGCTGAAATGCCGCCACGTACATTTAGATCTGTTCAGGAGCTGATGTAGATGTATGCGACTGAGGTATATGCTTAGGTGTGCATTTTATAACCTATGCCATACTTTGCAACTCCATCTAGGTTCCACCTAAATTTTTCTATATTCAGGTTGCGTAAAAGTATGTACCTTTTTGTCAATGAACATACTTTTACTTGTGGGGTAATTTTTTAGGAGGCATTTTAAGCATGTATAATAGCATATATATGTGCAAAAACTTTATAAAATTACCCCCAAATGACAATTAATCTTCTTAAAAAAGCACAAAAAGAGAAACAGTTTGACTCAAAACATAACAGGCGGCATTATCAAAAGCATTTACATGAGCAACCACTTTAGTTAGTCGTGTAAATGCCTTATCCATGATTTTCGAAAGGCACCTACGTAGATAGTGCCTTTCGAAAATCCCGGATAAGTCCCCAACGCATCCAGATGCTTTGCGGTTAGCATCATGGCATTTTGGGGGCAGAACGGGGGTGAAGGAAAGGGCTAAGCAGGTAGCAGCAATTTTCAATGCTACCCGCTTAGTCCTCTGTGCCTTAAAGATAGGCAAGGATTTTCCTCACATATCATTAAGGCACGGGGCTAAGCGGGTAACATTGAAAGCCGCTGCTACCTGGCCAGCTTCTGCGGCTTCCAGGTTGTGTGGCGTGAACTGGATTTTCAATGCCGGGGCTGCATATGACCCCGGCATTGAAAATCCAGGTTAGACGGATGGTGGGCGAGCTATGCGTTGACGCGGCGCATAGCACCGCTCAAATGAAAATCGGGCCCAACATCAATATCCTAGTAGAACCAATCGATATTAAGATCTATAATATCTCAAAAACAGAGACATTACATTTTTGAGAATCTTAATCAGATGGAAGAAGAATGATCATGAGATTTAGGTATGATCAAAATATCTACCACAATTGTAAACATCTCCACAAACTAGAATAATTTGCCCTCAAAAATGTGAATAAGTGAAACAGTGTCTCTGTACAATTATAACCCATTAATATGTAGTCAAAGCAACAGGTTGCTGAGACATTCAATTGCTCTATACAAGAAGAGCCTCCAAAAAGGCGTAAAGATGCTATATTTGAACGCTTAAAGAAATAATGAAAACCACACTGCTTTTTTACAAACTATTTGCAGAAATGAAAATAGCGGGTTGGACATCCAGGCCCTCTATTTGTCTGGACCATTGCAGGCTAGAGTGTTCCCTGCACGCACAGAGCTGCTTGTGGGGAGCACTGGATAGGAACGGGAGGGGAGGTGGAGAGTGCGCAGAGTGAGGATGGGCCGACTCACCTGGACATACAGGGCCGATTCAGATCACGGCCTTCTACGTCTGGCAAGGCCAAAATGGACAGGGGACTCATTCCACCTCAAAGCTGGAATAAGTCCCCCCGAGGAAGGCGATCAGGACCAGAACCCCCCCTCCAGCATACGAACCACAGCAGGTAGGTTCCATCTGCCTGATCCTGGCCCTAGTAGGCCCCTCCAAGGGTCAGACAGCAGGGAAATAGGGTTTGCATCTGTGGCAGGCCATGCAAACTCCTGCATGGCATCCTGGTGCTATGGCGATGAGAATGCATGGCACCAGGACTCCAGCAGGAGTATAGGGATGGCTAGCCGAGGATTCAGATGGGCATCCAGCGCTGTGGGATTGGGACCCATCCAGCCTGTTTAAGTGCCTGATTCTGAACTCCCGTGGGTGCAGAATTGGGAACACAATCGGCCCATCCAGTTTTTGGATGGGCCGCCGGCCTGTACATGCCCCACTTGGAATGGGGCTCTAAGTGTAACAGAAAGAAATTATATTACATAGACATCTCACTACACATCACAACCACTATTATTAGCTTCAGTACCTTGGGTTCATGAGACAAACAGGGGTGAGTGTGTTCACAGGAGCCAACATTTCAAAACCCAACACAAATGATGTCCTCCTGGAGATATTGAAGGAATAAAGTTTGAAGCACCCGTTGCACTCAGAGAGTTGACATCTATGTGTGCGTCGCTGCTGTTTGACTAAAGCTCTTCCCTCCTCTGTATGCTCCATTTCCAGCTGCTGTTGGACCAGGAACAAGAAGAAATGAAGACGTCCAGGACATTAGAGCGGAGCACCAATAGCTTCAGCTACTCCACATATCACACACTGGATGAGGTGATTCTCATTCTAGCCCTCTTCCTATCGCTGTCAATTGAACGGGCAGGTCTATCGTTTGCTGAGCTTTTTTATTTTTGCACTTAATCTCCACTACAAGAATTTTCCTTCCCTTTTAGTCACACGTGTTATACATTTCTTCTTATTGCATATCTTCTTGGGGACAATTTCTCAAAATGTGTTAGTTTTGAATAGAACCCACCACAACAAGGGCAAAAAGCTGGTGACAAACTAATAATACATCCAATAATAATCACCAAACATTTGTTCTTTATAAAAGTAATAAGGGGTTTTTATGACCTGTGAGAAAGAGTTCCCAAATTTTGACAACAATTGTTTGGTGAGTGTTATTGGATGCATTATTATAATTTTGTATATGCGATGCAATGTGTGCCTTCGAGTCAGTCCTGACTCCTGGCGACCCAGAAGCTCCTGGGTTTTCTTGGCAGTGTCACTGGAAGTAGATTGCCAGGCCTTTCTTCCGAGGCAATGGAGGGTTAAGTGACTTGCCCAAATTTTGTATATATTATAACATTAATGAACCTCACTCCGAAGCCAGGGTATGTGGAGTATGATCTCGGTCTCTCAAATTTACTGCTAACGCTCGGCGTAGTACTTGCATCGTGCCAGAGCGCCTCCTTCTGGAGTTCATAGGATGTAACATGTATAGGCAACCAGCCAACGTGAACATAAAGAACGTGAGATATGCCATACTGGCTCAGACCAAAGGTCCATCGAGCCCAGATAGTGGCCAATCCAGGTCTCAGGTATCTGACAGGATCCCAAAACGTAGACAGATTCCACGCTGCTTATTCCAGTGGTAAGTAATGCATTTTCCCCAGTCCACTTTAATAATGGTTTATGGACTTTTCCTCCAGGAACTTGTCCAAGCCTTTTTTTAAACCTAGCCACACTCCAGAGTTTAATTACACATTGAGTGAAAAATACATTTTCTGCAATTAATCTTAAATGTAGTACTTTGTACTTCATTGCGTGTCCCCTGGTCTTTGTACTTCTTGAAGAAGTAAACAGTCGATTTACGTGTACCCATTCAACTCCACTCACTATTTTATAGACCTCTATCATATCTCCATTCAGCCATCTTTGCTCTGAGCTGAAGAGCCCTAACCTTTTAAGCCTTTCCTCATAGGGTATCCTTCCATCCCCTGTGGAAGAATACGCCCACTGGAAATTATTCTTAATCAAGCCTGTGGCTCCCAATGTGATGTGAAATATTTATGTATCATTCTGCCACGTTTTCTGGTTTCTGACTGCATTTCCTGGTACTTGAGGATCTTCTCCCTCTTCATATGATTCACAGAATAATCACTTAGAACTGACGCCTCTTTTATCAATGTTCTCCTGGTGTTTTTGTTTTTTACCACTATATCTCGTTTCCTTGCATCTGGCTTCTCATCTGTTGGAATGGGAATATCCCAGGTGATCATAACCTCTTCATTCTCTGTAATTCCCTTAGGGTCTTTTCCGGTACAGCAATGTTATAGTGTTGTCTTCTGTATATAGAGGCCACCTATAAAACCAGATAGAGAATGGCTACTCATTTGCTCTTTTACTGGCCATTAGATGTCACTGTGAGAGCACAGCTTGGTTCAGCTGCCACTTTCAGGGTCTGTGAATAGGAGAAGTACCATTTAAAAATAGATGTGAAAACACCGGTCACCCATGTTATGTTGTTTGTGTCATTTAGCGCACATTAAAACGGGGTAGTGCATGTCAAAAAAAGACACAAAACAACAACACACAAGACAAAACAGCAAAGTGTTTCCATGCACACTCTCTAGTGCATACCACTTCAGCAGCTTTGCCAGTCATCTTCAGACTTTCAGAGCAGGTTGATCCAGTCCTGGTTTTACCCAGTGCATGCAGGGATTTGTAGTTCTGATTTCTCAATAGTTTGTTTATAGACAAGGTCTGATTTCCCGCTCACAGTTTCTAAGAAAAGAAAGAGCATCAATAGGCGTATTCCCCTCCATGGGCGTGCAGTGGAGGAATAGCTTCATGGTTAACACAAGTTTATAATCCAGAAAAGCCAGGTTTGAACCCTACTGCTACTCGTTGTGATCTTGGGAAAGTCGCTTATCCCTCCATTGCCTCAGGTACATATTTGAATTATAAGCCTGATGGGGACAAAAAAAGATCTGATTGTAACTCCCTTGAACTTCTGAGAAAGGTGTGAGACAATGGGAGGGGGAAGGTTGAAGGTGGAGCAGAAAAGGTGGGTTTTTAGTTTGGCCTTAAAGGTTTTGAGTGAAGATTCCAGGTGGAGGGCTGTGGGGAGCGAGTTCCAGAGATGAGGGCCGAGGAAATAGAAGGCAGAGGTACAGGTGGATTCCAGATGGGCCTGGGAAGGGGAAGGGAGAGATATGTGATTTAGGTGAAAGGAATGGAGAGGACGGTGGGAGGAGTGAAGGCGGATCAGATCAGCAAGGTAAATGGGGATACCAGTGTGGATCGACCTATGAACAAAAATGAGAAACTTGAATTGAATCCAGTAGGGTACAGGGAGCCAGTGCAGGCGGATAAGAAGAGGGGTGATGTGGTCGAAGCGGGAGGCGTGGGTAAGAAGGCGGGCGGCGGTGTTTTGGACGCATTGCAGGCGATGTAGTTGCGACTGGGGAAGACCGGCTAGAGAGATGTTACAGTAATCCAAGCGTGATATGATAAGGGAAAGGAGCAGAGTGGTCATGGAAGAAGGGGTGAGAAAGGGACGGATGGCGCGAAGTTGCTTTAGGGTGAAAAAAGAGCGTTGAACCACAGAGGAGATGTGATCTTTACAGGAAAGAGAAGAGTCAATGGTGACACCAAGATAGCGTATGGAAGTGACGACAGGAATAGGAGAAGAGGAGAGCAGAGGGACCAAGGGGGGGACAGGACTTCCTGAGGTGAACCAGATAGCTGAGGTCTTAGAAGAGTTGACATGGAGGAAGTTAGAGGAGAGCCAAGATGTCACAGAGGAGCGACAGTTGTTGAGGTGGGTGATATCAGTGGCAGTGGAATCAGTGTGGTGGAGAAGGAGGATATCGTCCGCGTAGTAATAGGCAGAAACACCGTGTTGTTGGATCAGGTGAGCGAGGGGGGCGAGGGGTGCAAGAACAGAGCCTTGGGGAATGCCGCATGGGAGAGGGGTGGAGGAGGAGAAGGTAGACCCTGAGAGAACTGAAAAGGATCGACAGGAGAGGAAAGAGCAAAACCAGTGACGAACGGAGCTGACCTCATCCCCTCCACTCCCCCCTCGGCCACCCCTATTACTGCCTCTGTCACCCCTTACCAGGACCTACAGTGGCAGCAAGTAGCCTGCAGTGCTTATCTTCACACTTCAACGTCATGGGGCTGTCTGCTTCTATCCCTATGCAAACAGGAAGTTGGGCATCAGTGGGGGCAGAAGGAGAAAGCCCTATGGTCCCAAAATGTGAACGTAAGCACTGCAGGGCTGCTTCAAGCATTGCCGCTGCTTTAGGTCCCAGTGAGGGGTGACAATGGTGGCAATGGGTGCCCCCCCAGGGCCAGAGGTCTAGGCGACTACCTGGTTCACCAAGTGGTAGCACCCACCCTGCTGATGGGTATGTTTTAGGTTTTGCATTTAGATTTGAGTTTTAATTATTTGTCTTTCTAAGTCCAAGTTGAGTTACAAGTTCAGGTACACAAATTACAGAGCTGCTAAGTTACCTATTTCCTAGAGGGAGATTTTAGACCAGTCCTGGATTCCTGATGCATTAAGGGATTGACAGTACTGCTTTCAGTTTGTAGAATCAGTGACTACAAATTCCACAGTTAGTTTAAAACCAGATCTCCCACCTGGAATTGGGTAACTTGGCAGCACTGAACCTATTTTCCTGTCTAAGTGGACTTACAATTTGGGTTGCCAACTGGCTCCAGATGTGCCCAACAGGACTGTTCCAGTCCTGGATTTACCCCATTGCATGAAGGGATATGTAGATCTAGTTGTCTATTGCACTACATAAGAAAAGCAAGACTACACATCCCTGCATGCAATGGGGTAAAGCCAGGCGTGGATAAAGCCTGTCGTGTGCATCTGGAGCCAGTTGGCAACCCTACTTACAATCTAAATAGTACGTGAGGCAGTGGAGGGCAGAGTGATTTGCTGAAGGTCAGAAGGAGAGGCAGCGGTAGAAGCAGGGCTTGAAGGCTGACCTCCAGCAAGCTGTTCTAACTACCGGGCTGCTCCTTCACTCTGCCTGCCCATCTTCATTTCCTTGGCCTGCAGGTCGCATTGGATTTAGGGGCTTGAATTTTGCTCCTGCCTTTTCTCTGCAGTTCAAGGCGAGTTACATTCAGGTACAATAGGTACTTTTCCTTCTACAGAGGGCGTATGAAACTTTGTACCTGAGGTAATGGAGGGTTCACGAGAAATGGGACTGTGAACAGGGCAGCATTGCACCCCTCCCTGTGAAATGGCAGTTCAGCACTGCCTGGCCCACCATGCCCCCCTCCCCGGCATCCTCCTGCCCGGGGAGGGAGGGTGGCATGGCAATCCCTCTACTGCGCCAGGCATTACAGTGCCCATGCTGACATGCTCATGGTCTGCCACTGCTGCCCCCCTCCAACAACCTAAAAATGATTCAAAGCTTATTCTCCATCGATTTTTTAAGATCGCATGTGTCCCTTCATCATATACCACTATGAGAAACATTGTAACTAGAAAAGAAACAATGCTACCTTCAGCAAAACGACTGTAAAACAAATCACCTCTCGAATAGTAAATTGGGACCTTCATCAGATGTTGGATACTCTATGGAAGTCATTTTAGAAAAGCTGCTCCTTATACATGCACGTTTGAAGCAGGGCTCTGGGCATGGTTTGCAGTGGTTTGAAAATTACGCTTGTATTTCCTATGTTGCAAAAGAAATACGTCTACTTCCTAAAAAACTAGATGCTGAGAATTGCACTTGCTCTGAGACACACATAAGTGTCAGGTAACTGCTCGTTTGGACCTGGAGTTTGCAGAAGTGATTGAGGGGCAATTGGGCTGACCTCTCTGGTATTTAAAGTCACCTCAAAAATTAGCGTTTTCTAGCCTGAACCACCTGGGACATTTAGTTTGTAAAATCTGGCATTTACATGTATCAATGGTGGTATGTGCACCCGGAGGCTGCAAAATCAATTATAAATACTGACACGTTCAAAACACCAAGTGATGTTGTTCATCTTTCGATTGTTGCTTGACTGTTTCAGCTATGTGTGCTGCAAACTACACTTTCTTATACACACTCAGTGAGCCTTTGTAAAATACCTGAGACATTTTGCACATCTCAAGCTGATTATCCCTTTCCCTACCTAGATGACCTCTACAAAATCATGCTTTAAGTGTGTTAGGGTGCAATGTAGGGGGACGATCCCGTATTATTTACAGAGAGAGGCGGCACCAGTCCTGCAGAATAGGTGGAGGGAGGGTCCACTTTTTATATACCTTCACATAAAGGGGCATATTTACTAAACCATGGGTGTTTACCATGCATTTACCTAAAAAAATGAGCATGAGGGTGGCATTAAACCTACGCTAAAAATAACGGCATGCCTGGCACGTCCCCATGCAGCTGGTGTGGGTTTTGAGCCACCCTCGTGCTATGCTGTTTAGTGCAGTCAACATAGGTCACTTAATGCCACCTATTGAGGTGGGGGTAACGTCACCTGCACTAACCACGATATGCATGCTCATCCCCTGAACCTCCCAGTCTCTGCCGCAATCCACACTATGCGATTAGCACAGGATTTTTAGCGTGGCTGCATTTGTGGTGTGTGATAAAGATTACCGCAATGCACTTGGCATGGACTAAGCCCCATGCCAGTAAACATGCCCCAAAGTGTTTTTTTATTACTTTTACTTTTAAATCTGGATTTGAAAGAAAGAAACGACATGTGTGTCTCTGCGGTGCATTAATATAATCTGGGCCACTAATTCTCCACGCGGCAGACTCCTTAGTGCTCTGCACCAAGACCACAGCTGTATATCCTTCTCTGTGTTCCTCAGTGGTGCTGTGAGCGACCTTCGGTACAGAGTTAGAGGCACATACCATGACCATATTCCTCTACATAGCTGCTGGTAAAATTACATCTGATTTGTCAACTTTGCCCATATTTATCTGAAAAAGATCTAAAACAAGTTGTATATGTAGTGATTATCTCAACTTTGGATTATTGCAACTTGGTTTATATTGGTCTTACTAAATGGCAATTCTCCAGATTGCAGATAATCGGAAACGTGGTTGCAAACAAATGTCATCAAAGGTGCTAAAAGATGAGATAGGGCTATATCATTATTTTATGACCTTCACTGGCTGCTATTATCTAAGAGAATACAGTTTATATTGTTAACAGCAATCTGGAGCTTGAGTCCAGGCTATATGAGTAGATGGACTACTGTTTAAATGCCTATGTGGTCTTTGTGCCTGCAGAACAATTTTCAATTGGACTTTCCAATGCTGGTCGTCCACCACAAGAAAGAGTACAATTCCAGGGCCGGCATGGCAATGTGCAATGCTTTGTCTCATTGCAGGAAGTCAGGAATCATCATTTGTTTAGAAACAACTTAAGTCCTAGCTATTTCCTAGAATATAAATTGTGGTGGCTTTCTAAGCTGTGAACTGTTTAGACTGTTGTCTGATGAAAGGTTGGGGGGGGGGCGGGGGGAAATGGGAAGCAGATTTGGGCTAGATATGTAAGATGTTAATAATTTTTATTTGTATTAATGTTTGGTCGTTATTTATTGTATTCGTTTATTTTATAGTTGTAACCCATTTCAAATCATCTGCGATAAAGGCAGGATATAAATGCTATTTAAATTGAATAGTCCCAGTGGTCTGAAGCTGTATGGTCCAGGTGCCCTTCCATCATCTTCTTTTTACAAAATCAGTGCATGATGACGTCACACTATCTCACTGAGCTTCTCTGTTTCAGATCTACAGCTGGATAGACAGTCTGGTTGAAGAGCACCCACAGCTAGTCAGCAAAATTCAGATTGGCAACACCTATGAAAATCGCCCAATATACGTGCTGAAGGTTGGTATGACATGCTGACCCCAAAGAACTGCTCTCTGGCAGCTCCTGGGTGACTAGCCACCATTATTCTCTTTTCCAGTTTCCACACAGCTTTTTTCTGAGGTATATTATACGCCTGTGTTTGGAAACCTAAAAGCATGTGTGTAAATGCAAACCCCTCCCCAACCCTGTCCTCCAACGCCTCTCCAGATTGTGGGTAAGTTATGTGCATATTGCCAAAGTCTCCAACGACTTGCTCCTGGCTAAATCCAAGGGCCTTTACTCTATCCTCATCCTTTTTGACCTTTCTTCTGCTTTTGATACTCTAGACTACTACTACTATTAATCGTTTGTATAACGCTACAAGGCGTATGCAGCGCTCTACAAACACATATAAAAGACGGTCCTTTTTCTAAACAAGACAGACAGTGCAATAGATGAGAATGAGGGTACAGTAGGGAAGGGTAATGAGACAGAAGGAGAACAAAGGATTAAGATCCCAAAGCGGCCTGAAAGAGGTGAGCCTTTAGCAGGGATTTGAAAAGGGGGAGAGATGAAACCTGACGTAAAGATACAGGTAGTTTGTTCCAGGCATAACGAACAGTAAGGTGAAAGGATAAAAGTCGGGAATTGGCTGTTGAAGAGAAGGGCATAGAGAGAAGCAAGCCAGAGGAAGACCAGAGTTCACGAGGAGGGGTGTAGGGAGACAGAAGAGAGGAAAGGTAGTGAATGCATTTATAGGTCAGAAGGAGAAGTTTGTATTGGATACGGAAACGGAAGAGAAGCCAATGAAGTTATTTAAGAAGAGGGTTATATGAGTATAATGGGACTGGCAGATTAGCCACGCAGCAGAGTTTTGAACAGATTGAAGGAGAAAAAGATGACTCAGAGGAAGCCCAGCAAGGAGAAGGTTGCAATAATCAAGGCAAGAAGTGACTAAAGAGTGGATAAGTGTTTTAGTAACTCTGGTAACCCGGAAGCCCTCCTCGCCTCCTTCCCCAGCATTAACACCCACCCCAAGTACTTCGCCCCCCCCCTCCCCCAACAAATTCACAAACAACTGTATTTGGTACAAACATTTTGGTCGCAGCTTTATTTACAACCTGTAAACCGACCCAACCAGGGCCTGAATAACAATTGAACATAACCCAGCCCCGCACCCCTTTACCGGAGGATGCCCCCCCACCCGCCATCTTAGTAGCAAGGCGGAGCATCCTCCTCCCCCCCAAACCCCGCCGCCTGCCTCGCCATCCTAGTAGCAAAGGCCGGCTCCCACCCCCCCCGCTACCGGGTCGAGACCCCCAACCGGGCTGTCTCGCCCCACCCCGAGGAGCACTTCGCCCCCACTGCTCGTAACCAGGTCAAGCCCGCGCCGCTCCTGCGAGCGCTGGCTCTGTACCCCCAACCCCACCAGCTGCGACAACCCCGAAACCACCACCAACAAAGGGGCGGGCGGGCGGGAACGCGACCGCTTCCCGAGGAGCCGTGGCCAGAAGGAGACGGCCACGCGGCTCCTCGCGGACACAGCGCAGCCTCCCCACCGACAGCCGGCCAATGAAATCGCTCCGACGGTGTGACGGAGCGATTTCAAAAGCCGCGCACAGCCGTCTCGCTCTCAACCCTCCCCCCCCCCCTTCCATCAGCATGCTGGAGGCCGAGGCCGGGCCCGGGCCCAGGTTACTGACGGCCGCGGGACCCGGCCCGCGGCCTCGAGCATTAGTGTGTTCAGAAAGGAAGGGGTGAATTTTGTTAATGTTGACTACCACCTTCTCCTTGACACTTTTGTCCTCACTTGGTTTTAGGGACTCTGCACTGTCATGGTTCTCTTCTTATCTCTCTCAGGGCTGGAGGTTCCTCCTCTACTGCTATTCCACTCTCAGTTGGTGTTCCCCAGGGATCTGTTCTGGGCACTCTCCTTTTCTCTCTCTACAGCCAGTCCCTTGGTGCTCTCATCTCCTCCCATGGAGTTCAGTATCATTTTTATGCCGATGATTCTCAGATTTATCTTTCTACACCTGATATTTCTTCAATACTCCAGGCATCTCTGCCTGCCTGACCGACATCGCCACCTGAATGTCTCACCGCCATTTGAAATTAAACATGGCCAAAACTGAACTTCTTATTTTTCCCCTTCCTCCTTTCTCTATTTTTGTAAATAATACTCTTCTACTTCCTGTTTCCTCAGCCCGTAATCTTGGGGTCGTCTTTGATTCCTCCCTCTCCTTCTCCTTCTCCTCAAATATCCAACAGATAGCTAAAACCTGTTGTTTCTTTCTCAATAACATTATCAAAATTCACCCCTTCTTTCTGAACTCAATCCTAAAGCACTTATCTACTCTCTAATTACTTCCTGTCTCAACTACTGCAAACTCCTTCTTGCTGGTCACCCTCTGAGCCACCTCTCTCTCCTTCAGTCTGTTCAGAACTCTGCTAATCTTTCACCAGTCTCGATATACTCATATAATCCCCTTCCATTTCCGTATCCAATTCAAGCTTCTCCTTCTGACCTATAAGTGCATTCGTTCTACTGCTCCTCACTACGTTTCCTCTCTTCTCTCTCCCTGCACCCCTCCTCGTGAACTCTGCTCTTCTGGTAGATCGCTTCTTTCTGTGCCCTTTTCTTCCACTGCTAACTCCAGACTTTGATCCTATCACCTTGCTCCTCCTTATGCCTTGAACAAACTCCCTGAATCTGTACATCAAGTTTCATCTATGTCCCTTTTTAAGTCCATGCTAGAGGCTCACCTCTTTGAGACTGCTTTTGGATCCTGATCCCTTGTCTTCCCTATGTCTCCTTACCCTTCCCTATTTTATCCCTTTGCTTGTCTATCTTAGTTAGACTGTAAGCTCTAACAAGCATGGACTGTCTTTATATATGTCTGTACAGCACTGTGCATTTATTTTTATTTATTTAACTGGTTATCTATACCACCTTATTCTTTAAGGAAAGTGGTTTACATTATGTAATCACTACAAACAGGTACTGGATACATTCCCTTGTCCCCAAAGGGACTCATAATCTATGTGTACCTGAGACAATGGAGGGTTAAGTGGTTTGCCCAAGGCCACATGGACTGCCTACAGGACTAGAAACCCCAGACCCTCCAGCCTGAGATTGCTGTCCCCAGGTGGGAAATGAACCTCTGGCCCTCCAGCCTGAAGCACCATGTCCTAACCACTAGGCCACTCTTGCCCTGTAGCACTATATAAATGATTAATAGTAGTAGTAATTGTACACATATAATTTTACCTGGGATGTGTGGTCCTAGTCCAACTTTCTGATAGTTTCCTGACTTCTTTGCAGTTCAGCACTGGGGACTCGAACCGTCCAGCCATCTGGCTCGATACTGGCATTCACTCGCGAGAATGGATCACTCAAGCTACTGGCATCTGGACTGCAAAAAAGGTATTAGTAGTGGAGATGACAAGCTAAAGAGCATCCGTCCACTTACAGACACTCGTAAACTAAATGAAAGATATTTAGTGGCAGCCAGTAAAAAAAAAAAAACCCAAACAGATGTTGCTTAGAGCGTAGCCACATAACCCCAAAGCTTTGGACCATTTTTGCAGCAGTCTAATAGCTGGATGAACTATGATGACCATATAAACTGATCTGGCCACCAGTTCTCCCGGGTAATTGGTTAAATGACTACAAAGCTTGTGATACGAGAAACTGCATTTAGGATGATCACCTTGGCCCTCTTCTATAGAAAGCCACTGAAAGACACTTTAGCTGCCAGTTCCATGTATTCATGTTATTGCAGCCTTGGCTGTGAAGTGTAATACATTTCTCTGTGAGCTATATGCAATTCCTACAGTTTGCTGTTAAAGTGGAAATAAAAAAATATTTATCATAGTAGTAACAAAGAAGATGATAGCCAAAAAGATCAGTTGTCCCATCCAGTCTGCCCCAGCTGTTCCTGTCCATACTGCAAGGATATATATTCTAGCAGGCAGCGGTGGAAGCTTGACCCGCCCATAGGATATTGCACTTTATCCAAGCCAGTTCATTTCCTCATTGGTTTCCTACCACATGGGGTAGATGAACATACACATTCTTAATCCACCAAACAGCCCTGCACTAAACCAAACAGTTACCAAAACATCCAGCCTCTAAGTACCCATGTTCTTTCTGGAGTACTCAGTAACCACCAGCTTGTTCGAGCTGATCCATCTGGTTGCCAGGAAGTTATAGCCTGCTGTTTCCAAGACAGCTACCTCATAGGCTACAATATCCACTGCCCTTTATCACAATTCCCCAATCTCTGTTCCTGAGAGAGTGAAACTGGCTTGTCTGGAATATTTCAGTCAATCAATCCTGATCCTATGTTATCATAGAACAGGACAGTGGATAAGGACCATTAGAGCCATCTTGTCTGCCCAATTTCACCACCACAGTCCTCGCGTGATCTCTGGTTTTCCTTTCACTTTTTTGCCGTCACTTGGGATCCTCTGTACTGACCTCATCCACCCAGGAATTTTGTTACCATTTTGTCTCTACAGCTGACACTGAGCGTCGATTCCATGTGTCCATCACCCTTTCAGTAATGAAATATTTGCTAATGTTGTCCTGGAGTCCATCCCCCTAGAGCTTCACACTGTGACCTCTTGTTCTATGCCTCTTGTTAGATTTCAAGGTACTAGTAACTAGGGTGAATGGTTACCAGAAGGGGCAGTTGATCCAGTCCTGGTTTTAAAACTTCCTCCTCACAGAATATATAGGGCTTATGGTCCTATGCCTTTCAGGTAAATCAGACGTTTCTTCATAGAATGAGAGACCAACTCAGACCTGACTTGACTCATGCTAGTCCTCACAGCTATGTACCATCCTCTTGCTTGTGTATATAAAATATACACTAACTTTAAAAATACCTTTCATAGTGCTACATCTTGATTTGACTAGATGACTCCAAGAACAATCAGATTTTATCCAGTCCAGGTTTTTCAACATCTACCCCAAAGCATTATGGGATTGACAACCTTCCTTATCACATTAAACAGTAAAAGTAGAAGAATCTTGAATATTTTGCTTTTGACATTTTGGGGGCCATTTTAGAAAGGACGCCCAAGTCAAATCGGGGATGTCCAGGGTGGAAAATTCAGAAAAACACCAGGGATGTCTATGTCTCCAGCTGATTTTAGAAACATAGGCATTCCCGATGTGGACCCGCTGGTGGCCAAATAGACATCCCCCTTAGGAAAACATGGGGTGGGGGATGTCCATCTCATGCATGTTAGTGTAAGGAGACATCCAGTGGTGTAGCAAAATGAAAAAAACAAGCCCCCATTCCCCATCAGTGTTCATTGACATATTGTCATAATAAAGGGTGTATTAGTGTAGCTTCTTCTCCACACCCTGCGAATGTTTGCCTGACAAATTGAACACTTTTTAGATGCCTGTGAGTGCCTGGAGCATATATAAGCTTAGGCACAATTCCAGATGACCAATAAATTTCTGAGATCAGGTGGTGACATCCAGGTTCCTGGGATCACTCTGGTCATGGCTCTGCCACACCCCCATTCAGACTTGATGTCCTCACACTGGAGACATCCACAGACCTGGCTTCTAAAATGGCTCTGGAGGTGTCTCTGTTGCGGCTGTCTCTATGCCCTTATTTAGATGTCCAAAGCATGAACAGGGATTCTAAAATTGCACCCTATAAAACTAGTTCTGACAGTCCCGGATTCATTTAGGTCTTAATCCACACCATGTTAGAAGAGAAAGAAGGGAGGGGCAAGGGAATTTTAGGAGAAGAGAAGGTGTATTCTTGTTAAAGAGAGGAGCAGCCATAGTTCATTGGAAAGAAGATTTTGGTCCAACTGCATTATATGTACCAAAGAACTCTTTTTTGCAGGGGAGGCAGCCATACACATAACTGTACTCATCTGAAACACTGCAAGATAAGTAGCTTCCATAAAGAGAGTCAAGGTCCTAGCATGGCAGAAAGGTTCATCTACTATCCTACTTACAGCCTGTGTACTCCTGTTTCTCATGGTTGAACAGTACAGAGTCCAGAAGTAATAATATGATTCCCCGTGCCTATGTCAGAGAGAAAACTAAACTGGCTTCTTCAGTGCCTAGAACACCATATTAATCTTCTGGTGTTGGACAAAATAGGACACACATGAACATAACTGACTAAGAAAGGTGGCAATTTGCAGATATTCGAAAGACCTTAAATCTAGCTTTGAGAAGTTAAGAGTTCCAGGTACACGGACAGGTCAGCTATGGCAAGTGAAAAGCTCTTTCTCCTTTAAAGGAGTGTCCCCCATTTATACTGAAGGGTCCAGTCCTCCGTAGGAAAAGGCGCAGAGACAATGGCCCACACTTGACCCATCAGAATTCACAGACAGTGTGTAATGAACATGCCGAAGAGGTGATCAGTTCTGCCGATGCACAGTAAAAAGCATCTTTCCCACCCCTGACTTCTTCATCCCCCTCCCACACACACTGGCTGAGCGGGAAGAAGCTGCTGTCCTCAGCTACGCCTTCAACCACTTGATTCCGGAAAGGAGTGATCAGTGTCGGTGTGTACTACTCATAGCCAGAACTTGCCCATTTCTTTTGTTGTTTGCTTTTCTCTGTCATTACTTTCTTTTATTGACTATCTTTTTTATTTTATTTTTTATAAAGCTTTGATAGTTTGATGAAAGGTGGAATAACAAGTGCAGAATAAATCTAAACATAAGCAATACTTTTAATATCTGTAGATTGCCAGTGACTATGGTAAAGATGCCACTGTGACCTCCATTCTGAACAACCTGGATATCTTTCTACTGATTGTCACCAACCCAGATGGTTTTGCTTATACCCACAGTACAGTGAGTGTCTAATCTGTTTCTTTTCCTCTCCTGTCCTATGAGAAGCAGATCATGCATGGTCATGATGTTAAGGGCATGACCTGGAAGGGAAACTGGGTTTTCTACAGGCATGAGAGCTAGGGCTGGCTCTGGTGCAGGTAACACTCTGCGTAGGCCTGTTGATGGTGGTTTCCTTCTAGACCTTGTGGGAATGTTGATGTTGGTTGGACCTTCCTCCCCACCACCACCACCACCACCACCACCAATCCCTACTCCTAGAGATAAGGAACTTCTTGTAACCTCATAGTGGCAGTGGTGGAAGGGTCAGGAGCAGCAATGACAAGGCAGGAGAGGCACTTTTGAGGTGAGCACTTAGCTCACACCAACAGCAGGCAGATGATAGGCATAGGGCAGGGTGGGGGGAGGGGATTTCCTTTTCTACATGCTCACATGCTCTATTTCCTTCCTCCTTAACACCAGAGCCTGCTTGTCTTTTCCTAAATCTGGCCCGGACCTGAATGAAGGTAGAAAAATGGCCAATAGAACTGTCAGCTACTACTTGTAGTAGAGAACAGCACAGTGGTTATGGAAATCAAACTTTCATGTCTGAGGCATCTCCGGTCTCAGTATGAGGACCACTAAAAATCATGTAAGACCGAAAGAAAAAAACTTAAAACATCACGTAAGGTCAAGGCTGCTAATGCACAGTCCCCACCTCATTTCAACAATCTCAGGTTAGATGCATTCAGTCTTGGTTCATCACCTAAGGCTATAAAAATTACAGCATTCCTCTTCTAAAGACCCTGCTGTAACTACCTCTGAGCAATTACAGTTAAAGATAATACACATACATATCTGCCGAACTTTAATTATCATGCATGTTGGGATCTTGTTGGGACGTGTCATTTAAATACAACATATTAATGTAATTCCATAAAAAGGAATACCATCAGTAGTTCAGCCTCCTTATTAATAAGAGTACTTTTGCTTTGTATCTGATTTCAGAACCGCATGTGGCGTAAAACTCGATCCATTAATGCTGGATCAACTTGCATTGGTGTTGATCCCAACAGGAACTGGGACGCTGGTTTTGGAGGTAAGATGTCTCCATAGCTATTTAAGTAATTAATTAATTTATTAACTGCTTTTATGAAGAGATTCAGCCAAGGCAGTATACAACAGGTCTCCCGTGACATGGACAATTTATATTGCAGTAGCAGTATAACAACAGCAAAATGACCCATGACAGCATAATAGAGAGTCAGAACAGTGAGATGCACTTGGAAATAAGCAATGATAGATAGCAATGATGGTAATGAACACTTTAAAATAGCACAGTAGAACATTCAAATAAAATAATTATGACACAATGGCAGCAGAATACAAATGACATAACATAATAGGCAGCACGGTAGAACATTCAAATAACATAGATAGGATACTCATAATGTCAGCACAGTACAAATGATGTATCATAAAAGGCAATATGGTAGAAAATTAATGTAACAGATAGGATACTCACAACATTAGCACTATACAATTAAATATCCTAATAAGCAGCAGAGGGGACAGGTGTAGTTGGGAAATATAGACATACAGGATGGGTAAGACAAAGACATAGGGATAAATAGAAATGGGCGACTAGATTGAGGATAAGTTATACAGTACATAGAGATGAATAAGGTATGTGGATATTGTTACAGTTTCAGGGTGTGCAGCAAGCCAGTCCTGAAGTGGTGTGAGTGAATGGAAAGTCCGTCACCATTGGGAGAAGAGCCAGGCTTTCACATGCTTCCTGAAGTAGAGGCAGTCTTGAGTTAGACGTAGTCCTCTAGGAGTAGTGGCTACTCCTGGGAAAGCTCCCTGGTGGGTGTCACAAAATGTGATTTCCCTCGATGAGAGTACAGTTAGGGATACTCTTTCAGATGACCTTAGAGGCCTCAAACGTTTGCAGTTACAGCTCATGTCTTATTCGTTGAACACATTCTGGAACACCACTGGCAGAGTTAATATGGGTTGCAATGGATATAGATTGGGACAACCCTGATCCAGCATGTTCCTCCATGTGCTATTGTTTTAAAACAGTATGGATTCAACAATAAAATCTGGTGTTTCCATGTGTGTCATTTCCAATCCAAGATGACATATTAAAAAAATGAAATTTTTTTTCATTGTTTTAGCGGGTACTGAAAATGAAAAAAGTAGACAAAACCAATCCAAATTAGAAATAAATAAAAAAACAAATGCGGAAAACAAAACAATGACATTTTCCCCATCTACATCCCTATTTCATAGAGACATATTCCTCTGTGCAGTATATTGTGGCTACATATCATGTAGATCATCCAAGGCATTCTTTGAACAGCAAGTTAGAAACAAATAAATAAACTCACTTCAAATTCAGTCTTGCTCAGGATACATCTTTATTAATTAAATGTGATCCAGATTATAGCCATCAAATTTAGCCACTCGTATTCCATAGTTAAAACTCCTTTGAGCTCCTGCATCAGTTCAGAAACTGTATCCAGACTGGTTTGATAATTATAATTCTTTATTTTTATATCAAATGGATTGCATTCATGGTGCAAGACAAGGTACACAGATCATAGATGGAGACAATGAATACTTTATTACAAATAATTTGAATACACGTTGACCTTGAACAATTTTCGGACTGTGGAAACACCTTTTTTTTAGTTTAAAAATGTGTTTTCAGACATTCATGTACAGAGCTGTCAAATGACTCAGTTCAAGGAGACAAAGTTCTGGCCATCTCTTATTCCAGTGCATCATGGTACTTATAGGGCCTGCTCCCCTCATTTGATACAGGTACCAGAATGCCTCAGGATAAAGTTGACTGAAATCCAAGGCTGTCCAAAAATCTCCCACTTTGAATTGGGTTATTTGGAGGCTCTGTATAACTCGGATTTAAACATCAGCTCTCGAAGCTTGGCAGCAGTAGATGAGATCCAGCAGATGCAGGGTGCAAGAACAGGGGTCATCAAACATATCAAGAACATTCAAAAGAAATGCTTTCATTTCTTCATCTATTCTTTTTTCACCAGGCCCAGGTGCCAGTAAGAACCCCTGCTCAGAAACCTACCATGGAGCCTATCCACACTCTGAGCCCGAGGTGAAAGCAGTTGTGGACTTCATCCTGTCCCATGGGAATGTGAAATCCCTGCTCTCCGTTCACAGCTACTCACAGATGCTGCTCTTCCCTTATGGCTACACAAATGATCTAATTCCTGACCACGAGGAGCTGGTGAGATATACTCATTGCTTGTGCTCCCTGCAGTATCCACCCTACTTGAATACAGTCTACAGCATACCTTAGGTCCGTTGCCACGGAGGAGTGTACCCTTATGCAGATTTCCTGGCCCTCCGATACATCTCCACACCAAAAGAGAGCGAGTACTCCAAGAGATAGTCGATTAGAACCACTAGAGGTCGTCTGTTGACGCATAGGAATCCTAGACGCTAACTTGACACGGCCGTGTTTCAGCAAAGCCTCCAACACAAATCTACTTTACCAAGACTAATTCAAGGATGTTTACGGCATATGTTGTAACATAGGCCTCCTGATGATGTTTGCCTGAGTAATCTGTCTCCCTGTTTGTGTTATGTGATGTTGAATCCATTGCGTCTCTTAACTTTGATTTTGTAAACTACTCAGATCTACCAAGAGTTTTCGGTATATTAAATTAATAAATACAAATATATTATTATCGTTATTACTATTTATATAGCACGATCAGGTGTACATAGTGCTTTTGAGAGCTACGTAAGAGACAGACCCATGGCATGCATGAGGCTTCAGGAGCACTAAGTTCTTTTCTCTAGCATCATACTAGAAAAAATTATGTTATCTTTCAGGGAAATGATTTCATTGGAACTAAAACTTTTAACAAAGTACCCTTTTTCGTTTTTAAAATGACATGAAAGGCTTTCCGGTTACTAACAAAATTTTGTTTTTGTTCATTTCAGTTTAAAATTTGGGCCAATCTCTGCCACAAAATCTTCCTCCCAAACCATCTCCTGGCCCTGTCCCCCCAGCACCCCTTGAAGCTCTGATGTTGGTGGTAATATCTTCACAGGACAGGTTGCTTCTGCCCTGCCAGTGCAAGAAGAGCATGGATGGCACCGTTGTTAAATTCTATCAGACAAAATGGTGCTGGCGAGCCTTGAGGCTGGCCAGTGCTATCGTTGCACTGGTGGGACAGGAGTGAGCAGAATCCAATAAAGTCCTAGTAAGCTCTTGGGTCTAAATTTTGGCATGAATTATTTTCAGGGGTAAGCCTGCTAGATCACGAGGGATGTCCCATAGGTAATGGACACAGGTTCTTCCGTCTGGCATCGTTCACCTTTGCTTGCTTGACTTACTAATACCAGGAATTTTCTTCCTTGTAGAACAACCTTGCAAGAGAAGCTTTGACTGCTCTGGCGTCATTACATGGAACTAAATACACCTATGGCACCACCATTGCCACGATCTGTAAGTGAAGGCGGAGATGTGGGCCATCATCCACTGGCAGCTTTGACTAGATTTGTTGTCTTTTTAATGTGTTTTGGTCCCGATATTCAAAGGCATTTATACAGTTTACAGACCTGAATAAACGCAAGTTCCACTGCTACTTTCCCTGATGCTAACCGTGTCGTGGGCGTTCTGGGGTGGAGCGGAAGAGGCACCCATCGAGCATTGGGGCGTGTCACGGGCGTTCTGGGGTGAAGCGGAAGAGGCACCCATCGAGCATTGGGGCGTGTCATGGGCATTCTGGGGTGAAGCGGAAGAGGCACCCATCGAGCATTGGGGCGTGTCGTGGGCATTCTGGGGTGGAGCGGAAGAGGCACCCATCGAGCATTGGGGCGTGTCGCGGGCGTTCTGGAGTGGAGCAGAACAGGCACCCATCGAGCATTGGGGCATGTCGTGGGCGTTCTGGGGTGAAGTGGAACAGGCACCCATCGAGCATTGGGGCGTGTCACGGGCGTTCTGGGGTGAAGCGGAAGAGGCACCCATCGGTAACCAGGCAGGGGTGATACTGAGCCACTGCCTGGTTAGTTTCCGCACCGTGTGGCAGACCCGGATATTCAATGTTGGTGATTGGATATGGCCTCGGCATTGAATATCTGGGGTTAAGGTTCAGCAGCGACAGCTATGAGCTTCAGAAGCGCTAGCTGCTGCCGCTGAATATCGGGCTCTTTCTTTTTAAGTGTTAAAAGATGTTAAACTTTTTGTTCCAGAATTTTCTTTTACAGTAGTAAAAAAATAAGGCTTAGGTTAAGCCAGCATAGATCTAGAGAAGTGCACACCTGCTATCCTGAACAGTCAATGCAAGCAAAACCATCCTGGAGCATGACACGGGGTTCTTAGTAACAATTTGATAGGTCGGAATCCTTAACTCTCCCATACTGTGAGTGACTCCATCAAAAGAGGACAACTTCCCATTTCCTCTAGTCATTCTCCTCCATGGATCTCATTGGAACCAATCTCTTAAATGTCATCCATCTCCGCAGATTTCAATGTCAACAACTTCTTAAATAGAAGAACAACAGAAATCTCACCCATAAGTGGTTCAATGAGTCAGGGAGACTCAATGTGCGCTTCATGTGCGGAGACTCAATGCGGGCCCTCATTGGCATATCTACTGAACCTCATTTGCATAAATTTAATTTATTTTATTTTAAAGTGTATATATTGCCAACTAAACTTTTAAGCGGCTTTCAAAGAAGCCCTTCACAAGCCTCTCTTTTGTCCTGGCAATCACTTAGGGACATGTTTACTAAATATTAATGTGCGTTAAGTGCCATTGTGCCAGTAGAAATAAATGGGCGTTCCTGCACTTAGCGCACATTAACATTTGTGAACACTCATTAACTTTTAAACATACCTCTTAATGAGTGTCTGAATACCATTTGCATGGGCAGTGAGGATAAAGAAAGATTACCAGATTTCTACATTACTATACTCCAGTGCCAACTGCCAGGAAGTATTATAAACCCTGCTCATTTAGAACCCATAGCAAACCCGCCACATCATAATAGCATTGCCAGGACTCACAAAAGCACCAAACCCTACCTATCAAAAGACAACACTGCAAATATTAAACCAATGCATCTTAGAGAATACCAGAACATCTCAGAGAAAACCAATACATCTCTACTGGAGAAATAGAACAAATAGGATTGTCACATAGAAACTACATGAACAGAATACTGCAGCTTGGTTACACATGCAAAACATAGACCATCAGCAAACATCCCACCGCCCCCGCCCTGACCTTCTTAAATGTATCTAATCAAGTTATACTGTAAACCACTTTGATTGAAGGATAAGGTGGTATATAAACCTGGTTAAATAAATAAATAAACAAAGATCAAGGGATCATAATTTAGAAATATGAAGACAATAATTAAACTGAGAACCCCAAAAGCCAAACATGAAATGTACAATAACACGGCAGAAATAAATCTATAAATTAATTTTCTCTTGTAATAAACAAAACACAAAGACATTAGCAATGCACATTTCCCACAGATGACATATTCCACTTAATAAATTCAAAATAAAATAGTATTTTTTTACCTTTTTGCTGTATGGGCATTTTATTTTTCCGTAGCAACTTCCCCAGTCGCTTTTTTCAGTTTCTTCATGTCTTCTGCTAACTTTCCATTGTCTGCTGTCCATTTGTCCTTTCTTCTCTCTTCTATTTTTTTCTATTCTCTCTCTACATCTGTTCCAACATACTGATCTTTCCTTTTTGCTCTTTCCTCCATTTCTTTCTTTATTCATTTTTCATCCACTCAAATTTTACCCCTTCATCCTCAATCCCCACTTACTCTCCCAATACACAGCCAACTGTAGATTTTTCTTCTCTCCTACACAAAATATCTTTTCCCCTCTCCATCCTCATTCCCCTTCCCCTTCTAGTCCTTCCCCAACATCAGCTCCCTTCTAGTTCCAGCCTCACCCAGCATCTGCTTCCTTCTAGTCCCATTATTCCATCCCCCTGCCTCAGTCCATTTCCAGTTCCATCCCCCCATCAGCCCATTTCCAATTTTAGCCCCCATCAACCATTTCCAGTTCTATCCTAACCCCCCATCAGCCCATTTCCAGTCCAAGCCCCCATCAGCCCTTTTCCAATCCTAGTCCCCCTCAGCCCATTTCCAGTCCAAGCCCCCCATCAGCCCAATCCTAGCCTCCAATCAGCCCATTTCCAGTCCTAGCCACCCCCATCAGCCCTTTCCAGTCCTATCCTAGTCCCCCATCTGCCTTTTAAAGTCCCATCCTAATCCCCCCATCAGCCTATTTTCAGTCCTAGCCCCCCATCAGTCATTTCCAGTCCTATCCTAGAGACTCTATCAGCCCATTTCCAGTCCCTGCCCCACATCATCCATTTCCAGTCCTAGACCCCATCAGCATTTTCAAGTCTCATCCTAGCCCCCCATCAGCCCATTTCCAGTCCTAGCCCCCCATTAGCCCTTTGCAGTCCTATCCTAGCCCCCCCCATCAGCCCATTTCCAGTCCTAGCTCCCCCATCAGCCATTTCCAGTCCTAGCCCCCATTAACCCTTTCAAGTCCCATCCTAGCCCTCCCATCAGTCATTTCCAGTCCTAGCGCCCCCCCCCCAAAGAGCCCCATGCCTGTCTGACCGGCTTTAGAGGGAGTTGGAGAGGCCCAAAGCCCCGGCTCACCTCTGCATAGCCACTGAAGTAAAGAGCAGCATGTTCCTTCACTTCAGTAGCTGTGTTCTCATGGAGCCCACTGGTACGCTGAGTATTGGGAAACAGGAAATGCCCTTTAACCTCCGGTGCGATAGTGGGCTACACGAGAACACAGCTGCCAAAGTGAAGGAACACACTGTTCTTCACTTCGGCGGCTGTGCAGAGGGTCTTTGGGCCTCCCCGTCTCCCTCTGAAGTCAGCCCTGCAGGGAGTTGAACAGCATGTGGGGAATGAAGTTGGCGTGCGGTCCCTTGAAGCGTGGAGTCCTATGCAAACAACGTTCTCGCACAATGGACGGGTCGGCCATGCAATGAGAATATGAATGGTGGGCTCCCCGTGAAGTCTGTGAACACCATCACCACTGGATTCCCAGGCTTAGCCAGATCTCACAACAAGCCTATTACCAATCAGGGCCTAATTAAAGAACAGACTATTTTTTTTCTGCTGGGAACTATTAATAAGAAAGTACTAGAAACATAACCAGGCCAATATTCAAAACAAGTTAAACAGTCAGTGATGGCTGGTGAACATATAACTGATGTATCTGTAGATTTTTGACCTTTTCTGACTCAAAGGCACACATTGCATTTTTTGCATATTGTATTGAGCCACAAATATTAGGGGGGTTAGGATAGGAGCCTGATATTATGTGTGTAGTAAAGAGGCAGAGGGAGGGCACAGCGAGGGAGGGCGGCAAAATTACTTGGCTAGTAATGATATTCAGCTACTATCCCAAAATTTATTGTGTCAATTTTCAGTGGTGACAGTCAGCGCTGTCAAAGTGGCTGGCCGCTGCTGCAATGAATAACTGCTTTGGCTAGATTGCTGTTTTGCGGTCTAGTTAGCGGTGATATTCAGCCACTAACTGGATTGTAAAACTGCATAAGGTAGATCAGGTGAAAGGTTCTCTTAACTTTTATGCAGTTTAGTTATGTGGTTAGTAGTTGAATATCGTCGCTAACCACATAGCTGCCAGTCCCGCCCCCCGGAACACCCCAGCATTCTCCACATAGAGCCCAATCCAGGAAGAGGCACATCCGGCCATTGACGTCCCAGAGCTGGACGGGCTCCTATCTACCAGATTCTGCACCGCGGGAGCTAGACGCCCCCGCATTTGAAGAATTGGGCACCAGGATTGCCTGGCGTGCCCCTTCAGCAACCGTGGGAGATGTTCAGACAACAGGGCAGCCAGGCCCCCTCCACTCCTGCAGGCCAGACACCCCCCTGACCGGGTTTCTCGCTGCATGACCCTCAGCAGGATCCTTCAGGGCTAGGATCAGGTGGCGGGGTCTCACCTTCAACTGCACCATTGCTCCTGGGGGGGACTGTCAGGCTGGTGAAAAGGGGTGCCCCGTGCTTATTCCACCTCTGAGGTGGAATAAGCTGAATGTCCTCCCAGCGCTCCATGGATGTACAGGGACATGACCTGAATTGGTCATCCAGGCGCCTGGCCCACTCACGGCCCGCCCCCATACTCTCCCCACACAGCGGCTCTGTGCCTGCAGGAAGAGAAGAATGCAGAATCGGGGCAGGGCGGCTTGCGGGGCTGCACATCCCACTGGTACATACAGTCCGCAAGTCGCTTTACAGAATCTGGCCCTTAGTGCCAAGGCATTTAAACCAGTTAGCAGGGGATATTCAGCAGCAGTAACCAGGTTAGTATTGTCGAATATCCTGGTCAGCAGCATTTATGCTTTTGAATATGCCCCCTATATATTTAGCTTAGGATTGCTGAATGTATGGAATATTCAGTGGCTAGCATTTAACGTATTCCAATCACCAAAGTTGCTGAATATTGACCCCAATATTTCTGGGCACGATAGAGGTCTGTTCTTTGACTATTTAAATCTGGTTCCCATTCTTTCTTGTATATTCTTTTCAGACCAAGCTGATGGTACTACCATTGACTGGGCCTATGATGTTGGGATCAAGTATTCCTACACCTTTGAGTTGCGTGATACTGGTCGCTATGGTTTTATTCTGCCAGCCAATCAGATCATCCCAACAGCTGAAGAAACATGGCTGGCACTGGTGAACATTTTTGAGCATGTAAAGGACAATCCTTACTAAACCTCTGCTGTGCTTCTTTGGGGAGCTTGGTCATTAAGCCACAGTTGATATCTGAATGCTCGTCTTATCTGCACTCTGCTTATCTTTGTTTTCACACACACATGCTATTAAAAGCCTGAAAGCCTTAGCTAAAACGAATGCAGAACAATCAGAGAATATTATAGCAGGTAAAGCCCACAAGATGCATTTTAATCTGCCCGTTTTCTCTACCTGATCTCCCTCCTTACCTCACTTCCCTAAGGATCCTCTCAGCTTGTTCTGCACCTTTCTGAATTTGGAAATAAAGTTGACAAACAAAAAACAATATAAGGTTATAGCTCTTCATTTGAATAAATAAATACATTTCTTCGCAACCTCTTGGGAGTCTACACTCCCGTTCTGAGGTACAAATGGTTGGGTCAATGTTCAAAGTTACGCTAGGCTTTGCGCAGCCAATTACTTCTCGTTTAGTGTTCATTTCTTGTCTATTAATATATAGTAATTTCCTGGTTTTAGTGCACTGAAAATCTGTGTTAGGTGGGAAGGAAAGTACTGTGCTAATCTTAGCATGGAAATGTCTGCTAATGAGCTGCATACGAAATTACTTGCAATGCAATGAAGGGAGATACATTTTATTACTCTCAGTGCCGATTGTTTATTTCACTCTGGAGTTAAAAAATCAGCTACCATGAATATGAGATTCCCAACTTGGGGATTCTTTGAAATGGAATTCCCAATGTGGAGACCCAGAAAGCAAGGACCCCCTCACCTAAGACCCCTGCATCCTGATTCATGAGATATACCCTATTATCAGTGCTGGCCCATGTGTTTCTGCCGCCCCAGGCAGAAATCCCAACCATGCCGCTGCCCCATGCTGCCACCGATTCTGTCTTTGGGGGGGGGGGGAGGTGGGTGGCGGTGTCGGCGGCGGCAGCAGCAGCAGCAGCAGCAGCAGCAGTATTTTAAAAGTGACAGCTTTGTGCTACCGCTTTGTTGTTTGCAAGAATTGTGCAAAATCATTAATGAGCTAAAGAATTATGTAAATCAGCCGATTAGTAAGTTGGTGTAGAAACATTATGCATGAAAAATTGTGTGAAGTGCTGAGTTTCTGTGAAACTTAACTACACCTCAAAGAAAACATTTTTGTGGTCCAACTGCAATAGGCCACTTCTTTGGATGAACTTGTCTCAGAAATGATGCCCGAACCATTGTTCAAACCTGGACTTGCTCTGTGAGGCTGATAGAATTTGCTTAAATATTATGAGCTCAACCCACTCAGAGACTGTCTGATAGAAGTGGAGGGGGCAAGGGTGCCCCCTGGCCTCTGGAGGACTCTCGGGGATACCAGGGCCCAAACGACTAGCTGTGGGTGACTGAAGACATCTATGTTCAGAGTATTTCTCTGCCCATGTCTGTCATGATCTGTCTCTGTTGGTTTGCCTCCTGTACTGTTTGTGTGTGTGAGACAAGCATTGTGGTGAAGTGCGTACCAGTGAAGAGCCACAGTGAGACACTAAACAAGCAGATACAATTGGGCATGGTTAGAGCCTTATGCAAACAGAAATGCACAAACAAGATGTTATACCAATGGCATGCTGGACAGCCTTCCACTCATTAAATCTTACTGTCTACTGCGTACAGTAAATGTCACATTTCCAACTATCTGTCCTGTGCAAGTTCATAGTATTATTTTAATCTCGCATGGCACTGAAAGTGCGCACAGTGCTGTTCACCAGTATACCAAACCAGAATGAACCCTTTTGAATTACAGCAAATTCACTTTTCACGCATTCGTTATGGTTCATGGCTCCAGAGACAAGAATTTCCAAAACTCGCAGGCCGCCGCTTCCTGGCTACTGATCTCATGCCATCAGTAGCCAGAGAGTCCCAGTGTCCAGCCTGCACGTTTCAAAAATACTTGCAGAGCAGAGCTGGGGGTGGCTGGCAGACTTCATCCCACATAAAGAAAAACCACAAATGATCTCTTAAGACGGGAGAATATAAATACAAAATCCTGTTAGCCACTTCCTTTATATACGGCTATGGTCAGCATTATTGGCAGCCTTGCAGTTCAACCCCTTAATGTCCAATATCTCCTAAAAACTGGCCAGTAAAATGACTTTGGACTATATACAAACACATATTTGATACATAAAAGAATCAAATCAAACAAGACCAATTAAAAAAGGAAATAGTAAGAAATGCTATAAAATTGGACATTTGCCAGGACACGATTATTGGCACCCTTATAAACAATTCAAATCAGTTTCAACAGAAGAACCATATTCTCATTGCAGTAAAATTAGACGCACCTGTGATCAATTGTCGGCACTCACATGACTTGAATCACCAATGAATGATGGCTCTTATGTTTAAAACGACCATACTCACTCCCAGTTCCATTTCAGAATGGTCAAGACAAGAGAGCTGCCTTAGACAGTCAGAAAAGCCATTATCATCAAACTTCAAAGGGGTACAAGGCCATCTCCAAAGACCGTGGCATTAGGGCTGCCAACTTTTCGAAAGAGAAAAACCCGTCACCAGTGGCTAGTCATGCTCTGCCCATGCCCACCCCCACCCCCACCTTACCCTTTCCCCAACCCAGCCCCGCCCCCTGGCCCACCCTCACCTACCCTTGCTCCACCCCCTATCCCCCAAAAAATTTCAGAGAGAGGGCAATGTGCAAACTGACTTCTACACATTCTTAAACAGAAATTCTATACTGACAGAATACGCAGCATTGGTTGTACACACACACACACACATACACAATACAGACAGGTCTTCATCAATAAATGAACACAAAACAAAAAGAGAAATATATAGACAAAAATTAAACTGAAACCCCAAGAAGACAGACTCTGCATACAGTGCAATATCAGATAAATAAGAGATTTATTTATTCATTTATTATTTATTTACATTCTCTTATATACCGCGCTATTCTGCATCAGTGCGGTTTACATTGAACAAGCTGAAATTACATTGAACAGGGCATTATAACTTGGAGATAACTATTTTACAATAGAGATGCAGTTCCCCATACTGTGTAAAATGTAAAGGTAGAACAAAGTCCAATCATTAAATTGAAAATAAAATGATTTTTTCTACCTTTGTTGTCTGACCATTTTATTCTCTGATCATGCTGGTTTCGATCTTCTCTTAGCTCATTTTCTATGGTCTATAGTCCATCTGCCATTTCCTATCGCTTCTTTTGTTTTCTTCACTTCCTTCCATCAGCTCATTTCCAGTTCCAGTAACCCTCCCCAGTATCAGCCCCCGTTCCAGTCCTCCCCTCCCATTACATTCCAATGTCAATCCCCTTGTGTTCCCAAGACTGCCAGTGGTGTCCATTCCCTTCTAGTCCCCCTCCTTCCTCACTGTCCAGCCCCTTCTAGTCCAAACACCATCCCAGGTATTAGCTCACTTCCACTCCCAGTGCCATCCCCATATCGGTTCCCTTCCAGTCACCCTACCCTCTGTCCAACCCCCTTCCAGTGCCATTCCCATGTTTCTGCTCCCTTCCAGTCCCAGTGCCCCCTCCCTTCCAGCTTCCTCCCCATTAACCAGTCACCTACCAGTACCATCCCCAGGTGTCAGCTCCCTTTGAGCCCCCTCCTTATCCCCTCTGTCAGCTCCCTTCCAGCCACCTCCTCCCCCCCCCTTTCAGCTCTCTTCCAGCCACCTCCTTCACCCTGTCAGTCCCTTCCTGCAACCTCCTTCCCCCCTCTTTTAGCTCTCCTCCAGCCCTCACTTTCCACCTGTCAGTCCCTTCTGCCACCTCTTTCCCCTTGCAGCCGCTGCTCCTGCTTCTTACAGAGCAGCGGCTGCAATAAAATTAAGTTAAAAACTAAATTAAACCTGTGTGGAGCCTTCCACACCCCCCCCCCTAGTGCAGCTTCACACCCCCTTCTAATGCAGCTTCACCTTCCCTCCCCAATGCAGCTTCACCCCCCCAGTACTACTTCACCTTCCTCCCTCCCCCTTCCCACCCTAGTGCAGTTTCACCCTCCTGTGCAGCTTCACTCCCCTAAGTACAGCTTCACCTTCCCCCTCCCTCCCAGTGCAGCTTCACCCCCCAGTACAGCTTCACCCTCCCAGTACAGCTTCAGCTTCCCCCCTCCCCCCCAGTGCAGCTTCACCCCCAAGTACAGCTTCACCCTCCCAGGACCGCTTGAGCTTCCCCCCTCCCCCCCAGTGCAGCTTCACCCCCTTGCATCCGCTGCTCCTGCTTCTTACAGAGCAGCGGCTGCAATAAAGTTAAATTAAAAAGAAAAGAAAACCTGTGAGGAGCCCTTTGAAACTCCTGCTGCAGCGCCCAGGCTGAAAAGGAAGTGATGTCAGAGGGGGCGGGCACTGCAGCAGGAGTTTCATAGGGCCGGAGGGCTCCTCACAGGTTTTCTTTTCTTTATAACTTAACTTTATTGCAAGCACTGCTCTGTAAGAAGCAGAAGCAGCAGCTGCAAGGGGGGATCGTGGATCGTGGACGAAAAGTCATTTTTCTGCTCTGGCCTCTCCTGATCTCGCGGCCAGAGCAAAAAACCAGCTTTTCAAGGGCCGGTTTTTGTTCTCTGCCCGCAGCCGGCCTGGCCACAGAAAAAACAGCTAGGCCAGCTGAAAACAGGACAGTTGGCAACCCTACTTGGGATTCCTGTATCTACAGTTCACAATGTTATTAAGACATTTTCTGCTTATGGAACCGGCAAGAACCTCCTAAGGTGGTGGGATGAGGAAAATTAATTGATTAATTAATTTGAAAAGCTTATATACCGCATTTCCAATGATTAAGGTGGTTTACAAATAACCCGTTAACATTACAAAGAACCAGTTAAACAGGGAACATTAACAGTAAAACATAAGTGTAACTTAGGGTCGGGGAAGAGGGCAGGTATTATCTTGTATGATGGTCATGTAATTATAGCAAGATGTCTTTGAAAGTTAGTGTGAGCTGTTGCAAAAACACCATGTACAACATCCAAAGAGCTTAAGGCTGACCTGGAGCAATCTGGAGTGATGGTTTCAACCTGCACCTTATGCTGTGCACTAAACAAAGAACTTCATAGGCGAAGGCCAAGAAGGGCTCCACTGCTCAAAGACAGACATAAAAAGGCAGGCCTGATCTTTGGCCATTCTCAGCTTGAGAAATCACAATCTTTCTAGGAAAATGTTCTGTGGACAGATGAAACCAGACTTGAGCTCTTTGGCAATGCAGACCCATGATACATTTACAGGCAAAGAAATGAAGCTTAAAAGGGAAAAAACACAGTTTCTATAGTTAAATACGGTGGAGGTTCCATAATGTTGTGGGGCTGTTTTGCTGCCTCAGGAACTGGAAGCCTGGAATGTATTAAAGGATTCATGAAGTCAGAAGACTACCAAGATATTTTGGAGTGAAATGTGATACCTAGAGCCCAATTCACGAACGGGCACGTCTGGGCCATCCGGACGGCCCCAAGCAAGATGGGCCTGTTAGAAACCAATTCTGTACCACAGGAACAAAACGTTCCCATGGTAACCAGAATTGGGCCCGAGGATGGCCCAGTGTGCCCCTGCTTGCCTGCTTGGACGTCCTCCCCGCAGGCACCCCCATGGCTTAGGCCCCCCTCATCCCCACTGCCAGACCCATGGCTAACCTGCTGCAGCCTGGATCGGACAGCGGAGAAACCCTCCGCACCCAGCCTCAGCCCCTGGGGGGGGATCCCTGGGCCTGATCGCCAGGTCGGCGCTGCTTATTCCACCTTCAAGGTGGAATAAGCAGAATGTCCCCTTTGACATGGCAGGACGTGCAGGACGTGACCTGAAATAGCCCTGTACGTCTTGCCCTGCTGGCCCGCCCCTGCTCCGCCCCCACTCCATCCAGATCCTGCCCCCTCCCACTCCCTGCTGGCTCTCCCAGTCTGCTGCTCAGGACATATGGGGAGAGACAGATGGGGAATTGAGCCCAGATGTGCAGCCCCGCAACCTGTGTCCCAGAATCAGGCCCCTAGTATCAGAAAACTAGGTATTGGTTGATGGTCATGGGTCCTCCAGCAGGACAATGACCCAAAACATACATCCAGAAATACAAAAGAATGGTTAAAAAGGAATAAATGGACTGTTTTAAACTGGCCATCAATGAGTCCTGATCTTAATCCAATCGAGAACCTTTGGAAAGAGCTGAAATCTGCCATTGGTAAAAGAAATCCTGGAAACATTCATGAGCTGGAACAAATCGCAGTTGAAGAGTGGGAGAAACTATCAGCAAATGGATGTATGAAACTTATAGATGGCTACCAGATAGGTTTGGAGGCTGTCATCACTGCCAAGGGTTGTACAACTAAATATTAGTGAAGGGTGCCATTAATCCTGTCCAGGTCTATTTTGTTTTTTTCTCAGAAATTACTATGTCTAAATTTCACAGACATCTTTTTTGTGGTTGTATACCTTTGAACATACTCTTAAAATATTTTGATGACATACAGTTGGAATATTTCCGAATATTTCTCAAGATATTGTACACAACATACATCAAAGCTACACTATCTTGTCAATGTACAAAGTTTGTCCCATGTCCAAAGTCTGTCCTATGTCAAAATCATCAATGTTGCCTCCTCGGTGATGGCCCCGCCCTATACTTAATTTCCCCACCCCTCTATGTAACGCCGCTTTGACCCGGTGAAAAGCGGGATATAAATACAGCTAAATAAATACCTAAAATGCAAGGGTGCCAATAATGTTGACCACAACTGTATTTATAAAATGTGCACAAACCATTCCAAGTGCAAAATTTAAATAAGCACTGCTTCACTTAGCGAAAGATGAAGAACTTCCAGTCCTGACATGAATCCACATTTCCTCTCCCTGTGCACCCAAGCATCCTTCTGGCTTTCGCTATCGCCTTTTCTACCTGTTTAGCTACTTTAAGGTCATCAGACACAACCATGCCTAGGTCCCGCTCTTCTTTAGTGGACAGAAGTACTTCATTCTCCATACTATATTGCTCCCTTGGATTGCTGCAGCCCAAATGCATGACCTTACATTTTTTAACATTAAATCCCAGCTGCCAAATTCTAGACCATTCTTCAAGCTTAGCTAGATCCCTCCTCATGTTATCTACACCTTCCTGGGTGTCTACTCTACCATATTGCAGATTTTGGTATCATCTGCAAAGAGACAAACCTTACCCGACAGCCCTTCCGCAATATCACTAACAAAGATGTTAAAAAGAATCGGACTAAGGACAGATCCCTGCGGCACAGCACTGGCAACCTCCTTCTCCTCAGAGTGAGCTCCATTTACCTCTACACTTTGTCACCTCCCACTCAACCAATTTCTAACCCAATCAATCATTTTAGGGTCCATCCCTAGGATGATCAATTTGTTTATAAGTCACCTGGGTTGGATCCAAGGTGGCGCTTTGAGGTGATGCGTCTGAGGACACTTTGCGAGTTTGACAGTGTGCCGGCATTTTGGAGGTTCCTTAGCCTGTAGGTATGAGTAAGAGGAAAGGGAAGGGGAAACCTACTCTCCTGGGGGGATGGGGGCACCAAAGATTACTGCAGGGGTTGGGGAAGGGGCTGCTGCTCCTGCTGTCTTCTCCCACCACTAGTTGCAGGAACAATAATAGATGGAATAAAAAGCCTCATTTTGAGATCTTGGAGGCAGTGCACAGTCTCAGGCTCCGCAGAACCCCCTCCCCCCCACCCCTTGAACAGGTTTCCATGGTAGCAGGTAACACACATAAAGGAAGGAGCAGGGTGTCACAATGCCTGAAACAACGTTGGGTTTAATGGCCATGTCCACTCTCAGGTTGTTATACTGTAACTCATTACTGCTTTTCATCTGTCAGTGGGATAACAGTGAGTGAGCAGGGCCTGAACTGCGGCAAGTCAACGGTGTTTGCGCTCCTGCGCCTATCAGAATTTGGCACCAGAGGCAGTTGATTATGTTGCCGATGCCTAAATCTGGACCTTGCCAGTTGGCAGCCTTCCCACAATATCACCACCATCGGCTGGCTGATGAAATCTACATGTTTCGAGCCCTGAACTCAGACTCAAACAAGGCTTCACATGCACTTAACTCTGGGAATAAGACAGCTGCTCCCTTGGGAAAGGAGGGCATTGCTGATTATACACAGCTCATTTGCCCACCAGCCAGGCTTTGTGTCCTTGCAAAGCAGATGACTTCTGAGAACAGACCGCAGCTGTTGGCTTCCTGTCAACAGCATCCCAGAGTTCCAATGGCAGGAAATGTGACAGATGAGACTCCAGACCTGTCGTTCTTCTTTCCTGGTTGAGAATGATTCAGTGATTTTTAACCAATGACCATCATTGCATGCTGGATGCCAGCTCACTGTGTTGGCTAGCAAGCCTGGGACAAGGGCTCATGAGTTTCAGTTGTAACTGTGCTATCTACCCAACAGGTCTGTTCCTTGAGATGAGATAGGCCCTCCTGCCTTTACATTTCCACTGTATAAAGCAGTGCTTTTTAAACTTTTATCCCATATGACCTCATTTTAATATCAGAAATTTATGTGATCACAGATGATGATGAAATCAAAATAGCAGGACTCCAGCCTCCTTCCCCTCCCTCCCAGGGGTGGCCCAAGGGGAATGCGGGGCCATGTGCGAAAACTCATTGTGGGGTCTCATTTGCATGAGATGCCTCATTTGCATAAATATTTGCATAATGTTAATGTGCACTAAACGTTTAGTAAACATGTCTCTTAATGAGTGTTTGTATAAAGAAAGACTACCAGATTTCTACATTACTAAACTCCAGTGCCAACTGCCAGGCATATTAGCAAGTACTATAAACACTGCCCATTTAGAACACAAAGCAAACCCGCTGTATCGTAACAGCATTACCAGGACTCACAAAGCACCAAACCCTACCTATCAAAAGGCAACACTGCAAATACTAAACCAATACATCTCAGAGAGCACCAATACATCTCACTGGGGGAAAGAGAACAAGTGGCACTGTCAAATAGAAACTACATGAACAGAATACCTCAGCTCGGTTACACATGCAGAACATAGATCGTCACCAAACAAAGAACAAGGAATCACAATTTAGAAATAGAAAGACAATAATTAAACTGGGAACCCCTAAGGCCAAAGTTGGATTGTACAACAACACTGGAGAAATAAAACTATAAATTAATTTCTTCTTGTACTAAACAAAAACGCAAAGACGTTAGCAATGCACATTTCCCAAAGCTGACATATTCCAGTTAATAAATTCAAAATAAAAAAGTATTTTTCTACCTTTTGTTGTTTGGGCATTTTATTTTTCAGTTGCAATTGCTCCAGTCACTTTCTTCTGGTTTCTTCATGTCTTCTGCTATCTCTCCATTGTCTGCTGTCCATTTGTCCTTTCTTCTCTCTTCTATTTTTTTCCATTCTCTCTCTACATCTACTTTAACATTCTGATCTTCCCCTTTTGCTCTTTCCTCAATTTCTTTCTTTATTTCTTTTTCATCCACTCAAATTTCACCCTTCCATCCTCAATCCCCACTTTCTCTCGCAATACCCGGCCAATCGTAGATTTTTCTTTCCTCCCACATAATATCTTTTCCCCTCTCCATCTTCACTCCCTCAGCCCCATCCCCTTCTAGTCCTCCCCCAACATCAGCTCCCTTCTAGTTCCAGCCACACCCAGCCTCAGCTCCCTTCTAGTCCCATTCTCCCATCCCCCTGCATCAGCCCAATTCCAGTCCTAGCACCCCCATCAGCCCATTTCCAATCTTAGCCCCCCATCAGCCCTTTTCCAGTCCAAGCTCCCCCATCAGCCCATTTCCAATCCTAGCCCCCCATCAGTCATTTCCAGTCCTATTCCAGCCCCCCAACAGCCCATTTCCAATTCTAGCTTCCCATCAGCCATTTCCAATCTTATTCTAGCCCCCCTCAGCCCATTTCCAATCCTAGCCCTCCCGTCAGCCCATTTCCAGTCCTAGCCCCCCCCCCACAAGCTCATTTCCAGTCCTAGCTCCCCATCAGCTATTTCCAGTCCTTTTCCAGACCCCCATCAGCCCATTTCCAGTCCAAACTCCTCCCATCAGCCCATTTCCAGTTCTATTCCAGCCCCCATCAGCCTATTTCCAGTCCTATTCCAGCCCCATCAGCCGATTTTCAGTCTCAGCTCCTCCCTCAGTGCATTTCTAATCCTAGCCCCCCATCAGCCATTTCCAGTCTTATTCCAGCCCCCATGAGCCCATTTCCAGTCCAAGCTCCCTCCATCAGCCCAGAGCCCATTTCCAGTACAAGCTCCCTCCATCAGCCCATTTCCAGTCCAAGCCCCCCCCATCAGCTCATTTCCAATCCTAGCCCCCCATCAGCCATTTCCTGTCCTATCCTAAGACACCCCCCTAAAGAGCCCCGCATCTATCTAAGCTGCTTCAGAAGGAGCCAGGGAAGCCAGGCCGAGGCACCGGCTCACCTCTGCACAGCCACCAGCGTGGAGAACAATGTTTTCCCTCACGTTGGCAGCTGTATTACAGTGAAGTGTGCTGAATGCTGGGAAAGGTTAAAGGCCATTTCCCGGCACTTGTGTACTTCACAGTAACACAGCTGCCAGTGTGAGGGAAAATGGCACTTCTCACGCTGGCAGCTGTACAGAGGTGAGCCAGGGCCTTGCTCGGCTTCCCCGGCTCCCTCTGAAGTCATCAATTATGTGCAAATGAAGTTTGCGTGGGTCCCCCTGAAGCGTGGGGCCCTGTACGAACAATATTCTCACACAATGGATGGGCCAGCCCTGCTCCCTCCACTCATATAAAGCAGGAAGGCAGCAGCAACAGAAGTGGCAACAGCAGCAGCTGTCAGCACAAGGTCCCTTGTGTCAGTGTGTAGTATGTGCTTACAGATCCAAGGACTCAGCATGGGATTCCAGTCTAACAGGAAGTTTATCCAGGTGGGGGCAAGGGCCTATGAATGTTCACTGGCTCACAGGCCACATGCTGACCAGTGACTGCCACTACTTGGCATAGGTCACAGTGAAAGTCCAGAGAGAAGGGGAAATGGCCATGTTTCTTTGGCCGCAACCCATTTGGGATCCTGACCCCAAGTTTGGGAATCTCTGGCATAAAGCCTTTACGTAGTCCTGCTTTGCTCAAAAGAAAAAGCAGCATTACCAGACCTAAGCTAAATTCCTGCCTATATGTGATGTAAAAGCAAAAGTCGGTGTCCTCAGCTTGGGGGTAAGAAGCACATCCAAGTGTGTCCATAGCTGTCCTAGGCACACAGTCACAGAAGAGACTGCAAATACAATGGAATCAGTGCTGTGGGTCCCATAATGCATCAGGATAGTGCTGTAAGAAATAGGACTGGCCTAACATCTCCCTCCTGGCTGGAACTAGGTAACTTGGCCACTATGTCAGGACCCCAGGCAAACATCTTACTGACACTTTCCAAAGATGAGCCCAGCATGGACAGGTGGAGAGAGGGCTCAAGGAAGGAGGGTCAGGGGCACAGACATGGTGCATACCCATTGTTCAATTATAACCTAAAAAACTAAGAAATAAAAGAGGCTCTGCCTAAAGGAGAAAGGAACCTGAGGCATAAGACCAAAAGAGGAAGCAGCTGGAGCCAAGATTTGGGCCAGGGTGACACACGGGAAGACTCCAGCTACCCTATTTATTTCAGATTCAGCTTGCACCTTTCAGTAGCCTAGTGATTACAGCAGCAGGTTGAGAACCAGGGAAGCAGGTTCAAATCTACTTCTCCTGCTATTTCTGCTTTTGACTTTGGTCAAATCACTTCACCGTTGCCTTAGGCAAAACTTAAATTAGGGTTACCAGATTTTTTTACAGGTAGAGCCTGTTGAGGCATTCCTAACAGGGGCTCTACAGGTCAAACAACGGTAAGGATTCGAGGGTTTATTTTTATTAAATTGCTAGCTCTCTGACTGGGAGCTCTTAAAAGGGTTTTTGTATCATTTTAAAGCAAAGTTACTTTCTTTTTGGTGCTTTAGTAGAAATATTTCCTTGAACAGAGTAGGTTGTTGAACTCTAGTAACCTTCTCAGCTTTAGGGAACTGCTGACACCTAATCAGGAGTTAGTGGGCCTGATTACCTGAGAGCAGCTGAGGCCTGCATAAAAGGCTCCAGAGCCCTGCCCTGTTGAGGCATTCCTAACAGGGGCTCTACAGGTCAAACAACGGTAAGGATTTGAGGGTTTATTTTTATTAAATTGCTAGCTCTCTGACTGGAAGCTCTTAAAAGGGGTTTTGTATCATTTTAAAGCAAAGTTACTTTCTTTTTGGTGTTTTAGTAGAAATATTTCCTTGAGCAGAGTAGGTTGTTGAACTCTAGTAAACTTCTCAGCTTTAGGGAACTGCTGACACCTAATCAGGAGTTAGTTCCCTCCCTACCCAACTCGACTCCCACCCACCCCTAGTGAGCAGTCTTGCTTTATAGGGGACCTTCCCATTTAACAAAGCACAGAGACTTGAAGCAGCACATTTTGAATATAATTAAAGAGATGTAACTGCTTTTTCTCTGAAAGGACAGCTGGGCAACCGGCTGGTACTTGGTAGATCTCTCTCTTTTGCTTTAACAGATACCTAAGCTCCACAAACAGAACAATCGCTGGGAAAAATCATATCGCTAAAACTGTTGCCCCCATTACAGCTTCTGCCTCTGTCCAGACAGAGGTCCTAATGCCAGTTGAAGGACCGGTTCCATGTGCAGGTTGCCTGCATGCTGAAGCTCTGAGGAAACAAGTGGAGGCACTCAGAGGGGAGGTGGTGAGGCTGAGGAGCATTCAAGACAGTGAGAAGTACATTGATGAGATGCCTCTTGCAGCAACCAAGCTTTCCAGCAGAGGAGAAGATGGGTGCCAACAGAATGTTGATGGTTAGACACAAGTCCCCAGAGCCTGCAGAATCACCAATCCAACTTCTCCAGCCCTTGAAATGAAGAACCATTATGCAGCCCTGGAAGTGGAGGAGGTGAAAGCATCCCTGGAAAGGGAAGAACCAGAGCTCAAGTACCCCAAAGTTGCAGAATCAGTGACCACAAGGAAGCGAAGGGTAGTGGTGGTTGGAGACTCTCTTCTGAGGGGTACTGAGGCATCCATCTGCCGACCAGACTTGATGTCCAGAGAGGTATGCTGTCTGCCTGATGCCAAAATCCAAGATGTTACGGACAGTTTGCTGAGACTCATCAAGCCTACTGACTATTACTCAATGTTGCTAATCCATGTTGGAACAAATGATACTACCAGGTATCCCTCAGAATGTATCAAAAGTGACTTCATGGCTTTGGGACAGAGGGTGAAGCAGTTAGGTGCACAGGTGGTGTTCTCTTCAATCCTCCCTGTTGAGGGTAAAGGCCAAGGCAGAGATGCTCTCATCCTGGAGATGAATGCATGGCTACGTGGATGGTGTCATCAAGAGCGTTTTGGTTTCCTAGACCATGGGATGCTGTTCCAAGGGTTGCAGGGCAGAGATGGCATCCATCTGTCCAAGAAAGGTCAATGCGTCTTTGATAGTAGATCTGCTAATCTACTGAAGAGTGCTTTAAACTAGATTCGTTGGGGATGGGTGAAGAAAGTCCCCAGGTAAGTGAAAGCCCCCAGGTAAGTAATACATTAAATACCTTTATGGAAATGGGTAAAAGGGTAACATATGGAAAGCAGTGTGTATAAATGCCCGTAGCATGGGAAATAAGATCCCTGATGTTGAAGCTTTGGTGGGAGTGGCTGATTTGTATTTAGTGGCAGTTACAGAAACATGGTTCACAGAAAACCATGATTGAGATGTACCTATACCTGGCTATACTTTATTCAGAAAGGAAGGGTAGGAAGAAGGGGAGGAGGAGTGGCACTATATGTAAAAACTAATATTAAAGCTTTGGAATTACAGAGCTTAAAAGTGAAAGAGGAAGCATTGTGGGTTAAACTAGAAAGAGGGAAAGAGAAATCTATTTGCATTGGTGTGATATACAGACCTCCCTCACAAGAGGAAGAGGTGGACAGAGAGTGAATTGAAGACATACGCAGCATTGCTAGGAAAGGGGAAGTGCTACTGATAGGGGATTTCAATATGCCAGATGTTGATTGGCACATTCCTGCTGCAGTATCATCTAGAAGTAAGGAGATCCTGGATTCTCTACAGGGAGAACTATTCAGGCAATTGGTAACAGACCCCAGACGTGAAGGGGCCATACTGGACTTGATGCTTACCAATGGTGAAAGTGTTTCTGATGTAGTGGGAGATCATTTTGCATCCAGTGATCACCAGATGGTGTGGTTCAGTATTAGGACTAGGGCTGTTAGAATCCATTCAAAGGTGAAGATCTTAGACTTTAGGAAGACTAACTTTGCCAAGATGGGCCAATACCTCAGGGAGTCGTTAGTGGGATGGGAACAGCTGGGGTTTGTAGAAAAACAGTGGGCAAAACTGAAAGGGGATATTTTAAGAGCAACCAACCTTTTTGTTAAAATGGTAAATAAAGGTAAAAGGAAAAGGAGACCGCTATGGCTTTCGAAAGAAGTAGCTGAAAAAGTGAAGGAAAAGAGGGAAGCCTTCATGAAATACAAGAGATCACAGAGAGAGGAAGACAGGCATCTATATTTGGAAAAAGTTAGAGAAGGTAGCAAAGTAGTCAGGAAGATAAAGATTCAAAAAGAGGAGGAAATAGCCAATGCAATAAAAGCGGGGGGGGGGGGGGGGGGGGATAATTAATTTTTAATATATGTTACTGAGAAGAGGAAGGGCAAAAGTGGTATTGTCAGACTCAAGGGTGCAGGGGAGGAATATGTAGAAGCTGATAAGGATAAAGCAGAATTGCTTAACAAATATTTCTGTTCTGTGTTCACTGATGAAGAACCAGGAACAGGAACTCAGAAAACACCCACAAACAGGAACAGAAGTGAGGGACATCTTGAACAATTTTCAGAAGACTCTGTTCGTGTGAAACTAGCTCAACTTAAAGTAGACAAAGCGATGGGACCGGATGGGATACACCCTAGAATACTGAGGGAACTTGGGGACGTTCTAGCAGTTCCACTGACTGACCTTTTCAATGCTTCGTTGGAGTCAGGAGTGGTGCCAAAGGACTGGAGAGAGGCTCATATGGTGCCTTTACACAAAAGCGGAAGTAAGGATGTGGTTGAACACTACAGGCCGGTTAGTTTAACTTCGGTGTTGAGAACATTATTGGAAACGCTGCTGAAAGAGAAAATAGTGAGGTTTCTGGAGTCCAGCGGATTACAGGATCCGAGGCAGCATGGATTCACCAGAGGCAGGTCTTGTCAGACAAATCTGATTGATTTCTTTGACTGGGTGACCAGGGATTTGGACCGAGGGAGAGCCCTAGATGTGGTGTATTTGGATTTCAGTAAAGCCTTTGACACTGTTCCTCACAGGCGACTTATAAACAAACTGGGCACCCTAGGGATGGACCCTAAAGTTACTGCTTGGGTTAGAAATTGGTTGGGTGAGAGGCGACAAAGTGTACAGGTAAATGGAGCTCACTCTGAAGAGAAGGATGTTACCAGTGGTGTGCCCCAGGGATCTGTCCTTGGTCCGATTCTTTTTAACATCTTTGTTAGTGATATTGCGGAAGGGCTGTCGGGTAAGGTTTGCCTCTTTGCGGATGATACCAAAATCTGCAATAGAGTAGACACCCAGGAAGGTGTAGATAACATGAGGAGGGATCTAGCTAAGCCTGAAGCATGGTCTAGAATTTGGCAGCTGGGATTTAATGTTAAAAAATGTAAGGTCATGCATTTGGGCTGCAGCAATCCAAGGGAGCAATATAGTATAGGGGTGAAGTACTTTTGTCCACTAAAGAAAAGCGGGATCTAGGCGTGGTTGTGTCTGATGATCTTAAAATAGCTAAACAGGTAGAAAAGGCAACGGCAAAAGCTAGAAGGATGCTTGGCTGCATACGGAGAGGAATGGCTAGCAGAAAAAAGGAGGTGATAGTGCCTCTGTATAAGTTTTTGGTGCGACTTCATTTGGAATATAGTGTCCAATTCTGGAGACCGCACCTTCAAAAGGATGTGAACAGGATGGAGTCGGTGCAGAGGGTGGCTACTAAAATGGTTAGTGCTCTTCATTATAAAGCATATGAGGACAGACTTAAGGATCTTAATATGTACACCTTAGAGGAAAGGTGGGATAGAGGTGATATGATTGAGATGTTTAAATACCTCTGTGGCATAAATGTTCAGGGAGAGAGCCTCTTTCAATTGAAAGCAAGTTTATTTATTTAACTGTATTTATATCCTGCTTTTCACCGGGTCAAAGCGGTGTAACATAAAAAGGGGGGGGGGGGGGGGGGGACAGGAATCAGTTTTTTGGGGTCGGGGCCATCACCAGGTGACCAACAGTAATGATTTCGACAAACAATTGGGATATAGACATGGACATTGAGACGCAATCATTTAGAGCAAGATCTTCTGGGGGGGGGGGGGGGTTTGGGTAGTCAGTGGCGTGTGTTCTCATCAGTTCCGAGGTATTCCTTGAATAGAATGGTTTTCAGTTGTTTCTTGAATGCTAGGGGATCTCTGTTGCATCTGATGTGGTTTGGTAGAGAGTTCCAGAGGGATGGTGCATAAAGTTTGTAGGCTCTGTTGCAGGTCTGTTGATTGTATTTGGTTCTTTTATGGGGGATGGTGAGGGAGTTGCTGGTGGTTTGTCGAATTGTTCTGTTGTGGGCTGGTTGAGGCAGTAGTGTGCGGAGCTTGGAGGTTTGAGTTTGGTAGAGGGCTTTGTGAGTGAGTAGGACAGCTTTGTATTTGATTCTTGCTTCGAGGGGGAGTATGTGGAGCTCCCTTAGGATTGGGGTGATGTGGTCGTGTCTTTTTGCTTTCTGGATAATCCTTGCTGTGGTATTTAAGGCAGTTCGAAGTGGGTTGGTATGAGTGGCTGGTAGTCCGTGGTAGATTATATTGCAGTAGTCCAGGTGGGGGAGTGTCATGGCTTGCATCACTGTTCTGAAGTCCTGCGGTTCAAGTAGAAGTCTAAGGCGTTGTACTGTTTTAGCCTTGTGAAATATTGTTCCGGTGGTTTTTTTGATTTGTTGATTGAGTGTGAGGGCTTGGTCTATGATAATTCCCAGATATCTTATGTGCGGTTGTATTTGTATTTGTATTTGTGTGGCTCCAATGATGAGCTGTGTGGGTGGTGTGAAGTCCAGTTCCTTTGTTACAATGAGGGCTTCTGTTTTCTTTATGTTGATGGACAAGTTGTTCTGTTGTAGCCAGCCGGATACTTCTGTAAAGCATGTTAATAAGTGTTTATTTGTTGGGTTAGAGGTTATGATTGGGGCATAGAGCATTATGTCATCTGCATAGATGTGGTAATTGATGTTGTGGGTGCGTATGATTGAGCAGAGTGGTTGCAGATAGATGTTGAAGAGCATGGCAGACAGTGTGGATCCTTGGGGTACTCCCTGGTGTTGCTGGAAGGGAGGTGAGGTTGATATGTTTGTGCGGATTAGTTGACGTCTATTGGTTAGGTAGGAGTGGAACCATTGAAGTACGGGTCCCTTGATGCCAATTGCTTGTAGTCTGTGTAGTAGGATATTGTGGGAGATGGTGTCGAAGGCTGCTGATATGTCTAGGAAGATCATGGCATATCCAGAGTGTGTGGCTTGTGTTTCTATGGTGAGGGTGTTCATCAGTGATGTCATGAGGGTTTTGACTCCGTGGAGTGGACGGAAGCCATGTTGTTGTGGGTCCAGTATGTTGTTGGCATCTAAGTGTTCTTGAAGCTGTTGCTGGACTACCTTCTCAATAATTTTGGCAGTGAACGGGAGGCTCGCTATAGGTCTGTAGGAGGCAGGGTCCATGGGATCCAGGTTGTGTTTTTTTAGGGTTGGTCGGATGATTGAGGTTTTGAGGAGGTCTGGCATGCATCCTTGGCTGAGGGATTCGTTAACAATGTTGGTTAATGGGGTGCTCAGGTCTTCTTTGGTTTTCTTTATCCATTCTGTAGGGCATGGGTCTAGTGGAGAGGTGGTGGTGTTCAGGCGGGAGATGGTGAATGATGTTTCTTCTTTCGTGATTACTTGGAATGTGCTCCAATCTCGGTCTGTGATGGTGGAGTGGTTTGTTGTTATTGTTGTTGTCTCTGTGTCCAATTGTGGATTTTGTGGTTGTTGGAGCTGTTTGTATTGTTGTGCTAGTAATTCTGGTGGGATGTTTGGTAGTTGGTCGGAGTGGTTGGGTGCTTTTGTTAGTTTTTGGACTACCTGAAAGAGTTCTCGTGGTTTGTTTATTGAAGTGTTTATGATCTTCGAATGGTAGGCTTTTTTGGCTTTGTCTGTTTCTTTGTGGTACGCGTCTAGTTCGTATATGTAGTTTGTCTTGTCGTCTTCTTTTTTGGTTTTTCTCCATTATCTTTCCGCTCTTCTGAGTTTGGTCCTCAGTTTCCGGAGGTTGGGGGTGAACCATCGGGCTTTTGCGGAGGTGTGTTTGGTGTTAGGTATGTTCATTGTTGCGCTGGATGCAGAGGAGATTGTGGTATTCCAATTGTGGATTAGGTCATCAATATTGTTGGAGCTTGTTTGTAGTTCAGGTAGAGTTTGTGCCAGTAAATTTTCTTTGATGAATGTTTTGAATCTTCTCATAGGTTGTTTGTTCTCCATGCTATTCGTATGCTGGTAGGTGTGGGGTATGCTGATGAGGTAATGGTCAGACCATGGTACTTGTGTGATTTCTGGCTTCTTGCATGAGGTGGTGGTTTGGGAGTTTAGGAATATGAGGTCTAATGTGTTTCCTCTTTCGTGTGTGGGTTCGTGTATGACCTGTGTTAGGTTCATTGCTTCCATGGCATTAATGAAGGTTTCTGCTTGCTTGTCCTGGAGTGATGGGAGGTTGAAGTCTCCTAGGATTATTTGCTCTTTTGCAGAGATGGCGCTCTCAGATATGTGTTGTAATATCCTTGGTAGGTCGGTGCTTGGGGTGGGTGCTCGGTAGATCAGGCATATTGAGAGGTGCTTATTGGTGAGGGTGAGTATGTCCGCTTCATTGGTTGTTTCTGATGCATGGTTCCTGAGGTGAAGGTTGGTTTTCGCTATGATTGCTACGCCTCCTCCTTTGGTGTGTGTTCGGGAACAGTGTTGAAGGCTGTATCCTTTCGGTGTTAGTTGGTTCATGAGCACCGTGTCGGTATCAGTTCTGCTATGAGGGGACATGGGATGGGGGTGAAAGGGATAGATTCAGGAGTGATATGCGGAAATATTTCTTTACGGAAAGAGTGGTGGATCCGTGGATGTGGTAGAGATGAGGACAGTATCGGAATTCAAAAAAGCATGGGACAAACACCAGAGGATCTCTAAAGGAAAAAGGGGACTGTTGTAGTTGTTGATATGGAAGGATAGACTAGATAGGTCATGTGGTCTTTTTCTGTCGTCATATTTCTATGTTTCTATGTTTCTAAATCTGTGACACTTATCCCAAGTGTGTATGTAGGGAGCAGGAGGAAGAGAAATCTTAGTTTCAGGTTTAAGCAGCAAGGCATTGAGGAGTGAAGAGGAGTCAGTATCCTGCCGCCTCCCTCCATCCATCCCATACCAGCAGCAGTATCACTTCCAAGCAGAGAAATCAAACAGAGAAATAGAAACAGTGGTGCATTTCCCCCATACCGTGCAAAATATAAAGATAATAATGGATGTAAACTGTAAAAACCGGCAGATTCAAATCACTAAATTGAAAATAAATTGGTTTTTTCTGTCCCCTCTGTCCCCATTTCTGGAAGGCTGACAAACAGGTAGGAGTCAGGGACACAGCTCTAAAATCAGGGATAATCCTCCAAAATTTGTGACATCTGATAACCTTAATTTGGATTATAAAACATCTGGGGCAAAGCCAACTGTACCTAAATGTTACTAGACTTGAGCTTAGATTTGAAAGGCAAATAATTAAATCTAAATCCCAATAGGAAGGCAAGCTATTCCTGACCTTTCTTAGCTGCACTGCTTTTCAAATTAAATATATTCTGTGATAGTTTAAGATCATATATCTTTTATACAGATTGAAGCAGAATCAAAACCTCATACGATGAGGACTAGGGACAGTGGTAATTTTCTGAAAGAAAAGTGGGGAAAGCATGTAGATCATGGCCCTTGGAATTCTTCCCAACCTTTCTGCATGTGTGTATGCATATTTGTTAGTATCTGTGCTGCCTCTGTGCATGTTTATCTGTGTTGTCTCTGTATTTTTCTGAGCTGGAGGGGAGAGGGAAGGGGAGGTTGGAATGGAGCACTTCTCAAACATTCTGCTGGTTTAGGAAGATTAATAAAATTAAATCAAATGTGCTAATATATCTAACCATTAGATTCACTGTCAACAGATTTCAAAAGATGGCTTTTACAGTTTAACCATGGGTATTGTGGTACTTCTCCACCACTAGGTTGCTGTACACATAAGAACCAGTAGCAAACTATAGGTTTCAGTCACTAGGTGTCATCATACATGTTGTTCTTATTAAGTGCTGTTGAGTTGGTGTCAAATCTTGGTGACCCTCTGGATAATTGACCTAAACTTTGTTCGGTCTTTAGCCAAGTGGTTCATTGTTGATAGAGTGGTACCATAGCTGCTGTTATTGTATCGATCCATTTCATTGCCAGCCTTCCTCTTAGGGTGACCGTCTACCTTGCCAAGCATTATGTCTTTCTCCAATGATCTCTCTCTTTGCATGATGTGTGTCTTGTCATCTGAGCTTCTAAGGAAAGTTTAAGTTTGATCTCCTCTAGTACTGATTGGTTTATTCTTCGGGCAATCCATAATATACATAGTATTCTCGCCAGAACCATAATTCAAAGGCATCAATTTTCTTACTGTCCATCTTTTTCACTGTCCAACTTTCTCATCCATATGACATTATTGAAAATACCATGGCCTGGACATGTCGAATCTTTGTATGGAGCGAGACATCTCTGCTCTTTAGAATCTTGTCTAGGTCCTTCATAGCCATTCTACCAAGAGCAATATGTTGTCGGATTTCTTGACTGCTAGTCCTTTCTTTATTGATTGTTGATCCAAGTAAGTTAAAGTTGTCAACTATTGCAATTTCTTCTCTATCAATGATGAACTTATTGTTTTTTCCAGTTGTCAGGATCTTTGGCTTCTTAATGTTAAGGTGCAGACACATTTTAAGACTATGGGCCTGATTTTCATTTAGGTAGGCTATGCGCCATATTGGTGCATAGCCTGCCCGCTGACCCCCTTGACCCAGATCTTCACTTCTGCGGTGATGGAAGTGAAAATCTGGGTTTGGTTGGACGTGCTGGCAGCTGTCGAGGCTAAGCGGGTAGCAGCGATTTTTGAAGCTATCCAGTTAGCCCCAGCACCTCAAAATAGGCGAGGAAAAACCTCACTTATCTTTAAGGTGCTACCTGCTTAGCCCTTTCCTCCGCCCCCACTTCACTCCGGAATGCCCCAACACACGCCGATGCTAACTGTATAGCAGCTGGGTGCCTTTGGAAAATCCCAGTTAAGGCATTTACATAGGTAATATGGACTGTTACCTGTGTAACTGCCTTCGAAAATCGGGCCCTATGTTCCTTGATCTTCAGAGGCAAATGTTTCAGATCATCTTCAGTTTCAGCCAGTAATGTGGTACCATCAGCACAGCGAAGGTTGTTGATGAATCTTCCATCAATCTTCACACCTGAATTGTCTTCATACAGTCCTGCTTCTCTAATGATTTGTTCTGCATATAAATTAAAGAGGGAGGGGGAAAGTATGCAGCCTTATCATACACTTTTGCTGATTTTAAACCATTCTGTTTCTCCTTGTTCTGTTCGAATTGTTGCTTCTTGATCAATGTAAAGTTTGTGCAAGAGAACTATCAGGTGTTCTGGTATACCCATGTTTCTTAATGTGGCCCAGAGTTTCTCATGGTTTACACAGTCAAAAGCCTTGCTGTAGTCAATAAAACAAATATGGATATCCTTTTGGTATTCTTTTGTCTTTTCAAGGATCCATCTCACATCCGCAATGATGTCTCTCGTTCCTCGCCCTTTCCTGAACCATTCTTACACTTCAGGCAGTTGTCGTTCCAGGTATGGTTGTATTTTCTTCTGAATGATCTTGAGTAGAATCTTGCTGGCATGTGGGATCAAAGCAATTGTGCGATAATTTCCACAATCAATTGGGTCCTTTCTTCAGTATTGGTATAAACACAGATCTTTTCCAGTCAGTTGGCCATGAATTGGTCTTCCAAATTTCCTGGCAGAGCCTTGTAAGTATGGTAACAGCCTCATACCTACATAGCAACTATTAAAAAAAGCTGCAGGGTTCATTTATTAGATTTCACAGTAGAATTTGCAATACTGAAACTGAAATACATATCTGAATCACAATGAGCCAGCCCAGCATGGATACATATATACTCAACAGCAGTGGAATGTGCATGGTGGGGAAAGTATGTGGAGTATTCCTTTGAATTATTTCCAAACCGCCTATGTATTTGTGTTTATATCTATATTTGTGTGTTTTAGCTCTGTGTTACGTCTGTGAGCAGGAGAGGAGAGGAGAGGAGAGGAGAGGAGAGGGAGGACATTTTGAAAGAAACAATTCCCTAACCATTGTATTTCAATGTTTCTATGCTGCAGCTGCTGGAAATGCCTTTCCCATAGAAATACATTGGGCCATTTTTGGAGGACCTTTATTTCTCTGGAATTCCCAGTTTGATGTAATCCATTTTCAAACTTGTGTCTTTTCCCTGGTTTCCCCCTATGCCAAAGTTATCTTGACTCAGACAGAAAGACAGACATTTTCAACTCCTTCTGTATAATTAATTTCCAGTAGTACATTGGATTGGAAAAATATAAGCTAGTAGGTCAGGACCAGCAGTGGTCTCCATCTTCCACTCCAGCTACAACTGGAAAACGTAAGCAAGTTCCAAGTCAGTAACCCGGCAAAAGCTGGCAGAAATCCCCACTGGCCAGAGGTCACTTTGAGTCTCTTTCTGTTGATCAGATTAATCTTTCTGTGCACCTGCCTTATGCTGTTGGGTCTCGGTCTTCCTCTTTGGAGAGTCTTTGGTGAGGACCTCGCTGCCTGTCTCACCTTTGCCCTGATATTCTTGCCTGATTCATTGCATGGCTTGTGCCTGTCCTCTTTCCCAGGAAAACACAGGGAGGGAAATAAGAAGAGATTGGAAAAGGCATCCAAATGCTTTCCAGGCATGTTGCACCTAAGCAGCTGCTTTTATTCCCTTCAAGGTAATCTCCCCAAACACTAGGAGGTCAAAATGCAGGTTACACAGCACTGGGAAGCAGAGCAGCTGCAAAGGATAGAGCAGGGCCAATTCATCCCCCAGCTAGGGGGACCAGTGACCAGAGGCAAGGTTACAGCTCAGCAGACGGTCGGTATTTAAGCCGGGGAGTGGAAGACTCTCCTCCTATATGCTTCCTCTTGTGGTGAAGATGAGGGAATTGCTTGTTTTCAGCGTGCTGCTGGTGGCTGCCTTTGGCAAAGAGAATTTTGTTGGGTAAGCTTGTCAGGGGTCAGGCAGGGAGCACGTAGGAACTACTTGAATTCTGTCTCCTCCACAGTCCTAGCACAGCAATGATTCCATGGACCCATCAAAAAACTCTCCAGAGTTAGTCTTATAGGTGAGCCTCGGCGATACCGCAGCTTCCTTCATGTCCGCATGCTGCAGGAGGAGCCCCTATGATCATCTTTGGATTCTTCTTCTAAGGGGCCATCACTAAAGTGTCACAGCTTGCAAAGAACTGTATTAGTGCGCATCAAACAAAAGCTAGATACATTTTTTAAAAAATTAAAAACAGAATGTTCATAAGCTTTGATATTAGTATTTTACAGATCACCCAGCTCCAGTTTCAGCAAAACATTTTCCTTTTGCATATTGGTGTGAGTGTGTGCTGGGAGAAAACCGTTTGGGTTCAAATATGAAAAGGCCTCGGCTTGCTGAAATACAGGAAAATGTAGCTGTGGGTGGAGTCTGAGTTGTGATTTGTTTATTTATTTATTTGTGTTACAATCTGGCTGTTTGGATTTCCAAACCTCTTTGATCTGATGCACCAATGGCTTAGGATAATGAGATGGGTAAAAATATTTGTCTTTTTTGAAACATGGCAAAAATTAGGTTTTTTTTCACCCTGATGAAGAAAAATGTGTAGACAAAGTCTATTTTTGCCTAATTTTTATTTGTGACAGAGACTTTAATGAAAAAATGTTTAACAAAACAGGCGAAGATGGTATAATATATAGACATGCACAGGCCAAAAATGTTCAGTTGGTTTGGCTTTTTTTGTTCATTTCACTCATTCGTTTTAATAATAACATTTTTAACACTTACACAAATTAATTCATAGTTTAAGAAATGGAAAATCGATTTTTGGTGCCCTAAAGTTTTTAAGGTGCACTAATGAACCACATGCAGACTAACAAATGAACAGCCATAGTCACATGTATCTCTTGCTGTATTTGCAAACCTCCATTTCTTAATTTTACGCTTCAGAAGAAATTAATTTCAGTATTTGGGACGTTTTGGAGGTACTTTTATTAAGAGCCCTGTAAATTTACTATCAATGTGCGGAAATCACATGTGGATGGGCTTTTATGTGCATATGTTAGACCGTCGCTATTCTGTAAAAACACGCATCAGACTGATGGTTATTGCTTTCATTGTTGGCGTTCACAGAGACAGACCTTGGACTGAACATAGGCATAGCACAAATCTAAAATACTATAACTTACATGCATTCCTAGGGTTGGTGTAACTGATCGTGCCTAAATTTGCTGCATGTATCCAACCACTTATACCCCTATTTCATAAAACTAATTACAAGCATTCTTGACTTTATAAAATAGGTATCATAGACGTACAGCAACCCATGAGTTAACAGAGCCATGGCTAGATGCCTACAGAGACGTCCACATGAGTGTTATTTATGAAGAGAGAATAACTCTAGAAAACTTGTCAAAGATATATTAAGTTATTCCAGTAAAAAGCTATCACCTACAACTAATCGTTTCACCCTTATTTCTAAAGACAACTGCAATTCTCCGCTCCTTTATGTAGAAATCCTCAGATTAAAATCTATGGCAAATATTGTCATGACAAGGCACATTGTGCAGAATGAACGGAAGAATGTGGCCCTTCATCCATACTTCATCATAACCTCTTTTCTAATGTCCTTATGTTTTCCTGGAGAAAGTCGTATTTCTCCTAGCTGATGCACACTTCTTATTGGTGCAGCATTGAAACTGTGCAAAGATGATCATACCATGAATGTTGGAGGCCACATAGATCCTTCTTAGTCCAATATGAAGGCTCCTTAATCTTACTGAAATTGTGAAAAATGATCAGGCGGTTAGTTAGGATGATTAGAAGATGATGCTAGAAACTTCTAGGTAGGACTGCCAGCTGGCTCCAGATTTTCAGGATAATTTGATCCAGTCTTGGTTTTCTGGTGCATGCAGAGACTTGTAGCTTTGATTTCCTTATTGCGTGTTCTAAGAAAATTAAGAAGACTGCAAGTCTCTGAACAGTGTGGTAAAACCAGGACCCGATTCAGCCATGTTGAAAATCTGGAACCAATGGACAACCTGAGGAACTTCCAAAACCAAATGAGCTGAACTGCCCCTGCTCTCTGCCCTCTTTCCCTGCTAGGCTGATCTCTAACTATATTGGGGCCCCCTCCAGTGGTGAGAGGAGAGCAATGCAGCCTGGCCAATATACCAAAGTTTAATGCTGATCTCTAGAGCCTGCTGCTTTGAGGACACTGCTGGTTCCATTTCCCACTGTGCTCTCCATCCCTAAAACACACATGTATATGCATGCATATCCTGACATACTGTATATTCATGAATACGTATGGAATCACTCTAGCTCCTTTTCGTTTTGTGCAGACACCAGGTCCTTCGGATTTCCCCAGTAAATGAGGCACAAGTGGCTACAGTGTTGGAGCTGGAAGAGCTGGAGCACCTGCAGGTAATGGGAAAATGCAGATGATCCCTTGGGAAAGGGCAGGTCTTACTCTGTTTCTGCGGAGTATCACAGACCCTTAGAGTGCTATCCTCCTTGTAACGTCATGTTACCGTGATGCGGTAGTCCATAACTGGATTTCTAACTTGCATTCCCCTTTTGTCTGGTATAGGGTTGCCAACTGGCTCCAGATGCACCCAACAGGCTTGATCCAGTCCTGGGTTTACCCCATTGCATGCAGGGACTTGTAGTCTTGCTTTTCTTATGGCATGCAATAGGAAATCATAACTACACGTCCCTGCATTCGATGGGGTAAACCCAGGACTGGATCAAGCCTGTCAGGTGCATCTGGAGCCCATTGGCACCCCTAGTCTAGTACCTACAGAACCTATTTGAATAGAAGTCAGGTTGTAAGCACTGGGTGGATCCTGAGTACATGTGAAATGTATGTGGAGCTTGACCTAGTCAAGGACCTGGGCTCAGTTTGCAGTCTAATCTGGTGGTGGTAGGTATGTTGTGAAGGCAGCATTTAAAGCCCTCCATTGCTCAATGGGGACACTTACTGGCCACACTTGAGAGCTGCCATCTTTTGCCAATGGTCAAAGATTTGACTGATTTATTAAGTATAACTGCAGTTATGGGCAGACCTCTGATTATGCAGATTGGGCAAGATGGGGCATTAGAAAAATAAGAAAATAAGAGAAAATCCCCTGGTAGTTCCAAATCAAGGTTTATAGTGCTAAAGCCTAATACAGACCGGTTCTGATTGAGTTGAAAGTCCTAAGGACTGGGAGCAGAAGGTTATATAAGACTTAAATTCAGATTAACTAAACTGACTAAACTCATGCCCTCCTAGACCCTTTACAGTCTGGCTTTCATCCCCTACACTCTACCGAAACCGCTCTCACCAAGTTCTCCAGTGACTTGTTCCTAGCAAAATCCAACGGTCTCTATTCTGTCCTCATCCTTCTTGACCTTTCTGCTGCTTTTGACACTGTTGATCACAACCTTCTCCTCGACACCTTGTCCTCACTTGGTTTCAGTGGCTCTGTATTATCCTGGTTTTCCTCCTACCTCTCCCATCGATCCTTCAGTGTGTGCTCTGGTGGTTCCTTCTCCTCTGCCACCCCGCTCCCAGTCAGTGTACCCCAAGGCTCCGTCTTGGGACCTCTCCTTTTCTCCCTCTATCCCCAGTCCCTTGGCGCGCTTATCTTTTCCCATGGCTTTCAGTACCACCTCTATGCTGATGACTCCCAAATCTACTTCTCTACTTCTCTACGCCTCCGGCCATCCAGACCAAGATCTCCGCCTGCCTTTCTAACATTGCTGGATGTCTCACCGCTGCCTTAAACTGAATATGTCCAAGACCGAGCTCCTTATCTTTCCCCCCAAAATCTCCCCCAAAACCCCCCCTCCTCTTCCTCCCCTCTCTATCTCTGTCAATAATGCTGTTATCCTCCGTTTCCTCGGCCCGCAATCTTGGGGTTATCTTTGACTCCTCTCTCTCCTTCTCCACTCATATCCAACTATTAGCCAAGACCTGCCATTTCTTTCTGTATAACATTAGCAAAATTCGCCCCTTCCTCTCCGGACACACTACTAAGACGCTTGTCCACTCTTTAATCACCTCTCGTTTTGACTACTGCAATCTGCTCCTTGCTGGTCTCCCCGCGAACCATCTCTTCCCCCTTCAGTCTATTCAACATTCTGCTGCTCGACTAATCTTCCGCCAGCCTCGCCATTCCCATATTTTCCCTTTCCTCAAGTCACTCCACTGGCTCCCTAATCCGTTTCCGCATCCAATTCAAGCTTCTCCTCCTGACCTATAAATGTATTCACTCTGCAGCTCCTCAGTATCTTTCATCCCTTATCTCTCCTTACAACCCCTCTCGGGTACTTCGCTCTTTTGACAGACTGCTTCTATCTGTGCCCTTCTCCTCTACTGCTAACTCCAGACTTCGCTCCTTTCACCTTGCTGCACCCTTTGCCTGGAACAAGCTGCCTAAGTCTATACGCCAGGCACCCTCCTTGGCCCTATTCAAGTCCAGGCAAAAAACCCATCTCTTCACCATTGCTTTTAGATCTTGACGCCTGTCTTTGGTCCTGTCTAGACTACAAGCTCCATATTTTGTGTTTTCACTTTGTATTATATGTTAACTGTTACTCTGTGTTTTGTCTCGACTTAACTAGATTGTAAGCTCTGACAAGCAGGGACTGTCTCTTTTATGTCTGTACAGCGCTGCGTACGAATGGTAGCGCTATATAATGATAAATAGTAGTAGTAGTAGTAGTATTGTTGGTGGGGGTGAGGAGGGGGATTTACCCAAGATAGTCATAGTGTCTAAGCTTGCTTTGGAACATGGACCTACTCGTTTTCTACATCCACTCTCTCCCAAAGCAGAGGAAGCTGCTGGGGGCCATTCATGGGTCCGGTGGCTAGGAAGTAGGATAGAGGCAGATTGTCAGTAGGCACAGGACCCATTAAAGCTCCCTATTTCACCACTGCACCAGGCTCCGCGTCTGGCTAAAGACTCCTCTGCACCGCACAACACATAAGGTTTCATGGTGACCTCTATGTCTTCACTATCCAGCAGTTCATTCTAACCATGGACCCATTAAGTGAAGAATACACCAAGGTCCATGTTAAAAATATATATATTTTTTCATCTCATTTATTTAATTTGATTTATATATAGCCATTATCACCTAGACTTGTAACGATTTACAATACTGAATTAAAATCCCATATATAAGAACACAAAAATTTAAGTAACAAAACCATAAAACACAATAACACGCAACCCCATGTCCTAAAACCCAACCCATTAAAACTATAACAACCCTAATCCGCTATCCTGAAAGCCAGATTCCTCAACCAGCTTTCCATATATATTTATTGCACCTGTGTATGAAATCCTTATTACGCAAGTAAAGTTTTAGTGTGCAGCCTAACCTTATATTCAGAACCTCAGAAAACCACTGCAATCCCTGAAGCAGTGGGCTCTTGGGCCGTAGTTATATGTTCATTTTGTATCCCACTTTTCTATAATAACGCTTGTTCTTATATGTTACTATTGATCTTCGCTTTGCTCTTCCTGCTATTCTGCAGCTGGATTTCTGGCAAACCTCTATAGAACCCGGGAGGCCTACTGATGTCCGGGTCCCTTTCACCAGTCTCCAAGCTGTCAAAATCTTCCTGGAATCCAACAATATTGAATATTCCATCATGATTGAGGATCTTCAGGTCTGTGTGTCTGTGATTACCATGTTCTTCTCTCCTTTGTTGCTCTTGCTTTTGGTTTATACCTTATTTGACCCATTGGCTTGTGCAAGACGTGGCACAATACTTCCTCAGGGCAGGCTGTCTTCAATTGCTTGCTTTGATTGGCTTAAGATTGCATCACTGACTATCCATTCTGCTCTTTCCAGGACCTCCTGGATGAAGAGCAGAGAGAGATGTACAGATCCCGTTCAGTGGCACGTTCCACCGATAGCTTTAACTATGCTTCTTATCACACCCTGGATGAGGTAATACTTTTATGCTTTTATCATTTTTACTGCAAACTGCTTTGATGTTTTTATGAAAGGCAGTATAGCAAAGTTTAGATAAACATAAACAAACTATCTTCACCTAGTATCATCTATTCAAAAAGACTCAATCAGTCCCTTTCCAAGTTAGTTAAGAAATCTCAGTGCATCTCAGAGAGGGCTAGTAAGTCACAATTCGTACAGGACTCATTATTTGGTGAGACCTCAAGACAGGTCTCCAAACTTGCCCTCCACAGATGGGGATTTTAGAAGTGCCTTATATGCAGTTAGTAGGACAGTTTTATGTTGGTTCCTGGAAAATTAATCATGTCCTAGAAAACCTTTTTTCCCTTGAAACTTAAAAATGTATGCTTTCAGAGGTTTTTTTTTTAATTTCCTGGGATTTACAGGGGTCAAACTGGATCTAGACATCACCCTTTTTACCTAATGGGTATCCTTGCACTGGAGGGAGAGGGTCATATGAGACTTGAATGAAGCAATAGATGGCTTCAGACTCCAGCTGCCCGTTGACCTCTGTGTCTTCTCCACTGTCAAGTAGGGGCCTACCATGCATAGATTAACTTACACTGTATCATTAGTACTTGATGGAGTTTGGGCAGGTCCTAAGCAGCTGTCTGTCTTCTGCTGCTAGCTCTTCCTTAGCTAGTAGCCTGCTTCCTCGTACTCCAACCCCAAGACGACTCAAAAGACTTCCTTGCATATCTTGTAAAAGGAGGAAAAAGCTATCTAGAGATTAGACAGAAAGGAAAAATACTAATGGATTATTGTAATGGAGATTTGGAAACCAACAGTAATGCACCAACCTGCCAATCACAACTATCCTACAGAACCAGGCAGTTCCTGCAATATTTCAGAATACTCTAAGTTTAATGGAGTCCCAACTAGAATCTGCTAATTCCTTTTGTACTTTTCCTCTGCTATTTTCACGTTTCCTCTCAAATGCTCCGGGAAGATTTCTCTAATGTAAGCTTCCTAAGCAGGAGTCTCAAGAAGGAAGCCCTGGAAAAGAACAAAGGATTAGCATTCTTCAATGGATAGTGAGATGTTAATCCACTATTTACTATTTGTGATGGGTGAAGGAGAGTATTAAAGATAAAACTAATGAGGTTTTCTTCTCACACATTAAAGGCTGATATAGTTTCAGACTGTTTGGCTTGAGTGGCATGTTTAGGGGTAACAGAGGTCAGAGAGCAAGTGCAACCCTCAGCAAGAACTTAGCATTGCTCCAGAGTGGGCCTATTTCTGGATGCACCTTCCTCAACTAACTCCACTGTACTTTCCACCCTAGATCTATGCCTTCCAGGACTTACTTGTGCTTGAAAACCCAGGCCTGGTCAGTAAAATCCAGATCGGTGGGAGTTTTGAGGGCCGTCCACTCAATGTCTTGAAGGTGAAGTATATATTCCTGCTCATAGACTTCTTCTGAGGGGAAAGTCTAAGACCAGAGAACATTTGGGCTATTGTGCAAATTGCAGTGAGGAAACTATGGAGTTATTCACACTCAAAGTCACATATCATGCTACCTGTGAATTATAGAAAATGAACTGGGTTCTTTTTTTCCCACAGTTCAGCACTGGAGGAACTAATCGCCCAGCTTTCTGGATCGATACTGGGATTCACTCTCGGGAATGGGTGACTCAGGCTAGTGGAATCTGGTTCGCCAAGAAGGTACCCAGGACTGTCACTGCAACCTGTTCTACTGAGCCTGCTCTAGCTTAGTCTGTAGCTGAAATCATTGGACTGTGATGGTGGAAGTCAGACTCCTTCAGAAGCTCAGAAGTAGGAAAACACAGGTTCAGAGATGGGAAAGACGTATGGTCAGTAGGGTCTGTTTTTTCTACTGCTCCCGCATACAAACAGTATCTCGCTAGTGGGTGCACAACCTGCTGCTAGCTATTTAACCGTAGACATATTTCTTTTCAGAAATCCCTTTTATAGCTATTTCAGATCTTTTGAGAACTTGGCAGCATCATGTCAGTGGGACCAGAGTCCTTCCTCAGGGCAGTTCCTGCAGCCTCTCTACAATCCTTCTGCCACTGTCCAGCTGCTCTTTTTTTACCTGTTTCAGTCTGTGCTGGAAACATGGATAGTGACTATAAACCCATATAATCTGCCGAGGTACTTCCTCTTTCATTGTCATAGACCCTGCTTGATTGCTGGCTTTCTCTTCACTTATTTGCAATTAATGGTCCTCTTGTTAACAAGACCTGGTTTGCCCAAAGCTCTTGACCTCACTGTGATCTGCCCTACACTAACACTGAGCATTAAAATAATGATGGGAAGTGGGGAACAGGGCAGTATCGTCATTACTGAGTGCTAGGGATTTTATTTTCCTTTAGACCTCTCTCTGTCTCTTTTCTGACTGGGATGATATGGTGGGCTTATCAGTGCACCAGACAAAATTTACTCATATCACCGGAGAGGGGTGGCGAGTGGCGAGAAGGAGTAGAGGAAGCGAGTTAAACCACAAGTTCGTCTGGCTGACCCCCAAAGATAGTCAGGCAAATGTTTGAATATTGTGCTCAAAGAAGTTGATATTCAACTACATTATACTAGTTTTCCAAGCTTTGTGGCTCTGAGCCGTTTGACACCGCTGGATTACTTTATGGTCATGAATTTCTCTTGTTTGGTCTTGCTCAGATTATTACAGACTATGGCCGTGATCCGGTTATCACATCCGTCTTAGACAAAATGGACATCTTCCTGGAAATTGTCACCAACCCTGATGGATTTGCATATACTCACACCAAAGTAAGTCTTGTTTCTGGGGCCAATGGGACATGTGTGTGTGTGTGTGTGTGTATTATGAGAATTTTTGAGGCATAGTAGGAGCTTTTTATCATAGTATTACAAAGTTACATACAATTAGTGAATCATCACATGCATGGACACATGTGCCAGATTAAAGGTGGGTAAAAGGAATATAACTGTCTCAAAATTCAGTGCTCTGCTTTCCTTTTTTCTGCACATGATTCTTACAGATACACTTTATATAATAGTGACCAAATTTCAGTGCACTAAAATAGCACTGATGCAGTATTGTTAGCCTCTAATACACTACAACTATACTGCTCTACATTATCTATTATCTTGGACACAGTCTGAAACATACTTCATTCTTGTCCATTGGGACATGCAAGTCTTTAGTCTGAGCTTAAAAGTTGGCTTCTTCATCCAAATAGTAGACCTACAAGTCCATAGACTGAGCTCAGAATTTGTTTATTCCTCCCAGAAAGCAGAACTGCAGACAAAGCCTCAAGATGACTTCTTACAAGTGGTGGACATACAACTTGCAATAGGTTGACAAAATGCCTGCTCTTGTCAGAGGGTAGAGTCTATAGACTGAGTCTAAAGGATGAGTGTGCTTCTCAAATGGCGAAAGATGCATGATTCCTCTGAACGTCCCAAATGGAGGGATTTTTTTTTTTAGTCTGTATGGCTTTGCTCCTCTCAATATCAACATTTAGTCTGTGTGGGTTGGGTTTCAGGTGAACTGCTCTTAACGTTATTGAAGTGGACCATAGATAGCAAAGACATTCATTTACACAGTGCTCATGGGAACAATTGACCCCTCTTAACAGAGGTTAGTGGCACCTTATCAGTAAACTTCACTATTTTTCAAGAGGGGGAACTTTGGTGAAAAAAAACATCATAGTGAGAGTCCTTGCTGGCCCCCTTCTGCTGATGCAGCCAGCCTCGCTACTCAAGCGTACTCAGAGCAACATGTGTCCTTAAAATGGTCTGCTCCCCATCTGTTTCTCTCTCGCTCCTCGCATTCCATCTCTCCCAACGCACTTTCAATCCAAAAGTCTTTCTACCTGTCGCTTCTCTTCCTACACATTCTACCTTCAAAATACTCTCAGCTATCTCTCCCCTCAGTCAGTGTCTTCCATCCTGCCTCCACCATCAGCCCCTCCAATCCAGCTTTCTCACCATTGTGAAATTCCTCCTTACATTCCCTGAACGCTTGCTGCTGATGCCATTTCTGGAACAGTTGCTCTGTTTTCTTCCGGTGCCACATGGTTCTTGTTGAGTTTGAGCCATGTGCTGCCCAAGCTCCTTTGGGCATAGTCTCCTGAGAAAGTGCAGGAGTTTCAATAGCATGAGACTCAACTTCACTGGTAGACGCAGAGTGCCAAAGGAAAATAGAATAGATGTTCTGAAAGCAGCGCTGGTAGCAAGCCCTTGGATAAGGCAGTAGTGTGTTTGTTCTGGGGGTAGAGAGTAAGGGCGCTGCACTTTAGGTTGTTGGGAGCTGTTACTGGCTACTGGGTCTTAAAATGAAGAACAGCAGAATTAGAAAAGGCACAGAGAAAGGAGACTAAAATTATAATGGGGATAGAAGGACCCTCCTATGAGGAAAGGCTAAAACAGGTCAGGGCTCTTCACCTCAGAGAAGAGACAGCTCAAGGGAGATATGATAGAGGTCTTTAAAATTTATTTATATTCTCTTATATACCATGCTATTCTGCATCAGTGTGGTTTACATTGAACAAACTGAAATTACATTGAACAGGACATTATAACTTGGAGATAGCTATCTTACAGGGAACATGGGCTATGGAGGGTTAAGTGGCTTGCCCAAGACCACAAGAAGCACCTGTGGGACTAGAAACCCCAGTCCTTCCAGCCCAAGGTTGCTGTCCTCTAGTGGGATTTGAACCCCTGACCTTCTGGCCTGAAGTACCTTGCCCCCAACCACTAGGCCACTCCTCCACTCCTAATACTGAGTGACATGGAATGGGTAACCGTGAATGAATTATTTACTCTTCAAAAAAGTACAAAGACCAGGGAGATGCACTATGAAGTTACAAAGTAGCACATTTAAAACAAATAGAAGAAAATATATATTTTTTCTTAATGTGAAATTAAGCTTTGTAACTCATTGCTGGAGGATGTGGTAAAAACAGTTAGTATAGCTGGGTTCAAAAAAGGTTTGAATAAATTCTTGGGGGAAAGTCCATCAACCATTACTAAGGTAGTCCTGGGGGACCCACTGCTTTCCCCGGGGGTAAGCAGCATGAAATCTAGTTACTTTTGGGATGCATCAGGTTCTGTTGACCTGGAGTGACCACTGCTGGAAACAGATACTGGGCTTGATGGACTTTGGTCTAACCCAATATGGCAATTCTTACATTCTTTTGTTTATTATAGGCTAACGAATTTATTAAGGCAAAAGATTTTGAGGACTGGAGTCCACCTTTCCAGATGAAGCTGATGAAGTGGGCTCTTGTTCTGGAAAGTTCATACCTGTATAAGTGTTGCAAACGTTCATACCTGTATAAGTGTTTTTATATATAATAACATGATCTAATCAACAGTGCACTTCCATCATACATCCAGTCTTCACACAAATAGGCAAGAATAGATGTTCTTCATTCTAACTGTACTTCCAATAAGGTTTAAAAGTATCTACTCTTAGGGGCTTGTTTACTAAGCAGCTGTAGCAGCTTCCGGCTGATATCAGAGCCAAGGAGCTACTGCTGCTTAGTAGACAAGCCCCTTAGATTATCTTCAATCCATAAACATGTCATCTGACTCTGAATGCAACTAGTGGCATTATGCTTCCAAGAGGCATTCGTACTTCAGTAGTTTATCATTTATTTCATTTGATTTACCACTTTTTGTGAGTCACAGACAGAGCAGTTTGCAAATTTAAATCTAAAGCTTACAGAGGGTGAAAGGAACTCCAATTTCTTATAGGAAAGAAAGAAGAACTAACAGAGAGACCGATAACTACAAAGAGGTATCATGGACAGACAAGTTTCCGTAGTTTTTGTGCACTTTTTATCGAAACGCCCCGATCCCAATGCTTGGTTAAATAAATAGGTCTTAAACAAGGTTTTGTACTACTTGAAGACCGGTTCTAAATGAATGACTGGCAGAAGGTCATTCCACAAAGTGGGGGCCACAAAGAAAAAAATCAGATTTCTGGGTGATTTTGAATTTGGCCCTAGAAGGAGGGGGATAACTAGCCGAATTACCATGCAATGAACGAAGACAGTGGGGAGGTGCATATGGAGTTATTAGAGCTGAAAGGTATTCAGGGGTTTCACTGTGAATTGCTTTATAGGTGAGAGAGAGTATTTTATACTGTATACAAAAAGGAATAGGCAGCCAATGGTGCTGAATAAACAAAGGAGTTGTGTGATTGTATTTTTTGGCATGAGACAAAACGCTCAACGCAGTGTTCTGAATTGTCTGAAATCATTTTGTTTGGTAAGTGGAGAGGCCAGCAAAGACTGTGTTACAGTAGTCGAATCGGGTGATGACAGAGCTGAGAAGAATAGGAGTTTGAGCAACAGGGTCTAACAATGGCCACAGGGCTCAGAAACGACAAAGAGCTGCAGAGGTAGACTTAGTCAAATCGGAAATTTGAGTAGCGAAGGACAGATCTGAATCAATGAAATACTGAAATACTTGAAGGGATTCTTTAAGGAAAGAGGACAGTTATTAAGAACAGGGACTAATGAAGGTATAGTTTAGGTGCCCGTCATCCAAGTAGTTGATGACATCTGCTGGTTAAGCTTCAGGGCATTATTGTGTAACCATGTTGCAATCTGGTCCAGACTAGAATTTAACCCGGAAAGATCAGGATGGATACTATCATCGTGGACAACAAGGAGTATATTGTCAGCACACATATAACATGAAAGACCTAAGGATTGTACAAGAGTGGCCAGGGGTCTAAGGTAAATATTGGCGAGAGTATGGAACCTTGAGGCACTCCGAGAGCAGTGAGTGGGAAGAAGAGAACATTGGGTTGGTCATCAGACAGATGTGAAGTTGCCTTTTTCCTCCAAATAGCAGCACAGGAAATTGAGCTCCAAGTACTAGGCTGTTATTGTGGACATCTGTGGGGACATCACGTCACAGACTGATTAATTAACCTCTTCTTCATCCCAGTGCTGTACAAAGCTTACATTTTTCCCCAAAATTAGCTTTTCTCTTTGCCATGCTTAGTTTTTCTAATGCTTTGGGGTTCTATGGGAGAAGCACCTGCTTTGGGGTCACCGCCAGAATCAAAGGATGAGAATACGGTGCATAGAGAAGGTAACACAGAGCTTACAATCTGCATAGAATGTAAGCTCTATTGGACAGGGACTGTCTCTCACATGTATGTGTATAGCACTGCATTGCCTTGAAGCACTATTCAAAGAGTACTAGCAAGGTAGGAGTGGCCTAGTGGTTGGGGCAAGGTACCACAGGCCAGAAAGTCAGGGGTTCAAATCCCACTAGAGGACAGTAACCTTGGGCTGGAAGGACTGGGGTTTCTAGTCCCACAGGTGCTCCTTGTGGTCTTGGGCAAACCACCTAACCCTCCATTGCCCATGTTCCCTGTAAATAGTTATCTCCAAGTTATAATGCCCTGTTCAATGTAAACCACCTTGATATCATGAAAGGCAGTATATAAGAAATGTTAAATAAATAAATAAAGGTGCTGAATTTCCACATCAGAAAAGCTCCTTCTCCAGCTGTTTCTGAAAATAACTTGGGCTCTTTCTCATAGATGCTCTCCTCAGTAAGTCAAAGGGCTACAAGTACAATCAAGATTTCTTATGATTACTGCTGCAGTTATTCTTTTTTTTTTAACTTAATTTTTATTCAACATTTATCAATAACAGTACAGCTAACAATCCCCGGCATTCATCCAGGTAACAAATAAGATCCCACATTAACACAGAGGACCCCCAATGCCCCCAACCCTGTCATCGCCTTCTCCACCAGTCCCAAACCCCCTCCCAAGTCTCCTTCATACTCGCCCTCTTACTATGCCTTATAGAGGCGAGTCATGATAACTGTACAGTCTACAATAAAAGCCCTCCAAAGAAAGCAAACTACTACTGCTACAATTATTCTTAAATTGAATTTATAGTGTGCAGCGCCCTACAGGGACCTGATTCCATTTCTTGGGTCTGACTTCCTCTCATTGGGCTGGTTAAGAAGGGGGACTGTCAGCAAAGAATGGAAGATGACATTTCCTATGTGAATGTATAGCAGGAACCCGTCTCTCTTCATTTTGCAGAACCGCATGTGGCGCAAGACTAGGTCCATAAATGCTGGATCCAGCTGCATTGGTGTGGATCCCAACAGGAACTGGGATGCTGGTTTTGGAGGTAAGGATCACATTAATATTACATGGCTACATTTATATATCCCCATTCCAATACCTTGGTGAACAAAAGGGAACAGCTGAGAGGTGCTAGACCATATGGAAACCCATGGGACACCCTAGGATCCCTCCAGCAGTGCCCATAGGTCTATTGTGAAGACTATGACACTCCCCAAAGTTTGCTGGCGTATGACTTGGTAATATCTACACATAGTTGCAGGAGTCACTTCCAGAGAGCATGAACATTCAGGGTGCCCCTTCCTGCTATTCCACAGATCTATCTTCGACTCCTTAGATACCCTTTAATACCTAGATCTGTTAAATGTTCCTTCTTGCCAGAGGTGCTGAGAATGCACAGGATAGGAAAAGGACACCCTGAACCAGATGAATGATGGCTTCCTATCTCTTTCTTCTTAATTGAAATACAGCATGGGGATAAACCCGTGATGCACCTCCTCTTGGTCGCAGGTTCTCCACAGTAAACAGAACTGCTGGAAGCAAAACCGAAGTGGCAAGGTGAAGAGGTCCTTTGAATCTCATGCTGTGTATTCTAAAAGAAACCATTACTATGTCTGACCAACAGGAGCTGGAGCAAGTGGAAGCCCTTGCACTGAGACCTACCGTGGACCCCGAGCCAACTCCGAGCCTGAAGTGAAAGCCATTGTGGATTTTGTGAAGGCGCATGGCAACATCAAGGGCTTTGTCTCCATTCACAGCTATTCTCAGCTCCTGCTGTTCCCCTATGGCTACACCACTGCCCGGGCTGCTGATTTTGAAGAGCTGGTAGGATTTCTCTTACATAGAGAATCAGGGGAGAGAGAGCATAAAAAAATCATAGAAATATGAGGTGGGGGAGTGGAAGGCAGGGAGGGAAGAGGAGGTGAACCCCTTTACCCTCCCTCCATGGGCACCCATGGCACAGGAGGCTAGGCAGCAAAGCTCCTGAGAATTCTCAGATTTCTCCATCAGTAATTCAGAGAGTCATTAAATGCATCAAATTGCATGAAGGGTGCTCATCACTCCCCAAAGAGGGCAAATACTATGAGTTGGATACTCAGCAGGGTGGACTCTTCTTAAAGTTAGGCAATTAATTTATCCACTTACCTTTATGGAGATTTTCAGTCATGCCATCTGTTTAAGTAAGATCCCTGAATATACAATCCTAAACTGAATCTGATAAATTCTCTTTCTAAACTGGAACAGCCACATTTGTGGCCCCATTTAAATGGATAAACCTAACTAGATAGCAGCTGACTATCACTGCAATCTGATTATGTTTAAACCATATCCCTGGAATGCCTCTGATCCCTCTAATCTATTTGTATAACCTTCGGCCAGCCCCACGTTTAAAAAAAATAGAGAGTTAACCATGTAAATCCTATGAATATCAACCTCTATGTTTTACTTCAAAGACAGTCAGGACATAGGACTAACCCAAAATGCCTGCTCCTTTTACTGGGAGCCCTTTGAAATTTAATTTTATTGTTTTGGGCCTGCAAGGTTTTTTTTCCTGCTCTTTTGGGCTTCCTACTTAGTTGGAAATGGGATTGGGAATCTTCATTCGCTACTAACTGGGGATGTTGACCTCTCTTTTGCATCCCCTCCGACTCCATTGGCCCAGGCATTGCAGCCTTGCTCCAAAACCTGACTGTAGATTTTGCTTTTTTGATGCTTCCTCTAGTGGGATGGGTTCAGTCATGAAACAAGTGAAGGGATAAGCCTCGGGATGCTTTATGATGTTTTTGAAGAGTCTCCTGAGGTTCCCTAGCCTGTCCTTTGCAGGGCTTTGGTTCACCGTTTGAGTCAGAAGGAGAAGGACTCAACTCTACTTCCTAGGCCTTTTTGCTGGCTTAGACTAGCTCATAAGGCATCTGGTACTTCAGTCACAGAGAATTGCAGGAGTCTTATTAATACTCTTGTCTTTCAATAGACTTGCTCCTACAATTGTTTTTTTGGAGTGATATTATGTATGGGGATTCCTCTGACAACTTTGTTTCCCTCTTCAGAATGCTCTGGCTAAGACTGCAGTAGATGCCTTGACATCCCACTATGGTACCCAGTACAGATACGGCAGCATCATCACTACCATCTGTAAGTCATGATAGCATTTAGGTTTACTTAGTGATTAGAAGATATGAGTATTATATGATGTGGCCCAGTTGGGGGAAGCTTGAGCCCAAGCTCATAACCACAAGAGCTAGAGTGAATTATTCTTCATTCAAAATGGTTTAGACATCAACAAAATGCAATCAAACATGGAAAAATATAGGTACAGACAAGACGAAATAGAAGAACATTACGGAGATTACTCTGCAACAGGAAATAAGATAGTTTTAACCCCTTTTCTTAAATGTAATGAATTAGGCTCTGTTCCATTACTCAGGGTCACCTACACTAAATGTTTTAGATCTTCAGATTCTCTTACTAAAGTTTTTCCAGCATGTCGTTACACATGAGAACCCCTGAGGGGTCAGGAATTTTAATCCATAGTTGGACATGTATGTGAAAATAATATCACAGTCAATACTAGAATGAGTATCCTTCTGGGCTAAAGGTAACAGCTCTACCGATCAGTCAAAAGTAGAGCATCCCTTCTGGATAAACAAGCTCAGCTTATCCTTCCTCATCTGTAATTCTTGCCACTTCTCACTGGATGGGATGCATTTAGGCTTGCCAACTGGCTCCAGATTCACCTGACAGGTATGATCCAGTCCTGGGTTTACCCCATTGAATGCAGGGACTTGTAGTTCTGATATCTCTATTGCACGCTATAAGAAAAGCAAGACTACAAGTCTCTGCAATGCAATGGGGTAAACCCAGGACTGGATGAACCCTTTTGGGTGAATCTGGAGCTAACTGGCAACTCTAAATGCATTTCATCTGACACTGTAAGGAAGTACTGACCCTTTAGGTCCTATCACTAGGATAGAAAACACTTAAGGACATGTTTATTAAGCTGGGATAATGGTTAGCACACGCTATTAGTAACTAGGTCCCATGTTATTCAGTGAGACCTAGTTACAAATAACACATGCTGTTATCCCAGCTTAGTAAACATGCCCCTTAGATTTACTACTACTACTAAGCATTTATAAAGCGCTACCAGGCGCACGCAGCGCTGTACAATGAAAACACCAAAAGACAGTCCCTGCTCAAAAGAGCTTACAATCTAAAAAGACAAAGCAAGAAAAGGAGTAGAAAAAAGATAAGAACAAGGGCAAAGAGACAAGCGCAGGAGAGACAGGACAAAGGAAAGAGGTAAGAACAAGTGTAAGAGGAAGAAAGAAAGGTGAAATAAAAGAGGGGAAGGAAGGAGAACAGCAAAATCAAGAGCCAAAGGCAGAGGCGAAAAGATGAGCTTTTAACTTGAGTTTGAAGAGGGGCAAAGAAGATGCCTGAAGTATAGACAAAGGAAGTTTATTCCAAGCGTAAGGAGCAGCAAGGTGAAAAGAGCGGAATCTGGAGTGGGCAATAGAGGAGAAGGGCATAGCAAGAAGCAACTGGGAAGAAGAACGGAGTACACGACGGGGGAAATAGGGAGAAATGAGAGAAGAAAGGTACTGAGGAGCCACAGAGTGAATGCACTTATACGTCAGAAGGAGAAGCTTAAAGTGAATATGGAAACGGATAGGGAGCCAGTGAAGAGATCTGAGGAGAGGAGTGATGTGGGCAAAACGAGGCTGATGGAAAATCAAATCATTTTACTAAATGCACTACTGCATTAGCATACGCTAACACTGCTAATGCATATTAAAAGTAAATAGGTCCTACTGCATAAAATGGGACCTGCAATAAATAAGGCATATTAATGAACCTTACTCTGCACTAACACAGTAGCACACTTTAGTAAATCTAGACCTTAACATGCACAAAGCCAGAAAGGTTGGTGGGATGATGCCCCAAGATGTATGACCCGACTTGTGCTTCACTGACATTTCCTGGTGGGTCACCACTGAAGCACCTCCTTATATAGTAATAGTAGATGATAGCAGATAAGGACCAGTTGGTCCATCCAGTCCAGGTCTACACTGCTCTAGCACAATGATATATCCCTGTTATTAGATAAGCTTGACAGCCAATAATATAATCCTGTCTCATCCATGTTAGTTTTGATGTCTTCCTTCTTTGGTCATCTACCATTCTAGGTAAAGGAGTGTACAAGCTCACATACTTAAACCAAAGCCCAGGACCTCCCCTATCCTCTTTTACCAAATCCCTTAACCCTGTTCATAGTACTGTCCTCTATATCCATTACAAGCATGCAAAAATTCTGTGACCACATTTACTTCCACTGTTGCCACTAGATAGTTCTTCCAGATATCTACCATCCTAGGAGTAAAGATGTATTTCTAGATAGTTTGTCTGAGCCTCCCCTGATTATCACATCATGCCCCATTTTCCTTAAATGCCTTTTTCCATTGAAAAGTACTTTCAAAGCCAACCAGCCAGATAGCAGTGTAACCATTCAAAGTGACTGATGCAAAAAAGTGAACAAAAGCCAAAGATCAAATGAAAACTAGTGGGCCGCCTTATCTGCCATCATTTTTCTATGAGTTGTGATAACACAAAGCATATTGAGAGAGAAGAGCAGAACTGTGCAATGAGTCATATTAAAAAAAGAGGAGCAGGCTTGCAATTACAAAACGCCCCAGTGGCATGGAATAGGTAAACATGAATCGGTTTACTCTTTGAAAAAGAATAAAGACTAGGGGACATGTCATGATGCTACTAATAAGTACATTTAAGACTAATCAGAGAAAACAGTTTTTCACTCAGTGCATAATTAAGCTCTGGAATGCATTGCTGGAGGATGTGATAAAAGCTGTTAGTGTAGTTGGGTTCAAAAAATAGTTTGGACAAGTTCCTGGAGGAAAAGTCCATAACAGTCATGAAGGTAGACTTGGAAAAATCTGTGGTGTATCCCTAGAGATAAGCAACATGGAAACTAGCTCAGTTTTGGGATGCTGCCAGGTATCTGTGAACTGCATTGGCCATGGTTGGGAACAGGATATTGGGTTTGGTGGTCCTTTTGGCCTGACCCAATATGGCAATTCTTATGTTCTTATGTTAACTGTACTATAACAAACACTCTAGACACATCACATGCTCATCAGGGTTCAGATATTTGATATATAGTGCAGAGCTGCACTAGTTATATTGGTCTGGGAGAAAAGGAGACTCCTTGTAGGTAGTGATACCTTTTATTTCACCAATATGAGAATAATCCAAACCTGTTGCAGCACCTGAGTTTCCAAGACCACATGGCTGTCTTCTTCAGATGTCCAAAGCGTAGACTCAGATTTTTAGAAGCAGATGATTTGACTAATACTATTCCACACAAAAATGAAAATAAAAACCTTAGAATAAGATGTAAAAGGATGCAGCAAGCAACAGATAAGATAGTGTTTTGAAGTCCAGATTGTTTACTGTTTTAATATCTACCGCATAGGCAAACTATGTCTACACAGAATTGTTTTATACAGGCTAGAACCGTTAGTAAGAAGAAATTAGACTTTACCTGCTAATTGATGTTCCTTGAGTGACTCCAGTCCAGTCCCGGCATCTTTGGGTATTCATGCCCCACCAACAGCTTCGAGACTGAGCATGTCATGACCTTCCCTAGATAGCCAGTTGGCTCCTCCCCCAGCCTTCAGTATCCTATTGACAAAGCAGACTCACAGAAATAACTATTAGAAACAAACAGTTTATAAACTCACTTAACTTAATTATACTGCTGATCTCAAACAAAAGCTCCCCTCCTCACCAGGGGAGGAGAGACAATGCCGCTCACCTATCACGAGTGCCAGCGATTCTCAGGAGATCAGTTTACGACCCTCTTGTCACCACTCCGATGGTCACTGAACTCTCTGCCTTTCTCCATCTTTTACTCCTCCTTTGTTTCTTACTTTTCCTTAGCCCCTTGAGTGGCTTAACCCCCCGGACATCTCTAACTTGAACTAGGTAGATTTCTTGCAGCCGGGTAGACGTGTGCTAACAATCAGCCTTATCTAATATTCTGGAGTAACTCAAAGAATATCAATTAGCAGGTAAGGTTTAATGTCGTCTTCCATTTCATTCCTCCAGTCCAGTCCCGGCACCTTTGGGATGTACCATAGCAGTACTATCCATGGGAGGGACTCGCTAACCTGGCCTGCAGCACTGTCAAGCCAAAACAAGCCTCTTATGAAGCTTGCACATTCAGACAGTAATGCTTCACAAAGGAAGACAAAGAGGACCAGGTAGCCACCTTACAGATATCTACTGGTGGCACCAAGCTAAACTCTGCATACAAGACTACTTGAGCACAAGTCGAATGCGCCAGCAAGCCAACGCATATGCCTCAACAGATAAGTCGAGGAGATGGCCTCTCTAATCCATCTGGATATAGATGCCTTGGACACCGCCTCTCCCTTAAGCAACCCTCCAAATTATACAAATAGGCGCTCCGACTTACGGAAGGGTCCTGTGCTCTTCAGGTACCTCCTTAACATGTGAGGCACATCCAGTTTTCATAGAAGGGGATCTGCCGTAGCTGCCCCCTCCGCCCCTGAGAAGACTGGAAGGGACACCATTTGATTCAAGTAGAAAACTAAGCGTACCTTTGGGAAGAAGGAGGGAACTGACCGCATAACCACCTTATCCCTCAATATTACGAGATACGGCTCCCTGCAAGACAAGGTCCGGAGCTCCAAAATCCTTCTGGCCAAACAAATGGCTACCAAAAACACTGTTTACAATGTCAAGTACTTCAACGTGCAGTCCATCAAAGGCTCAAAGGGTGGCCCTGTCAGGAAGGACAATACCAAATTGAGATCCCATGGCGGAATGACCGAACGCACTGGTGGCTGCACCTGTTTTACCGTTCTGAGAAATCGAACTACATTATCTGGTGTGAGGCCAAGGGCATCTCTCTAATTCTGCCCCTATAGCATGCGAGGGCTGCCAACTGCACCCGTAATGAACTGCAGGCCAAGCCCTTATCCATTCCAGTCTGAAGAAATGCCAGGATGTCTGGTACTAAGTACCGCATGGTGATACAATCTTGTGTCTCACACCAATGTTCAAACACCCTCAATACTTGGATATGCGCCAGCGGCATAGACTGCCTACGAGACTTAAGCAAGTTTGCCATCACCGAAGGCACATGGCCTCTGTTTCTCAACCATGCCCTCTCAAGAACCATGCCGTAAGCCAGAACGATCCACCTGCAGCATCTGAATGGGCACTGGCTCAGCAGATCTTCCTGAGCCGGGAGACACCACAGCCTCTTGACAGTTATTCATACCAAATCTGCCATCTCGGCCATTCGGGGGCAATCAGAAGCACCAGCCCCCCCCATGCCCCTCTATCCATTGCACTACCTGGCCGATGAGAGGCCAGGGAGGAAAAACATACAGAGGCCCCTCTGTGGGCCACAGTTGAACTAGTGCATAGAGCCCCTCCGACATGCGCTCTCTCCTTCTGCTGTAAAAGCGTGTTGCTTTGGCTGACTCGCAGGTTGCCATCAAATCCATGATTATGGCTGCCCCCAATAATGCAACAATTGTCTGAAGATGTTCTGACTGAGCATCCATTCTGCTGGGTCGATTCTCACTCTCCTGAGATAGTCCGCCTCTATGTTCTCTCGCCCAGCCATGTGTGCAGTCGATAGAGCCAACAAATGGTCTTCCGCCCATTCCATCAACTGGCCGGCCTCCTCTTCCAGTTGTGCACTGCCCATACCACCTTGCCAGTTGATGTATGCTATCTCTGCAGCGTTGTTGAGAACACCCTCATGGCTTTCCCCCACAATAGGCACTGAAAACTTTGCAGGGCCAGGAAAACTGCTCTCAACTCTGGACGATTTATGGGCCACCGTGCTTCCTGCTCTGCCCACAGCCCCTGCATAAACTGAGCTTCACAATGTGCTCCCCAGCTGACTAGGCTGGCATCCATCATGAGTTGCATCCAGTGAGGTATCTCCAGGGGCATGCCCTTTAGGAGCGCATTGGTCCGAAGCCACCACTGGAGTGTGTTTTGTGCCTCCATCATGCAAGGCAGGTACCGCGATAGCGGGTGAATCTGTGCAGCAGAGCTCTCTGTAATGGTCTCATGTGCGTCTGTGCCCAAGGGACCAACTCAATCAATGCCACCATGAAGCCCAACACTTGTAAGTAATGCCATGTTGTTAGCCTTTGCATCCACAGAAACTGCTGGATCTGTCCCTAAAACTTGTGTACTCTCGCTAGTGGTAGGGACACTTGCCCCACGTCCGTCAAACCGTGCGCCTAGATATTCCAGGTCCGTAATCTGACTCTTGGCAAAATTGACCACCCATCCTAGGCTCTGGAGAAATGAAATGACTTGTTCCATCATCTTTACACTCTCCTCTAGGGACTTTGCTCTTATGAGCCAATCATTGAGGTATGGGTGGACCAGAATGCCTTAGTGACGCTGCCACTACTACCATGACCTTGGTGACAGTCTGAGGTGCTGTCGCCAGTCTGAAAGGCAACACCCAAAACTGAAAGTGCCCCCCCCCCCCGGGGCATCGCAAACATGAAAAATTGTTGGTGTTCTGCTTGCACCAGAATGTGGATGTAAGCTTCGGTAAGGTCGAGGGACATCAAAAACTCCCCTTCTCGTACCACCACTATCACTGATCTCAACGATTCCATCTGAAAGTGTGGCACCCATAGGGTTCAATTTACATACTTGGAAGTCTAGGATGGGACGAAAGGTACCCTCTTTCTTTGGAACTACGTAGTTGGAGTATTGACCACATCCGCGTTGGCTTTGGGGCACTTCTACCACCACATGCAGTCCCAGCAACCGTTGCAGGGTTTCCTCCACTGCCTTCCACTTTAGCCATGCTTTGCAGGGGAAATTAACAAAGGCATCCCAGAGGGGCAGAGCAAATTCCAGGATATAGCCTTCCCGGATGACCTCAACAAACACCGGTCGATCGTGATTCAGATCCAGGCATCATAAAAGTCCCGTAGCCTACTCACTATGGGAATAAAGTCCGCCTGGCCCGTCCTCAGTTCATTGCTGTTTCTTGGGAGTCGTAGAGGCGGAAGAGTATAACCTCTTCCTGTGCCTTTGAAACCCCAAAAGGATGGTCTCCTCACTGGGAAATGATCCCTCTGGTATGGTGTGAACTTCAGCGACCGAAACCTATGAAATTCCCTTGGCTGTCCTCTTCCTGGGGTCGACAACCGCCTCAATTTCTGCTTGTCCTCCAGAAATCAATCCCCTTACTTTCTCCCAGGTCCTTTACCAGCATCTCCAGGTCATCTCCAAACAGAAGCTTACCCCTAAATGGGAGTTTGCTCAGTCTAGACTTGGAGGACACATCTGCTGCCAATTACGGACCCAATGTACTGTCTCGCAACCACCACAGAGGCCATACCCTTGGACAAGCACCTAATAAGGTCATAGAAGGCATCAGCCAGATATGCTGCTCCTGACTCCAACTTCGCTGCATCTGGGGGTCGCATCTGCCTGATTCCCGAGTCCTCCAGGATCCTTTGTGCCCATTGGAGACAGGCCTTGGCCATGAAAGCTTTATATACCGAGGCCTGCAAAGATAGGGCATATATATCAAACGCCTGCTTCAGGAGAGTTTCCAACTTGTGGTCCTGCACATCCTTGAGGGCTGAACTACCCTCTACAGGGATCATCTTCTTCTTTGTTACTGCTGAAATTGTTGCATCTACTTTAGGAGTGTGCAAGAATTCTCTGTCCCTATCTGGGAGGGAGTAAAGTTGAGCCATCGTTCGAGCATCCCTAAGAGCGCCTTCAGGAACATCCCATTCATCCTCTATCATACGTTGCACGAGTCTATGCAAGGGAAATATCTTCTGCGCTGACCTAACTGCCTGAAACAGCGGGTCCTCTAGAGGCTCCTCTTCCTCCGGTGCCTCTGTGCAAACATTCAAAACCTTAGCAGACCTGTGCTATCAATGCCACCAATTCCTCTCTGTGGAAAACCTGGATGATGCTAGAATCCTCTGCCTGCGGGATCTCACCTTCTTCCAAAGCCGAATCTGGAGCCTCTTTCTCATCTGGATCCTCCACCAATAGTGGAGTCTCTTCCCAGAGGCTTTCCTCCATTTGCCTCTTGCTGTGATCCAACTCACTCTCATCTCCCTCTGGTGAGAGACTTGTGTCTGAGGACCGCTTTGTCCCACTCCGAGGGGCTGTTGATTCCTTCCCTGCTCTTTGCTTCAAACAAAAAGCTTTATGAAGCAGTAGAACAAATTCTGGTGAGAACCCCTCTTGAGTGCTAACTGCTTGCTCCTTGGAGGCACTACTCTTAGTCACCTTCTTCCCCTTGCCCTTCGAGCTCTTGTCATGAGAGGTTCCCCCCTTCCCTGCTCACCGCTGTCACTGCCATTGCTGTGGGTGCTGTAGAGGGCCCTGTGGCTTCCTGGTCTGCCAAGTTCACTGGGGACTTGTCTGGCCTGTCTTCTTGCAGGCCCACATCCACTAACCGAGATTCTGCCTCATACCCCCTGCAGAACCTGGCCGTGGACATTGAACCCCTGTGTGACCCACAGGTTATGCAGGTTTGCTTAGCTGGCATGCTTGCAACACTTTTTTTTTCTACAATCAGTTGTGTGCTCTCCAAGCAACAATAAAAAGAAAGAAAACTCCAACGAGGGAGATTAATTGTCTGCCACTGTGCTTACTTCTACTCCCGCTCTGCATTAAAACTTCCCGTGCTCAGTTAAAATGTCTGCTGTACCACACAGCTCCCTTGGCCTGCTGACAATCACCTGCTGCTCCTTTGCACTGCCAAGGATGAATTTCCCTCTCCCCTGTGCTGGAGCAGTTGCCCTGATGCTCAGCTGACCTCGTGGCTTCAGCGATGGGCGGAATAGAGGCGGAAGAGGACTTAGTCTCCTGCGGTGCAACGACTCCTCACTTCTCAAAATCTATGGCTCCGGAATCATTGCGCACGCGCTTCTGGCCCCGATACTGCGAGATAGCTGTCCTGCCCTGGCTTCCTGATGGCTCTCTCGCACTGCCCGAATCCAGTCCTGTAACAACCCCTCCTCCACAGGGGTGTAGTGCGAGCCTGGCAGATCACCAAAGTGCCTCGCTCTTTACTGTACCTTACTATCCAAACCGGTACAGATCAAATACCTCACCAGCACTTGACGGCTGCCCCCAGCCCTTCTGTCAAAGCTGTCCTGGTGATCTCTAGTGCAGTTCAAGTATTAAAGGCAATTTTCCAAAAACCTCCTCCTAATTCTAAAATGCTATTCCTTCAGTGAGTCCTTGCAATGGGATTCACGTCTCTCCAGCTGCTCGGAGACTGAGATACTGAAGGTTGGGGGGATGAGCCAGCTGGTCATCTAGGAGAGAACATGCTCAGTCTCCAAGCTACTAGTGGGACTGGACTGGAGGAACGAAATGGAAAATTCAGTTTGCTCTGTCAAATCATAACCCCTTCAGAATGTGTATGATGCCCAGTAACAGTCTGAGACCATGAGGTTATTTTGCATAACACATTAACTCACATAAGGACAGGGGGTAGTGATTGCATTTTTTAACCATGTGCTCCTTGCTCTTGAAAGATGCAAGCCTAAATAGCAGCACACATTTATTGATTTACATTCTCTTATATACCGCGCTATTCCACATCAGTGCGGTTTACATGGAACAACAAACTTACACATTTTTTAAAGCCTATACAGTGATTTGGAAATAATTTCTAGATGGATTCCTTTGTGCTGTAGAAGATACACAAATGTTTTTTTTCTTACAAGAACAAATAATTGTTTTGGGGTTTTATTTAGCTAAAGATGGAAGGCAGATGTCAGGGAGTGTTCAATTGCCCCCAAACCATGTAATAAAAAGATCAAAACACTTCCTTCTGCCCCAGTGGCTAGTTAGACATTGCTTTGCTGTAACACTTGGTGACTATAAATATTGGTGATCTGCTCATAGCCAACTGAGAAGCTGCCTTGCAGAGCTCTATTTCCAATCAGTGTGATAAATTCCTTTGTCTGATATCTCTCTCTCATTATTATGCTTATCTTGCTGGCTCTTTAAAAAGCATCACTGCTTTGCACAGGACTGTATGATCTCTAGGGATTCGGATGCTCACTCTCACAAGAGCACTTCTCCCCTTATTTCTGAATAATTTGAAGCTGTTTAAAGTTAGTTGTAAGAATATTTTAGCTCATGCATTTCACTATCTTTCCTCTCTCCCCTCTCACTTCACCCCTCCTTGTGAACTCCAGTCTTCCTCTGGCTTTCTTCTCTTCCACTGCCTACTCCAGACCTTACTGCTGCTTATGCCTGGAACAAACTACCTGTAGCTTTACATCAGGTTTCATCTCGCTTCCTTTTCAAATCCATGCTAAAGGCTCACCTCTTTCAGGCTGCTTTGGGATCTTAATCCTTTGTTCTCCTCCTGTCTCCTTACCCTCCACTATTGTACCTTTGTTCTCATCTATTGTTGTGTCTTGATTAGATTGTAAGCTCTGATGAGCAGGGACCATCTTATTATACAGTATGTGTCTGTACAGTATTGTGTATGCCTTGTAGCCTATATAAATGATTAACAGTAGTAGTAGCAGTCATTGATGGCTGAAAGCAAGGTACATTCAGGTACAGTAGGAATTTCCTTCTCCCCAGAGGTCTTACAATCTAAATTTGTACCCGAGGTAATTGAGGGTGAAGTGACTTGTCCAAGGTCACAAAAAGCATCAGTGACTTTTGAACCCTGGCTTCTCTTGTTCTCAGCCCTTTGTTCTAATCACTAGACTCTTCCATTCTGCGTGATCTTTCTCTCCACATTCCCCCCAACTGCATTGTCTTGTACTTCTCTCTTTGATGTTTTATGGTTTTTTTGCCAGATCAAGCCAGTGGTGGAACCATTGACTGGACCTACAACCAGGGCATCAAGTACTCCTACACCTTTGAACTACGGGACACGGGCCGCTACGGTTTTGCTCTGCCAGCCAATCAGATCATCCCAACAGCAGAAGAGACCTGGCTTGCTCTGTTGAAGATCATGGAGCACACAAGAGACAACTAATAACAGATTTTGTTATTGTCATCACTAGGCATACCCTTCTCCTCCTTCCCCGTATACCCAATTTGACTCCCTCAATTCCCCCCAACTCCTTAGACTTCTGATTCAAATCCCCTTTCCTCTCTCTCATGGACCTCCGATTTAATCCCCAATATACCCCAAGTGAACCTCTTATCTGATTTCCCTCCCTCCCATAGAATGTAGGGCTTTGGCTTAAGTGTGCCGTCATCAGAAGACGGGATCGAGACAGCTCATGGCCTACACTTACAGACCCCATCTCCCACACAGAAGCCTCAGCAAAAGGACTCACTGCTCACACTGCCTTTTGACAATGCTTCCATAGGTGCCAGGGCCGTGGTTGACTACAGGAGAGAAGAGAGGGTCTCGAATGGAGGGTCCTAAGGGCGGGCATTGGAAGTCTGGAGCAGGCAGGAAATTTTCTGTCTCCGGATTTATGGTATCCTAGGCATAGGCTTCATACACTGATACATAAAACCTGGCTTGGAGACCATTTTATCATGTCTACACAAGTGATCCACCGTGATGTAATTTGTTTATTAAAGGTGGAATATCAAATGTAATCAAATCAAATGGATAAGTGGATGAGCTACCATTCTTTGCTCTATGCTTCTCTCACTATCACCCAATAAAAAAGTTTGTAAAACAAATGCGGCAATGTTTTCTCGTCTCCCATGATTTAGAGAACATATTATTAGACATTCTGATTATATTCGGTTAGAACTTTTATAACTCAGTTGCAGCAAAAGCTGTCAGAATCCCAGAGTTTAGAATTCTAGCATATTCTCCAAACGTGGGTGAGAGACACTCACACAGTTGCTGCCCATAGTGCTTGTGTCTATCTGAAGCTTGCACAGAGAATACTCATGTTTGTGTATGAGAAAAGCTTGCATAGTGGTGTGTCTGTGGAGAGCAGAGGAGAGAGAAGTGGCAGTATGTGAGGAAATCTTCCTGGTAACTAGCAGAAAGATGATAGAGCAAGCTGAAGTTTGTCCATTTTGTATTCTCTTGAAGAAACAGCATCATCATTCATGCTTTATTGAAAAACCTTTCCAAGACAGACAATTGGTTTTTTTAGTGCTGTCAAGTCAGTGCTGACTCCTAATGACCCAGCTGCTGCTGGGTTTTCTTGGCAATGTAACACCAGAAGTAGATTGCCAGGCAGTTTCTTCAGAGGCAATGGAGGTTAAAGTGACTTGCCCTTGATCTTCTGCGTAGTAGGCTACTCCTCCACTCTAAGACAGACAATACAGAAACATTCATATCTTCCTCCTGCTCCTCTGTATTACAAGCAAATCTTACAGTGCAACACATAAATTAACCGACGGGTCCAAAGAAACAAAGACAAATCAAGCAAAACAACATTTAATAGTATCAATCAATGGTGTCAATAAAGTTGAAGCTTAAAGGGTGATGGGGAGCAAAGCTGAAACTGGGACTCAAAAGTGCAAATGGTGTAAAGGCTTTCCTGGCTACCTTCAGTGCTAGAGGGTGTTGGGAAATAAAATGTGTGGCTACTAACCGCACTGCTTCTTTACACAATAGGCTCTCCACCATCACTCAAGTGGCCTGTTTTACTAAGATATTTTTCCTATTCTCTGTATAGGGGAAACAAATGAAGTGACTGGGGCTCAATGAGTCTCTCCGCCAGAAAGGTTCAAAGATATCCTGAACACCTGTATTGACTGCATTAGAGACTCTACTGTTTATATAGATGAGTTCTACATGACTCCCTGGTGCAATTGCTGTAAAGCATTTCTAGAGAGCCTTAGGTTGTATGGTGTATGTGCTTGGGGATTAATGATATTAACCAGTCTGAGATGAAGAAAATTATACATCACTGCTCTTTTTAAATCCATCATCTCTCAAATGTAGTCAAATGAGGACCAACTCCTAACCCACCACCCCCAAATAATGCAGTTTTTCAGGAGTTAATGAATCTCTTCCTTGTCTCTTACTTCCATTCACATTTGCTCAGTTTACTAATTTAACCTGACTTCTGCACAAGCAAAGTGACTGTTACAGTTGACAGGCACAAAGAATTTGGTATCACTGTAATGCTAAAACAAACATTTATTTAAATATATTATGGACATCAATTAAAAAATGAGTAGATTAATATATTTAAATGTAAACCACCAGTTACACTATTTAACATTTATTGTCCTCTTACACGGTAAATTGGTACAAGATGGATTACAATTCAAGACAATAAAATATTCACACGCAATAAATACAATCAAATACAATCAACAAACAATAAATTAAAAAATACATACTGCAAAACAAGTAAAAAAAATTAATAAGATAGTTCATCATATTCCATTGTATTCATTGCAGAACAGTTAAAATAATAGAATAAGGAAAAGAATAAATATAAAAATGAGCATATAATTAACTGAACAATCTTTATTTTATATCTCCATTCACATTACATACAGATAGTCAATGTATCTGAAAGCCCACTAAAAAAACATCATTTTTTTCCTAAAAGCTAGAGAATTCAGCTTGGAATTTACATCATAAGGAGGAGAGTGCCAAACCAGTAGAGCTCATCCTTGAATAGTGCAATTTTGCAAAGCTGTGTCTAAATTGTTTGGCAAATGGTACTATTAGCAAAGGTAGATTTTGTTGAGTTCATAAAAGCCTTGATGGAATACATAGTAACGTAGTAAATGACGGCAGATAAAGACCATATTTTAATATACTGAGCTCAGGGCCACTTTAATGACTTTTACAGGGCCCTGGGCAAACTTTTGAGTATGGGCCTCATTTTATTTGTACCACATTAACCCCACCCCTATGGTATAAAAATAAATTTTATACTGTTAAAAATGTATTTTAAAATAATGCTTATTGCATATCTAAATAATCACCGATTATAAAGACTGTCAATATGAAAAATCTCTTGCTTTCTGTATCCTCTCTATAACCTCATTCACACCCATGCTTTTCTTTTACCACTGTCCTCCCAGACATAGCTTTTCTTGCTCTCTCTCTGCTGGCTCCACTAGCTCGGAGCACACAAGCTTAAGGGTGCCAGAAGCCTGCCTCGCCCCTTCACATCTGCAGGAGTGGTTTTCTTTGCTCCTGGGACTGTGCTATGCTGCAGCCACCAGCACCACACATTTCTAAAAATTTAACACACTCACTTCCTGTTTCTTGCAAAAGACAGAAAGTACCTGTGTTTCATTTTAAGAAATGCGGCGGTGCCATGCTTGCAGCATCACATATCCTTAGACATAAGGGATAATGCTCTCGTAGTTGTGTAAATCATTAATGCAGCTGTGGTGATGACAGGAGGGAGGAGGTGACCGACTAGGACTAATGCTAGGTTGTGGGAAGAGTATCTGAAACTGGAAATGGGCTGATGCTGGGGGCTGGGACTGGAGGAAGACTGATGTTGGGAAGGACTGGGACTGAAGGAGGAGGACTGATACTGGAGGGTCTGGAACTGGAACAGGGATGATGCTGGGGTTGGGGGGCTGAAAGGGGCAGATTCTCAGGAGGTTTATAAATCTTTGAAGAACTGTTGGATCCTATATGAGGGAAAATGATGTTGGTTCCCTCAAATAGACTTTAGCACAGTATTTTTATGACAAGATTAGTATTCTTAGAAAGAAAGTGAATTCAGGGAATTAATTGAAGGATTGGAATTTATATTATTCTGTATGCTATCTTTGGAAGATCTTAGGACAGTATTAAATTCAGTTCGTCCAATTCATTCATCTTTAGATCCTTGTCCAACAAGTGTATTCATGATTCTTTAGACCAGGGAACTGTATCTCAAGATTTAAAAATAGCTTCCATTCATCCTTTGCTAAAAAAGCAGATATTGGATCTGATCAAGCATGAAAATGTTAGGCTGGTTTCAAATCCATTTGAGTGAGTTTGTTGATTTGAAGGGAAGACCACATTATTGTCAGTCTGGGTTTAGATGCCATCATAGTATGGAAATGACTTTATTAGTGATATAGAAAGTATTTTTCATTTAGATAAAGGAGAGGATGCATTGCTTTTATTACTTGATCTTTCTGCAGCTTTTGAGACGGGATCATAGCATTTTGTTGAAATATCTGGCTTCTTTAGGAGATGGAGTTTCTTACAGATAGATGTCAATTTATAGAAGTGGTCTAAAGTTCATTGAAGCTGTGGCCGCTGCCTAAGGAACATTGTTGTTCCCTTTGTTGTTTAATTTATATGTTCATCCTTTGGCTTCTCTCATTGAGGAACATGTTCCGTTTCAGATGTTTGCTGGTGATATTCAACAGTATATCTTCTTGGGTAGGTCCTGGGTGATGCAGCTAAACTCCGCTAGAGATCTGTTTATATGCCATTGATCAAACTGTGGATGCTGGAGTAGGCTCCAGCAGGAGTTGAAGGATCAAGTGTGCACTTTAGAATTTGAATTGGACGAACGTCTGACATTGGCACCTCAGGTTTTAAAGGTGGTGAAGGTATGTTTTCTTATGCCTTTGTCAGTTGAGAAAGGTTTGGCTGTTTTTAATCAACAGGATTTTGCCACTTTGATACACTCTTTAATACTTACTAGGTTAGATTATTGTAATTCTAATATTCTGATTTTCTAGTGAAGACTGAGTCGCTTACAAAGTCCAAAATGCAACTGCTCGGCTGTTGGAAGGAGTTGGGCCAAGAAAATAAATAAATAAAACACGTTATCCCTATTTTGCATGCTTTACATAGGTTGCCAGTAGTTCAACAAGCCCCTCCTATCTGTCTTCTAATTAACCGGTTTATACTGCTTTAGGGTGACAAGTTCTCAAGATGCTAGGCTTCTTTTTTTTCCCCTCCCAAGGGCAACTTTGGTTTTTTTTGGTTTGGCTTAGGGCTAGGGCTTTCTTCAGATTTGTTTTCCATTTTTGTGGAATAATTTACCTCTTAAATTGTGCAATGAAGCCTACAGCAGATAACTTGCCAAAACAGCACTAAACATGTACTAACCATTAGTACATCACCTTGGTGGGTTTATTTTGAAAGACAGTTGATAAAGATAATAAACAAATATAAATGAACCCTCCTATATACTCCAATATAGAGTCTTCACTTGAAGAACCAGTAATCATCCTCCATTATGCTTTATTTAACCTCAAGCTATGCCAAAAACCTGCTGACGGCCTCATCTTCTCTTCTTTTAACCAGGTCCTTTGCCATGAGAGGACATTGCTTCCTATCCCATGGCTTTTTAATTTCCTCAAGAGTCTTTCATGAGATACTTTGTCAAAGGCGTTTTGAAAATCCAGATGCACCATATTAACTGACTTTATCCATATTTACTCATGCCTTCAAAAAAACTGGCACCACAATAGAAAGGAAAAGCTCCACTCAGCCCTCACTAATACAACAAACACAAAGGAGAAAATAGCTGTTGCAATATTAGATCAAACCCGAGTAAAAGACCATACAGTGAATCAACCTCACAATATTATTCCCTTAGTGTTCTTATTAACGGGCCCCAGAAGGGGAGAGTGCTGCTAAATGCCAGTCATTCAACATAGGCATAAGGACGCTAGCACTATAAATCCCCATTTATCATTCACTGGCTTGCACTAATAGGTTTTTTTTATTTTCTAAATGCATTTAAAAGAATAAGAAAACCACTTAGCTGGATGAAAAATGATCTGTCTAATGCTGAGAACAAGACATGCTGTGAGACGACAAGTCGACTCAAGTTTCACCCAAGTTCTAAAAGGCTGCTTCAGAACATGTCAAACAGCGGACAATCGCTAAACTGAAAAAAAGGAGCAAATTGGTAAGGCAAGATTTACCTTGCCTAAATCTATGTTGACTTTGTCCCATTAAACCATGTCTACCTATGTGTTCAGTGGTTTGTTCTTTATTAATTATAGTTTCCACTATTTTGCCCAGCACCGATATTGGGCTAAATTGGTCTGTAATTTCCAGGACACCCTTGGAACTCTTTTTAAATTCTTTCAGCACTCTGGGGTATATATCATCCAGTCCAGGCCATTTGCTGTTCTTTAGTTTGAGAATTTGGCCGATTATATCTTCCCAGTTCACTGAGATTTGTTTCAATTCTTCTGAATCACCATCATTAAATACTATTTCTGGCATTTTCCTCAGTAAAGACTGAAGCAAAGAATTCAGTTAGTCTCCCCACTATGGCCTGGTTCTCCTTGAGTGCTCCTTTC